>JALAZF010000039.1:9757500-10357500 GCA_022829125.1 Lathyrus tuberosus | reverse complement strand
AGGGCCAGGTATCATATTTTCACCCTAAGAATACACTTTGTACTTGCCCCTTTTCTCTGACCCTTTCTTACTTGAGCGTCGGAGTGCCTTGCAGGTACACCCCATCCTCTCCTCATTTACAAGCCGAACACCTTGCACGCCTGACAACCAGCATCCAGCCGAGCACCTTGCCTTCTGACGACCAGCTTACGTGGACCTGTTCGAATACTCCAGATCAGTGACGCCGTCTGTGGGAACTCCTTGTTCTCCCCTTCTTTCTTTCCTCCTCGGAAACTAAAAGATCAAAACATACTTTCTTTGATCCGCCCACATATGGCCGCTCAGAACTCCGCAAATGGTGTTGACGCTACGGTTCTCGTTCTCGTCAACAAGATGGACGTTGACGGCAGTTCTTCGTTACTTTCTGATCCCCGTTTCCTTCGAGACGGGGCCACTGCGTCTCCAACTCCTCCTTCCACCGAGCAAGGAGGCAAACAGCTAACGTCGGGTGAACGACCAATTCCTGGCCCTCCCAGCGCCGACCTGGCCGTTGCAGCTCTTCTGGAAGCTGTCAACCGCACAAACCTCCTTATCTTGCAGCAAGGAGAAAGGATATGAGCTCTCGAGGAAGCATCTCTTCCAAGATCCTCTCCCCCGAAGAGTAAACACCGGAAATCAAGAAGCCCGCCACCTAGGCGCGGGGAAGACCGTATGACGAGGCGTGAGCCTGAATCTCAACGCAGTCGCAAGAGCGACCAGATCCCCCGCGAGATCGATCATCACCAAGACACAAGAAAATGAGGCAGGATAGGCACTCTCTGCCAGTCAGACCTCGTGACCGTCTACGTTCACCGTCACCTCGCAGAGACCGTCGCCGCGAGCGCAGCAACGGTCACCATCAACTCTAAGTTCAGACAGCGACGACGAGCCTCGCGGCCCGTTGTCCCGCAGGATCCTGGCCATCCGTCTTCCCAAAGGACTAGAGAAACCTCCGTCTCTAGGGACTTACGATGGAACCACTGACACAGACGAGCACATAGAAAACATAGATGCTCTTTTGGACTACAGAGGTGTACGAGGAGCCATCAAATGCCGCCTGTTCCCAACCACGCTCCGGAAGGGAGCAATGACATGGTACAAACAGCTGCCAGAAGAATCCATTACATCCTGGAGGTAGCTGGGGAGGATTTTCTCCCGCCACTTTACTGCATCACGACGCCATCCAAAGACCGAGGTGTCCCTCGGAGCTGTCGTACAGGGAAGAGATGAGCCTCTTCGGGCCTACATTGAGCGGTTCAACAAGGAGGTCGTCCAAGTGCCAACGACCGACGAGATGAAGAAATTCCTGCTCGAGCAGGGATTACGTCCTGGCTCAGACTTCGCGAAAGCCATCGGCCTTGATCCACTGAGGAACCTTAACGCCCATTTCCTCCAAGCCCAGTCACACATACAATACGAGGAAAAGGTTGCTGCCCATTCTGTCCGAGCTTCTCGAAACCAAGAAGGTGCCCGGTCATCCAGAGCTGAAGAACCCTCGACATCCCGTCGAGGAGATAAAAGACGCGACGATCGGCCTCGCGATGCACGCAAACAGAAGGGACCTTCCGGGCGGTTCCATGATTATACCCCCCTCACTGCCTCGAGGGAAAAGATCTTGTCCGAATGTGCCAACTCAGAATTCAAGCAGGCGGGCGTCCATTTCCCCAAACAGCTGCCGGCCAGACCGGGTGTAGACAAGTCCAAGTATTGCCGCTTCCACAAGAGCCACGGCCATACGACGGAAGAATGCATCCACCTCAGAGATGCCATAGAGATCCTCATTCGCGACGGCCACCTGAAGCAGTTCGCGAAAAAGAAAGAAGCTCCCCGGCAAGAAACCCAGGAGAGCAAGAAGGCTGCAGAAGAGACTCCGCCCTCCAATGACACCAACGTACAGGTCGCTATGTCCATAACTCGGCCAGAAGACTTCCGCATCCCTGATAGTCTGCCCGTCTCCACTTTCCTCGCTGCTCACAGCCCGTGGGAGGCCTTCCCGTCAGCCATGATCATCTCTGGTGGTGGATTCAACAAAATCACGGTCGGTTCAGTCAAGAGGAGAATCGATCAACTGATCAGCAAAAGCTCCAATGAAGTCACCACGCTGGATACCGCTCACAAAGGATCCGCTCCTATTTCCTTCTACAAGGAGGAGCTCCTCGGCGGGGCACCAAACTCAAGCATTCCGCTACTTATCCGGGCAAGGATGGCGAACTTCGACGTTCGCAGAATACTCGTGGACCAGGGCAGTTCAGTTAATATAATGTACAACCACCTGTTCGAAATGCTGCAGCTGGACGACTCCCACCTTACTCCATACGTTGGATCCGACCTGCAGGGATTCAACGGAGCGGTGACAAGGCCCCGGGGTTACGTAGAGCTCATCGTAACCTTCGGTTCAGGAAGGACAACCCGAGCAATTAAAGCACAGTTTCTAGTAATTGAATGTCTGTCACTATACCAGTGCATTTTTGGAAGGCTAACCCTGGCAGAGTTGATCGCAGTGCCTTCCACCGTACATCTCAAGATGAAGTACTACACTTCTGAAGGGATGGTCGCCATACTCCACGGCGATATCGAAGCTGCCCGTCGATGCTTTGAAGTAGCATCAAAAGGACTAAGCACCATCTCAGCAAGGCCGAGGACATCTGGTCGTCCCCTTCTGCCTAGCAGCTCCGAGCAGCCAAAATCGCTCCCCCAGGTCGAATCTATCAACTTGGACAGCCGTTTCAGCGAGGAAGATCACGCCAAAGACCCAACGACTTTGGGCAGCCAGCGGCCATCTCCTACGCCCTGTCCCAGATGGCAACTTTGAGATCGTTCCGTTCGGAGAAGACCCCCAACGGGGAGTAAAGATCGGAGCAGACCTCCCCGACCTGGCCAAGAGACAACTAAAAGCGTGCCTCCGGGAGAACGCAGACTTGTTCGCATGGAGCACTGCTGAAATACCAGGATTGGACCCCTCCGTTGCTTGCCATCAGCTTACAATTGACCCGGCCGTCAAAGTCGTTGCCCAGCGCAGAAGGAAACAGTCCCCGAAGAAGATGGAAGCCGCGGAGAAAGCTGTCAAAGACCTTCTAGAAGCTAGGTTTATTTCTGAGGCCAAATACACTACATGGCTCTCAAATGTTGTACTTGTAAGAAAAAATAATGGCAAATGGAGGATGTGCGTTGATTATACCGATGTTAACAAGGCCTGTCCGAAGGACGCCTACCCCCTCCCCAATATAGATAAGCCCGTAGATAACTCAGCAGGTTTTAAACTTTTATCGTTCCTCGACGCCTACTCGGGCTACAACCAAATCCCAATGGCCGCGAGCGATAAAACTTACACGGCCTTCTTGACAGAATCGGGCAACTATTACTACAACGTAATGCCCTTCGGACTGAAGAACGCCGACACTACGTACCAACGAATGATGAACAAAGTCTTCCAAGGACAAATAGGCGACATGCTCGAGGTATACATGGACGACATGATCTTCAAGTCCCACGAGGAACTAGATCATGTCGCCCATCTTCGCAAAATTTTCGAGCAAGCAAGAAAGTATCAAATGCGTTTTAACCCAGAGAAGTGCACGTTCGGTGTACGGGCAGGTAAATTCCTTGGTTTCTACCTAACGGAACGAGGAATAGAAGCTAACCCCGAAAAATGTCGGGCATTCTCTGAGTTCCCAACGCCCACGTCTAAGAAGAACATCCAGTCCCTCAACGGGGTACTTACCTCGTTGTCCTGCTTCGTCGCAAAGTCCGCCCAACACGCCCTTCCCTTCTTCAAGCTCTTGCGAAAAAAAGCAGCGTTTGAATGGACCGAAGAGTGCGAAGCATCCCTCCTTCACTTGAAGCAAGCTCTGTCGAAACCGCCCGTATTATCACGGCTAGATACCGGGGAAGTCTTGTTCCTATACCTCGCTGTCACTGCAGAGGCCGTTAGCGCCGTTCTCATTCGCGAGAATCCTGGCGGGCAAAAGCCAGTATACTTCACGAGCAAAGCGTTGCAGGACGCGGAGTTGCGATATCAGCAGATAGAGAAGGTAAACACTTCCAGATGACTAAGACACTATTTCTTGGCCCACACAATCGTGGTAAGGACGGATCAGCCCATCAAGCAATTACTGGGACGACCAGACATGGCCGGCCGAATGCTCAAGTGGTCGTTGGAACTATCTGAATTCGACGTCCAGTATGAAAGCAAAAAAGCTCTTAAAGCTCAGGCCCTGCCCGATTTCGTAGCGGAAGTAACCTTCTCAGACTCCTCGTCCCATATAGCAAACAGATGGACCATCTACGTGGACGGAGCATCCAGCTCGAGCGGCAGCGGGGCAGGAGTAATTCTGGAAAATGACGAAGGGACCATAGTCGAGGCTTCTCTCACATTGTCCTTTCCCACGTCGAACAACAAGGCCGAGTATGAAGCCTTCCTCGCCGGGTTGCGCCTAGCCGAAGACCTAGGGGCTGAAGAAATCGTCATCTACACGGACTCTCAGCTCGTAGCCCACCAGATATCCGGGGAGTATCAGGCCAAAAAGGACAGTCTCTCTGAATACCTCACCCTAGTCAAGGAGAAAATGTCAAAGTTCAGAACGGTAGAAGTAAGACATGTTCCACGCAAACACAATGTGCGAGTAGACATCTTGTCCAAACTAGCAAGCACTAAGAGGAAAGGCGGAAACAGGTCAGTCATCCAAGAGATACTTCCCCGGTCCAGCATCGATAAGGGATCCTCGACCCAACACGTGCACGCGATCGGGGACAACGATTGCTGGATGACGCCCGTGTATAACTACCTCACCAGGGACGAACTTCCGGATGACCCCAAGGAAGCTAGCACCATCAGACAAAGAGCTTGCTCATACGTCATCCTCGAAAACAAACTCTACCGACGGGGCTTCTCCATCCCACTACTCAAGTGCATAGAGGAGGAGGTTGTCCCCCACGTGTTACGAGAAATCCATGAAGGCATTAACGCCCAGCACCTGGGAGGAAGATCCCTTGCCCGCAAGGCCCTCCGGGCAGGGTATTATTGGCCAACCATGCAGCAGGACGCCAAGGAGCATGTGAAGAAATACGACAAATGCCAACGGCACGGGGATATGCACCTAGCTCCACCTAACAAACTGAAGAGCATGACCTCCCCGTGGCCATTCGCCTGGTGGAGCCTAGACATCCTAGGACCCTTCGTGACGGGGTCCAGCCAAAACAAATACCTGATAGTGGGCGTAGATTATTTCACAAAATGGATAGAAGCAGAAGCCTTAGCAAAGATAACAGTACTTAACATTCTGCGCTTTTACAAGCAGAATATCCTTGCCCGTTTTGGGATTCCCCAAGCAATCGTCACGGACAATGGAACACAATTCACAGACAAGAAGTTCCAAGACTTTGTCGCCCATCTCGGAACAAAGCAACACTTCGCTTCTGTAGAACACCCCCAGACTAACGGGCAGGCAGAAGCGGCCAACCGTGTCATTCTTCGTGGCCTCAAGCGAAGACTGGATGAAACGAAGAAAGCCTGGGTCGAGGAGCTCCACAGCGTCTTATGGGCATATCGCACTACTCCCCAGTCCACCACCGGGGAAACACCTTTCCACTTAGCATATGGCGCGGAGGCTGTTTTACCCATTGAAATCCACGTACCGTCCAGGAGGACCGAATCACCTCTAGACGAGGAAATGAATAACGAAGCGATAAGAGAGGAGCTCAACCTTGTCGAGGAAATCCGAACAGGAGCAGCCCTCCGCGAAGCATCTCTTAAGCAAAAAATAGCAATCAGGCACAACGCCAAAGTCTTACGACCAGAGTTCGATGTCGGCAGCCTTGTATTGAGAAGAAACCACAAGGACTCTCGCGAAGGTAAACTAGCAGCCAACTGGGAAGGGCCATACAGAGTCCGGGCCAAAACGGGGAATGGTGCATACTTCCTCGAAAACCTCAACGGGGACGCAATCCCTCGACCATGGAACGCTGAAAAACTTAAGCAATACTACAGCTAAAGTAACCATAGGCTTCCTCGCATCAAAGGACCACCTAACGGTCATCGTGCTCGTCCAGGTACAAACGACGCACACGTACAAAGCAGAATCCCGCTCAAGTAAATGAGCCAGAACTCTGCTCGTCGGCGGTCCTCAACCGAGCACCGCCTTCGCCCAAGTACCATGATTGGCAGAACCCCAGCTCGCGATGGGACGTTCACGCCGCGACCTCAGGCCTCTATTGCGACCTGAGATCCGCAACCTCGCCAGGACCTTCCCCGGCTATTCGACCAGTTCTCCGCACTGGCGAATTCACACACAACGAGCTATCTTTCAAAAGAAAGCTCCACTAACAGACACACCCTCCGACGGGCAGCCAGACATGCACAACTAATGTAAAGTACAACAATAATGTAAAGTACAACAAAAAATGTATAAATAACATTAACCAAGCATTAAATAAAAAGGCCACAAGGGCCAAAGAGTGTGCGTATTACATAAAAAAAGGGGTCACGCCCCCCCAAAATCAAATAAAGTTACAAATAAATCAACGGCACGCAGGCCGGACAAAATACAATAACATCAGAATAACCAAACTCCTCATTCTTCCACATGCTCGGTCGACACGGGCTCAAGTCCCTGCTCTTCCACGGGCTGGTCCTCGGTCTGAACTTCGGGGGTATCAAGAACAAGGCCTGCGGGCAAGACGATGCGACCATCCTCCACTCGCGCAAGGTAGTGGATACCCTCGGTCGAAATCTCAAGCCCAGGGTTCACCACCCGCAACTGGGCCACGACACTTTCGAAGAACTCCACTGCCACGGCGATATCGTCATCCTCGGCCTGCAGAATGCTGGTGACCAGCTCAGCCCAAGTTTTCAACACTTTTATCTCATCCGGTTCATCAGCACCCGGGGCACTGGCCGCCATCAGCTCCTTGTTCAACTCCTCGGCAGCCTTCTTCTCCGCCTTCAGCTTGGTGACCTCCTCTTTCAGCTTGGTCGTCTCCTCCTCGGCCTTCTTCTTAGCCTCACGAGCACCCTTGACTTCCTCCTTCAAGGCCGTCTCAGAAGCTCAGGCAGCAGTAAGTTCGGCCTCAAGCGCAGTGTCCCCTTCCGCATAAACGGCCGCCATCTCCAGCATCCTCACAAGGGCAGAAGCGTCCTGGGCCACCAGCGCCCTCTTGCTCGCCCTGTCCATGCCCTCCAAGCTAAGAGACTCTGCTCGAGGAACGACCAGAGTGTTGCCCTAAAAAAATCTCCTGTCAAGGATGCAATTTTCCCTTCTCTGGCGCTCGAGTCAGGTCCACAACATCTAACGTCCGTGGCCACTTCGCCCGCCCGGTCAAAGGCAATGGAGAGTCCCGTGGACCAGGAGAGGGCGTAGAAGAGGTCCCCGGAGCAGTTTGAACAAGGGAAGGAGCACGAGTACCAGCAGCAGTCCGGGTCTTAGGGGGAGCTGCTCCAGCCTTACCCCTCGCCATGGCGTTCCTCACCACACGATCACGAGCTTGAGGCATCTCACCTGCACAAATTAAAACAAGCACGTTAGTTACAGGGAAAAGAAATAACACAAACAAAATCTAAGTAACTATGACTACTGAGCAGCTTCTCAGCATCCGCGGGAGTCTTGCACTCCAGCAGTGCCTTCACGTTGATAAACCTGCGCTCGACCCTCTGGCTACCATCCTCCTCGTAGATAGGGTTACCCTTGCTCATCCAGCAGCTCACAAGACTGAAGGAGTTGACCCACTTCACCAGCGTCTCATAAGACACGGCATATTGCCCGCGTAGCGTGCTCGGCTCGAAGACGTAGGCACTGGGTTTCTTTGAGAAGTGGTCAGGTGTCCAGCGGATCGGGAACTTGTACAACCTCTCCCCGATATACTTCCCCTCCTCGTTGAGCAGCTCCTCTCCGTTCTCATCCACCTCTATCTCCCAGACATACGTACTGTCCTAGGCAGCTTCAGACACTGGCTCAACGATGAAGTACCGTCCCTTGAACGTTCGGATTGACTCCGAGAACGGCTTAAACAACTTCTTGGGCTGCTTCAAGGAAACCCATCCGTACTTCTTCCCCGCCAGCTGCCGTTGAAGATGGAAAACAGCAAAAAACAGGGGGAGAGTGGTTCCCAGTGTGAGGTGCTCACACACCAACTCAAATGCCCGTATAAAGGCCAGCGAATTGGGGTGGAGTTGCGAGGGTGCCAGCTTGAGATGCTCAAATACCGACCGTTGGAAGTCAGTGAAGGGCAACCTCAGCCCCAACTCCTTGAAAGCGTACTCGTACATCGTGAAGCGGTCCCCGAACTCCGAGCAGACCCGCTCGTCCACGGTGGGAAAATACATTCTCCAATCCCCCAGTGGGCCCACCTCTGTAAAAGCGTCCGCCACAGATCTGGCGAACGTAGAAATATGTTCGGAAGGCTCGGCCACCTCCCACTCCTCCGGGCAGAACCCTTCAACATCCTCCTCCATGACATCCAAATCCTTTTCCTCTCCAACTTTGCTCGAGGAGCTCGATGCCGTCGAACTCGAAGACGCAGAACTTAAGGCCGTTGCGGTGCTATTCTCATCGGAGACAATTTCCTCCTCAAATGTGACTGGGATAACTTCTCTCTTTGGCTCCATCGCCATTACGATCACCTGAAAAAGTAGAGAAAGATAGTGAATTCGACAGGAAATTAAATCCACCCTTCCACCGCTAAGTCAAGTGAAAGGGCGCGCAGAAGGCTAAGGACAACGTCCCCGGCCTAAGCCCTAACATCAAACGAAAAAACCTCTCCGCGAGGAGATGCCCGAGACATACCATCTTCCTGCGAAGAATCTCCCCGCGCTCGTGCCCAGATTCCGTTTGAAGCTCCACCGAAAACTGCAAGGCTCCACTGGAATCTGGAAACGTTCTACCAGAAAAATTCGCCATTCCATCAGAAGGTAATCAGACACGGTGGTCACGACTCGCAACCACGACGTGGACCACCACACTCACCAAACGCACTACCTACTCCGACGAGGTGCTAGAAGTAGCAAAAGGACAGAACCACCGTCCACCACCAACACTCGCCGAAAACCTACCTATTTTGTCGCCTAAAACTAACGCTAGCCGCATGCAATCTACCACTAACAACAAGAGAAATTAAAACGAGCTGGAAATCAGAAAACTTACTTGATTTAAGTAAAAGAGGGAGACTGCTCAAAACTTGGCACGGTGGTCGGTTGCTCTGAAGACGGCGACGGGCAAGAACGCTGATGACGACGAAGAGAAATCAGAAGGGAAAAAGTGTAAAATGGGACATCCTTCCCCCTTTTATACTAAGGGGCACGTGCACACACGCGCCCGTAGGAAATAATGACTGCCCACTAGCCATAATTACCTATTAACTACTACACAGGGCTCTATGCACACGTGGCAACCCAACGTTTCCCATTCTGTCAAATGCTTTATCTCCCCGAATACCGGGCAATAGGGTCACGACCACAAACATCACGGACACAGAGGGCCACGAGCACCTCGAGACAATCACCCTCGTCTACGCGCTAGCTCCCCTGAGCGACGAGCAATCCTTAAGTCATCACTCCCATGCTCGGGAGCAACGACTTGGGGGGCTCCTGTTCTGGACTGGACCAATGGCTAGAATTGGCCCAATCCGCCTCTGCTCCAGAGAGGCCCAAATTGCCTAAGCCCAATCCACAGAGGGGCAATAATGACATTTTTGCCCCTCCAACCGGGCAAGTAACACAACGTCCTCCCCGACTTTTGTGTCCGTTACGCACGGCTTCCTCGCTGCCCGAACAGAAAGGGACAGGTGCCCGGAACTGCGTTTATGCCCGACACAACGGCTAGTTTCTGGCACCCTGCCCGACATAACGGCTAGTTTGGACAGGTACCTATTCTTTGGGGAAAACGGTTATTTCGCCCCGAAAATAGGACCGTTGGCCACGCGCTTGGGGCTCTATATAAACCCTCTCGCTTGAGAGGGTCAGGTATCATATTTTCACCCTAAGAATACACTTTGTACTTGCCCCTTTTCTCTGACCCTTTCTTACTTGAGCGTCGGAGTGCCTTGCAGGTACACCCCCTCCTCTCCTCATTCACAAGCCGAACACCTTGCACGCCTAACGACCAGCATCCAGCCGAGCACCTTGCCTTCTGACGACCAGCTTACGTGGACCTATTCGAATACTCCGGGTCACATAGTATATAATAAACTAAATTTCATATACAATATCAGAATGAATTTCATATATATATATATATATATATATATATATATATATATATATATATATATATATATATATATATATATATATATATACACACCTTATCAGAATGAATTCATATTATATACATAGTATATAATAAACTAAATTTCATATACAATATCAAAATGAATTCATATATATGTACCTTATCAGAATGAATTCATATATATGTACCACCATCATCATCACCATGTGAAACAAACCCTAAGAAGTGGGAAGCAATGAAGAAAATTAGTTAGTATTCAGTTTAACTATATACAATATACATAGTATATAATAAACTAATGTTCTATATCAATTTAACCGATTGCATTTTCAATTAAAGGATAGTGAAACAAACCATATACATAGTATATAATAAACTAAATTTCATATACAATATCAGAATGAATTCATATATATGTACCTTATTAGAATGAATTCATATATATGTACCACCATCATCATCAACATGTGAAACAAACCCTAAGAGGTGGGAAGCAATGAAGAAAGTTAGTTAGTATTCAAAACAAAACACGCAAAAGTTGAAACAAAACCCTAAGAAGTAGGACTGTACCATTACAATGAAGTTCACCTTGCTTGTGAAGCATTGAAGTCGAATCTGCACAAAATGAGAACAATTAACAAAAACAACATGAAGCAAACGAGGTAATGAGAACTATCTAACAAAAAGATTGAAGTATAAGAATACCTTATTTTCTATAAGCAATATGTACATTACGTTTGCTACTGCCAGCATCATCACCATGTTCATCTAGTTTTAGATTCTGCAAGAAGAAATACAAGGAGGAAGAAGCTTAAATTAAAACCTTCATACTTCTTGTATTTCTTTTCGCGGATTCTAAAAAAAGATGAAGTTTGCTACCAAAAATGCAGAGAAAAAATGGGTGCTAGGGTTTCGCTGTGAAGGAAACGGCGCTACTGTTAATAAGGGAAAGTTAATTCCCTTATATAGGTAAATATTTCACAACGGTTTTCTAAAATAACCGTAATGATAAGTATATATTATTTTAATAATATCACAACGGTTAGTTATATTAACCGTAGCGATACCCCTTATACTTGGTACAAGGTTTGACTCCAGGCAACAACATTTTTCTATAATTACGTAAAATAGAAAAATGTTGGTGCCTGGAGTCGAACCTTGTACCAAGTATAAGGGGTATCGCTACGATTATTATTACTAACCATTTTAATATTATAACCCTTGCTCTTCCCGGAGTAGAGAACACTCTGGCCAAGTATAATAATGATTTAAAATTTTCTCCGATTTTCAAAAAATATCGTTCTAGAATATCAACCATTTACAAGTTATCATTATTACAAGCATTAAACTATCAGACTTTTCATCTTCAACCTCATCTATAAATTGACAATTTTACATTTCTTCATAATATATTCTTCGTAACAATGAGTTCTACAAATGAGAATGCTAGAAACATCACCAATGAGAGCACAAATGAACAACGTCAGCCGCCAAATGAGGAGGTTCAACCAGCGGCCAACGTCAGGGATGCGTTAAGGATAAGGAAGGAGAAGAAGAAGAAGAAGATCAAGAAGCTGAAGAAGAAAAAGAAAAAGACAAAAAGGAGGACTGTTTATTATGATTCCGATGAGGGAAGTGAGGAGAGAGTCCTGGATTATGAAGATGCATTTGTAGCTATGAGCTCTGACATTGATAAATATATATAATATATGATTATCAATGTACTCTTTTTATCTGGATTCTTAATAAACTTTTCTTTTATATATACTCATGTCTTTCACTTTTATTTTTAAAGAAGTTTTCTTTTATTTTTATATATTCTCTTGCACTTAAAAATAGAAAAACAAAGATGAATTTTGAGTTTTGAGGTTAAATCCTCGTAACACTAACAAAAGAAATAAAATATATGTTTAAAATCTAAAAATATGGAAAAAATGTAGTTGCTGGGAATCGAAGCTTGTTACACTTCATGTATTACAACGGTGTTTTAATACAAGCGTGTTTAAAATGTAAAAATATGGAAAAAAAATGCAATTGCTGGGAATCGAAGCTTGTTATACACATTGTATTACAACGGTTTTCTAATACGACCGTCGTTAAATTTCGCGTTATAAATCAGCTACAAAATTTTTAACCTATTACAACGGTGGGATACGAATCCGTTGTAAACCTGACGTCGTTAAATGGGTTTTTCGTAGTAGTGCATTGAGATTAGAAAAGTAAAATTCACCTCGCAAACGTTGTGTCAGAAATTGGATCTTGCAAAGTGAAATCCATCTCGCAATTGTTAGCAGATCAAAACATTCACCTTCCACCTGACACTTAATCATTCAACTGGGTTAATTCCTCCCAAAAAATTTGAATTCTTTTTAAATGTTGTAGGGTTTTTTTCACCTCGCAACTTACTTTTCAAAAAATTTGAATCTCACACGTTGCGAGGTGAAAAAAGTCTTAAATTTATTTATTTATTTTGAGTTATGAGGTGATTAACACCCCGCAAGTGTCTTTTTTTGCGAGGGGATAAACACCTCACAGAATCACCCTGCAACTTCCTTGTTTTCTTGTAGTGGATAGCTGTGTTGGTTAGGATTGAGTTATTCTTCTCATTCTTTATAATTGGTATTTTGTTCCCTTTAAGGGCTACAAGAGCTGAGCTTGCCCATTTATTATACCAACTTCAAGTAACTTCAAGATTTTTTTCTTTACTACCTTTATTGTTAGATATAGACATATCTTAGGTTGGAGAAATAATTTACATTCCTCTTATCTTGTAGCCAACGAGTTGCTTAAAATGACCTAATTAGTGTCAGCCTCTCATAAAAATTCATACTTTAAGGGTGACGGGGTTCCCTTGAGTTATGAAGTTGCTTGTTTCTAAACATATTCTATGAAGTTTTGTTCAATTAGTTATGTGTTGGTTATATGAATTTCTTTAGATGGTAAAGTTTCAAGATATTTTACACACTTTCCTTCTTCATCGTCTAGTCCATCATTGGCTTCTATTACTGAATTTATTATCACTATCTCTGATGATATAGATGTTGTCTTAGTTTAAATTGCATCTTCAATAATTTATTCCATTGTACTATGGGGTTGCTCATCATTTTTCTTCTTTACTCACACCTTATTCAATTTCCACATACTTGTCTCTCCCTTCTTTGACACTTACCACTCTTTTTCTTTTCCTTCAATTTTTTAGAACTTCTTTTTCTCACTTTTTTAGCAACGAGTCTTCTAAAAACATTTATATTCCTCACCTCCATGTGTTGGTAGCTTTCATATCAAGGTTGTTAAAATCTCGATTTAAAACCTAAACTCTTAGATTTTATGTTTTTAGGTTGGCATTTGGTACTAAATCGCAGGTAAAATCATTTTAAGTAAAATTGTATACTGGAACGATTTTACATGATTTATATCTCTCTCAAAACTGTAAAATCGTGTAAAATCTTTGGATTTTACTCTTTGACTTGATTTTACTTTTTTTTTCTTGAAATTTTAAAAAACCCAGCCTGATAAAACTTCTCCCGCTTTATTATTTTATTCACTTTAAATAATTTCTTTTTTCATTATACATTAGACTTTTCATTTACCAGAGCAATGAAAATAAAAAACTTTTAAACCCTAACGTCACTTCACTTGTACGACACCGGACCAAAACTTCAACGACAATATTATGTGAGTTTTATTCTTTGATTGGTAGGTATCTAAAAAGTGATCATTCTTCACAAATAAAAAACAGAGAAATGTTATGTTACTATGTTATTCTGTGATTGTATGTAACCTTGGTTTGTTACTATGTTTGTTACAGTGTTTCTAGTTTTGCTATTCTGTATCTTTGAATGCTAATATGATTTGTAATCAAAGTGATTGTCATAGTATTTTGCTACTTTTATTATTTTAATATTTAACTTAATAGAAGTTGATTTGATTTATTGTGTATATTTTTGATAAATTTGCTTTAGTGTCCTACTCTTTTAGTTAAAATTTATTATTTAAAATTATATTTAGTATTATTTAAACATGAGGTAAACTCTACGATTTTACGTTTCGATTTTACCTAGTCAAAACGAGTCAAGGTAAAAACTCGATTCTGACAACCTTGTTTCATATACTTTCTCATCCACTATCTTCTTTTTTGGAGGTAGATCTCACGTATTCTGCTACAACTTCCCCCACAGAGGTAGATCTCTTGGTCTCGAAAGGTTCCCGCTCCTGGTGATGCTAATGTAGATTATCAATCTCGTACCATTTTGGTGGTCTTTGTTGATATGGTTGATGATATTGTTGTGACAGATGCTACTATTTTGGATATAATTGCTGCTAATTTAAATATGGTTTATGTTGATTTGAGAACTAATCTTGATATTTAACCATATATGTATGAGCATAAAAATTTGAAACATAATTATTCTTGTTGTGATCACAACGATACCTTTCAACAAATAAAGATTGAGAAATAGAGTTCTTGGGTAAACAATGAAACAGTTAGAATAAAGAGAGAAAAAAGAAAGGATAAAGAAGAAAGAAGGAGAATAGGATTCTTGAGAAAACTGTTTACTATTCACTTTCTCATTTAGGGTTTACAAATTATTACAAATGAATAACACAATTGACCTAACTCAACAACCTGAGTGATTTAGCATATTTATAGACAAACTAGCTAACTTACATTACAAGCTAACTAAACATGTGGATCCATAACACAAGGCCCAATTCGACATAACATTTCGATAATACATATTAGAACTGACTTCGACTATAGTATGTAACCCTTCGACATCAACATGTGAACCATCTTCGACTTCATGCTTGTCTCCTTTCGAAACACATTAAAACTATCCCTTGACAGAGCTAGAGTTCGATCCAAAATCTCACAAATCTATTTATAACGATCCATATACATCACTTCTTTGGCAAGAAAACCTACAAAATTGTATTGGTTTCTTTAATGACCAACACCATAATAATCACATACAAGGTCTAACCATTATTGTTGGTACGACGTATGTATTAAATTTTGGTCTAAAATCTCTTCTTACATGTACTAAACAACACTTAGAACAACATATACCTTCAATAATATCATTTTAAACAAAATTTTAAATAATTGAAAAATAAAAATAAGTATTAAAACAAAAATAAACAAATTGCGCTAATATTTCAAGTACATTCTCTTATTGTTGCCTTGTTGAAGTTATCAACAATCTTTGATAACTACGCCATTTTGTTGGACGGAAAACACTATCGTAGTAATTGTGCCAATAAAAACTACAGTGTAGTGTGTATTACTATCCTAACCACAAGGAATGTGTATATTCTTGTACAAGGACAAAGTAAATGCACTTGTTATGATAACACAATAAGTAAATCACATAACGAGAGATGCACCAAGGGAAATTAATGGATTGTGTGCTAATAGTAAACTAGAGAATAACAATTACGATGTACATATATATTTAAAAACGACTAAGTTCTCCTTCAATCATCTACCCTTATATGTGATAATTTCTGTTACTACTCCTGTAACAACTCTAATTTATTATGACCTTTTACAAAATACAGAATTACATCCTTGCAACCTCTTAGGTATTGGGAGTCTTCAATCACAAGGTACCTAGTTCTTTAAAGAAACCTCTCATGTAGTGGGAGTCTCCAATCGCTAAGAAATAAGTTGTAAGGAACATAAATAAGAAGTTTAATTTATAAAACACGAAATTACACCTCGCAACCTTCTAAGTGTTGGGAGTATCCATTCGTAAGCCACATGTTCCGTCAAAGCAACCTCCTAGGTACGTGGAGTCTCAAATATCTAAGACAAAGGTTTTATGGTACATAAAACTATACTAATGGATGCAATTATTCCAGCCACAACATGAACGTTTAATACTATCTGATAGTCTTACCTATCAGATAGACAAATTACCATTGAGTCACATTGCCCTCTACATCAATTCTCCTAATTTCATAGACGAGATAAAACATTAAACAAAAATAAAACTATATAATTAATAGTAGAGAGTCATTACACAAACAACCACATAAAATTATATAGGATCACATGCTTAGGGTAGAATCATGACAACCAACTTATATAACGTCAAAACAAAAACCAACCTATATCTCTTAGGTTTAGAAAAAAAATTGATCCCCCGAACGTGAGTCACTCACTATCATGACAAAAACGTATTATGAAAAATTTCGAGACAACAACAAAAACATCATCAGTCGCATAGGCTATCGAGAAGAAGAATAATGACAAAGATCATATGTTCCATTAATTAAGGGCATTTTATATGAATGCATCTCCAAAGTCGACAAAATGCATGCATCGACTAATAAAAGCAATGCAAACTAGGAACATGCTATATGTCGAGGAAGCAATGACATTGCCTTTGTTAGTTGCTCGACAAAATCAAAATTCCATGTAAATTTCTCTTTATACTATCCATACTACTTGTTGGTGTACAAGGTGAATAATGGATGAAAAGAGAAGAATATATTATAAAGAGAATGACGGCTACAAAGGATTATAAAGGATTATGAAATCACCAACTACCACTAGTCTATTTATAAGCTAAAACTAGGGCTACAAAAGCAACAATAAAATACTAAAATACCCTCTAACAAACTTGGTCACCAAGTTTGTGAATATAAATTAAAATATAAATTATTATTTCTAATACCATCCCTTAATTTATATTTCCTCAAAACTAACAACTCCAATTCCATCCCTTAAGCGAAGGAATTGATCAGTTTTGATAGGCTTCGTCAGAACATCTGCCAACTGCTTCTGGGTGCTACAGTGCACAACTTCTAACACTCCACTCTGAACCTGATTTATCAGAAAGTGATACTTGGTCTCAATATGCTTGCTTCTCCCATGCAACACTAGGTTTCTGGCAAGATTGATTGCAGACTTGTTATCAATCATCAGCTTCATAGGTTTGTCAACTTTGATCTTCAGATCCTCCAGCAAGTTTAGAATCCACACAGCTTGGCATGCAGTAACAACACCTGCAATATATTCAACTTCACAGGTTGACAATGCAACAACAGGTTGCTTCTTAGAACACCAAGAAATAGGACCTCCCAGAAACTTAAACAAGTATCCAGAAGTACTTCTTCTATCAACTCTGTCTCCACACGAATCAGAATCTGAATAACTCAGAAGTTCTGATTCCGTCTTTCTACCAGAAAGAAATAACACTCCATACTTCAGAGTTCCCTTGATATACCTCAGAATCCTGACAGCAGCTTGGTAGTGGGACCACTTTGGTTTACTCATGAACCTACTAACCATTCCAACTGCATAGCAAATATCAGGTCTGGTATTACACAAATACCTTAGAGAACCAACCAACTATTTGAAGGTTGTAGCATCCACATCTTCACCATCAGAATCAGAATCCAGTTTTTGATTTGTATCTGCAGGTGTGATAACAGCCTTACAATTCTGCAGCTTAAATCTCTTCAGAAGTTCTCGTTCATACTTCAGCTGATGCAAAATGATACCTTTCTCAAAATATCTGAACTCCATCCCTAGAAAGTATGTCATTTTTCCGAGATCAGTCATTTCAAACTCATTCATCAGCACCTTCTTGAACTTAGCTAATTCTTGTTCAGAACTTCCGGTCAGCAATATGTCATCAACGTACAAACACACCAGAATCATATTGCCTTCAGAAATATGTTGAACATAGACACCGTATTCCATCTCACATTTCTGAAAACCTGCTTCTTGAAAAATGAATCAATCTTCTGATTCCAAGCTCTGGCCGCTTGCTTCAATCCATACAAAGCTTTATGTAATCTGTACACCATCCCTTCCTGATTCTTTTTCACAAATCCAGGAGGTTGTGACACATAAACTTCTTCTTCTAATGGACCATTCAGAAATGCAGATTTCACATCTAAATGCATTAGAGGCCAATTTCTGTTAGCAGCTATTGCAATCACCAGTCTGATTATTTCATGTCTTGCTACAAGTGCAAACACTTCAAAATAATCCAGCCCAGGTTTCTGCAGAAATCCTCTTGCTACCAACCTCGCTTTGTGTTTTCCAATTGATCCATCTGGCTTTAGCTTCTGCTTGAAAACCCATCTGACGCTGATGGCTTTCTTGTCCTTTGGAAGTTCTATCAGCTTCCAAGTCTTGTTTCTTTCTATGGCCTCAAGTTCTTCTTTCATGGCCTTTAGCCAGAACTTCTGCTTGAGAGCCTCTTCTGTACTCACAGGTTCAGAGTCTACTAACATGGCACACTGAATAATTTTTCCTTCAGAATCTACTTCTGTGTCTTGCAACATGTCAAACTCTTCAAATCTTCTTGGAATGTTTCTGATTCTCTGTGGCCTCTGACCTCGTTCAGAATCTTCTTCAGATGCTTGAACCCCAGAAGTTCTGTCCTCAGAAGTTTCTCCTTCAGAAGCTCTTGCTTCAGAAGGTTGACTTCCTCAAGAACCTTGACCATCTTCAGAGTCTGGCATATTCCCAGAATCTGAATCACCACCAGAATCTGGAGCATCATCAGAATCTGGATCATCAGAATCACCTTCATCTTCTGAGTCTCCTTCAGAGTCAGAATCACCATCAGTTTCAGAAACTCTTATTTCTGATCTTTCTTCAGAAGTTCTCACATCAGAATCAGATTGAGACTTATCCCAATTCCAAACTTCTGATTCCTTCACAATAACGTCTCTGCTGAATTCAACTTTATTAGTTTATGGACAATAAAGCTTGTACACACCTGTACTGTGGTACCCCACCAGTAACATTACTTTGCTTCTATCATCCAACTTCTGTCTTCTAGCTTCTGGAACATGTTTGTAACAGACGGAACCAAACACCTTCAAATGACTAACACTTTACTTTTCTCCAGTCCACTTATGAATAAGAACTATTCCCTTCAACTTCTTTGTTGGACATCTGTTGAGCACATATGCTGCAGTGGCAACAGCTTCTCCCCACAAGTTGTGAGGAAGCTTCTTCTCCTTCAGCATGCTTCTCACCATATCAAGCAAAGTACGATTTCTTCTTTCAGCAAGACCATTGTGTTGAGGAGTGTAAGGAGAAGTAACCTCATGCTCAATTCCATTCTCCTCACAGAACTTCTGAAACTCTTTGGAGTTATACTCACCCCCACCATCGGTTCTGAGAATCTTCAGAGTCTGACCACTCTGATTCTGAACCTTCATTCGGAACTTCTTGAATTCAGCAAACACCTCGTGTTTGAACTTAATAAGGGATACCTATGTAATTCTCGTGAATTCATCAACAAATGACACGAAATATTTATTCCCTTCGATCGATGCTACTGGAAATGGACCACACACATCAGAATGTACTACTCCCAAGGCATGTTTTGCTCTTGGAGCAACTTCTGACGCAAATGGCAATCTTGGTTGCTTTCCTTCCATGCACACTTTGCATGACTTCTCAGGCTTCTTAATTGTAGGAATTCCATGTACCAGCATCTTCGAATTCAGATGTTCCAAGCTTCTGAAATTCAGATGACCAAATCTTCTGTGCCACAGCTCACTTTCTTTCACAACACTTGTTGCACTAAGACATTCAGAGTCAGAAGTTCTGACATTCACCTTGAATGTTCTATTCCTTCCCTGTTCTAACTCCATAATCAGCTTCTAATTACAGTTATACAGCTTCAGAAGATTGTCCTTCATGGTAACTGAAAAACCTTTCTCAATTAATTGTCCCACGCTCATCAGATTGCTTTTTATGCCATGTACATACCACACTTTCTGAATCAATGTTGTTTTCCCATTATTCAGAACAACTCTGACATTTCCCATACCTTCAGCGTTAAGATATTTATCATCAGCACATCTGATCTTAGTCCTCTTCTCAGAATCAAAATCAACCAGCCATTTCTTATTTCCAGTAAGATGATTTGAACAGCCAGTGTCCATATACCACCAGTCTGTCAAATTCGTATCATCAGATTCAGAAGCCATCAGTAGCACAGATTCATCATCAGAACTTCTGGCTATATTTGCTTCTGCTGACTTCCTTTCTTTGTTTGACCAACAATCTCTAGCAAAGTGACCAAACTTCTTGCAATAGTAGCATTTGATCTTCTTCTTGTCATACTTCTCTTTTCCCTTCTGAGCATTCTTTTGCCTATCAGAAGTTGAGGTTTCTGACTTCTGACCACCATCAGATCTTCTCCTGGCTTCTGACCAAGACTGCTTCTGATGCTTCTTATTAGAAACTACTTTCAGAGCCTGCTGCTCTACTTCCCTTTCAGAAGTTCTCTCAGTCAGACGAAACTCTTGCGCTTCTAGACTGCTTTGCAGCTCCTCAATTCTCATGGTGCTCAGATCCTTAGAATGTTCTAATGCTACCACAATGTAATCAAACTGAGGAGTAAGGTATCTCAATACCTTCTCAATGATTACTTGTTCAGAAAGAGTTTCTCCACACGCCTTTATCTCATTTGTGATCAGAATCACTCTGGAGATGTACTCAAAAACTTTTTCATTATTCTTCATGTTGAGATTCTCATACTGCTTACGTAGAGACTGAAGCTTCACCTTCTTCACTGATGCGTCACCACCGTAATATCTGACCAGTGTGTCCCACGCCGCCTTTGCCGTCGTTGAATCTGCAATCTTCTCAAACACATTTGCATCCACACACTGATGGATGTAGAACAATGCTTTCTGATCTTTCTTCCTTGTATCCTTCTACGCGTTCTTCTGTTCCTCCATCGCATCTGCTGCTACCGGAACATAACCTTCAGTGACAAGATCCAGAACATCTTGAGCACCGAATAGTACACACATCTGAATCATCCAACGATTCCAGTTTTTGCCATCAAATACTGGAAGCTTGGTGTTCATGTCGCCGTTGCCGTTCATCATCTTCAACCTTGTACAATACACTCAAAACTTACCACACACAGTGTTTCCCAACCCACAGAATCAGAAATTATGATTCTGATCAGAATTTTGTTCAAGATTCAACACAAATCAAGAACCAAAATTCAATCACACAAAAAAAAACCTCACGTTTCACTCGTGTTTCCCGTGTTTTCCCGTGGATCCAAACCGGAGCTCTAGATACCAATTGTTAGTGTACAAGGTGAATAATGGATGAAAAGAGAAGAATATATTATAAAGAAAATGACGGATACAAAGGATTACAAAGGATTATGAAATCACCAACTACCACTAGTCTATTTATAAGATAAAACTAGGGCTACAAAAACAACAATAAAATACTAAAATACCCTCTAACAAACTTGGTCACCAAGTTTGTGAATATAAATTAAAATATAAATTATTATTTCTAATACTACTTAGGCTAAGTCACCACCTTATGTTTTTGGAATTTTGACTTGAGGGCTACTGTTCTATACTTAAAGAATCAAATCTCCCTAACGCATCCATAACAACTAACATGGATAAAGGTGGGAACATAGACATCGATTTATGGAACCTCTCAATGATTATGATATATAAGAACCTCTTAAACTAAAGATAAATACTCACAACTTTTACTCTACTTACCTTCAACTCCTTTGTCCATTGGTTTGGGTTAAACTGTTTGCATGTGTTAGTGTGTGAGGCACTTTTTGCGGGGAGAAAGAGAGAATGAAGAATAAGGATTGTTATTAATAAAAGGTTATTGTGAAGTTGAATTAAAATATGTGTATATATATACGACTAAGTAACTTGTATAATAAGCAACTAACATAATAAACCTTAATTCTAACTAACTTGGGCTTGGGGTACAACTTGGATTATATCATAACACATCCCTTATAATCCAAGTTGTCGAACACAAACTAATCATAGTCTATTTGAACTATTCCTAATTTCTTTCTCAAAGTTAGGAATCTGTGGATCTTCAGCCCTTTGGTGAAAATGTCAGACAATTGTGCTTCACTCGAGCAATGCCTCACTTCAAGTTCACCATGGTTCACTGATGCGTCGCAGTGCTTTCCGCAAGTATACGAACTACGTCAGAGTAATATATAAGATTATTGTTCCCACAGAGAACAATGTCAAGCTATTTATAACTATCGTTACTATGTTCTATTTTAGGCTAATCAAACAGGATTGTAAAGTTCACGGAAAATTAAAATAATGAAGATAGAATAAATTTAAAGAAACAATACTGTAATTCAATTCACATCGATCAGACAATACTCCTATTGTGTCTAAATAGAATTACTTATGGAGCAATATTTTCTTCCTTGAAAAATAGTTAATTAAAAAGGAACCGTCGCGTTAGCGTAATCGGAACCATATTTGACCTCTAATCTGTACCAGCCGCTCACGCTGCACCGGTCGCGTATTGTGTTAAAGTGAAAAATCTTTTTTTTTTATGTAACTACCTCTAAGACTCAGTTAAAAAGTGCTTTTGATTGGAAACTTTTAATACAAAAGGGTTTCTGGCATATGCTCGGCCAACCGGATCTTAAACCTATGAACGCGTCCGAAAATAGTTTTAAAATCACTTTCTAATAATAATAAAATTTCCTAATTGATTAACAAAGTGCTTCCTTTATTTTTCTTAAACAAAAACTAACCAATTTTCATCTTAAATGTCGGGCGACTTTCGATCTTACCCAACGTAATCACAGATCTACTTTCGTAATATCCGATCAAATAAACCACAAAAAAATTGTATTAAAACCAAAACAACCCTTAAAGCATTCCTGCAGATACAACATACGGAGTATCGTCGAAATGACGGTTCTCACATTCCAGCACTAATGGTTTAGCTGGACATGACTATGCTAAACAACATAGCATATAATTGATTATAGGGATAAGTCATTTAGGGCGGATGTGTATTAAGTGTGCAATTGGTTTCGAAAAGTAATAACAAGAACGATACGCTAAAGTTCAGTTTTGAAATAGAATCTTTTGCGATAAAATAAATCAAAGTAAAGCGATGCGGGAAACAAAGAAAATAAAGCAGAGCGATAAAGTAAACAAATCAAAGGCAGTGCAGGAAATAAACAAATTAAAGGCGATGCGAGAAATAAACAAATGTAAAGCAGTGCGAGAAATAAATAATAAAAATGCGAATTGAATTAAAAACCTGCTCCAAATCGGAGACTTGAATCTGATACAAGGCTTGTAAAGAAAATAATGGCAAGATTCAAACTTCTACGTTACGATGCTCCACACTCGCTCACAACAATGGTGTGATAATTCCCTGATGTGATGAATTATCGCTTTTAATAGAGTAAGTCTACGCCTATGCTACAACTAAGAGTGGATACTAGAAAATGAAAAACTAAGTCCTATTTATAGTGATACATAGCCTTGGAAGTCAAGCAAGAGTTTCAAAAATCATGGGAGAGAAATATGCTGGTCATGGATCCATTCTCCAACTTCCCTTGACTGGTCCTTGAAAACAAAAGATGGCGCCTGCCATGTCATGGTGGCGTCCTCCATGTATACAAAGTAGGCAATAATTGGTCTTATGACTGCTGAGTCGTGGGAGAAACCCTACACCTCACGACTACCTCTATAGCCAATGCCATGTGGAACACCATGTGTGTATTAACACTAAAATCTCTGTTTTTCACTCTTTTCGCTTCGTTTCTTCGTGAAAGGCTCTTATTAGGCAATGTACCTGAAAACAAGACAAAACACAAGCATAATGCAAGAAAATAAAAATTAAACAACAATAAACATGTCCAATTCGAGCCAAATATGCAGTGTGTTTTAATGTTATCATTCACTTTCTCCCTTAAGAAATGAAACCTAGCCTCAATGTGACTCCTTCCATGCAGAACTGAATTCTTTGCAAGATTAATGGCTAACTTGTTGTCGATCTGAAGCACAAGAGGGTTCTTCATTTCGATCTTCATCTCTTCCAACATAAATCTGATCCAAATTGGTTGACACACATCATAAGATCCTGCTATATATTCAGCCTCACGTGATGATAATGCCACCACAAGTTGTTTTCTCGAGCACCATGAGATTGGGGCACCAAATACTTGAAAGAAGTAACCAGATGTGCTTCTTCAATCATCCTTGTCTCCACGCCAATCAACATATGAGTAGAAATTAATCTCAACTTCTTTTATTTCAGAATCTCATGGAAATAGAATTCCATAGTTTGCCAATCTTTTTAAGTATCTCAGGATTCTTCTTACATCCATCATGTGTGACACCCTTGGTTCACTCATGTATTTGCTCACATATCTTAGAGATCCGACAATTTATTTAAACAAAGTGACATCGACTATGTCTTCCTCTCCATGCTTTTACAACTTCAAATCTGGTTCGACAGGTGAGGATACAAGGTTTAAATCTTCCATCCCGAATCTCTTGAGTATCTCTTTGACATACTTTCTTTGATGTAGCACCATAACTTGATTCGACATTTGAAATTCCATGCCTAGGAAGTACGACAACTTTCCCATATCCAACATTTCAAATTCCTTCTTCATCAGCTCTTTGAACTTCTACAAATTCTCCAAGCTATTTCCAATTACTAACAAGTTATCAACATATAAGCAAATGATTGTTATATATTATGTTACAACCAGAATATAGACACCATACTCATATTTGCATTTGATGAATCCCAATTCGACCAAGTATGAGTCGATCTTCTTGTTCCATTCCCTAGGTGCCTGCTTGAGGCCATAAAGCTCTTTGTGCAGCCCGTATACTTTCCTTTCTTCCTTATGTATCACAAACCCAGGAGGTTGTGTGACATATACCTCTTCATCTAGAGGACTATTAAAAAATGTTGATTTTACATCTAAGTGAAATGTCGACCAACCTTGCTTACATGTCAAGGCTACCACAAATCAAACAGTCTTTAATTTTGACTTTGATGCATATACTTTAGAGTAGTCGAGTCCTACTCTCTAAATAATTCCTCGAGCTACTATGTCTTGCTATCGGCCCATCAACATTATGCTTCAACTTGAACACCTACTTCACTTCGATAACTTTTGTATGTGTTGGCAATTCGACTAATTTCCATGTGCTATTTCTTTCGATCGCTTGTAACGCTTTGACCATAAATGAATTCTATTATTTACTCTTTAAATCCTTGCTATAGTTGATTAGTTTAGCACCTTCAAGTAAAGCAAAATGAATTAATTCTCCATATGTTGTGACTTCATCATCACCAACCACTTCATAGTGTAAAAGCCTTGCTGGAATAACTTATGTTCTTTGAGGTTTTTGGCTTATGCTAGACTTA
This sequence comes from Lathyrus tuberosus, assembly GCA_022829125.1. NCBI lineage: Eukaryota > Viridiplantae > Streptophyta > Magnoliopsida > Fabales > Fabaceae > Lathyrus > Lathyrus tuberosus. The sequence goes on along the minus strand of JALAZF010000039.1, from coordinate 10,332,060 downwards.
ACCTCTCGATTGTCCACTTCGACTTTGACAATGACTGCAACATTATCGACTAGAACTTCTTCGTGCTCACTGCTTTCTTCATATACTTCACAACCCATTAAGGGCTTGTTAGTCACATTACCTGAATTCCATTCCCAGGCAGAATTCTCATCAATCACAATGTCTCGACTCATCACAATCTTATCATTGACTGGATTGAATATCCCGTAAGCTCCAGTTTTATGATATCCTACCAGATCATAGGTTCATTTTTATCATCAAGCTTCCTTCTCCTGCATTAGGAACATGTCTGTAGCAAATAGAGCCAAACACCTTCAGATGACTCACGGATGGTCGTTTTCCACTCCAAACTTCTTTTGGAACCTTGCTTTTCAACTTCTTGGTAGGGCACCTGTTCATAATATAAACATTTGTGGTGATAGCTTCATCCTATAAGGGCTTTGGCAAGCTTTTCTACTTCAGAATGCATCTAGCCATATCCAATATATACATGTTTCTTCTTTCAGCTATTCCATTATGTTGAGGCGTGTAAGGAGCAGTTACCTCATGATCAATACCATAGAACTCCTTATATATCTTGGATGTGTATTAGCCACCTCCATCTATTCGCAGAACCTTGATCTTCTTTTCACTTTGGTTTTCGACAAGCAGTTTAAATCTTTTAAAGATATCAAATACTGTGTCCTTTCGCTTGATCACATAGATTCAAAGCTTTCGACTATACTCATCAATAAATGAGAAAAAAATACATGTTTCCAACAATGGTATGATCCTCGAACGGGCCACAAACATCTGATTATACTATTTCTAGTATGCAAGAGGATCTCATTTGCATAGTCAAAACAAAAGACTTTCTGGATTGCTTCCCTACCAAGTAACCTTCACAGAGTTTGTCGGGAATCTAAAGACTTGGAATACCAATTACTATATCTTGAGTAATCAGTTGATTGAGTAACCTAAAATTCAGATGGCCAAATCTTAAATGGCACAACCAACTATTCTTGTGGTCGACAACTGGTTTTAGGAACTGTACCTCAGTTGAATTGATCATGGTCTTAAATGTTATATTCTTCGACTGAGGAGATTTTAAGACCATATTATTCAGAGTGTCGAATAGTTTCAAGGCTTCATCTTTCATAACCACTGAGAAACCTTTTTCGACCAGTTGTCCAACACTTAGCAGATTGCACTTTATTCCAGGTACATAGAGTACATCTTTGATTATAGCTTTTGCTCCATTGCTCCTTTGAATAACTATGTTGGCAATACCTTCTACTTGCAATGAGATATTATCAACAAGTTTGACCTTGCTCTTCTTTGAATTTGATCGGAGGTGATTAGACTGGATCGTCGTGGCCTTCACGTAGGGCAGATGGTGATGCTTGTAGGAGAGGATGGGGGTGTACCTGCAAGGCACTCCGACACTCAAGTAAGAAAGGGTCAGAGAAAAGGGCAAGTACAAAGTGTGTTATTAGGATGAATATTGAATACCTAGCCCTCTCAAGTGAGAGGGTTTATATAATACCCCCAGCGCGTGGCCAACGGTCCCTATTTTCAGGGCGAAATAAATATTTCCCGAAGAATAGGTAACTGCCCAAAACTAGCCGTTATGTCGGGCAGGGTGCCCAAAACTAGCCGTTATGTCGGGCAAAGGCATAGTTCCGGGCACCTGCCTATAGTTGTCTTGTGGTTAATGAAGCCGTGCGTGACGGGCAGCAGTACTGGGGAGGAGCGATGTAATCCTTGCCCGGTTGGAGGGCAGAAAGGTAAACTCTGCCCTTCGCGGATTGGGCTTAGGCAATTTGGCTATTTTGGGAGCAGAAGTGGATTGGGCCATGCCTAGGCATTGGTCCAGTCCAGAACAGGAGCCCTCCAAGTCGTTGCTCCCAAGTATGGGAGTGATGACTTAAGGATAGCCCGTTGTTCTGGGGAACTGTAATAAACTCATCGTTTGGTGACAGAGGGAGTTGTCTCGAGGTGCCCGTAGGCCCTGGTGTTCGTAAAACTCGTAGCCACGACTGGTTTGTCCGTCGTACGGGGAGATCAACGGTTAGGAGGGATTGAAACGTTGGGGCGGCACGTGTGCCTCGAGCCCTGTGCTGCAGTAACTAGGTAATGATGGCTAGTCTGTAGCCATTATGACTTACCCAGGTGTGCCTCTGCACGCGCTCCCTTGCAATATAAAAGGAGAGAGAGTCTGGTCATTTTACACTTTCATTTCTCTCTCTTCTTCTTCATCTTCTTTAGAGAACTTAGCTCACCGTTGTCGTCGTCCGCCGCCGCAGCCACCTTAAGCGCTTCGAGCACTTTCCTTCAACTTCTCCGACCACGTAAATCATCCAACTCCTTGTTTTCTTCCAGCTTTTTCATTTTTGTTTTATAATGCATGCAGTTAGGTTAGATTTAGAAGACATAGTGGCGTTTTCCTGTTGGTTGTTGGTGGCGGACGGTGGCTGGGCCATCCTCTGCTACTGACGTGGCCGCCGGAGCCCTTTTAGAGAACTAAGAGTAGGGCAGTTTCTGGTTGGCTACGATAAGCTGGTGAACTATGTTAATTCTTTCCGACTTGCTGAATGCTGGACGAAGAAGGGGTCCCCAATTTTTGAGGAGGATGGTAGCCAACGGGTGGAGTACCGTTACATCAACACAAAGGCGATTTTGGAGTGCAAGACTCATGCGGATGCCTATAAGCTGCTCGGTAGTCTTAGTTATTTTAACTTGCCCGAATTATATTTTCTTCGTCGTCTAATATATTTGTTGTGTTTTCGCAGGTGAGATGCCCTCTGCCCACGAAAGAATGGTGAAAAATGTTGTTGCGAGGAACAAGCCTGGGGCGACTGCTCCAAAGACTCGATTTGTCCAGCATGCTCCTCTTCCTCATCCTGCTACGGGGAGCTCTTTGCCTACTCTAGCCCAGGGACCCCCTTGCCTTTGGCCTCATGGTTTAAACGGTCCAGGGCCAATGAAACAGTAGACCTCAGCCGGGCATCAGAGAAAGGGAAGTTCGAGCTTCCTCATTGTATTATTGATAGAAAATTCTTCGAGGGGACGTCCCTGGTTCTGCCTCGGGCAGAGTCTCTCCAATTGGAGGGCATGGATTGCCCGAGCAAGAGGGCGCTGGTGGCACAGGATGCCTCCGCACTGGTCAGAGTTCTGGAAATGGCGTCGATCTATGCCGAGGGGGATTCTTTAACAGAGTCTGAACTCAAAGCTGCCTGGGCTACCATAGCATCTCTGGAAGAGATGAAGAGGAAGGCCAAGGAAGAAGCCAAGGTTGCCGGCGACGTCAGGAAGAAGGCAGACGAGGAGGCTACCAGGTTGAGGGGGGAGAATTCCATGTTGGTGGCGGAGAAGAAGGCAGCCGATGAGCTGATCGAACAGTTGAGGTCAGCAAGCGCTCCAGCCGAGGATAAGCCTAAAGACGTGAAGGAGCTGAAGACCAGGGCGAAGATAGTTGCTCGTATGCTTCGGGCGGAAGAGGACGTGTTTTCTATTGGGGAGGAATCATTCGAGAATGATGTGGCCCAACTCAGGCTGGTGAACCCCGACGTCCAAATTTCCAGAGAGGGTACCAACTTTCTCGGCTGTGTGGAGAATGGCAAGATAGCTCTCCCTGAGTTTCTCAACCTTGGTGCTGAGCACGCCCGTCCCGAGGAAACCCCATCGCTGCAGCCTATCCCCGAGTAGTCTGAGTTTGTCCAGGATCAGATGGAGCGGATGGAAGAATGATTTGTATTTTTCTTGTTGTAATGTATCCGGCCTGCGTGCCGTGTTTTGATGTATTTTATTTTCTTCGGGGGGACGGCCCCCTTGTTTAGTAACATGCACAGCTTATGGCCCTTGTGGTCACTTTAACTTATTTATGTATGTGTCCGGTCAATACGTCCGGTTTTGTATGTATGGCTTTCATTGTTTATTTTTCTAAGTGTTTTCCTATGCTCGATAAGCTTTTGTGCCCGCAACAGGGATCACTGATTTGTTTTATGATTTAGAGAATTACTCGACGTAGATGTGTTCGACAGTGAGGGGGACTGGTCGAATGGTCGGGGAAGTGGTTTCGCCCGTGATGAGACTAGGATCTCGGTTGAGGTACTAATCTCATTGGCTTGGACGGTTCCCATCGCGAGCTGGGTGTCCTGCCTAATTGGTATGGCAACGGCGAAGCTCGATTGAGGTATCCCCGTTGTGCACAGAGTCTGCTCGTCCCATAAGCAGAAACCGGCCGGCGTTGTAAAACAGATCGTGCTTACACCGGGGCACGATCCTGTGGCTGAGCCATCTCCCTGTTTAGGGGAGATCTCGTCGGCAGTTAGTTCGACCTCATAGTTGGTTCTAACTGTAGTATTGTTTGAGCTTTTCAGCATTCCATGGCTGAGCAAATGGTTCTCCATCCAGAGTTTCTAAATAGTAGGCTCCGGTGCCCGTTTTGGACTTGACCCTGTAGGGTTCTTCCCAGTTCACGGTCAGGTTTCCTTCGCGCGAATCCTTCTGGTTTCTGCGCAGGACTAAGCTGCCAACGGGGAAGCCACGCTTTATGACTCTAGCGTCATGGAGCAAGGTTATTTGTTGTTTCAACAAAGCTTCGCGGAGAGCTGCCCCCGACCGTATCTCTTCGACCAGATCGAGCTCATCTCTCAAGGCTTCGTCGTTCATCTCCTCGTCGAGGGGAGCCTCCGTTCGTCTGGAAGGTTCCATGATCTCCACCGGTATCACCGCCTCAGTTCTGTAAGCTAGTCGGAAAGGGGTTTCCCCGGTGGTGGAGTGTGGTGTTGTTCTGTAGGCCCATAGCACGCTATGTAGCTCCTCGACCCATCTCTTTTTGGCTTCGCCCAGCCTTCTCTTTAGGCCACGAAGGATTACCCTGTTCGCAGCCTCGGCTTGCCCGTTAGTCTGGGGATGCTCGACGAAGGTGAAGTGTGCTTCGTGCCTAATTTGGCGACGAAGTCTTAGAACTTTCTGTCTGTGAACTGGGTTTCATTGTCGGTCACGAGGGCTTGGGGTACTCCGAATCGTGCGAGGACGTTCCTTTTGTAGAAGCGGAGTATGTTGAAGGCTGTGATCTTGGCGAGGGCTTCAGCTTTAATCTACTTAGTAAAGTAGTCGATGGCCATAATTAGGAATTTGTTTTGATAGGATCCCATTATGAAGGGGCCGAGTATGTCCATCCCCCACCAGACAAAGGGCCAAGGCGAGGATAGAGTCTTCAACTCGTTGGGGGGTGCCAGGTGCATGTTCCTGTGGCGCTGGCATCGGTCAGATTTTTGGACGTGCTCTTTGGCGTCATGCTGCATGGTCGGCTAATAGTATCCTGCTCACAGGGCTTTTCATGCCAATGATCTCCCTCCCAATTGTTGTGCGTTGATGCCCTCATGAATCTCTTGGAGGATTTCGGGGACCTTACTTTCCTCGACACATTTTAGAAGGGGGATGGAGAATCCTCGTCGGTAGAGCTTGTCCTCAATCAGCACGTATGAGCAAGCTCGTCGTTTAGTTACGCTGGCCTCCTTTTCGTCCTCGAGTAGTTCCCCTTTGGTGAGGTACACAGGAGTCATCCAGCAGTGGCTGTCTCCGATGGCATTGACGTCAGGCAGCTCTGATGGTTTCTCAATACTTGGTCGGGCAAGTATTTCTTGCACGACGAATTTATTGCCGCCTTTCTTTATGGTGCTAGCCAGTTTGGACAAGACGTCTGCCCGCATGTTTCGCTCGCGAGGGATGTGCTGGACTTCCCATGCGTCAAACTTGGTAATTCTTTCCATCACCAGTGTCAGGTATTCGACCAGCTGGTCGTTCTTTGCTTGAAACTCTCCCCGTACCTGGGATGGTACGAGCTGGGAATCGGTGTAAATCTTCACCTCCTTGGTACCCACGTCCTTTGCCAACCGTAGTCCCGCGAGGAAGGCCTCGTATTCGGCTTGGTTGTTAGACGTATGGAAGGACAGGACTAGAGATACTTCGATTAGTATTTCTTCCTCGTTTTTGAGGATGATACCTGCGCCGCTACCTGAGGGGCTAGATGCCCCATCCACGTAAATGGTCCATCTCCGTGTTCCAGTTGGCGGGGATGATTGAGGTGTCATCTCCGCCACGAAGTCGGCCAGGACTTATGCCTAGAGGGCGTGTTGAGTAGACTTGGCCACGAAGCGAGAAAGTGAAGCGAGCATCCCGTTGAAGGATTGTATGTACTTCTTTGACCTGGGCGTGGGGAACTCCGTGAATGCTCAGTACTTGTCTGGATTTGCCTCTATTCCCCTTTTGGTGAGGTAGAATCCGAGGAACTTCCCTGCCCGTACTCCGAATGTGCATTTTTCTGGGTTAAAGCGCATTTTGCACTTCCTGGCCTGGTCAAAGACCTTTTGCAAGTGGGCCGTATGGTCGGATTCCTCTTGGGATTTCACGATCATATCGTCCATTTAAACTTTGAGCATGTCTCCGATCTCTGATTGGAAGACCTTGTTCATCATGCGTTGGTATGTGGCCCCATCATTTTTCAGACCGAAGGGCATTACATTATAGTAATAGTTCCCCGAGGAGGTCATGAATACGGTGTACCTCTTGTCCTCTTCGGCCACAAGGATTTGATTGTACCCCGAATAGGCGTCCATGGAGGACAAAAGTTTAAAACCTGCAGAGTTATCCACAAGCTTATCTATGCTCGGTAAGGGATAAGCATCTTTCGGGCTGAAGATGGCTGGTTTATACCTGAGTGAATCGCACACTCAAAGATAACACAGAGTCACCACCGAACTTTATTTAGTCCCGAAGGACAGGGAAAATATCATTAAAACACAAGGGGAAGAGAAACAGGAACAGGGGTCGGTTATGCGAAAGGAAGGTACTAGCACCTGACGCATCTGTCGTACTCGACAGGAACCATTTCGCTTGCTTCTAGGCTTGGATGGGTTATCTATCTAAAGGCTTCTAGCTAAAAGAAAGGAGAGAGAAGGAGAAAGGAAAGGAAAAAGAAGAAAGAAAGAAAAGAAAGTGCTCACGGATGATTGGGGCCCTCGTGCCTACGTACCCTCATAGTGCAATGAGGAAACCAGAGCGACGTAGTTCATGGAACCAGGGGACAGAAAGGAAAAGAAGAAGGAAAGAAGGGTGGAAGAGTGCTCGCCAAGATCATCGTGATCTCTTGCCTATGTATCATACATTCGAAAGAATGCAGAATCATAGCTTCCGTAGTTCGGGGAACCGAACGGAAAACAAAACAAGAAAGAGACAGATGGTGTCAAAAAACCAAGAGCAAGAGTGAAAGAAAACTCTACTGGGGAAAACCCGAACGGTAAGAGACTAGAAAAGGAATGGTGTCAAAACCAAGAATGAAAGAAACTCCGCTGGGGAAGAGAAAATAAATAATTGCTAGGGACAGAGGGTAAGCGACCCTACTGGGAAACAAACAAAAGGATGGTGTCAAAACCAAGAGAAAAAGGAAACTCAGTATATTAACTGGTTGGCAGTGGTTAACCGAAGAGTAAGACTCAGGTGGGGAAAAAGGATGGTGTCAACAGACGAACTGTGATAAACCAAAAGAGAGAGTGTTGAACCAAGGGAATGTGTTTGACTCTGAGGGGACATCGGTATGTTAACTGATAAATAGTGGTTAACTGAGGAAAGCAAGGATTGCAACTCTGCGGGGATAGAGAAACATTGGTTTTAACAGAGAAAACTATGATTAACTAGAAGAACGGGTGTAAGACTGATCGAAGGTCGTAACCCAAAAGGGGTGTCGGTATTGATTGAACAAACAACACTTGACCAACGAAGAAGGGTATTGAACCAAAAGAGGTTGCTAACCGCTGGGGGTTCGGTTTTTAACAGAACACTGTGAATAACCGAGAAGAATGAGTGATTAACCAAGAGGAGGTGATTAACTTAAAAGGGGTTCAGTATTTTAACAGACAGGCTGTGGTTAACTGAAGAAACGGGTGATTAACCGAGAGAATGTGATTAACCCAAGGAACTCAGTATGTTAACAGATGGACGGTGGTTAACTGAGAAGGAGTGCAAACATTTGTGTTTTAACTGACAAACAGTGATTAACCAACACAGGGAGAAGAACCAAAGGACGGTTGCGAACTCCACAGGGGATTCGGTTGCAACAAGAGTCCTGTGTTTAACCGAAGAACGAGAAAAGAGACTCTTATGGGGAATCAACGAGCAATGATTGACCGCAAGAAAAGAATAGGGTATTGAAACAAAGGAAGCTTATTAACCCAATGAACACTGATCTTAACCAAGAAGAATGGTGATTGATCAAGAGAGATGTTGAAAGATACAGAGGTGATCGAGGATCGACCCGACCGGGGAAAGAAAGCACACTACCGCCTGGAGATAGAGATGACTAAGCCAAGCACAGGGTCATTTGTCCCCTACCTGAAGTAGTCAGAATGAGAGTAGGAATTCTCCCTTCTCATTCCTTCTCTAACACACAGGTGTAATGCAGAAATTGAAACGGACGGTACAACAACTCCAAGTTGTACAGTGCTCCGGTGCATGGCGTAGCAAAAAACTCCAACTCCGCGGGGGATCGAGGGAAAAAATTCTAAGGAAGCCTAAAGAAATGGAAGGGGAAGATCCACTAATCGAAAAATGGTTTTGATTAATTAATTAAAGGGAAACGCCATGCTAACAATTTTCCAAAGAGAACGGAAAATCATTAAAGTTAAAGGTGTGAATTATTGATTATACAAGATTAAATTTGTTCAATCAAGAACAAACTTAATGCAAAGCAAAGAATGGAATACACAAACAGTACCAAATGCTAATTAATAAGCATTGCCAAACATGTTGACAAGTGATCAAATAAAATGTAAAATGTTCATGAACAACCATTGCCAAAGTTGCAAATAAATCGATAAGTGAAAAATCGAGCATCGGAAATTGACAAGCATGCTTCAAGCAGAAGTGAAATGACACTTAAAACATCCACCAATATCAAGCACATTGATCCATGGAAATTAAAGGAAGAAAGCATGTGAAACACACTTGAAAATGCAAGAAAATGGTCATTCTGTACAGTGGTAACCAGTTACTTACCAAAGGGTAACCGGTTACATGCTTGAAACTTGCGTATTTTGGTGAAAATTACACTGAGTAACCGGTTACTCACCATGTGTTAACCGGTTACCACTGTGACAGTGGCAAAATAACAGAAAAACTGCTTTTCAAAAGTGATTCTCAGCACATAATCACTTATACCAACCACCACATGCTAGATCAAGAATTTGTGCACAAAAATTGAACTTGAAAACAACAAATAAGCAGTGATAGAGTCAATTAACACATCAAGATCATGGATCAAACAATGCAAAACCAATCTACACGCAAAATTATCGACTACATCGCGAATTATGCGAAAATGCTCGAAACAGTAAAATTAGTGAGATCCACCAACCTACAAGGCTGAGATGTGCCTTGGTAATTGTTGCAAAGCGTTCTTGATGCAAAAAATTAAAGAAAACCAGAGGAATCTTCAATTTGGTGACAAAACGTGTCGAACCAAAATACGAATTCGAACCGTTGAATGTTGAAGCAAATACTTGAGATAATTCCTCAAGCTGAAATAACTCCAGAAATCCAAGTAGAATTGCAAAATTAATGGAGGTTGAGCTCAAGAAATAATCACTTTTGATGTAAAAGTGATTATCCTTCAAAGTAGAAATGAGCTTTGGTGAGGTTTTGGAAGCGAATTGAGATGAAGATGAAGATGTAGCAGAAAAAACCAGAGAGAATGTGAGAGAATTGAGAGTGAATTGTGCAAAATGGTTGAAGGTCCTTGAAAATGAGTTAAGGTGAGTTTATATAGACTTTAGGTTTGGAATATGAGAGGTTTGGAGTTAGCTTTGGGTTTGGAACTAGGCTAGGAGTTAGTTGGGCTTGACTCACCGAGTCAAGGTGGTTAACTCGGTTAGTTAGGACCAACTCGGTAACAATCCCAAGGTGAACTCCAACATCCAAGGATCCACATTACTTCGAAAACAAGGAACATGGTGCACTTATTTTAGGTTGAAGCATTGGAATAAATGCACTTGGAATGTCTTGAAATGTCTAGAGATGTCTAGAATATTCCACACACTACTAGAACACTGTAGAATCAATGCCCAAAGAGAGTGCATGGCTGCTGTCCCAAAATTGCAACAGGAACTGAAATTTTGCACTGAGTAACCGGTTACTCACCACGCGTTAACCGGTTACTTCAGTAAAATTTTGCCCAAATTGCTTAGGAAATGATACTGGAATCTCGGTTTCGATTTTCCACCTCTTGATTTGAAGAGTGAGCATGGAAACCTTTATTTTGAGCTCGTTTTGACGACGCGATGATCTTGTGAGGATTCAATTAATCGGGCTTGGAAAACCTGAATATCCTGCAACAAGAAACACACAAAAAAAGTGTGAATGCGTATGCTAATGATGCGAATGCGCACACTTATGCAAAAGCCAAAAGAGGGAAGTCAAATTTTGGGTTACGACAGTTGCCCCTATTTAATCCTTTTGGACCTGAATGTACGAATTGCGCTAGCTTTTCGATAATTCGAGGTAGAAGGGGATTAAATAAAATAGTATCTCGAAAATTTGGTCGACGGCGACAAAAGAAGAGCTTGGCTGAATAACTGCTAGGGAGATGAACCAGGCCAAAAGAGATGGAGTATGATCGATGCATATGCTATGTATGCGTTTCTACATGATGATTGATACCATGCAATGCAAAGGCGCAAGGTAAGGCACAATGTGAAGCGGTTAGGCAGAAATCGTAGCAAAACGACTTCGACACCCTCGGTTGGGGAGAGGACCCGCAGATAAAGACAATCTCTGCTGGAGAAGAGAGTTCACAAAGGATGATGACTCCGATGTGGAAAGAAATCGAGAACATCTCAGGTTTCTAAGTCACCATGGTTGTCACTGCTAGAGATGATAGAATCAAATCGATCCTTCCTACTAAGACTGACTCTGCGTGGGGAAATACATCCTTCCAAATCATGTTGACTCAGCTGAGGAGAAACCACTGCTGCTGGGGACATATAGTTTCAAATTATTGGAGATGATGTACAACCCTTGCTGGGGAAAAGAGAGCAAAGTGTCTCTGCTGGGAACACTTTGGCAACCTGCCTAGAGATATTACAACTCTGTCGGAGAAAAGAGATGTAAACAAACAAGCTTTTCGACAAATCGCAATGTCGCTTGCTGGGGAGAATGATGGCTCTGTTGGGAATGATACTGTATCTTCAAAGAACCATTATACCATTGGTCGAGTATCAAGCTTATTGATGGATACGACCGATCATCCTGTAAGAATTACCAGTGAAAAATGCAATGCATAATGCTTTCTCCACTGATTTAGCTTTTATTATTCTCAATGTTTTTTAGTATTATGTGATAAAAAATAATTTTTTATTTTGCAAACAAAATACTGAAAAGAAAACGATTGAGACGTGAAATGATGAATTTTTATTGAAATGGAAAAAAGTTTGTACATAAGATGTGTACAAAGATGCAAAAATCCTTGATGAGGAAATTTGCAATAAAATTGAAAAACAAGTGTAAATGGAAAAGGGAAATCATGTTTTGCATTGATTACTACATTGGCCACCATCCACTGTAAGTCTAGGTTCCAACGCCTGGCACCAGTTGACGATGATTTGACTATTCTGTTACCATCCGAGGTCTAGCTGTGACGAAGAGAGGCTCAAGTGTTCATAGTCAATGCCTTTATCCCTAATTTTTGCCTGGACATTTTTTTCTTTTTTTTTTCATCCACCGGGATACCCATTTTTGCCTAAGTCCCCCTTTCGGGTTTTCAACTTAGTGGGCTATTATTATTTTTTCCTTGTCCCTAACTTTTGTATGGACATCTCTTTTTTTAGTCCATCTGGACGTCCATTTTTGACTAGATTGTCCTTGCGGATGTCAATCTAGCGGACTCTTATCCATTTTTTTCAGGCATAATATTTTTTGACTGTATCGGAGTTCACGGGCGATGACAACTCCTCCCCATCCATGGTGGTGAGGATCAGGGCTCCGCCTGAGAAGGCCTTCTTAACAACAAAGGTCCTTCGTAGTTGGGAGTCCACTTGCCTCGTGGATCCGAGTGAACAGGTGAATATCTCTTCAGCACGAGTTCGCCTGCACAGAACGTTCGAAGGAGAACTTTCTTGTCAAAAGCTCGTTTGAGGCGTCTTTGATACAATTGACCATGACAGACGCCTGTAAGGCACTTTTCTTCGATGAGATTCAGCTGGTCGTATCTGGATTGAACCCATTCGGCTTCGTCAAGACCTGCTTCCATGAAAACTCTGAGTGACGGAATCTCGACTTCAATGGGTAGAACTGCCTCCATACCTACCATACACAAGCGAATACGGAGTTGCCCCAGTAGAAGTACGAACTAAAGTTCAGTAGCCATACAGTGAAAAGGGAAGCATTTCATGCCAATCTTTGTAAGTCCTGACCATTTTCTGGACAATCCTCTTGATGTTTTTGTTTGCTGCTTCAACGACGCCATTCATCTTGGGCCGATATAGTGAAGAGTTGTGGTGCTCGATCTTAAATTCTTGACACAACTCCTTCATCATATTGTTGTTCAGGTTGCTTGCATTGTCCATGATAATGTTGCTAGGAATGCCATAACGACAAATTATCTCTTTCTTGATAAATCTAGCAACCACTTGTCGTGTAACGTTTGCATAAGAAGCAGCTTCAACCCACTTGGTGAAGTGGTCGATAGCAACTAGAATGAATCGATGACCGTTGGTAGCCTTCGGGTCGATCATTCCAATCATGTCTATACCCCATATAGAGAATGACCAAGGTGAAGTCAAAACATTCAACGGAGTTGGAGGCACATGGATCCTGTCTCCGTAGATTTGGCACTTGTGACATCTTTTGGCAAAGTTGTAATAATCTACCTCCATTATTGTCCAGTAATACCCAGCCCGAAAGATCTTCTTGGCCATAGCAGGACCTTTAGCATGTACACCCTCGCAGCCCTCATGTATGAACCTTATGATTGTGTTTGCTTCGTGTCTATCCACGCATCTGACCAACACAGAATCATAATTCCTCTTGTACAGTACACCACCACTTAAGAAGAATTTGGCGCAAAGCCTTCTAAGAGCTTTCTTGTCAGTGATAGTAATACCCTCGGGATATTCCTATTTTTCCAGATATCTTTTAATGTCGTAGAACCAAGGCTTGTCATCAGACTCATCCTCGATTGCTAAACAGTGTGCTGGTTCGTTCAAGTGATCAATACGGATATGAGGAGCTTCATTCTTCCACTTGACCTTGAACATGGATGCTAGAGTGGCAAGAGCATCAGCTAGTTAATTTTCCTCTCTGGGGATATGATGAAAAGAAATTTCATCAAAGTAAGGAATCAACTTCGCAATGTGTTGTTGGTACGGAACCAACTTGGAATCCCGAGTCACAAAATTCCCTCTGACTTGACCGATGACCAAGGCAGAATCTCCATAGACCTCAAGAATCTTGATTCTCATGTCAATAGCCGCTTCAATACCGTAGATACATGCTTCGTATTCAGCCATATTGTTGGTGCATGCAAAGTATAACCTGGCAGTGAAGGGAAGGTGAAAACCTGTTGGAGAGATGAGGATAGCACCGATCCCACGACCTTTAGAATTATAGGCACCATCGAACACGAGCGTTCATCGCGCCCCTGGTTCGGGTCCTATGTCAGGGTCTGAGGTCTCATAATCTCTGATGAACAGAACATCCTCATCGGGAAAGTCAAACTTCATCTGTTGATAACCCTCTACAGGTTGATGGGCAAGGTAGTCAGACAAGACGCTCCCTTTTATTGCTTTCTATGTAACATGTTGGATATCATACTCAGTTAACAGCATCTGCCACCGAGCAATCCTTCCAGAGACAACAGGTGCTTCAAATATGTACTTTATCGGATCCATTTTGGATATCAACAAAGTAGTATGGCAAATCATGTATTGTCGTAGGCGTCGAGCAGCCCAGACCAGAGCACATCAAGTTTTCTCTAAGAGTGAGTATCTGGTCTCAAAATCAGTGAACTTCTTGCTCAGATAGTATATTGTATGTTCTTTTCTGCCAGTGTCGTCATGTTGACCCAATACACATCCCATCGATTCATCGAGAACGGTGAGATACATGATTAAAGGCCTACCAGGAACCGGCGATACTAAGATTGGTGGTTCTTGCAAGTATTGTTTTATTTTGTCAAATGCTTCATGAAAATCATTATTCCATTCAACCGATTGATTTTTTCTTAGTAATTTGAACATTGGTTCACAGGTAACCGTCAAGTGGGAAATGAACCTTGAAATGTAATTGAGTCTGCCCAGAAAGCCACGGACTTCTTTTTCTGTTTTGGGAGGTGGCATGTTCTGAATTGCCCTAACCTTATCAGGATCAACTTCAATGCCCTTCTGACTAACAATAAAACCCAACAGTTTACCAGATCGAACTCCGAAGGTGCACTTCGCAGGATTCAACCGCAATCTAAACTTCTGGAGTCTGTCAAACAGTTTCTTCAGATGAACCAAGTGATCATCTTCTGTTTTGGACTTGGCAATTATATCATCCACGTAAACCTCAATCTCTTTATGAATCATATCGTGAAAGAGGGTCGTCATGGAACGTTGGTAAGTTGCCCCTGCATTCTTGAGACCGAATGGCATGACTTTGTAACAATATGTATCCCACGACGTGATGAAAGTAGTCTTCTCCATATCAGTTAGGGACATCTTGATCTGATTATATCCTGAAAACCCGTCCATGAACAAAAAGACAGAGAACTCCGTTGTGTTGTCTACCAAGACATCAATATGAGGCAAAAGAAAATCATCCTTCGGGCTCGCCTTGTTGAGATCTCGATAATCCACACACATTCTGACTTTCCCATCTTTCTTTGGAACTGGGACGATGTTGGCAACCCATTCAGGATACTCGGAAGTGGCGAGGAACCCAACATCAAAGTGTTTCTTTACCTCTTCTCTGATTTTGAGTGCCATGTCGGGTCAGGTCTTCCTGAGTTTCTGCTTGACAGGAGGACATCCGGGCTTGAGTGGCAAATGATGTTCAACGATGTTGGTATCCAACCCAGGCATATCTTGATAGGACTAGGCGAAGTTATCAATATACTCTTTCAATAACTTGACCAACTCAGAGTGTACATGCTCTGCGAGGGATGCGTCAACCTTGACTTCTCTTCTGACCTCATTAGTACCAAGATTGACAACTTCCACTGGCTCCTTATGTGGCTGAATCTCTCTATGCTCGTGCTCAAGGAGCCTTGCTAATTCAGCCGGTAATTCACAATCTTCCTCACCATCTTCTTCGACTTGGTTAATTGGGATTCCAGAATTACAATGGATGTTAGCCATGTTGTTATCAATGCTTTTATTAATTCTGCATGTTTATGAATATGTTTAGAATGAGCTATTTTGAAAAGTGAAAAATAAAAGAAACTTTTGCCATTTATTTGTGAAAAAGAAAAATAAAGAAAGAAAATAGAGCATGATTTTGAATGCAAAAACTTTTATTTATTGATCACATAATATTGCAAAAGCGTGAGGCCCTTTACAAGCTATCCACTTGTCTCGGGCGAGGACGAGGGAACAAGAAAGCAAAATGCATTACGTGTTATATGGGAAAACCACAGGAATCATGGTAGATGTCCAATTGTTGAGCTTGAAACCCGGCAGACACTTGCGCACAAAGCTTGAAATCTGACTACTAGGATCGGCATCATCAAGAGCTGCCACGATGTCATTCTGCTGGAAACCCGCGCTATTGAACTTAACCAAGTTGCACTGCTTCGACCCAAGTGAGTTAGATTGTCGACCAGGACAGTAACCCAATCCAAAACGATTATGCTTTTCAACCACATCAATCACGTGCCCCCAGCTTGGCAAGGAACCTCTCTTGATGGTCTCTTTAGCACTCTTTGCAGAAGCTAAGGTCAATCGCGGTGATCTACTTTGACTAGTGGAAGCAGAGCTAACATCTTCGAACTTGAGACACTGCAACGGCACCTCAGCTATACCTTCTTCGGTCTCGACATATCGGAAAGATGATAACTCGATCACAATCAGATCCTCTTCACCACAGACAATGACTAGCTGATCTTCGAACATGAACTTTAACTTTTGATGCAAAGTGGATGTAACTGCCCCTACGGCGTGAATCCACGGACGACCCAATAGGAAACTGTACGCCGGATTGATATCCATCACTTAGAAGGTAATGGTAAACAAATACGGCCCAATATTGATGGGTAAGTCCACTTCTCCAATGACCTGCCTTCGAGAACCATCAAAGGCTCTGACAACTAAGGCGCTTGGTCTCACCTCGTTTCCTTCCACCAGTAATTGACTCAATGTACCCTTAGGCATCACATTGAGGGAAGAATCAGTATCTACTAGAACACGAGATAACAGGATGTCTGTGCATGTTACAGATATGTGTAACGCTTTGTTGTGAGCAGCTCCTTCAGGAGGAAATTCTGATTCATTAAAACCCAAATACCGACTTGCAGTTATGTTGGCCACTACATCATCAAACTCGACGGCGGATATATCTTGCATGACATGGGCACTGTTCAAGACTTTCAACAAAGCTGATCGGTGCGTAGGCGAACTCATGAGTAGGGACAAAATTGAGATCCTTGAGGGAGTCTGCCCCAGCTGATCCACACTTTTAAAGTCACTTTTCTTGATCAATTGAAGGAACTCTTGATCATCAAGGGTCTTTTTGCTCTTTGAAACATCCTCAGATGGGATAGTCAGTACTGGAATGGCAGTAGATGCCCCAGGGGTTGCAGATACAGGCGTTTCCTTGGGAGGAACAATGGTTGGAACTTGAACATGCTTTGTAGTGACCTTCGGAGCAAACACTCGTCCACTACGAGTCCTACCCCCTGCGGCTATAACGTTTACGATCTCAGATTCAACGAACCTTATCTCTTGACCTCCAGAAAACACAGTAGACCCATACCTCCAAGGTACCTCCTTAGAATTCTGGCACGGAAACGGTTTTGGCGGGCAAACAAGGATGGGTTACACCTTCTTCTGCTTAGGGGATTTGACAGGAACCTTCCTATAGACGATGGTGAACGGCTCGATAGCGGCAACTTCCTCGACAGATTTAGATCTGGAAAATTGCACTTCGCCTCGGTTCATCAAAATCTGGACACAACCCTTCAGCCTTCGACACTGGTTGGGATTATCGTCACAAATCTGACACTTACCATGCATCCTTTTCAACAGCCCATGTTCATTCAATTTCTTGAAAATCACAGCCATCGAGGTCTTTACTTCGTCAACATCCATGACCAATTCAGCCCTGGAATTATCCTCAATCATGTTAACTGCAGGTCCATTGTGATTCGACAACGGATTATTCTGAATGTTAGGCCCTTCCTCAGCGAAAGTCAGAACCTTCTTATCAATGAGTTCTTGAACCTTGGTTTTGAAAATAAAGTAATCCTCTGTTGCATGTCCTATGTATCCAACATGATAAGCACAAGACGCATTTGGATTATGCTTCGGACCAAATGAAGGAATTGCAGGCGCAATCTGCTTGGGGATAATTGCCCCTTGGTGAACCAAGTAAGGAAACAATTCCGTGTATGACACCGGAATTCTATCAAAATTCGGACGCTTACGGTTTCCTTGATTGTTGTTGTTCTGACGGTTTTGATTCTGCTGATTTTTGTTATTCTGTTGATTCTGTTGCTGATTCTGAGCATTCTGAACTGGTTGTTGTGGATGATACTAGTATGGAGGTTGTTGATATTGTGCAGCAGCAATGTACGGATATGGATAATACGGCATGGGAGCCATGGATGCTTGATACTGAGGAGAAACTTGAGTTGTCACAGTGTTGGATTCACCTTCCTTTTTCTTGGACTGACTGTTCTGAGACTTTCTGGTGGTCGGCTGCTGGGAAGCAGCTCCAGGAATCTTTCTAGTCTTCAAACCGTTTTCAATCTGTTCACCAATCGTTACAACATCAACGAAGTTCGATGAAGAACTACCCACCATTTTCTCGTAGCATGATCCTTGCAATGTACCCATAAAGATGTCAACCAACTCATTATCAGAGAGAGTAGGTCGCCCACGGGATGCCATCTCACGCCATCTTTGTGCATACTCCTTGAATGTTTCAGCTGAGCGCTGAGACTGGTTCTGCAACTGTAATCTAGTAGGCGCCAGATCAAGATTATATTTGTATTGCTTCACGAACGCTTCAGATAAATCCCTCCAAGTACGGATTTTGTTGCGCTCCAAGCCCATGTACCAATCCAATGAAACATCAGAAAAACTATCTTAAAAACAATGAACAAGCAATTCATCATTATTAATATAGGATGCCATCTTCCTGCAGTACATAGTGATGTGACTACGCGGGCAACTCAAACCTTTATACTTTGGCAGCTCAGGTATCTTGAATTTATGTGGCGGTATAACATTTGGAACCAAACACAAGTCCTTGGCTTCCATGCCAAAAGCAGAAAACGCTTCAATAGCTCTAATACGGTCTTCCAATAACTTGTAGTCAGCAGGTCTACTCTGATTAGTGGGTCTGACAAAAATCTGAGGATTTGGCAGCTGAGAAGTGGCCAGAGTGTGTACTTGCGGAGTAGCAAACTGAGATGGATACATATTAATCATTTGACCAACATTCTGACCCCTCGAAACACCATACGAATAATTCAGAGGAGGTACCCCAACAGCTGAGGAAGATGCCCCAAGATAGAACATCCCAGGATGAACATTCTGAACAGCAGTTTGAGCGGCTTGAGATGAAACCGGAACATGAATAGGAGGGCCTCTATACACATGCTCTTCTTCATCAGGAGTTTCAGTGTCAGCCAATCAGGCAGTTTGATGAGTTTGAACCTGAATTTCTTAGGATCACCATTCACCACTGGAGGCGGGACTGGTGTATTCATGGCCCATGGATATGCAGCAGCATTCCCATTAGGCATGGGCGCAACAAAAGGTTGATATGGCATGAAGGCACTACCATTATTTGCAATTTGAGGAGTGTAATTAGGAGGCATACCCCAAGGAAAACCAGCGGGCATCTGGTTCAAACCGAATTGAAAATTTTTCGGATGAACAACAAGCTGATTCACAGGCTCAACTGGTACTTCAACAATAGCAGGAGAAGGAACAATAACAGCAGGAGTATCCGTAACAACAGGAGGAACAGTCACGACAGGAGTGACAACAGTTACATCAGTAAGGGTTGCAACAATAGTGGCAACAGCAGTGGCGTCCCTCTGGGCACGAAGGAGTTCCATAATGACATCCATGTTCGTCTGGAACTGATCCATCTGACCTTGAAATTGAGCCAGAGTTTCCTTATAAGCAGCATTCTCAGCTTCAAAGTCAGCCATGATTCTAGATTTGTTTGAGCGAGTAAAATATCGATGTCGAGTCGTTGTCTTGCTACAAGGAAGGCGGACAAGGATGAGCAACGATTTCGGATGAAGGAACGTGCATATGTGTGCAAATGAATGTATGATATACATACAAAAATAAAGTTTTAAATCCAGGAATTCTTAAACTTATCTTTGTTGCCAATAATCATAAAGCATATAAGTAAAGGTGCGAAAGATAAAATTGGCAAGCAACTTCATTCATTCATTCAACAATAAAGGAAATAAGTACATCAAATATCTGCCTTTTGGGCTACAACAGAATCCGCATGGATCCTATCAAAGACCACCCTGCAAACAGATAAGAAATGGAAAATAGCCCAAGGAAGCTGGTGCGACAACACATCAGCATATGCATCCCTTAACAACCCAGGTAAGTCCTCGAGTGCATGCTCAGCAAATCGGGCGAGACAGCCATGTCTCTCACTCCAATACTTCGCATCCTTCATGAGGTTGCATAGCAAAGAATGGTTAGGTCCCTGAAGCATGTCCTAAAGAAAGGCCTCCTTTTGATCCAAGAGGTTCTGCAGATGACGGCTTTGATGCTCCCAATGAGTGCTCTCTGTGTTGAGCTGACTAATCTGTTCTTGACTCTGATGTGCTTGATCCTGTAGCTTCTGAATCTCACTGAAGACTTTGTCGATCTAGGTTTGACATTGAGAAAAGTCCTTTGCTAACTGATTAGCACGCTCTAGCTCGCTTTGCCACTTTGTCTTAAACTCGGATAACTTTCCTCGAAGCTCTTCAAGTTGCTTGTTGTAGCTCAGCTCATCTTTGTAGGCTTGATAATGAGCATCGACAAGTTGTCTCTTCTTTGAAGCAAGTCCCTCATAAGTGCTCTTCAAAGCATCACCCACCTTCCTACGCTTGTTATGTTCAACCTCCACCTCTTTGAGCATGCGCTCGCGCTTCTGATGAAGCTCAATCTGTAGGCTATCCTTCTCAGAAGTGACTCTATCAATGTTGAGACGAAGATCAGCATTCTCTTTCTTCAACTTCTCAATAGTTAGCTTGAGTTGATCGACCTCAGATGGAGGAAGAATGGCAAGTTCAGGAGGTTTGGCATTCATGGAAGGCTCGGGAGAAAATGGCAACAAGATCTCTTTGACGCACTCTTGGACCCAAAGTGTGTAATCTTCCTTGGCTATGCAATTCTTCTTACCCAAATCGGCTCTTCCTTTGAGATGAATCTGAGTCCAAGTGGCACTAAACCTCTTCAACAAACCCATGTCATCAATCCCTTCATGAAAGATGAACTCTTCCACTACCTCAGGGTCAGGCTTAGCAACCATAGGGTATCCCAACTGTCGAAAGGCCATTCTCAGATTGTAGTTAATTCCACCCTTTGTACCCAAGAGAGGCACATTGGAGAATTTCCCACAATAAAGAATGATTGGAATGTCGTCGAAGACTCGAGAATACCAAGCAATGTCATCAGCAGTAAGAGACATGATTCGCTGAGACCACTTGAGATTACCCTTATTCTCAACAAAGGGACCCTTATGTGGAAGGTGTGACATGAACCATTGGTACAACAAAGGAGCACAACAGACAATGGTTCCCTTCTTCTTTTCATTCCTGGAATGAAGAGAATGATAGGTATCAGTAAGAAGTGTTGGAACAGGGTTCTTGAACAAGAAGATACTGATGGCAGCTTGATCTACGAAATCCTCCATGTTCGGAAACAAGACAATCCCATATATTAGAAAAGCAAGAACAGTGTTGAAAGCCTTCCAGTGTCCATCCTTAGCAAAAGAAGTGGCCTTGTCAACCAAGAACTTCGAAGCAAACCCTCGAATACCTTTCCCTTTGGTCTTGAGATTATCCTCTACACCCTTCTTACTAATGCAAAGCGCATCAGCAATAAGGGGAAACTTCGGACAACCATTAATGTAACCATAAGGAACCTGCCTCTTGATCTCAACCCCCATAATATAAGCATACTCCTCGAGTGTAGGTGCTAGCTGATAATCCTGAAATGTGAAGCACCTATATGGCGGATCATAGAACTGAACCAGAGTATGAATAGCAGTTATGTTGACTTCAGTGTTGAGGATGGAAAATAGATTACCATAAGTATCTATGAAAACCCCTCTGTGATCTCCAACCAACAAGGATGCCAAACCTCTCAAAATACCCATCTTAGGCTCCACAAACTTGTAACTGAGGATGCCACGACAACCAGTATTCATCTCTATGATAATGCCAACAAAGAATAAGTCCTCGAAAACCTGGAAATGCACATGTAAAAATTAATTTACATGATGGAATGACATGCAACACAACAACAAGAAGCAAACACTGTCTGAATAATCAAGTCTAAATAATCCGGATATCTGCATATAATTCTGTGTCGGTGCAACATAATCTGATGTGTCGGTGAAGAAATCTGATGTGTGTGAGAGAACAAAGGTATGAAGTGGCTTGTTTTCCTGCAAAAACCCATCCCCCTCACAGGTGTGATCTAGACACAACAAGGTGGTCCCTAGAAAGGTCGCCCAAACCATAGGACTCAGAATGAAAATCCCCCGCCGTAGTGAATTCTCACAGGACGGAAGTATCCTCAAGCGAATCACGATCTGGGATGTGGCTCTCGTGATAACCCGACACGCAAAATGCAGGCCTCGCGACTATCCACGTTCTAGCCTATGTGTATACTAGGCCTGGTGTTAGGACCTTTCTCTATAATAATATCGCATACTCAAGATAACACAGAGTCACCACCGAACTTTATTTAGTCCCGAAGGAAAGGGAAAATATCGATAAAACCCAAGGGGAAGAGAAACAGGAACGGGGGTCGGTTATGCGAAAGGAAGGTACTAGCACCTGGCGCATCCGCCGTACTCGACAGGAACCATTTCGCTTGCTTCTAGGCTTGGATGGGTTATCTATCTATAGGCTTCTAGCTAAAAGAAAGGAGAGAGAAGGAGAAAGGAAAGGAAGAAGAAGAAAGAAAGAAAAGAAAGTGCTCGCGGAGGATTGGGGCCCTCGTGCCTACGTACCCTTATAGTGCAATGAGGAAATCAGAGCGTCGTAGTTCATGGAACCAGGGGACAAAAAGGAAAAGAAGAAGGAAAGAAGGGTGGAAGAGTGCTCGCCAAGATCATCGCGATCTCGTGCCTATGTATCATACATTCGAAAGAATGTAGAATCATAGCTTCCATAGTTCGGGGAACCGAACGGAAAACAAAACAAGAAAGAGACAGACGGTGTCAAAAAACCAAGAGCAAGAGTGAAAGAAAACTCTACTAGGGAAAACCCGAACAGTAAGAGCCTAGAAAAGGAATGGTGTTAAAACCAAGAATGAAAGAAACTCCGCTGGGGAAGAAAAAATAAAGAATTGCTAGGGACAGAGGGTAAGCGACCCTACTGGGAAACAAACAAAAGGATGGTGTCAAAACCAAGAGAAAAAGGAAACTCGGTATATTAACTGGCTGGCAGTGGTTAACCGAAGAGTAAGACTCAGGTGGGGAAAGAGGCTGGTGTCAACGGACGGACTGTGATAAACTAAAAGAGAGAGTGTTGAACCAAGGAAAGGTGTTTGACTCTGAGGGGATATCGGTATTTTAACTGATAAACAGTGGTTAACTGAGGAAAGCAAGGATTGCAACTCTGCGGGGATAGAGAAACATTGGTTTTAACAGAGAAAACTGTGATTAACTAGAAGAATGGGTGTAAGACCGATCGAAGGTCGTAACCCAAAAGGGGTGTTGGTATTGACTGAACAAACAACACTTGACCAACGAAGAAGGGTATTGAACCAAAAGAGGTTGCTAACCGCTGGGGGTTTGATTTTTAACAGAACACTGTGAATAACCGAGAAGAATGAGTGATTAACCAAGAGGAGGTGATTAACTCAAAAGGGGTTCAGTATTTTAACAGACAGGCTATGGGTAACTCAAGAAACGAGTGATTAACCGAGAGAAGGTGATTAACCCAAGGAACTCAGTATGTTAACAGACGGACTGTGGTTAACTGAGAAGGAGTGCAAACATTGGTGTTTTAACTGACAAACAGTGATTAACCAACACAGGGAGAAGAACCAAAGGACAATTGCGAACTCCACAGGGGATTCTGTTGCAACAGGAGTCCTGTGTTTAACCGAAGAACGATAAAAGAGACTCTTCTGGGGAATCAACGAGCAATGATTGATTGCAAGAAAAGAATAGGGTATTGAAACAAAGGAAGCTTGCTAACCCAATGAACACTGATCTTAACCAAGAAGAATGGTGATTGATCAAGAGAGATGTTGAAAGATACAGAGGTGATCGAGGATCGACCCGACTGGGGAAAGAAAGCACACTACCGCCTAGAGATAGAGATGACTAAGCCAAGCACAGGGTCATTCGTCCCCTACCTGAAGTAGTCAGAATGAGAGTAGGAATTCACCCTTCTCATTCCTTCTCTAACACACAGGGTGTAATGTAGAAATTAAAACGGACGACACAACAACTCCAAGTTGTACAGTGCTCCGGTGCATGGCGTAGCACAAAACTCCAACTTCGCGGGGGATCGAGGGAGAAAATTCTAAGGAAGCCTAAAGAAAGGGAATGGGAAGATCCACTAATCGAAACATGGTTTCAATCAATTAATCAAAGGGAAACGCCATGCTAACAATTTTCCAAAGAGAACGGAAAATCATTAAAGTTAAAGGTGTGAATTATTGATTATACAAGATTAAATTTGTTCAATCAAGAACAAACTTAATGCAAAGCAAAGAATGGAATACACAAACAGTACCAAATGCTAATTAATAAGCATTGCCAAACATGTTGACAAGTGATCAAATAAAATGTAAAATGTTCATGAACAACCATTGCCAAAGTTGCAAATAAATCGATAAGTGAAAAATCGAGCATCGGAAATTGACAAGCATGCTTCAAGCAGAAGTGAAATGACACTTAAAACATCCACCAATATCAAGCACATTGATCCATGGAAATTAAAGGAAGAAAGCATGTGAAACACACATGAAAATGCAAGAAAATGGCCATTCTGTACAGTGGTAACCAATTACTTACCAAAGGGTAATCAGTTACTTGCTTGAAACTTGCGTATTTTGGTGAAAATTGCACTGAGTAACCGGTTACTCACCATGTGTTAACCGGTTACCACTGTGACAGTGGCAAAATAACAGAAAAACTGCTTTTCAAAAGTGATTCTCAGCACATAATCACTTATACCAACCACCACATGCTAGATCAAGAATTTGTGCATGAAAATTGAACTTGAAAACAGCAAATAAGCAGTGATAGAGTCAATTAACACATCAAGATCATGGATCAAACAATGCAAAACCAATCTACACGCAAAATTATCGACTACATCGCGAATTATGCGAAAATGCTCGAAACAGTAAAATTAGTGAGATCCACCAACCTACAAGGCTGAGATGTGCCTTGGTAATTGTTGTAAAGCGTTCTTGATGCAGAAAATTAAAGAAAACCAGAGGAATCTTCAATTTGGTGACGAAACGTGTCGAAATCGAGCAAAATACGATAAAGCTCCAAAATGCGAATTGAGATGAAGATGAAGATGTAGCAGAAAAAACCAGAGAGAATGTGAGAGAATTGAGAGTGAATTGTGCAAAATGGTTGAAGGTCCTTGAAAATGAGTGAAAGTGAGTTTATATAGACTTTAGGTTTGGAATATGAGAGGTTTGGAGTTAGCTTTGGACTTAGCTTTGGGTTTGGAACTAGGCTAGGAGTTAGTTGGGCTTGACTCACCGAGTCAAGGTGGTTAACTCGGTTAGTTAGGAGCAACTCGGTGACAATCCCAAGGTGAACTCCAACATCCAAGGATCCATATTACTTGGAAAATAAGGAACATAGTGCACTTATTTTAGGTTAAAGCATTGGAATAAATGCACTTGGAATGTCTTGAAATGTCTAGAGATGTCTAGAATATTCCACACACTAATAGAACACTGTAGAATCAATGCCCAAAGAGAGTGCATGGCTGTTGTCCCAAAATTGCAACTGGAACTGAAATTTTGCACTGAGTAACCGGTTACTCACCACGCGTTAACCGGTTACTTCAGTAAAATTTTGCCCAAATTGCTTAGGAAATGATACTGGAATCTCGGTTTCGATTTTCCACCTCTTGATTTGAAGACTGAGCATGGAAACCTTTATTTTGAGCTCGTTTTGACGACGCGATGATCTTGTGAGGATTCAATTAATCGGGCTTGGAAAACCTGAATATCCTGCAACAAGAAACACAAAAAAAAAGTGTGAATGCGTATGCTAACGATGCGAATGCGCAAGCTTATGCAAAAGGAAAATGAGGGAGGTCAAATTTCGGGTTACGACACGGGCAATCCCGGTTGAGATCAGTATAGTCAATGCACATGCGCCATTTTCCACTATGTTTTTTAACAAGTACAATATTGGATAGCCAGGTTGTATACCTGGCCTCCGAAATGATTTTCACCTCTAAGAGGTCTTGTACAAGTTTTTCGGCAGCCCGTGCCTTTTCGTCGGATTGTTTCCGCCTGCGCTGCGCGATGGCACGGGCAGCTGGGTCGATGGTCAATTGGTGACATGCGGTCTCAGGGTCCAAGTCGGGCATGTCTGCGGAACTCCAAGCAAACAGATCAGCGTTGTCATCCAGGCACTTCTTTAGCTGTTGCTTGACCTCGTCGGGCAGTCCAACACCAATCTTCACCCCTCTGTTGGGGTTATTGCTGAAGGCGATGACTTCAAACTCCCCATCTGGAACTGGTCGCATGAGGGTTGATGTGGAGGAGTTGGTCGTCCCTGTTGACGCACCTTCAGTGCTATCTTCCTCGCCTTCCTCTGAAATTCGGCTGTCAAGATCGATAGTGCGTATAGGGAGTGCAGGTTTCTTGTCCGGTTGGCCATCTTCGGATGGATGATCTTCCTTCCGTGCCCGCTTAGCTGCTTTAGGTGTTGCACCGATCTGGTTTTATCCCCGGGTCACTGCTTCGAAACATCTGCGGGCATCCTCTATGTGCCCGTGCAATGTTGCAACATGACCCTTCTCTGTATAATACTTCAACTTGAGGTGGACAGTCGAAGGGACAACAACTAACTCTGTGAGGGCCGGTCTTCCTAAGATGCACAACGTCGGGCAATCGATTACCAGGAATTGGGTCTTAATTGACCTAGACGCCTCCTCTTCCCTGAATGTGACTAGGAGCTCCACGTACCCCCAGGGTCTGGCCGTGGCTCCGTGGAACCCTTGTAAATCGGATCCCACGTATGGTGAGAGGTTCTTCTGGTCCAGCTTGAGGGCCCAAAATAGGCCGGTGTACATTATGTCCACCGGACTACCCTGGTCGACCAAGATTCTTCTGACGTCGGTGCTTGCCAATCTTGCCCTGACGAGCAAGGGGATGTCGAGCAAGGGGATGTGTGAGTTGGGAGAGCCTTCAGGCAGCTCTTCGTGGTAAAAGGTGATCGGCTGGGAGCGCCCCTTGATCTTCTCAAGTGTGGATAGCCGGTCAGGGCTGCAATCAATAAGCTGCTCGAACTTTCGCTTAACAGATCCCACTGTCAACTCATTGTACCCCCCGCATGAGATAACCATGGCTGCAGGGAATGCTTCCCAAGTGCTGAGCGCGAACACCTGGGACGGCTCCTCAAAATACTCTGGGATGGCAAAGTCTTCTGGTCGCGTGATGGACATAGCGATCTGCGGGGGAGGACTGAATGAGGATGATTCTACTTCCTTCTTTGAATCTGACGCCTCCCATTTTGAAGACTCACCTTTCTTGATATATTGCTTCAAATGACCCTCCTTGATGAGAATCTCAATAGCATCTTTAAGGTGCACGCAGTCCTCGGTCGTGTGGCCATGGCTGCGGTGGAAACGACAATATTTACTTTTATCCACGTTGCCTTGGACGTTGTCGGTTTGGGGGATCTGATGCCTCCCTGCTTGAACTCCGTATTGATGCATTCGGAGAGAATGCGCTCGCGAGGAGCGGTGAGCAGGGTATATTCCGTGAATCGGCCAGCAGGCCCTTTACCTTCTCAGGGGCGATCGTCTCGTCGCCTCTCTTTTCCTTGTCGGGATGTCTCCGGCTCGTCTTTTTTTGGTGCCCGGGTATTTTCGCGATCTCTTGCGTCCCGTGCATGATATGCGGCCTCCTTCTCTTTGTACTGTATGTACGCTTCAGCTTTCCGGAGAAGTTTTGTTAATGTTCGAGGAGTCTCGATTCCAACGGCCTTGCGAAACTCGCTTTTTGGTCTCAAGCCCTTCTCGAGAAGATACTTTTTCATATGGTCCATAGTACGGACCTCCACGACTTCTTTGTTAAACCGTTCAATATATGCCTGCAGGGACTCGTCCTTGCCCTGTATGATAGCTTCTAAGGTGGCCTCCGACTTGGGATGTTGTCGGGAAGCCGTAAAATGCCGGGCGAACTGGCTCTTCAAATCTCTCCACGATGTGACAGACCCTCGGGGAAGGTGCTTGAACCAAGCCATAATCCCCTTCTTGAGGTAGTGGAGCATTGCCTCTATGTTTTGTATGTGCTCGCCGGGGTCGGAGGTCCCGTCATAGGTCGCTAAAGCGGGGGGCTTTTCCAACCCGCGAGGAATTCTGGTGTCCATGATCTCCTGTGAGAGGGGGCCATGGACGTCATCGTCACTGCTTGTGCTCGGGGAACGGGAGAAGGAATGGCTACGACCATGACTCTTGCTTCGTCGTGGAGAATGCCTGCGTGAACGGCGATGCTCGTACTTTTCTGAGGGCCTGGACTTCTTTGACGCAGGGGAACGTCTTGACTTCCGCGGAGGAGACCAGCGCCGTCTTCATGCAAGATCGGATGCGGGCTCTTCTGATCTTGATCGTCTTCTCTCTAGGGAGAGGCTTTTAGACCTATCACGGCTCCGTTTCTGAGGGGGAGACCGAGGACGTGGAGACGGGTTGCGAGGCTTCTCCGAGGACAGGCGCTCCTGGAGGACGTGCTCGAGAGCGTTGATCTTTTCACCTTGCTGGAAGATCAGGAGGTTTGATCTGTTGAGGGAGGCTATGAGAGCAGCTGTACTGGAGTCTGCATTTTGTGGAACCATAATAGGCTCGAAAACACGATCGGCAACCTGTGCCCGAGGTTTCATTTCATTGGAGGTCGGGGACGCAGTCTTCCCGTCCGGTTGGTCAGTTTTCGGAAAAACAGATCCGGCGAGGATGTGGTCGGCGTTATCAGCTATAATGGCGACAACAGATTCTTGACGGACAACATCATTCTTGGTGGAGGCCATGATGATCAAAAGAGGTTTGAAGAGAGCTTTAGTCTTCGAAGTGAAAAAGAGGGGATCTTGAATCAAAAGACGGGGAAGCTAGGTTCCCACAAACTGCGCCACTGATCGGAGGTGATCAGACTGGATCGTCGTGGTCTTCGCGTAGGGTAGATGGTGATGCTTGTAGGAGAGGAGGGGGTGTACCTGCAAGACACTCCGACGCTCAAGTAAGAAAGGGTCAGAGAAAAGGGCAAGTACAAAGTGTGTTATTAGGATGAATATTGGATACCTGGCCCTCTTAAGTGAGAGGGTTTATATAAGACCCCCAGTGCGTGGCCAACGGTCCCTATTTTTGGGGCGAAATAACCGTTTCCCGAAGAATAGGTAACTTCCCAAAACTAGCTGTTATGTCGGGCAGGGTGCCCAAATCTAGCCGTTATGTCGGGCAAAGGCGTAGTTCCGCGCACCTGCCCATAGCTGTCCTGGGGTTAATGAAGTCGTGCGTGACGGGCAGCAGTACCGGGGAAAAGTGATGTAATCCTTGCCCGGTTGGAGGGCAGAAAGGTAAACTCTGCCCTTCGCGGATTGGGCTTAGGCAATTGGACCGTTCTGGGAGCAGAAGTGGATTGGGCCATGCCTAGCCATTGGTCCAGTCCAGAACAGAATCGTTGAAATCTGATAACAAAATTTTTCGACCATTCATGTGATTCGAACATCCAATTTCGAGAAACCAGATCTTGGTGTCAACATGCTCATCTGCAGTTGTAGCCTTAACCACTATGTCTTAAGAGTCATCTGAATCTTGGCGTGCATGGTTTGCTCCTTCATTCTTGCCTTTCTTATACCAATAATCCTTGGCCAAATGACCCCATTTTTCACAGTTATAGCATTCCAAACCTATTTTCTCTTCTTTGTCTTTCTGATAGGAGTTTTCTTCTCCTCTTTTCGAGGATTTAGAAGCCTTATCATCGACCTTATGCTTTTGAAGGTTCAACTAAGCCTTCTTTCTCTGAATCTTGTCTCCTTTGCCCTTGAACTTGTCTGAACCACCATGTATCTTCCATGTTTGAGCTTGTATTAAATCTTGAACACCTTTCCTTTCTACAATCCTCATCTCATGTGCCTCCAACTAACCAACCAAATATTTAAATTTCAGTGTTTCAAGATTGCTGGATTCTTGAATAGCAACGATAACATTATTAAAGTGAGAGGTACATGTACGCATTACCTTCTCAACTATCATCATATCAGTTAAGATTTCACCGCAACCTTTCACGAATGAACAAGCTTCCAAACTTTCGAGACATAGTCTACAATCTTTTTTTCTTCTCCCATATGCAGTAATTCATACTGCCTTCGCAACGTCTACAACTTGACGACTTTAACCTTCTCACCTCCTTCATAATACTTGCCAAGAGTATCCAATGCATCCTTCTTCGATTCAACATGAGAAATCTGATCAAAGTTTATCGCGTTTACCGCCGATTGATTATAAAACACAGCCTTGCAGTATTTGTTCTTGGCCTCCTTATTCGCGACTCTATGAGCATCAGTTGTGTTCTCAGTAAGTTCAGGGATGCCATTAGTAACCACTTTTAGAGTTTCATGAAAGTCAAACAGAGATTGCATATGTTTTATCCATCGGATCCAATTCTTGTCGTCGAGAATTGGAAGAGAAATTAGAATGTCACTATTATCATTCATCTTTGCAGCAAACACGATTAACCACCTACAATCCCAGAAACACAATCACCGACATGTGATTCTTGAAACTAACTAGAGCCCTAAATTCCACTATTGGGGAGTCTAGGAGAGTCGGAAGCACCAACAAGACTAATGCTTAGTCCAGGACCACAAGAGAGGAAGACACCACATCTCAACCAAAGACCTTAACGTGTTAGGTAGATATGTCATCTCTCTTATAATTCTAACATTCCACCCATTTATAGGCAATGCGAGACTTTAATCACTCACACTTACACCCAACATTCTCCCCATAAATGTGACTTCCCCACATCCTATAACAGGATTCAACACCTGATGTAGCTCCCGCTCCCCACAAAGTCGAACCACGACTCTGATACCAATTTGTTAGTGTGTGACACACATTTAGTGAGGAGAGAAAAAGAAATATAAAGATAATGAAGAATAAGGATTGTTATTAATGAAAGGTTATTATGAAACTGAATTTTACAATATGTGTATATATACGACTAAGTAACATGTATACTAAGAAACTAACATAATAAACTCTAAGCATAACTAACTTGGGCTTAGGCAACAACTTGGATTATATCACAACTAACATAAGAGAATTTCTTATTGCACCCTATAGACTTCTTACACACCATGTGACTTTTCACATATGCCTCTTGATTTCAGAGATATATCTTCGAACACACCAAATTTTGATTAAACGTTAAACTATTCCGTAAATATATTTCCGAACGCACCAAAACCCAATTGAACGTTGAAATTTTCCAGAGATATATCTTCAGAACGTTTTGGAGCATATTAACGCACAGACTCTTCTTCTCCTCCCCCACTTTCTATTTTCATTTACAAAACTCTTCCACTATCTCATTCCAAAATTTCTCCAACTTTACCAAATTTGATTTCATTCTTTCGAGGCTCAAGTAATCATCAAGCAACATCCAGTTCATCATTCAACGTCTGCGAACAAATACATAACACATTATAAAAAAATTTGTTCTGATACACTTCGGAGATGTATCTTCGGAATATTCCCGTAGATACATCTACAAAAATATTTAAAAAAAGGTTATTGGAGACATGGTATGAGCGTTTAAGGTTTAAAATAGTTCCAAAAATATATTTTAAGAAATATTTTAACGTTTAATCAGAAATAGAGTGCGTCCGAAGATATATCTCCGGAACTTGGGAGCATATGTAAAATGCATGAGATGCAATAAAAAATGCTCCTACCATAATAAATTCTAACTCTATCTAACTTGGGCATGTACATTCTTTCGACAAATATCTCCGGAATTTGGGAGCATATGTAAAAATTCACAAGGTGAAAAGAAAAATACATGAGATGCAATAAAAAAACTCCTAACATAATAAATTATAACCCTAACTAACTTGTGCATGTATATTCTCTCGACAACAAACTTTAACGTTTGCTTGCTCATCGTCCTCAAAGCCATTTTTAGATCCAAATCGAATCACAGATTATTATCGATTAAAAAGAACTATTATCAAACATTTTTCAATTTTTCAATTTCATTTATTGAAGTTTACAACGAAAATTTTTCCGCCAAAAAAACATTTCATAGATGATTTGACAATATTTATTCACACACTACGTGTTCGAGATTGCACAATGGAATTTTGCATTGCCTTTTGTGTGCAATATATTTTAACTTTTGTAAAGTTTGATTTCTCTTTATTCTTGGGACCTAGATGTTTCCAATTCATGTGGAAAGAGGTAAGAGTTTGTGATTGAATTTGTTTGGCATTATCATAAAAGATTCTATTATCATCTACATATAGAATTGTATATAACACATCTTTGTACACATTCTAAACTATGCCAACAATGTGTTAAGGCTCTTTTTTGTGAGTAATTAAGGGCTAATCAATATCAATACATATAAAGAGTGGCAAAAATGCAAAGGTATACTAAACATAATGCAACAAGAGTTTATCTTATTTGTTGTTGTGAAAATAATAACATTATCATTGTTTTTCTCTTTATTAGTGGAGAACATATGGAAATAATTATTGAAACATATGTTCTCCTTATTTGGTAGTATTTGATTGCTAAAATTCTGCTTTAGTTTGCTGAATATCATTGGTTATCTTCATGTCGATGAAGATGCCTCCAACATATGGAATGATTCACTCTCACCTTTTTTCAAAGAAGAAAACAGCACTTGGTTCAATTCTGATTTATCACATGAGATATTTATTATTACAGCCCGTTGGTAGGTCCTTCATTCTTTAAAATATTGAAAATGTAATTAACATTCTTGGTATTGTTTCAAATGGACAATGAACTATTCAAATTATGTGGTTAGTGCATTATCTTAAAATCGTTTAATCTTTAAAGAAAAACATTAAACATTTTAAACAGTGATCAATTGCAACTTATATTTATTTTAGAGAAAATGGTGTGATGTCCTGAAAATATTAAATATTTTTATACTATCAACTAGGTAGATGGATTTGGGGTGATTTTGGTTTGAAAGGAGTAGAGGAGATTGATTCTAATTTTGTGGCCGATTAAGTCTCTTTAAAAGCTCGGCTAAGATATCACGGATTGGTGGAGGGGGGAGCGGATGTGATTTTGTGGGAAAAGGATCCGGTTCTCGGTTTTACGGTGGCATCTTGCTACGCTCACTATGCTTCTTTCCGTATGCCTTATGGCCCCCCTAATAAGTGCGATACGACGTTGGGTTTGATTTGGAAAACGGCTGTTCCTTTTAAGATAAAGGCCTTCGGTTAGAGACTTTTTGTGAATAGACTTCCAACGAAGGATCTTTTGGTGTATAGAGACATTAACTTTTCTAATGATTCTTTGATATGTTCGCTTTGTGGTTTAGATTTTGAAAGTAGAAATCATTCTTTTTTCAAATGTCATGTGGCTAAGAAGATTTGGAGGGAGATAGCTTTGTGGATTGGTAAATCGGAAGGGATGGAGGATGAATGTCTTTCGAATTTTATGGAGTGATATTTATTTTTCTGTGAAAAAAAAAGTTAAAGATGACAAACTTGGGATTGTTTGGTTAGCTACGTCTTGAAGTATTTGGCTTTTGAGAAATGATATATGCTTCTGGTCGGACGCATGGAACATTAACAATACGGTGTGGGGTATAAAATTTTTGGTTTGGAAGTGGGCTTCCTTTGCTTTTTATTTCGTAGTTTAATTGGTTAGTAATTTTTCCTTTTGTCGGGTTTTTTTCAGTTCTCGTATAAACAGGTTGGAGAACCCTTAATTCTCCCGTTTTAATATATCTTACTTACACACAAAAAAAGTACCCCACCATATCATATTTAAATTTTAAACTTTTTTAACAACACGACAACGAGAGTATAAAATTATTTACATTCTATATTTTAATAAACTCACAATTTGTTATAATATTCTATCAATAACATATATATATATATATATATATATATATATATATATATATATATATATATATATATATATATATATATATATATTTAAATTGATAATTGATATTATTTATTTTATATTTTAAAGTGAATTTTTAAAAAGTTAGATATCTCAAGTACATATATAAGATATAAGGTTGTACCAATGATATTTAATCATTTTTTAAAATTATAATATTTACGTATAAATCAAAATATAGATAAATTATTTTTTGTCTATAGTAATACATAACAATGACAATGTTTTTACTATATTTTATGCTCTTATTGTTATAATAACACTATTTTTACTATATTTTTTATGATCTTTTTACTCTTGTATTGTTTTTCCTTATTTTTTATTCATTCTGTCTCAAAATAATTGTTCTATCGTAAAATAATTGTCGTATCTTATAAAATTATTTATCCTAAAATAAGTGTTATATTGTAGTTTTCAATGCAATTATAATGTTTATCTTTTTAATAATACTCTTAATTAATACTCTCAATTCTCTTACTCTACATTTATGATAATTTGAATACACCATTAATAAACAATGATAGGTTGACAAAAATACTAATCCATCTCTTTAATTTATTACATTTTTTAAATTTATATGAAATGACCAACTATGATAATTATTTTGGGACAGAAGAATTTAGATGTAAATATTGTTAACTTTTATAAAAAAAATACAACTAAAATATAAATATTTAATATTAATATGCTCTAAAATGCTATTTCTTTAAACTACATAAGTTATCAATATTAATTCAATAAAACATATATCATTTTTAAATTTCTATTATATAACATTGATTCAGCTTAATTAATAACTTTAAAAAATTTGATTGTAGAAGTGCGGATTTTAAGAGAGAAAAAAATATTTTTTATTTTTAAAGACATCTGTTATGTTGGTTCTTATATAAGTAAGGTTCAAATATATATTAAGGTGTTTTTATGATTGAAGGATAATTAAAGAAGTTTAAGTGGACAGTTCTAGTAATGAAGAGCCTGAGTGCGAGAAATTTTGTGAGGTGTGAGTTCAATGACAAAAAAAACTCGACCTCATATTTAAAAATAAAAAATCAAATTTTATTTAAGATAAGTTATGAAATGATTATTAATACTATTTTTAAAATTGTAGTCACAATAATAATTTCATCTTCCCCTTTTTATATAAAAAATAATTGTAAATTTAGATCGTTGTATTTCTTTTATAGCACGCCAAATAAGGTTGCTAGGATTGTGTAAGGGTTGATGAATCTTCTGCCATTGCCCTATCTAGTTGGCCACACCACATGTAAGCGTGTCTTGTTCTAAGTTCATAACCCATATGCTAAGTTTGAGCAAATAATCAAATTATTCAGCCTGCAAATTATAAGTGACATGCAATTTATATGTGCTGAGATTCGTGAATGAAATCAAATTAATTATTTTGCTCGGAACTTCTCATCAAAGTTATTTTCTACTGCTTACTATTGTAC
The DNA here is from genome assembly GCA_022829125.1 of Lathyrus tuberosus. Lineage (NCBI taxonomy): Eukaryota > Viridiplantae > Streptophyta > Magnoliopsida > Fabales > Fabaceae > Lathyrus > Lathyrus tuberosus. The sequence continues at coordinate 10,296,798 of JALAZF010000039.1, read as the reverse complement.
TGTATCATAGTTGTGATGACTGTGTTTATGCCAAGCTATTGAACATGAATTGTTCTCCCAATGGAACTAGAAAATTCTAGAAATTACTACTAATTAAAAACATGTTAACAGTTAGCATTCCAACTTAACAATTTCACAGGATATTCATATTCCAACATCTCCCATTAAGGACCATTCCCAGCAGGTACTGGTAGGTTTGTGTCACTTCTTTGCCTCACTTTACTTTTTCTCAGCATCAATTATTCTTCAAAATACAGTAATTTAAGTAAGTACTATAAGCACTTTGTTTCATTGAAGCTTTTCTACAAAAGCTGCCCAAATAATTAAAAGAGATTTCCTGTCACTTCTAAGAGATATCACCTATTTTCAGCCTTTATTCACTGATTCATTTTGCCTTATTCCGAGGCAAGTTGCTTCACAAGACACCTAGTGTTCTACTCTTAGTATGGATAAAACAAAATAACCATTATCAATTATTGCATAGAACAATAAAAAAAACATTTCACATGAATTAATTACAACACTGACAAATTCAATAATAAAAAAGAAAGACTATTATTGATAGTGAATCTTAAAGAGGTTCATAGAGGCCTAAGATATGTCCATCAATGCACCTCAGAGCTGCAACCTGATTGATCATATCAAACCTTATTATATTATCAATGCTATGAAGAAAATATTCAATCTAAACTACTCTTTCTGTCTCATTAAAAGTGTCTCATTTGTATTTTTTTTATGTCTTAAAATAAACGTCTCTTTAAAATACCAATACAACATTTATTATTTTTTTCCACTATTATTTCCCTATTTATTAACTTTCACGTTTTTCAATTACTCCACTAATTATAAAGTAAGGGTATTTTAGTACAAACATATAATTTTATCTTTAAAGTTAACACTTTCAATCATTTTCTTAAAAACCGCGCATATTTCATTTCAGACATTTTTTATGAAACGGAGGGAAAATTAGCATAGCAATAGCCAATAGCATAGCATGATAGAATGATTTGATTAAACCTAAAAATTCTGAAAAAATGTGTGTCACTGTGTCATTGTTGTATCTCGACATAATTATATTTAATTAATTAATATTTTAAAATATTTACTATTGTCGACATATCTGTACCGTTTCATAGAAATTACCTTTCCATGGATTTCATATTTGATAGGTCCATCAAGTTCAGCTCCTAATGCCATAAGTTTAGTCACAGTACTATTGATATCCGTTACTGTAAATGATAGCAGTGAAGTATATTCCTTCTGTATGCTTTGGTCACTGTCAAATTTCAATTCAATCACAAACGAACAACTCATGAGAACGTTAATTAAACATTTAAAATTGGACTTAATAGGTCGTTAGTTCATTATAGCAAATTATCAAACAGGTGGAGTGCATTATGGTGAAAAGAGAATTACATGGGTGAATGCATGAGAGCAAGCTTAAGAGGACCGGATTGAAGTTCCGCCCAACGGAGAGTGCAAACGTTGACGGTGAAATCTAAGCCTTCTGAGTAGAAACGAGCGGCTTTCGGAACGTCTTTGTGGAGTTGTAACAACCACCTGAATGACGCTGCCATCACCGAACCACCACACTATGCGTTTCGCGAGAAACTTACGGTTTGGAACTGACTCACTTTTCAATTGGGTTGGGCCGAAGTTTGAATTTGGGCCTTTCAATCTTATGAAATGGCCCAAAAATATGTACAAGCTTTTTTTTAAATTAATTAATGCACCTAACAAAAATGCCTCTAGATTCTAAAAATGTATCTTTGGGCGTATCCTACGCACACACAATTCATTCATTTTTAAACAACGGCTCAAGTCTACGAATAAATTTATTTCAAAAATACATTTTCGAAGAGTCTCCAAAATTGCATTTCTGAAACCTACTGAACTAAAAAAAATCGTAACTCCTTAATCAGGGTTGATGTGGAACCTTGTCTCTTTAACTCCTCGATGATACTAGCGTTGGTGTTTCTTTGTGTCATTAATAGTTTTAGAGAGAAGTAGCTTTACCCGATGATGTGACGTTCATAAGGATGACATACACACATGGAGGCATGGTTGAAAAGGGTAAGCATATATTCCAATAAATGGCAAGAGACTTCAACATTATTCCCAAACTAAAACACTATGGTTGCATGGTTGATCTCTTAGGCTGTGCAGGGAAATTAATAGAAACTTATAATGTAATACTACATAAATTAATTGGGGAGGATAGATCTCATTTAGAAAGTATGCATAAAGAATAACATACACAAGGTTAGTCATGTAAGGGTTATGTTAGCACATACACACCTAAATCATGAAAAAAAAAAACTTCCAAAATCAGCATTAGCAGATGCACAATCATTATTACACAACCCAATCTCAATATTTTATAAAACCCTTATAGAAATAACAGTAAAGAAAAGTCCAACAAACAAGAACCTCCAATCTGACACTCTAAGATCTTCAATGAGAGTGCTTGTTTTCCAATATAGGTTTGAACTCCTTATATAGAAAAGTAACTATGGAGTTTTCTCCTTGTATGATATATTTGATTTTGTCCAGAATTAATGCAGAATATATTGGATATTTGACTTGCTCCTTGAATATCTCCAACAAGATATTATTTATTTTTATTTAAATTCGAATTGATCTTCATCCAGCTGTGAAACAAATTACCTAATCATATTGTCAAATCAATAACAATAAAATCTTTAACAAATCTTCTGCAAAACATACTCTGAAACACATCTTTCTGGTGCCTGTTGTACAAGGCCCAAATATCGAACTAACATGCTAGAGCATCGCGTCGAACATGTATCCTTTTTGCAACTTTATATAGATTTAGCAAGCTAGATCAATCTTGAATACTTGGACACTTCTCCAAGTTGTTGTTTTGTTAAAATACAGCTAATCCAATAGGAACAACAATCTCCCCCTTTGGAAAATTGTGGCAAAACAACTCTTCAAGATAAATAGCTCTTCTTCCATGAAAACAGGTGATAGGCAGTAGATGTATTGGATCTTCAGAGCATTTTAGCAGCAACAACTTCCATGTATCAGAGTTAAGCACCAGCAGCTGCAGAAGTTAGAAGCATCAACATTCAGATGCTTACACAAAATCTAATCAGTTGCTCCAAACCAAATAGACAATCATGCAATTATTCACAGACTTAGTCATGCATGAATCTAGTATCACATAGCTAGTAGCATACAATCATACTAACTAACATATACCAGTATGCAATCATTCACATACTTAGTTATGGACACAAATTCAGTTAGAAGTTGATATCAGAATATCAAGGAATACTACTAACACAGATAAATTTGTTTTCAAATGTACAAGGACCATGACCAAATGTCTTGCGACGCTCCAGCAAGGAGCACAACATTAGTACTCCCTAAACAGTTAGTGCTAAATAATCACTAGCTATATCTGCACACAGCAGATACACCACTTCATCTCATTACTCCCCCTTTTTACCATAATTTGGCAAAGGGTTTGTCTTTCAATAAAGATAGTATGCATAAAGAATAACATACACAAGGTCGGACATGTAAGAGTTATGTCGTACATACACACGCAACTCATGAAAAAAAAACTTCCAAAATCAGCATTAGTAGATGCACAATCATTATTACACAACCCAATTGTAGCTCCGGTTTTTTTGTGACGCGACCACTACCACTTTTAGTGCTACTTTCTGATTTCTATATTTATCCTATGAAGCTTAAAAAGAAGGGGAAGATATTTTAAACTAACCCTGCGCGCAAGTGTTTTCCCTACAAAGGGAAGTTATTACCACCCAGAGTATCTATAGTAATCTATATGAACCTTTATTTGCATATATTTCTACCATTGAATTGCTCGGTTGCTTAAATCCATTTGTTGTTGATTGGGAAAGTTTCTCCTTTGTGAAGGCTGAAGAAATGTTTTTGTTGTTTTAGGGTTTTCTATTGTTTTTGGAAGGTATTTGACCTAGTTTTTTTATTAGTGTGCTAGCTAAGATTTTGCAATCTTATGCCTACGTATTCCCGTAAAGAGATTTGGGAAAATCAGAGCGTTTGTAGTTCCTCCTATTATATGGGAGGAAAAATGTTTGTTTGGTGTCTTGTTCAAAGCCCAAGATTGAAGCTAACAGAGTATTTGTGTCTTGATCAAAGCACAAAATTGAACCTAAAAGTTTGACTAAGAGAGAATTTGTCATCTCTAAAGTGAGATATCTCACCTATTCATCACAAACATTGAGGAGTTGATTATAAGAGAAGTTGCTTTAACTGGGATGTGCGGAATCCAAAACATCTTCCTTTATAAGTCTTTGCATGCAAAGAGAGGGACATTGACTTGGATGTGTAAAATCCAGAGGTTTTCCACTTACATCACTTAGATGGAAGATAAATTTAGCCATGATAAGGGAGAGACTCCAGCTAGGATTTTGAACCAACAAGTGTGCCACTTACATCAATTATCTGGAAAAAATTTTGATTGTTTATTTTGAAATGTGATGTATAGAGGAGATATCCTCCCATAGAAAGGACTCAGGGTCTCATATGTGGGGATGTTGAATTTTATGCCTTGATTAAAGCTCAGGGTTGAGGCTTAAAGGGGTTGAGAATTGACTCAACTGGGGGAATTTTAGTATCTTGTTTGAAGCCCAAGATGATTAAGCTGAAAAGTTTGAATATAGTTTTAAAGAAGACTGACTCAATTGGGGAGTGTTATATCTGTCTTGTACAAAGCCCAAGATTAAGGCTGGCTGGGTAAATCATTATATGAAGCCTAAAAGGAGGCAGAGGGAATTTAAGTGGAGACTGACTCTTGATGTGGTTTAGAAAAGAGTTGAATTATTAAGTGCCACAAGGGTCTTGATTCTTTTGGGGTTTATTGATTGTGAACTGACCCTGGCTGAGGATTTTAAAGTGAAAACCTTAGATGATGAGATTGAATATCTTAGAGGTTTTGACTCTCCTGGGGATTTGTGTATTGATAAAGATGACTAGGATCTAACCTATGCTTTTAGAAAGCCTGAGGGTCCTTGTATGAAGCACAAGAGGAGGCTGGGGATGCTTCTAGAAAGCCCGAGGGTCCTTGTATGAAGCCCAAGAGGAGGCTGGGTGTTGAGACTTTCCAAGTCTAGGAAGAGTTCAAGAAAGGTTTCACCGGGAAGTAATCATTTCTTTGTGGAACTGTCCCAGGGTTAAAATGGTTAAAGAAGAGGTTTCACCGGGAAATAATCCTCTCTTTATTGAAATGTTTCAAGGTTGAGTAATTTGAACAAAGCCCAAGGGGGGGCTGACTGTATTGGGGAGAAGAATTCCTTTTGTACAATACGGAACTAGTTGTTTGAACTAAGTTAATGATTGAAATGATCCTATTGTTTGAACTAGTCTAAACTAAGGATGATTTAAATGCTAAGAGAAACTTAACAAGATATGCACAAGTATATATACAGATATATGAACAAGTATATAAACAAGTATGAATTGAATCGAGAAAGGTGGCGGGTCTTACACTCTGGATAGAGGGCCAAGTGTATTGTGATTGATTAGATGTTTTCTTCAAGATTGGATGGGATTAGGGTTTTGAGAAATTGAAGAAAGTTTTTGAAATGATTTTGAATTTGAAGATGACTTGATCTTAAGTAGGAGAGGAGCAAAGACTGTAACGCCCTGTATAATATTTATCGAGAATAATACCATACAAGTGTTTTATTTGGTACTGACACCATCATAAGTGCCTATTGGCATAATTCACATACTTGACCATTAAAAAAACATAATACAACCCATGGTACAAGGCATGGAAATTAGCCAAAACAATAAAAAAATCTAAGAATAAGGTACAATATTCCTCATTGTACAAGAAAATAATACACAGCGGAATAAGCTCAACTAAGTTTCTCTTGAAATATCCAAGCATAACTCCACTTGTAAATCATACCTGCAAATACCTCCTGAAAATAATCAACAATAGTGGGGCGAGATACATCAAATCTCAGTGAGTTCCCTATCTTATGGATTCTCTTGGCTTTACAGGGATCTAGCCAATCCTAACTCAAGTCAAGGGGAAGGGAAATGACCTTGAGTTCTCAATCTCACAATCTCACACTATACGAAAACATGCTCAAGAGTTCAACAACTCAAACATTTCTGACTAGAGAAACAATCGTACAATTCACAAAACGACATACTAGTTAAGAATCTTCTCCCCGGCCAGCCATACAAGGCAAATACAACACGGGTCACAGATCCTTAACGTAGACAACTTCTCCCCGGCCAGCCATACAAGGCAAATACAACACGGGTCACGGTTATCTACAAAATGAAAACTAGTTAAGGAAACTTCTCCCTGGCCAGCCATACAAGGCAAATACAACACGGGTCACAGAATCCTTAACGTAGATAAATTCTCCCCGGCCAGCCCACACAAGGAGCACTACAACACGGGTCACGATTATCTACAATTGGTACTTCTCTTCGGCCAGCCCACACAAGGAGCACTTCAACACGGGTCACGGTACCAACCACTAAGTAACTTCTCCCCGGCCAGCCATACAAGGCAAATATAACACGGGTCACGGTTACTTACTTAAAAAATACTTCTCCCCGGCCATCCCGCACAAGGGGCTCTTTAACACGGGTCACGGTATTTATTAAGGGATACCTACCTAATAAATACTTTCCCCGACCATCCCACACCAGAGGATTAAACACGGGTCACTAATATTTATTAGGAAAAACAAACTTAATAAATACTTTCCCCGACCATCCTACACCAGAGGATTAAACACGAGTCACTAATATTTATTACGGGAAACACTACAAACTGGAGGAATTATAATCCTCCACTGACAACTACTTATCAAAGACACTCTTCTAGTATCGATGCATAAGCATTGCCCTTCAACCCTTTACCAAGTCCTAGTTACATTTCTAGGATCCTAACATTTGTTTGGGGTAAGGTTTCTCACCTTCCTAATTCATTTTAAGCATGCATATTCTTTCACTCATACTCGACAACAATTATATAGACATGGCATAACACAAACATTACAAGTAAACACATATAATCATACATCACATAAAACATCACTTTCCGGGTTCCCTCCAATTCATTTAGTTGGGTATCAAAATCAATACTTTCACTTTTATCCCATAGGATATTCTCACAGCTTTACATCAGCTATCATTATGCCTCGATCGGATTTACGACCCAAAAGATATGGATTTCCAACATAACACATAACATTATTTTCATTTATTTTCCACTAAATAATTAATCCCACATCATACCCCTAATTTTCACTTTTTTTGGGTAGAGGATTGTCATGGCTTTCCAACGGTATAAAGAACGTTTAAATCGGGATCACGGTTCGAAAGTTATGAATTTTTAAAGAAAAAGGAATTATTTGAAAAACTCCCAGGAGCGCCCGACGCTACCATTTTCACCCGGCGGTGCCCCTTCGCCTTTGCTTCGCCCGGTGGAGCAGCGACGTAAAATCCCATGCCAAAACCCAAAAGTTACAGAATCAAAACATGTTGCGCCTCTTGGTTTTCGCCCGGCGGAGAAGTGGCGCAAGCCTGCGTTGCCCGACGCTCAAAGCACCGCCCGACAGTGCGTATCAGATGCATAATTTCTCTGCTACGTTTTTAGGATTCCAACCACCCAAAATCCATCCTTTCCAAACCCAATCATTTCCAAACACCAAAACGAGTATTAACAACTAATCACATGCATATTACGACCACTCTACGCAATTTATATCGAATTCCGTCCGTTAGATTTCATTGATTTATCTGTTTAATCATTTTCTCTCAAATCTAACCTAAGTTCTAAACTTATAGTTCTAGAACTTAAAGTGTCTAACTAGAACCCACCTGATAATCGAAGAGGAGTTTGAAGAAGACGATGATGATCCATGAACTTCTCTTCTCTTTTCCCTTCTTCCTCTCTTCTTCTCTTCCTTTTTCTTTTCTTCTTCTTCTTTTCTATCTTTTCTTTTCTTTTTCTTATAACAAATATATATATATATATATATATATATATATATATATATATATATATATATATATATATATATATATATATATATAAACTTATTATATAATATAATCCAATAGAGTAAAATATCTCCAATTGATATTTTGTCGTCCCAACCCAATTGATCAATTATTAGAGTTACCATAAAATTACTTTCTCGGATTAATAAATATTAATCCGTCTCTTTAATAAAATAATTGATCTCTTCATAGTTCTCCAGTTGCTCTATTGATCCCAAATATCAATACTTAGAGTACTTAGAGGATTCTATTAATCCAATTTACCAAAGATAGAGCACATAAATACTCATCTGGTATCCAATTGAGCATTTAGATAATATGGGGTATTACACTCTCCCCCCTTAAATTGAAATTCTCCCCCGAATTTTCTCTACTCGACAACAACTGCAACTTGTATAACTGTCTTAGATCCATACTTAACTTTACTTCCGTTCAAATTTCTGACGTATTCCAATTCAAACTTGATTCCACAGACCAAAAATCTGTATGTTCACAATTTATCAAACTTCTTACCAGTTTCATCTGGTCTGACGCTGTACATCGTACCCATCACATCCGATATTTCATCTCTTTCGTATCACACCAAAAGGTAACACACTTAGAACAAAGCCTTCTTATTTCCAATCTTACCATCAATTTCTCCTCCGATTCTGATAAATCCGATTGAGCCCTTTCATTTGTCACCTTCCACTATGCAACTCCAATTCTAACAATGGAATACCACCAATTCTTAGGCATCACCAAGTAGCTAACAGTCCACGGAGAACACATTTATCCACTGGGGTCCTTACTAACCAAAAATAGCTTAACAACTTCCGTTTCTAGTTACTACATTCCATATCATTTCTTCTTATGGGTTTTCCGACTTACTCAAGATTCCTTGTTGACACGAGATCTCAACCAATATTACATAGCACCAACACAGAACTGCAATCATATGCGAGTCACCATTAATCGAAACTTAAACCATCCAAAGCACAATTGTGAGTTCCATACCACTCACCAATTCACATACAACACTCCACATACACCCACACATTCGAAGTCCATACCACACTTCTCAGTTGAATCCACTTCTCTCATTCGTTCCATTTCATAACCGATTCTAAGTTACATGCTTAACTTCCGAACGTCCAATTCTCACTCGTACCTGGAAGGATAACTTTCAAATTCCTTCCTTGGCCAAAACACAACTGCACACAACTGGTACCCCTCTCACGGAGCCTAAATCCAATACCATGAACTTGCGGAAGATAACAATTACTAACTCTGACCAACCGTTCATACCTTACTAATACCTTAATTACACAATGAAAATATATTCCTTGTAAGATTAATACTTCGTGAGTATTTTCCAACTTCGTCCTTAAGACTCGCAACGGTAATACACTTAAGACTTTCTCATACTCAACACAATTCACAAGATTACTTCCCCGAAGTCAAATTCCATCGTCATCTAAACAGGTGATCAACTAAGTAATACCCTTCCACAAATTTCGATTTCAAAACATAAATTCGTCTTCCATTTATTTGCAATCCCGTTCTCCATTCACACAATACTCTCCACTCAGAACAACATAAGGTAACAAAACACAGATGATGGTTCCTAAGGGATTCCATAATTTACACACACGTTAATCGATTAACCATCTGAGCTAATCGGTTAGCTCCTCAAAATTCAACGTAAAACACTTTCCATGCACGTGTTAACCGGTTAACCCCATTGTGTTAATCGGTTAACACTGCTGCAGAAACTGAAACCCAACTCCTTCTTAATTCAAGCCATCCCTACTCAAACCATCAATCCGATTTGTTCTAACCTAAAATATCATTCTCAATTCACAGCTTCATAACTTGTATACCATTCACTAACCATGATCCACTCAGGTAAAATCGACAAAGTCAAAACATGCAGACAACACACTCCAATCAAGTGACAGGCAAAATTCCAAATTCTGACGCAGTCACACTACAAAACTTCAGCGGGATAGTTCATTTTTCTGCTCAAACAATTACACTAGCGGGAAGTCAATAATGGCGACATTCTAGGGTTCTTACCACACTCATACTTGATTCGTCCATAAGCAAAACTCAACACACAACCATTATACGATACCACAAAAGCGATGGACATCTCATATCAAGCATACCACCTTATTCTTTCACTTGAATTTCCTTGGAGAGAATTAACACAACAACGTTCTTAGTCCAACAAAAGGTAGATTCTGAATATTCCGATTATTCACAAATACAGAAGTTTCTCTATACTTGAAAATAAATTGGGACGATGCATCCTCTTAAAGAACTTTTCCATCACTACGTACACATTAACCGGGATTTATTACCCTTCATTATCCATTGCACATCACACTTACACCAAATTACTTAACGAAAGATTCGCAACCAACAATTCTCATCAACTATTTACAAAACCCTCCCGGTATAAATCGTTCCATGATTTACACTTAGTCCATAATAATTCCTGATTTGCTTCTCATTGTTTTACCACAACTTGCTTCTTAAAATACAATATTCACTGTTCCACAGAGTACGTCTCATCACCCTTGTCTCAAGAATGAGAATCCATCACGTACAATTGTAACCACGATGCTACTACTACGCTTGTTCTTAATAACAAGGTGTAACTTTCTCATTTCACATCATACTACTAGGGTTCTCATGGGTGAACCATCCTTAATTACACTTCCTTAACTATAGGTTCATCAGCACCTTAATAACCCCATTGCACACTCATCCAAAACACATTCCGTTGTCACTTCCTCATAAAATACCGTCAATACCGTTTTCCATACTGTGCTTACTTTGCTCCCCTTGGTAATCTCTTAGGTCCAAATATCAAACCATCTTACTATGATTCCCTTAGATTCCAAGATACTTACTCTGTTTCTTAATACAACTTCTTCCGATCCGTATCACTACGCTTTCCGTTACTAAATGAAGTTCAATCTTTCTCCAACACAATACTTTATATTGTTACTTGGGTAAGTTAACAAATTTCAATTTCCAAATTGGTCTCTCATCGAAAAAAGAGAAATCTCGATGTAATATCTCAAACTTAATCTCTCTACATAATTGAATATACGCAATTCATCATCCACTCTTCGTCCGACACATATTTGTTTCACACGAAGCATGTAAACACATCCTTGTGTTTCCTTCTCACACTTCTCTACTACTTTAGGTTCCCATAGAAGCCGAACGTCCTTAACTCTCCACTTTTAACCAATTGGAAGATATTGTTCCGAATTCATTCCTTAAGGTACTCTCGTCCATTTAAGATACCATAACGGCCTTAGAACAGAAACACCAGTAACTATCTTACTTCCGGACCTTACATCACACGTTCCACAAAACAACTTTTCTTTTTCACGGAATGAGATTACTTGAAATCCTTATCCCTAATAGTGGTCAATCCAGCTCCACTAGCGATTTTACATATTCCTCAATACCTTAACCAATCGTCCAATAGAGATCCTTAAATTTCAGACTCCATCCACTCCAAAGGATTGCTTGAACAACACACCACTCTTTAATTCTATGCTACCCAAAACACAACTTCAACTAAAACCGTACTGAGCTGACCAAACTCCTCACTACTAAATCTTGGCTTGAGCCAACCCTCACTGCACAAGTTCCAACAACACTTCCGAATCTTCGTGGCCACTCAACCATGATCCTACCTATCACATACATAATATTAGGTTGATCAGACCCAACACTACATAGTATGATATTAAGAGTCATGATGGCAAGACACATTTAAGAGGCAGGAATAGATTTACTTATGATGTTTCAAGGCTAGGTCGAGGGCACGACCTACTCTGATACCAACTGTAACACCCTGTATAATATTTATCTAGAATAATACCATACAAGTGTTTTATTTGGTACTGACACCATCATAAGTGCCTATTGACATAATTCACATACTTGACCATTAAAAAAATATAATACAACCCATGGTACAAGGCATGGAAATTAGCCAAAACAATAAAAATATCTAAGAATAAGGTACAATATTCCTCATTGTGTCATACCTTAAATTTTGACCACTAAGATTCCCCATTATTGTGCAAACCATCATCACAATATGGATGAACCATCATACCTCATCAATCTCCTCAAAGATTGTTGAGCTTTCACTACAATCAAATTTAGGGTTTCAAGCCCTCTCAGAGCTCTTAGACAAAGGATCAATCAAGGAATGACATGATCTTCAACTTGTCTAGCCTCTCAAACATCCCCAATGGATCAAGAGGACTCCCACAACAAGAATCAAGCACAAGGTTGCAGCATTCTGAGTGGATCAAGCCTCAAAATCAACAGTGTCACCAAATTAGGGTTTTGGTCGACTAGGGCCTCCAGATGGAAATTTTTCTCTGGGCATGAGCCAATGCTTCCAAGCATAACCTATGATGCTCCAAGGGACATCATGAACCCAATCATCAAGTCAATTTTGCCTCAGGGGATGCATTCATAAAAAATCAGGAATTAAGGGTTCTTGACCTAATTCACCCCTAAGTTGACTTTTAGGACAAAACATGAACCAAGACCTCAAGAGAGGATTTGAGGGTCTCAAATACACCACATTAATCCATTTGCAACAATGGATTAGTCTAAGAAGCTTGAACAACAAGTTTCAATTTCATCAGAACCACAATTAGGGTTTCGCGGGAAAAGTCAACTGTGCCTTTGACTTTTGACCCAAGCATGCTCCCAAACCTTGGGACATGATTCAATACACCCTATAACACCTATGAAATCCATCCATCAAGTTTGATTTAGGTCAAGGACTTGATTTCATAGAGGACCACACAGTTTGGAGTTCATCTAACAAAAATTCAACTGTGCACAAAAGTCAACTTTGACTTTTTGAGATTCTTCACAATTTTGGTTCTTTGAGATTCATCAAGAAAAATCAAGAAAAGTGGGATAACTTGTAAAAGAGGTAACCATAAAAACTTAGAAATTTTTCTAAGTTATGGAACAAAATGGCTAGGGTACCAACTTTGGAGGATCATATCTCCTAAACCACAAGGACATTTTCCCCATCCAAAGCTGGATTTCTAGCTCTCATGGACCTCTACAAAAGTTTCAAACACAACTCATTCCAATTCCTCATGGATTTTAAGTTATGGAATGATCAAAATCACAAAAAGTGAAAATGTCACTTTTTTCCAACACTTATTGAAATTTTCACTGTCAGAATCTGCCTTCACTTTTTTCCAAATGTAGGGGCATTTTCACTTGAATCCAAAAGGTATCAAACCCAACTATGATCAAACAGTTGTTGTATCATATGAGGGCTTTCCTAAATGGCCAAGAACTCCATCAAAGTCCACTTGAGCCATGAGATATGACAATGGCAACATGCCTTGCTGAAAACTGTCAAAGCAAGGCAGATTTGTGCATTTTGCTCGATTTGCCAAATTTGTGCAAATGACAAACACACTTATCCATCTGAACACCTCAGGGGGAGACCAAAAAGGGACAAACACTGATCCATCAGCCTCCTAAGTCTTTGGAACCAAAAGTAGCATGTCAAACCTAGAAATGCCTAAAAGAGGGACATGACTCCAATTTTGGTTTGGAGCATTTAATAGATGCACCAAGGTGGCATGCACTGAGCCATTTCCAACTGAATTCAGTCAAGACATATCCAAGACCAAGGGAACCAGCAGCCCGTGCCCTAACCTCTAGTCAATGGCTAGAGGAGACTTGGATTCTCGTTGATCAACATTAGCCAAACCTCTGCTGCAGTTGCTAATCACTATTGCTCCCAAAACAAACTTGCTCTACTATAAATAAAGCTCATTTGTGATCCGTTTGAGTACACCAAAGCCATCAAACGGATGCTTTTCTCAAAATCACCTTCTCACTTCCAAAATTGCCTTCCAAAGCAAGTCACCATCGGGTTTTGAGTTTGAGAGCAATTCCAACCAAACCAATCATACACACACCTCATAAATATCATATAGAGGTGATCCAAACACTCACAAGTGACCTGTAACACCAAAATCACAAAGTCACATCTCAAAACCTCAAAATTGGACTTTTGTGCATTTTTCAAGACATGTCTTGATTCAGTCACTTTCCAAACCAGATAAAACCTCAAACACACTCCAAATATAATCCTTGAACTGTCCCAAATGGTTCCCCCATCTGGAACATCATTTGAGAGAGTTGCTATTTTGGCCACTTTTGCCCCTTTTGCAAGAAAGAGCTCAAACTTGTTCCTGAGGTTTCCATCTGATTCCAACCATCCTAAAAGTTTCTAAGAGATCATTTGAGAGGGTCCAAAGCATCAAATCATTTCTGGAACAAAGTACTTGGCAGATTGCACAAAAGCTCCAAAAAGAGGTAAGCATCTCAACTTGAACTCTTTGAAATATGCATTTCTTTGAGGTCCACTGATCATGCACATCTTGTACATGTTATATGTGTTGTGTTTTAACCAATTCATCATGTAATTCATGTCTGTACCAAGAGATAGCATAGAAAATGCAAATCATGGCCTAATTTCAAAACCACTATCGGGTTTTTCAATAGGAGCATGATCTGAAAAAAAACACCACCACCATTGGATTCCTTGTGAAATTCTAGGCAGGATAGACCTAAATTTTGTCCCAATTCATGGAGAAATGAGAAAGTTATGACCTTAACGTTTTTAACCAAAATCTTGCCTTACCTTGCCTTGGGCCAGGCCAAAAACAAGGCAAGCCTTGTATATTTGTGGTTGTGTTTTAATCAACGGATGTATCACCACCCCAGTGGTAAGGCGCGCGCCCTATACACAAGAGGTATGGGGTTCAAATCCCCCTCGCCCCAGAGCCTCTTTTTGCTATTTTTTCCACTTTTCTACTATTTTTCATATTATTTTTAATAGTTTGGAAAATTAATAACTCTCTCAATTTTAATTATTTTTTATTGGTTCTTTTTCCAAAAAATCACAAAAATGTTGAAATATTTTATTCCACAAAAAAATCAAGTTATATTATTTATTTAATATAATTAATATTTTTGTGAATAAATTCCTTTTTAATTGGTTTTTAAACATTTTAAAAGTGAATATTTACCTTGAAAATCAAAACCAAATGAGTTTTAATTCATCTTGTGATTAAAACCTCATTTTTCAAACCTTAAACATAAATCACAAGTGGTTTATTCAAACTCATTTGCTATTTTTATCATTTTTATTGATTTTATTTAAATATTTACTTTTAAAGGGAAAATTAGGGTTTCTTTGATTTCAAACCTCATCAATCATTTTCAAAACTCTTTGGGCCTCTTGGTAGAGTGTAAGACCCAATCCTTTGTAAATACAAACCTTTTTGGGCCTCAGTGTATTATATAAGTCCCGACACCATCAAAAAGTTCGGCGCGATCGTCGCCTTTTTAACAAAAACCTTTGGGCATCTCCTTGAGTTGTAAGCCCCACCACTTGTACAAAAATAAACCTTTGGGCCTCTAGTAGAGTGTAAGACCCATCCCTTGTAGATAAAACCTTCTTGGGCCTCAATGTATTGTATAAGACCCAGTATGTTAAAGAAATCTTGGCGCGATCGTCATTTTTCAAACAAAACCCTTTGGGCCTACCCTCGTGTTATAAGCCCCATTCCTTTTCTTTAAACCCTTTGGGCCTCTTGAGAGAGTGTAAGACACATCCCTTTGTACAGAAAACCTTTTTGGGCCTCAGTCACTTGTATAAGTCCCTATACAATTTCAAAACAACAGTGCAATCACTGATAAAACCTTGGGCCTCTCCTTGAGCTGTAAGCCCCAACAATCTTTTCAAAGCACTTTCTCCTTTGATTTAGAATATAATATTGTTATCAAAGCTTTCTTTGTTGAACAACTCACAAAACATCATGGAAGCTCTACAACCGAGTAAGTGTTTACCCGCTTTCTTTATTCACTTTCATATATATATAACTGTATTGTGTGGCTGCTCACTGTAAGTCTTCTTTCATAAACTTTTATATACTCGTCAAATATCCACTGTGTAATACTAGTATAGCTATTTAGAGTTTTCCCCGACAACTATGTCTAGCACTAGGTAAATCCCTGTTGGCCACTCTTAAATACAAACCAAACTAGATCCCCATAGGATTACCAGACACAGCCTTTCCTCTTCTTGGGGTTAACCAATATGGAGACGTGAAAGGCAGCATTCTCAGTGAACCCTTTCTCAGACTATCACCCTTAGACATTGTCAAAGAAACTCTAACTCCCCAGAGATGATCTTTTCTCCGTGAATGGCATCTCTTGAGTTTCTTCCAAATTCTCGGACTTTCCTGGCTTGATCTATTCTCGGTGAATGGCATGTCTTGAACTTCTCAGGGTTTGGGGACCCACAGGCTTCTTAAAAGCATCCCCGCCTTCTCTTGGGCGTTGTACAAGGACCCTTCGGCTTCTTAAAAGCTCTCATGCATTCTTTTAGGCTTAGTACAAGGACCCAGAGACCTCTACAGGTATAGGAACAGAACCTAGTCATCTATTTGCTAGAGCTGCCTTTCTGAGTCGAGTATCAGACATGTTAATGGATTGACCTTCATCCCTTAATATACCAGCCTTCTCTTGGGCGTCATACAAAGATCATTCACTATCTAAGAATCAATTTCTCAGAACACCAGTAGACTTGGACAGTCTCAATACCCTTTGGATTTCCCATTTCATTAAAGAACAGGAAATAACCCTGATCCTCTGATCAATCCCAAAGCATAACCTTACCTTTAATCTTTATAAGAACTAATTTTCTCTTTTATCCAACTCACGGACCAGTCACTAAACTGAAACAGTCACCAGCATAAGTAACCTCATCTTGGGCTTTGTACAAATGATTCTCCCCAGCGGAGCTAACCTTTTAACACTCTCTTATTGAGTATAAAAGACTCTCTTGTTGAGTCAACCACTTTTAGCCTTCATCTCAGGCTTCGTACGAGATAGAAATCACTCTCTTGTTGAGTATAAAAGATTCTCTTGTTGAGTCAATCTCCTTTCAGCCTCTATCTCGGGCTTCGTACGAGACAGCAAAACACTCTCTTGTTGAGTATAAAAGACTCTCTTGTTGAGTCAATTACCTGTCAAATAGACTCTCTTGTTGAGTCACTTCCCTTTTAGCCTCCGTCTTGGGCTTCGTACAAGACACATAAAAGCACCCTCTTTTTGAGTCAGTCACTTGTTAGCACCCTCTTGTTGCGTCACTAGCCTCCTCTTAGGCTTTGTATAAAGAAAACCCCGGTTGAGTCAATCAACCTTTTAGCATCCAAATTTGTGCCTTGCTCACAGCATACAAACATCAACAAATCCTTTTCTCCCCCATCTAATTGCTATAAGTGGCAAGCCTCTGGATTATTTACATCCACTCCACTGTCCCTCTTTTAGCATGAGAAATTCCTAAGGAAAGATGGCATTTCTCTAAACTGAGTTAAAGTCTTCTTCTTCAGGTTAAAAAATCCCCTATAAAGGAAATTATGGCATTTCTGGACTCACATATCCCAGTTAAAGTAATTCTCCTTTATAATCAGTCACCCGACAATTGTGATAAAGAGACCAAATATTCCCCTTTAGAGACGACAAATTCTCTCTCATCCATAAACCCTTTAGCTTCACATCTTGGGCTTTGAACAAGATACAAATCACCTTTAGCTTCATGTCTTGGGCTTTGAACAAGACACCAAAACCACCTCTTTTCCTCCCATAGAATAGGAGGAACTATGATCGCTCTGATTTCCCTGTTTCATCAAACGGGAATACGTAGGCATAAGATTGAAAAAAATCTTAGCGAGCATACTAATCAAAAACCCAAAACCCAGTATCTCCACCAAATCAACCCAAAAGCAGCAAATCTAAACACATTACCAAAACCTAATAAATAATCCAGACACCGTGTTCTTAACAAAGTAACCGAAGATTGGGCCCCACATCCACATAGCATCTGTAACCTAACAGACCGTTGTTCAAATTCAGTATGCAAGCAGGGTTAATTGGAGACATCTATTTCCCTTCCTTAATCAGCTCAATAGGATAAAAAATGAACCGAGCTATAGTACCCAAGCGATCGTGATTCAGGACCACAAAAATCGCGCTATAAAAAAATGGCGTCCACCTTGGGGCCCGTCTTCTATTTCTTACAATGTTCGGTGAAAACCTTGAGTTCACCAAAATATCACAGAAATGACGACTCTGCTGGGGAGTCATTGTCTATATAGGATCATAAGACTAGAGGTCTGGGATGATTAAGACAAATATATATACTGCTTTTCCTAATTGATATCTGTGTTTATTTTTCTGCTAATGGGAATGCGTGTGATGGCGCATGTGGAAAGATTGAGTATACACCTAAGATAGGTGATGGCAATGCGGGTAATCTTGCAGGGAGTGAATCTCAGTTAAGAGTCCCCGATCGACCATCAAACTCAGTGGAGACTCCCTTTGCAGATACATTGCCTATACGACTCCATTTGTTGAAAGTAGTGTGGTCGACTGGGTTATCTAAGAAGATGAGGGTTTTAGTAGACTTAAGCCATTTTGTAGTGCGAAAGCTATCGAAAATAGTTGTCACGCGATACTACCCTCATCTGAGATCGCTCTAAGATGCATAAGCTCGCTGGCGATCCACTTGCTGTTGTTATCCCAAGAGGGATCAATGATTTTACGGACAGGTACAAAAAATCACCAGTATAAACCTTGGGGGGGGGGGGGGGGTAGAGCCTTGACTTCATGACACCGACCCTTTGACCCCATGTTTTTTCTATGTTTTTGTGTGCTGCATTCATACATTCATTTCAAAAACATTCAAAAAATCTTCTCTTCTAGTCTCTCTTTTTCAAATTAAACTAAGACAATGATTGCAAATGTCAGAGAAAGAAGATTGCACTAATGGATTTCGGTAGAAGGAAAACTCATAAGTACACCTTCAAGGTTCTAAAACTAGAGGATTTGAGAGGTCTGGCGAGAATGATCACCAACCATGAGGCTTTCAGAGCCAAGTATGGAGGATTGCTGTCCTTGTTAAGGGTTCATGTAATCGAAGAAATCATGTCCACACTAATCTAGTTCTACGATCCGGTCTATCACTGTTTCACATTCCCGGATTATCAGCTAGCACCAACGCTGGAGGAGTACTCTCACCTGACTGGTTTGCATATTACTGATCAAGCTCCCTTTTTTGGACTGGAAGAAATTCCAAAGAATCAAACCATTGCAAGAGCAATTTATCTGGACGAGTCAGAAGTCAAGACTCACATGACCACTAAGGGTGGCATCCAAGGTTTGCCATCCCAATTCTTGATAAAGAAAGCTCTATACTTTTCTAGTATAGGGAACGTGGCCGCTTTCGAGAGCATCTTTGTTTTGCTCACCTACGGGTTATTTTTATTTCCCAACATTGATAACTTCGTAGATGTCAACGCCATTAAGATTTTTCTGATTGGAAACCCTGTACCGACTTTGCTCGCAGATGCTTATCATTCAATACACTTAAGGAATTTGTATAGCAGAGGAATGATCACGTGTTGTGTACCCTTGCTGCACAAATGGTTCACTTCTCACTTGCCCAAGTCTGCTGCATTTTGGGATCAAAAGAATACTTTACGTTGGTCGCAGAGAATCACGTCTCTTACCAACTCTGACATCGATTGGTACAATCGAATCTATGATGGGATCAGAATCATTGACCGTTGTAGAAATTTCCCAAATGTACCCCTTATAGGAACTAAGGGAGGAATCAACTATTATCCAATTCTCGTTCGTCGTCAATTTGGATACCCGATGAGGCATGTCCCGCGTAATGCTCATCTGGAAGGTCTTTTCTTTAAGGAAGGAGAAAATGACAGGGCACTAAAGACGGAAATAGTGCATGCCTGGAAACACATTCATAGAAAAGGAAGAGAGTCTCTAGGAAAACCAGACTGTGTCTCGGTGGAGCCTTATCTCCACTGGGTACAAACTAAAGCTCTCAAGCTGAGGATGCCTTACCTTCACCAGGAAGTTCTTCCATTAAGGGACTCTGCCCTTTATTTTATGTCTGAGACGGAAAAACTTCATGTTACTCTCAGCAAAGTTCACCAGGAGAAGAGGTCTTGGAGGAACAAGTACCGTATTCTCAATGTGGAGTGTAAGAAAATACAGCAACTGTTAAAAGAAAATGATGCTCTTATTGAGATTTTAGAGCAACACGCTGTAGAGAATCAAGAAGACCAAAGGAATTTGCTCGCACCTTTCACTTGGCGAAGGGATGACAACCCGACAACGGGCCAAGAGCCCCGGTCAAAGAAAAGGAAAATATCAGAACCAGCACCTGAGCTCTCCTCAGAGAGGACTCAGGATCCATTAGCTTAGATTTCCTTTCGCAACACTATGTAAATTACTGTATTTCCATTTCTGTAATCCTTTGAATTCAATAAAACGGGATCTTCCCCACTGTTTGATATTTGTAATCTAATTGTCGAAGTTTACTTTGAATAAACAAAAATATATACAATTAATATAATCATTGCATATCATTCATCATTCTCACTTCACGCATTCTTCTTACCTACGAATCTCACGTTTGCGTCTCGATTCTAGAGTCAAACTGTGTCATTTGTACAATACTCGGGCCAATCGTCAGAAAGAAAATGGATGATCTCGAGGAAGAGAATAGAGGGTTGAGAGAAGAAATCGACACTCTGAAAGAAGATCTAAGGAAACTTCACAATGACATGCAATCTCTGGCAGCAGCCTAGATGCAACAACAAAGAACTGTGATCTCAGAGATCACAACAACGCCCATAGTGGAAAAGTATGATCCTCGGTGTAACATGCCAAAAGATCGTCCCTGGGTCATGCCACTCAACTATATCCCGGAAGGATATATTCTACCGATCATGGAAGATCCGGAAACTGCAGCAGGAGCCGCTAGGCCTGAAGGTTTCAAACTTCAGGAAAGCGAAGATGCAAGGGGCATGACAACAACTCCTGAAGGTTACAAACTTCGGGAAAGGGAAGCACCAAGAGTCACTGCCGTAATGACTGTACCACCACCCGTGGTACACACTGTCCCAGAAGGACAGATTCCACAGATACCTTCTGGTGAAAATGAGAGTATGAATGATAAGATGAAGGAATTCCAGGAACAATTCCTAGAGATGCAGAAAGAACTGCAAACCATTCGCGGTCAGTATCTATTCGGAAAGGACGCCGAAGACCTTTGTTTGGTCCCCAATGTGAAAGTTCCGCACAAGTTCCAGGTACCCGACTTTGAAAAGTACAAGGGTAACTCTTGCCCTCAAAGCCATTTGGTGATGTACGCTCGGCGAATGTCAGCTCAGACAAAGAACCAGGAGCTACTAATTCATTACTTTCAGGATAGTTTAACCGGTGCCACATTAAAATGGTACATGGGTTTAAACCACGCTACGATCGGCACATTCAGAGATCTTGTCGCTGCTTTTATTCAACAATATAAATACAATTTGGACATGGCACCGGACAGAGATCAACTCAGATCAATGTCACAAAAGGACAAGGAAACCTTTAAGGAGTACGCTCAGAGATGGCGTGAAATTGCCGCTCAGATTTGTCCACCTCTGGAGGAAAAAGAGATGACAAAGATCTTCTTAAAAACCTTGAGCTCATTTTACTACAATAGAATGGTTGCCAGTGCGCCCATCGACTTCACCGAAATGGTGGGCATGGGAGTTCGTCTTGAGGAAGCAGTTCGAGAAGGACGTTTAGTTAAAGACGTTGGATCATCAAGTAGTACAAAACGATACGGTAGTGCTCTCCCTAAGAAAAAAGAGCAGGATATTGGGAATATCTCTCTTGGGAAGCAAATGCGACGATATCAACCAGTAGCAGCTGTAACTCCTGCTATCAATCCCGCGCCTGTTCCTACGTATCAACCTCAGGTTGCGCAGAGCCAACCGATTCAACAACAATATCAACAAAGGACACAACAACCTCTTCAGCAGGCTCGTCCTCAGTACAACAACAATCGTACAACGCAATCGCCAGGGTTCGACCCTATACCCATGTTGTATGCAGAACTGTTTCCATTACTACTGGTCAAGGGGCACGTCCAAACTAAGTCTCCTCTTACTGTACCAGAAAATCTACCTTTTTGGTTCAAAACGGATCAGACTTGCCCTTACCATCAAGGAGGACCAGGGCATAACATAGAAAACTGTCTCAGTTTAAAATCCGATGTGCAAAAGCTTGTTAGAAGCGGGGTCTTATCTTTCAAAGATACGAATCTGAATGTTCTCATAAACCCGCTGCCTTAACATGAGAAAGCTACAGTCAATTTGATAGAGGGAGAGTCTAACAACATCTATCAAATTCATGATGTACTCTTATTAAGGGCCAATTTGGTCAAGATGCATTGTAGACAGAGCGGATACGGCCATGTGCCACCTCATAACTATCACCAGTATGATATCTGCTCTAAAAAAATCAGGGATGTTCTGTGGTGCAATCAGCTCTACAGGAATAATTGGATCTCGGGTGGATCCAAGAGCATCGAGTTCGTGGAGTTAACATGACCTATACGAATTCCAACGTCATTCAGAACCACGACATCCGTGCATTGAATGCCAACTTGGTGGCAATGCACTCAAGGCAAAGCCAGTATCATAATCTCCCGTGGCACGATTACAATTCATGTCTGACTTGCTCGGTAAACAAACAGGGATGGTCTTTTATACAAGAGGCCCTCCAACGTCAGATGGATCTTGGGTGGATCCAGGACTACCATGATAGAAATCCCTATCAGATCAACATGATTCAAATCTTCAATATTCGTTTGATGAATACCAGCTTGGTGGAGTTACACGCAAGGCAAGTCCAACTCGGTTTTCTCACTTTTCACGAGTATCTGAGCTGTAAAGGATGTTGTGAGAGTAACCAAGGGTGCACTCTCGTTCAAAGAACTTTACAACACTTGTCAAACCACTGGTGGCTTCTAATCTATATGGATGAAGACACACAACAAATAAGTGTGGTTGATGGGAACCCTACTCGGCATCAAAGTCAGGATGTCCAATCTATGGCAACTGACCTGGTAAGGTTGCACTGCATTCAAAGCAGACATAGCCAGGTGCCACCACACAATTACGAACGCTATAGAGTCTGCTTGGAAAATAATCAAGGATGTTACCTCGTGCGAGCAACCCTTCAAGGTCAGTTGGATCGTAAAGAGATTCAACCGTGTCTGAGTTCCGAGCCAATTAACTGGACGACGGACTACTTCGCTGATCAAATCAAAGACGTTGTCATAATCTCTGATCATCAACAGAACAAGGATGTTTGTACCGTCATCCCTCTACTGGACGAATCAAAAGTTCCTAGCCAGGAACCAATTGAAGTTACTTAAGACAGTCAGAAAAATCAGAAGGCTCCTATAGTTATTTATTTGCCAGGACCATTACCGTATCAATCAGCTAAGGCGATCCCTTACAAATACGGTGCAACAGTAGTTGAGAATGGAAAGGAACTTCCATTACCCTCCGTCGTGAATATTGTAGACATCAATCGAGTAACACGGAGCGGTCGAATCTTCAACCGAGGAGTTGGAGAACCTAACAAAGAAAAGAAACTTCCGACAGAAGCTCCTGATCCACCAGTCAGTCAATCCAGTAATCCCGACCTTTCGAAAAACAATGATGAGATGCTGAAGCTCATCCAAAGGAGTGAATACAACATTGTTGATCAACTGTTACAAACTCCTTTGAAGATCTCTGTGCTATCACTTTTACTCAGTTCTGAAGCCCACAGAGAGGCTCTACAGAAAGTCTTAGAGTAGGCCTTTGTGGAACAGGATGTGTCAATACGACAGTTCGATAACACCATCTCTAACATCACTTCCTGCAACAACTTAGGATTCAGTGATGAGGATTTGGAAGAGAGGGGCAAAAGTCACAACATGGCGCTCAATATCACAGTCAACTTCCAGGACGATGCTTTAGCCAGCATACTGGTAGACACAGGATCGACCATCAACGTTATGCCGAAGTCCACTTTAATGCGGCTATCATTCAAAGGATCCCCGATGAGGGGTAGTGAGGTTATCGTCAAAGCATTTGAAGGGTCTAGAAAAATAGTTATCGGTGAAGTCGACCTTCCCATAGCTATTGGTCCTCACACTTTCCTAATCACTTTCCAGGTCATGGACGTCCGGGCAGCGTACAACTGTTTATTAGGAAGACCTTGGATACACCAGGCTGGGGCAGTCACTTCGACGCTGCACCAGAAACTGAAGTTCATCAAGAATGATCAACTCGTCACGATCTATGGAGAACAAGCCTTGATCGTGAGTAACCTGTCATTATCTACTTGTATAGAACCCGAGGAGGTTGTTGGGACTCAGTTCCAAGCACTTTCGGTGAGCAATAAGAATTAATCAGAGAAAGGAACCTCGATTTCCTCATACAGAGATGCTCTCGAAGTGATAAAAAATAACAATACAAAGGATGGGGATAACTTGTAATTCCTACCGATAACAAAACAAAGAAGGGTCTTGGTTTTTTTGCGACCTGTACCCAGACAGCTAGCTGCTAACGATGAAAGTCTTCATCCCATTCAGGACTTCTTCTAAAGTGGAGGTTTCCTTCACCCAGTGCCTCAAGCAGTCCATACCATCAACGAGGAAGATCCCTCTGATACAGATGAGGAGTGGAAGTCCTATATTAACGAGGACGGTTATATGTCTCAGGAAGAGGTGCCTATGCCATTTTGCTATCCCGCACAGAGTCCGAGATTTATACCCAGGTCAGATGTCAGAATAATATACGGAGATTGTGATCCTGAAGGATGCCGTGCTCCACAAAACTCATTAGAGGAGGACATGATGAAAGACAACTTTGACCACGACTATTATGACCCAATGGATGGCCTGCCTATCTGGCAGCCGTACCCAGGAGACTTGGGGCAAGAAAATCAGCCGAACAATGAAAATTAGCTGAGCATCGTTGAAAGGAATACCTACGTCCCCACCATGTCATGGGATCAAAACTCAGGTCATTCACAAAATATCCAGTGCGACGATGAATTCACAAAGTTTGCGGGACTAGAATTCATCAACTATGTTTTTCCAGAGGTCAACGTCATCGAAAGGGATGACTCCTCCAGTTCCAAAGAAGCGTGGGACACCTTGGGACAACCAAGTGGAAAATACGACTATATGGTCAAGTACACTCCTCCTGAGAGTTCTCGCATCAGGCTCGAAGACATTCAGCCAACTGGGTGGGGAGATCCACCTGAGAGCACAAATACTCTACAAAATACAACTAAGGAATCCTCCTACGACAACGCTGCCTGGGAGACAGATTCCAATGATCCTGCTCCACCAGAAATCAGTGTTATTTCTGAAGACAAATAAAGGAAGGTACCAGACTTTGTGATTCACCGAGGAGTTCGCCGCCAATGGGTTGCAGTCGATGTTTAGAAGATTGTTCATAAGTCTAAGTAATTACCGTCTTTAACCTTTCACCCTGCCCAGGTGAAACAGGTGTTTTGATAGGGCTCACTTTCTGTAAATATCCCTCTTCGCTTCGCCCAAAGCGAAAGAGTTTTGTTTTATAGGGATGTAGTTTCAAGAATCGACCGTTCATAAATAAAATAACGTCATTCTGTAATTTCCGCATTTATTGCTGTTTTCTCTTTTCGCTTTTTCAGAAAATGGTAATCCTAAAAAACAAACTCAATAATAAAAACAAGCAGTTATCAGAAAATACACTGCACACACTCTTGCATTCTCTCTATCTCTTCTAAACACAAATTATCACGTCATGCAGATTGCTTGTTTTAAACCCCGTTGCAACGTACGATCCGATGCCTTCTCCCAACTTTGAATTTCCGGTATTTAGGGCTGAAGAAGAAGTTGACGACGAAATTCCAGAAGAGATCTCCCAACTACTCAAACAGGAGGAAAGGTCCATTGAACCTCACGAAGAGCCGTTGGAAACAGTAAACTTGGGTTCGGAAAAAGAGAGAAAAGAAGTTAGGATTGGGGCAGTGCTCAGTCTAACTGCCAAAGAGAGTTTGACAAAGGTTTTCAAAGAATTCCCTGATGCATTTGCTTGGTCCTATCAGGACATGCCAGGGTTGGATACCAGTATCGTGGAACATCATTTACCGTTGAAATCGAAATGTCCGCCAGTAAAATAGAGGTTGAGACGAACTCATCTGGACATGGCCATCAAAATCAAAGAGGAGGTACAGAAATAGATTGACGCGGGTTTCCTCGCCATATCAGAATATCCTCAATGGTTAGCCAATATCGTACCCGTTCCGAAAAAGGACGGAAAGGTCAGAATGTGTGTCGATTACAGATATCTAAACAAGGCTAGTCTAAAGGATGACTTTCCTTTACCACACATTGACATGTTGGTTGATAGTACAACAAAGTTCAAAGTATTCTCCTTCATGGATGGATTCTCGGGCTATAATCAAATCAAAATGGCGCTGAAAGACATGGAGAAAACTTCCTTCATCACCCCATGGGGTACTTTTTGTTACAAGGTAATGCCATTCGGTTTGAAGAACACCGGGGAAACCTATCAAAGGGCCATGACTACTCTGTTTCATGACATGATACATAAAGAAGTCGAGGTATATGTCGATGACATGATTGCCAAATCTAAAACAGAAGAGAAGCATGTGACCCACCTGTCAAAACTATTCGAGCGGCTGAGAAAGTACAAACTCCGCTTGAATCCCAACAAGTGCATATTCGGTGTCCGTTCAGGGAAACTCTTAGGGTTCATCGTCAGCCAGAAAGGAATTGAAGTTGATCCTGACAAGGTCAAGGCCATTCAAGAAATTCCTTCCCTGAAAACTAAAAAACAAGTTAGAGGATTCCTGGGACGTTTGAACTACATCTCCAGATTCATATTCCTCATGACCGCGGCCTGCGCGCCGATTTTCAAATTACTTAAAAAGAATCAGGACTGTGTTTGGACAGAAGATTGCCAAACCGCCTTCGACAGTATTAAGGAATACCTGTTGAACCCACTAATTCTATCACCTCCAGTGGAAGGAAGACCATTGATCATTTACTTAACAGTCTTGGAAGACTCCATGGGCTGTGTACTTGGCCAACAAGACGAAACGAAAAGGAAAGAGTCTGCCATCTACTATTTGAGCAAGAAATTCACAGACTGTGAAACTCAGTATACTATGCTTGAGAAAACTTGCTGCGCTCTGGCTTGGGCAGCCAAACGTCTTCGCTAGTACATCATTCGTCACACTACTTGGTTAATCTCCAAAATGGATCCAATCAAGTACGTCTTTGAAAAGCCTGCTCTCACGGGAAGGATTGCCCGTTGGCAGATGTTGTTATCGGAATATGACATAGAATACCACGCTCAAAAAGCTGTTAAGGGGAGTATTTTAGCCGATCATTTGGCTCATTAGCCGATTGACAATTAATAATCAATCGGGTTTGACTTCCCAGACGAAGATGTCATGTACGTGAAAATGAAAGATTACGATGAACCACTACCCAGTGAAGGGCCAAAACCAGGTTCCCAATGGAGACTAATTTTTGATGGAGCTGTCAATCATTATGGATACGGAATTGGGGCAATCATCATAACACTTCAGGGTACCCACATTCTTTTCACCGCTAGACTTACATTCAAGTGTACAAACAACGAGGCCAAATACGAAGCTTGTATCACGGGTCTCGAAGAAGCGATCGACTTAAGGGTCAAGAACTTGGATGTATATGGCGACTCAGTCCTGGTTGTCAATCAGATCAAAGGAGATTGGAACACATACCAATCAGGATTGATTCCTTACAAAGACTACGCAAGAAGGTTGTTACCCTTCTTCAACAGAGTCGAGTTTCATCATATCCCTCGTGAAGAGAATCACATGGCTGATGCATTAGCCACTCTATCTTCCATGATTAGTGTAGGTCAATGGAACGACTTACCTAAGATTGACATAATGCGCCTTGAACGGCCCGCTTACATCTTCACGATTGAAGCATTCATAGACGACAAACCTTGGTGTCACGATATCAAATGCTTCCTTCAGAAACAAGAGTACCCTCCTGAGGCATTAAAGAAAGGACAGAAAGACCCTCAGAAGGTTGGCTGGCAGTTTCTTCTTGAGCGGTGATACCCTCTATAAGAGAAATTTCGACATGGTCTTGCTCCGATGCGTAGACAGACCAGAAGCAGACATGCTGATAAAAGAAATTCATGAAGGATCCTTTGACACTCATGCCAACGGACACACAATGGCTAGAAAAATTCTAAGAGCAGGGTACTATTGGTTGACCATGGAATCCGACTGCTACAAGTACATGAGGAGGTGTCACAAGTGTCAGATATACTCCGACAAAATCCATGTACCACCAACGCATCTCAAAGTTCTTTCTTCCCCATGGCCTTTTTCCATATGGGGAATCGAGATGATTGGCATGATCGAACCCAAGGCTTTGAACGAACATCGGTTAATCCTGGTAGCCAATGTAACCCGACAAGTGGTGGTCCGATTTATCAAAAACAATCTCATCTACTGTTATGGTGTTCCAAGCCAGATCATTACTGATAATGGATCTAACTTGAATAATAAGATGATGAAAGAGTGATGTGCAGAGTTCAAGATCAAACACCATAACTCATCTCCCTACCGACCTAAGATGAACGGAGCGGTAGAATCGGCTAACAAGAACATCAAGAAGATCGTTCAAAAGATGGTTGTAACCTATAGAGACTGGCACGATATGCTACCCTTTGCTCTTCACGGTTATCGCACATCTGTCCGCACTTCAACAGGGGCAACCCATTTCTCTCTAGTGTATGGCATGGAAGCAGTACTCCCCATAGAAGTAGAGATCCCATCAATCCGGGTATTGATTGAAGTTAAGGTAACAGAAGCTGAATGGTGTCAAAGCAAACACGACGAACTCAATCTGATAGAAGAAAAGTGAATTATGGCTCTATGCCATGGTCAGTTGTATCAACATAGAATGAAGAAGGCGTTTGACAAAAAGGTTTGACCTAGCGTCTTCAGGAAAGGAGACCTCGTGCTAAAAAATATACAATCATTTCTCACTGATTCCCGGGGCAAATGGACTCCGAATTATGACAGCCCATATGTGGTCAAGAGAGCTTTCTCAGGCGGCGCCTTGAGACTTGCAACTATGGATGGAGAGGAATTTTCCTACCCCACAAATGTTGACGTAGTCAAGAAATACTTTGCCTAAAAAAAAGAAAAAAAAACATCTCGGTGGATTGAAAACCCAAAAGGGCGGTCTAGGAAAAAATTAGTGACATAATCCAAAGTCATCCCGGTGGATTGGAAATCTCAAGGTACAATCCAGGAAAAAGTTAGGGATTAATGGCAAGTAACTACGTCTGATCAGTTCAGCTCCGCAGCAGTTACACCATCCGAGAAAAACTCCAGTCCAGGTCATCTTCGACAGAAGCTCAGGATGCCCAGAATTCAAAGTTGGTAGAAGGATATCGGTCGTTATATTTCAATGTAGCCCTTTTCCCTTAAATTACCATTTTCTAAACTTTGTAAATACTCTATGGAATAACGCGTTTGGCTGACTTCCATCCTATCAATAAAATTTGAGCCCTTGTGCTTTTGTTTGCAATTCTTATTTGTTTTAGCTTTACATAACGACATTTTAACATGATCAACGATTCTTGAAATAAAACAAAAATGAATTTACTTGTTAAAACTTTTTCTGCTTTTAAATAAAGATGGCAATTTCTTTTGACTGTTGAACATCGAAAGAATATCGATCACTTCTCCAGAAGTAATTGAACTTCAAAGTGCAGAATCAAAGTACTCCTTCTAAACCAGTGCACCTGAATGAAGGATCAGTTGTGTCAGATGCGAATATTCCGCCCGACACCCCCGACAGAGTTCTTATCTCCTAAGCCCGACCAACGGTGTTCCACACGGGGACTATGTCTCCTAAGAAAGGCAGAATTGCTACTTTTGGACCAGTGATACTTTTCGTCTCCCGCAGTGGCCGAGTATCCAGTCGTGTTCATCCATTAGTCTGTATGTCGCATCAGTTTTGTCAGCATAAACATACATACATCATGCATTATTGATTTACATTTATATTCATATTGCATCACTATCACTTTAGTTGGTCTTATCCCCTAGTGATAAAAGTCCTCTCAATCTAGTTGCCAGTTCTTTCCTTGTCAAGAAATGTCGCGTCTGAGCAACCTTGCCTCCAGTTTATTTCTGGATTGGAGTTGGCCCTTGACCACTTTGATAACTTGAACCTCTAAAAAACCAGAGAACTTTCGAAAAACACCACTCTTCGCCATTGAAGATGGTATCCTCGCTTTCCCAGATTAAGGAAAATCTCCAGAGAAAGCCCTCTTAATCAAACATTTGGCAATACATCAGTTTTTCTCTGAAAGATCCGCTGACGAAAAGGTCATCAGCACCTCAAAATGGGATCACATCATAGGGCATTTCTCCGAGAAGATCTCCGAGAAAAGTATGATGTAATATCCCCAAGATGGAAGCAGTCTCTCAAGAGACTCGTTATCCCAAGTAGGGTCGACAAATGGCATCTCCAACAGAGAAGTTTGTACACCTCTACAATTCATACAGATGGGTCCCCCAGCAAGTCTGACCTCAAAACTTTTTCCATAAAATGGCATCTCCCCAGGAAAATTTGGCGAGAAGTTTGAGGAAAAACCGCTACAAACAGCATCCCTTGTCAAGAAGTTTATTGACAAAAGAAACTAAGACCAGTTCCTTGGTAGGAAACCAATATCAAGGGGAAGTTTATATAAGAAACTGAGACCAGTTCCTTGGTAGGAAACCAGGATCGAGGGGAAGTTTACAAAAGAAACTAAGACCAGATCCTTGGTAGGAAACTAGGATCGAGGGGAAGTTTATATAAGAAACTGAGACCAATTCCTTGGTAGGAAACCAAGATCGAGGGGAAGTTTACAAAAGAAACTAAGACCAGTTCCTTGGTAGGAAACGAGGATCGAGGGGAAGTTTACAAAAGAAACTAAGACCAGTTCCTTGGTAGGAAACCCGGATCGTGAGGAAGTTTATTCAAGAAACTAAGACCAGTTCTTTGGTAGGAAACCAGGATCGAGGGGAAGTTTAGTTCAGAAACTGAGACCAGTTCCTTGGTACAAAGACCTGGATCGAGGGGAAGTTTACCTTTTCTAAGTATCATTGCTTAGCAAAAGAAGAAGGATGCGTGAACTGCCATTCTTAACCACCATAAAAATTTCGGGTATTCCGATATTCAATCCTCTTGCACCCCGAATGCCCAAATACCTTCGCCATTCACACCTTCGGGTCCAAGAAGATTAAATAGGGGCATCTGTCATACCCCAAATTTTGACCACTAAGATTCCCCATCACTGTGCAAACCATCATCATAATATGGATGAACCATCATGCCTCATCAATCTCCTCAAAGATTGTTGAGCCTTCACTACAATCAAATTTAGGGTTTCAAGCCCTCTTAGAGCTATTAGACAAAGGATCAATCAAGGAATGACATGATCTTCAACTTGTCTAGCCTCTCAAACATCCCCAATGGATCAAGAGGACTCCCACAGCAAGAATCAAGCACAAGGTTGCAACATTCTGAGTGGATCAAGCCTCAAAATCAACAGTGTCACCAAATTAGAGTTTTGGTCGACCAGGGCCTCCGGATGGAAAATTTCCTCTGGGCATGAGCCAATGCTTCCAAGCATAACCTATGATGCTCCAAGGGACATCATGAACCCAATCATCAAGTCAATTTTGCCTCAGGGGATGCATTCATAAAAAATCAGGAATTAGGGTTTCTTGACCTAATTCACCCCTAAGTTGACTTTTGGGACAAAACATGAGCCAAGACCTCAAGAGAGGATTTGAGGGTCTCAAATACACCACATTTATCCATTTGCAACAATGGATTGGTCTAAGAAGCTTGAGCAACAAGTTTCAATTTCATCAGAACCACAATTAGGGTTTCGCGGGAAAAGTCAACTGTGCCTTTGACTTTTGACCCAGGCATGCTCCCAAACCTTGGGACATGATTCAATACACCCTATAACACCTATGAAATCCATCCATCAAGTTTGATTTAGGTCAAGGACTTGATTTCATAGAGGACTACACAGTTTGGAGTTCATCTAATAAAAAGTCAACTGTGCACAAAAGTCAACTTTGACTTTTTGAGATTTTTCACAATTTTGGTTCTTTGACCCTAAAATGATGTTAATGTGTGGTTGGAATCACCATTCATCAAGAAAAATCAAGAAAAGTGGGATAACTTGTAAAAGGGGTAACCATAAAAACTTAGAAATTTTTCTAAGTTATGGAACAAAGTGGCCAGGGTACCAACTTTGGAGGATCATATCTCCTAAACCACAAGTCCATTTTTCCCCATCCAAAGTTGGATTTGTAGCTCTCATGGCCCTCTACAAAAGCTTCAAACACAACTCATTCCAATTCCTCGTGTATTTTAAGTTATGGAATGATCAAAATCACAAAAAGTGAAAATGTCACTTTTTTCCAACACAGTGAAATTTTCACTAAGTCAGAATCTGCCTTCACTTTTTTCCAAATATATGGGCATTGTTCACTTGAATCCAAAAGGCATCAAAACCAACTATGATCAAACAGTTGTTGTATCATATGAGGGCTTTCCAAAATGGCCAAGAACTCCATTAAAGTCCACTTGAGCCATGAGATATGACAATGGCAACATGCCTTGCTAAAAATTGTCAAAGCAAGGCAGATTTGTGCATTTTGCTCGATTTTCCAAATTTGTTCAAATGATAAACACACTTATCCATCTGAACACCTCAGGGGGAGACTAAGGAGGGACAAACACTGATCCATCAGCCTCCCAAGTCTTTGGAACCAAAAGTAGCATGCCAAACCTAGAAATGCCTAAAAAAGGGACAAGACTCCAATTTTAGTTTGGAGCATTTAATGGATGCACCAAGGTGGCATGGACTGAGCCATTTCCAAGTGAATTCAGTCAAGACATATCCAAGACCAAGGGAACCAGCAGCCTGTGCCCTAACCATTAGTCAATGGCTAGAGGAGACTTGGATTCTCATTGATCAACATTGGCCAAACCTCTGCTGCAGTTGCCAATCACTATTTCTCCCAAAACAAACTTGCTCTACTATAAATAGAGCTCATTTGTGATCAGTTTGAGTACACCAAAGGCATCAAACATATGCTTTCCTCAAAATCACCTTCTCACTTCCAAAATTGCCTTCCAAAGCAAGTCACCATCGGGTTT
The DNA here is from genome assembly GCA_022829125.1 of Lathyrus tuberosus. Classification (NCBI taxonomy): domain Eukaryota; kingdom Viridiplantae; phylum Streptophyta; class Magnoliopsida; order Fabales; family Fabaceae; genus Lathyrus; species Lathyrus tuberosus. The sequence goes on along the minus strand of JALAZF010000039.1, from coordinate 10,263,485 downwards.
TGAGTTTGAGAGAAATTCCAACCAAACCAATCATACACACACCTCATAAATATCATATAGAGGTGATTCAAACACTCACAAGTGACCTGTAACACCAAAATCACAAAGTCATATCTCAAAACCTCAAAATTGGACTTTTGTGCATTTTTCAAGCCATGTCTTGATTCAGTCACTTTCCAAACCAGATAAAACCTAAAACACACTCCAAATATCATCCTTGAACTGTCCCAAATGGTTCCCCCCATCTGGAACACCATTTGAGAGAGTTGTTATTTTGGCCACTTTTACCCCTTTTGCAAGAAAGAGCTCAAACTTGTTTATGAGGTTTCCAGCTGATTCCAACCATCATAAAAACTTCTAAGAGATCATTTGAGAGGGTCCAAAGCATCAAATCATTTCTGGAACAAATCACTTGGCAGATTGCACAAAAGCTCCAAAAAGAGGTAAGCATCTCAACTTGAACTCTTTGAAATATGCATTGCTTTGAGGTCCACTGATCATGCACATCTTGTACATGTTATATGTGTTGTGTTTTAACCAATTCATCATGTAATTCATGTCTGTACCAAGAGATAGCACAGAAAATGTAAATCATGGCATTATTTCAAAACCACTATCGGGGTTTTCAATAGGAGTTTGATCTGGAAAAAAATACCACCACCATTGGATTCCTTGTGAAATTCTAGGCAGGATAGACCTAAATTTTGTCCCAATCCATGGAGAAATGAGAAAGTTATGGCCTTCACGTTTCTAACCAAAATCTTGCCTTGCCTTGCCTTGGGCCAGGCCAAAAACAAGGCAAGCCTTGTATATTTGTGGTTGTGTTTCAATCAACGGATGTATCACCACCCCAGTGGTAAGGCGCGCGCCCTATACACAAGAGGTCTGGGGTTCGAATCCCCCTCGCCCCAGACCCTCCTTTTGCTATTTTTTTTCCACTTTTCTACTAATTTACATATTATTTTTAATAGTTTGGAAAATTAATAACTCTCTCAATTTTAATTATTTTTTATAGGTTCTTTTTGCAAAAAATCACAAAAATGTTGAAATATTTTATTCCATAAGAAAATCAAGTTTATATTATTTATTTAATATAATTAGTATTTTTGTGAATAAATTCCTTTTTAATTGTTTTTAAACATTTTAAAAGTGAATATTTACCTTGAAAATCAAAACCAAATGAGTTTTAATTCATCTTGTGATTAAAACCTCATTTTTCAAACCTTAAACAAAAATCACAAGTGGTTTATTCAAACTCATTTGGTATTTTTATCTTTTTTATTGATTTTCTTTAAATATTTACTTTTAAAGGGAAAAATTAGGGTTTCTTTGATTTCAAACCTCATCAATCATTTTCAAAACTCTTTGGGCCTCTTAGTAGAGTGTAAGACCCAATACTTTGTAAATACAAACCTTTTTGGGCCTCAGTGTATTGTATAAGTCCCGACACCATCAAAAAGTTCGGCGCGATCATCGCCTTTTTAACAAAACCTTTGGGCCTCTCCTTGAGCTGTAAGCCCCACCACTTGTACAAAAATAAACCTTTGGGCCTCTAATAGAGTGTAAGACGCATCCCTTGTAGATAAAACCTTCTTGGGCCTCAATGTATTGTATAACACCCAGTACGTTAAAGAAATCTCGGCGCGATCGTCATTTTTCAAACAAAACCCTTTGGGCCTACCCTCGTGTTATAAGCCCCATTCCTTTTCTTTAAACCCTTTGGGCCTCTCGAGAGAGTGTAAGACCCATCCCTTTGTACAGAAAACTTTTTTGGGCCTCAGTCACTTGTATAAGTCCCTGTACAATTTCAAAATAATAGTGCAATCACTGATAAAACCTTGGGCCTCTCCTTGAGCTGTAAGCCCCAATAATCTTTTCAAAGCACTTTCTCCTTTGATTTAGAATATAATATTGTTATCAAAGCTTTCTTTGTTGAACAACTAACAAAACAACATGGAAGCTCTACAACCGAGTAAGTGTTTACCCGCTTTCTTTATCCGCTTTCATATATATATATATAACTGTATTGTGGGGCTGCTCACTATAAGTCTTCTTTCACAAACTTTTATATAATCATCAAATATCCACTGTGTAATACTAGTATAGCTATTTAGAATTTTCCCCGGCAACTATGTCTAGCACTAGGTAAAGCCCTGTTGGCCACTCTTAAATACAAACAAAACTAGATCCCCATAGGATTACCAGACACATTCTTCCCTCCTTTTGGGGTTAAACAATATGGAGACGTGAAAGGCAGCATTCTTAGTGAACCCTTTCTCAGACTGTCACCCTTAGACATTGTCAAAGAAACTCTAACTCCCCAGAGATGATCTTTTCTCCGTGAATGGCATCTCTTGAGTTTCTTCCAAATTCTTGGACTTTCCTGGCTTGATCTATTCTCGGTGAATGACATGTCTTGAACTTCTCGGGGTTTGGGGACCCACAGGCTTCTTAAAATTATCTTCGTCTTCTCTTGGGCGTTGTACAAGGACCCTTCGGCTTCTTAAAAGCTCTCATGCCTTCTCTTGGGCTTAGTACAAGGACCCAGAGACCTCTACAAGTATAGGAACAGAACCTAGACATCAATTTGCTAGAGCTATCTTTCTGAGTCGAGTATCAGACCAGTTAATGGGTTGATCTTCATCCCTTAACATACCAGCCTTCTCTTGGGTGTCATATAAAGATCATTCACCATCTGAGAATTGATTTCTCAGAACACCAGTAGACTTGGACAGTCTCAATACCCTTTGGATTTCCCATTTCCTTAAAGAACAGGAAATAACCCTGATCCTCTGATCAATCCCAAAGCACAACCTTACCTTTAATCTTTATAAGAACTTATTTTCTCTTTTATCCAACATACTGGACCTGTCACTAAACTGAAATAGTCACCAACATAAGTAGCCTCCTCTTGGGCTTTGTACAAATGATTCTCCCCAGCGGAGCTAACCTTTTAACACTCTCTTGTTGAGTATAAAAGACTCTCTTATTGAGTCAACCACTTTTATCCTCCATCTCAGGCTTCGTACGAGATAGAAATCACTCTCTTGTTGAGTATAAAAGATTCTCTTGTTGAGTCAATCTCCTTTCAGCCTCTATCTCGGGCTTCGTACGAGACAGCAAAACCCTCTCTTGTTGAGTATAAAAGACTCTCTTGTTGAGTCAATCACCTGTCAAACAGACTCTCTTGTTGAGTCACTTCCCTTTTAGCCTCCGTCTTGGGCTTCGTACAAGACACATAAAAGCACCCTCTTTTTGAGTCAGTCACTTGTTAGCACCCTCTTGTTGGGTCACTAGCCTCCTCTTAGGCTTTGTATAAAGAAAACCCCGGTTGAGTCAATCAATCTTTTAGCATCCAAATCTGTGCCTTGCTCACAACATACAAACATCAACAACTCCTTTTCCCCTATCTAATTGCTGTAAGCGGCAAGCCTCTGGATTATTTACATCCACGCCACTGTCCCTCTTTTAGCATGAGAAATTCCTAAGGAAAGATGACATTGCTCTAAACTAAGTTAAAGTCTTCTCCTTCAGGTTAAAAAATCCCCTATAAAGGAAATTATGGCATTGCTGGACTCATATATCCCAGTTAAAGTAATTCTCCTTTATAATCAGTCACCCGACAGTTGTGATAAACAGACCAAATATTCCCCTTTAGAGACGACAAATTCTCTCTCATCCATAAACCCTTTAGCTTCACATCTTGGGCTTTGAACAAGATACAAATCACCTTTAGCTTCATGTCTTGGCCTTTGAACAATACACCAAAACAACCTATTTTCCTTCCATAGAATAGGAGGAACTACGATCGCTCTGATTTTTCTGTTTCATCAAACGGGAATACGTAGGCATAAGATTGAAAAAAATCTTAGCGAGCATACTAATCAAAAACCCAAAACCCAGTATCTCCACTAAATCAACCCGAAAGCGGCAAATCTAAACACATTACCAAAAACCTCACAAATATTCCAGACACCGTGTTCTTAACAAAATAACCGAAGATTGGCCCCACATCCACATAGCATGTGTAACCTAACAGACCGCTGTTCAAATTCAATATGCAAGCAGGGTTAATTGGAGACATCTATTTCTCTTCCTTAATCAGCTCAATTGGATAAAAAATGAATCGAACTGTAGTACCCAAGCGATCGTGACTTAGGACCACAAAAATCGCGCTACACATTATATAAGAAAATAATACACAGCGGAATAAGCTCAACTAAGCTTCTCTTGAAACATCCAAGCATAGCTCCACTTGTAAATCATACCTGCAAATACCTCCTGAAAATAATCAACAATAGTGGGGTGAGATACATTAAATCTCATTGAGTTCCCTATCTTATGGATTCTCTTGGCTTTACAGGGATCTAGACAATCCTAACTTAAGTCAAGGGGAAGGGAAATGACCTTGAGTTCTCAATCTCACAATCCCACACTATACGGAAACATGCTCATGAGTTCAACAACTCAAACATTTCTGACTAGAGAAACAATCGTACAATTCACAAAACGACATACTAGTTAAGAATCTTCTCCCCGGCCAGCCATACAAGGCAAATACAACACGGGTCACGGATCCTTAATGTAGACAACTTCTCCCCGGCCAGCCATACAAGGCAAATACAACACGGGTCACGGTTATCTACAAAACAAAAACTAGTTAAGGAAACTTCTCCCCGGCTAGCCATACAAGGCAAATACAACACGGGTCACAGAATCCTTAACGTAGATAACTTCTCCCCGGCCAGCCCACACAAGGAGCACTACAACACGGGTCACGGTTATCTACAATTGGTACTTCTCCCCGGCCATCCCACACAAGGAGCACTTCAACACGGGTCACGGTACCAACCACTAAGTAACTTCTCCCCGGCCAGACATACAAGGCAAATACAACACGGGTCACGGTTACTTACTTAAAAAATACTTCTCCCCGGCCATCCCGCACAAGGGGCTCTTCAACACGGGTCACGGTATTTATTAAGGGATACCTACCTAATAAATACTTTCCCCGACCATCCCACACCAGAGGATTAAACACGGGTCACTAATATTTATTAGGAAAAACAAACTTAATAAATACTTTCCCCGGCCATCCTACACCAGAGGATTAAACACGGGTCACTAATATTTATTAAGGGAAACACTACAAGCCGGAGGAATTACAATCCTCCACTGACAACTACTTATCAAAGACACTCTTCTAGTATCGATGCATAAGCATTGCCCTTCAACCCTTTACCAAGTCCTAGTTACATTTCTAGGATCCTAACATTTGTTTGGGGTAAGGTTTCTCACTCTTCCTAATTCATTTTAAGCACTCCCAGGAGCGCCCGACGCTACCATTTTCGTCCGGCGGTGCCCCTTCGCCTCTGCTTCGCCCAGCGGAGCAGCGACGTAAAATCCCATGCTAAAACCCAAAAGTTACATAATCAAAACATGCTGCGCCTCTTGGTTTTCGCCCGGCGGAGAAGCGGCGCAAGCCTGCGTCGCCCGACACTCAAACCGCCGCCCGGCGGTGCGTATCAGATGCATAATTTCTCTGCTGCGTTTTTAGGATTCCAACCACCAAAAATCCATCCTCTCCACACCCAATCATTTCCAAACACCAAAACGAGTATTAACAACTAGTCACATGCATATTACGATTACTATACACAATTTATATCGAATTCCATCCGTTAGATTTCATTGATTTATCTGTTTAATCATTTTCTCTCAAATCTAACCTAAGTTCTAAACTTATAGTTCTAGAACTTAAAGTGTCTAACTAGAACCCACCTGATAATCGAAGAGGAGTTTGAAGAAGACGATGATGATCCATGAATTTCTCTTCTCTTTTCCCTTCTTCCTCTTTTCTTCTCTTCCTTTCTCTTTTCTTCTTCTTCTTTTCTATCTTTTCTTTTCTTTTTCTTATAACAAATATATATATACTTATTATATAATATAATCCAATAGAGTAAAATATCTCCAATTGATATTTGATCGTCCCAACCCAATTGATCAATTATTAGAGTTACCATAAAATTACTTTCTCGGATTAATAAATATTAATCCGTCTCTTTAATAAAATAATTGATCTCTTCAGAGTTCTCTAGTTGCTCTATTGATCCCAAATATCAATACTTAGAGTACTTAGAGGATTCCATTAATCCAGTTTACCAAAGATAGAGCACATAGATACTCATCTGATATCCAATTGAGCATTTAGATAATATGGGGTATTACAGTGTTGGGTCTTACACTCTAGATAGAAGCCCAGATGATTTATTGTATCCAGTACAAAGCCTAGGATGAATGAGGCTAAAAAATTTTTTTATTTACAAAAGGTGTTGGGTCTTACACTCTAGATAGAGGTCCAGATGATTTATTGAAGACACAATGATTTTGAACATTGAGAGGAGGGACTTATACTATAGTAGGGGCCCTAAAATGTTTATTTATGTACAAAGGGATGAGACTTACACTTAATTAGAGGCCCAAGATTTATTATGAAGGGAAAAACATGATGACGAGACTTACACTCAGGGAGAGGCCCAGATGATTTATTTTGAAAATACAGTGATTGCACCGTGATTTTGAAAAGCACAATGGGACTTATACTATAGCAGAGACCCATGAAGTGGTTTATTTACAAAGAGGGTTGGATCTTACACTCTAATAGAGGCCCAAATGTATTGAAATGAAGTTTGAAATATTGAATCAAAGTAAAAAACCCTAATTTCATTTTTTAAGATATTTTTTCAAAGAAAAATCAATAAAAAAAGGTATATTTTATCAAATGAATCCATTACCCATGTCATGAACAATGATTAAGGTTTATAAAAAAGGATGTTTTATTCACATGAATATTTAAAATCATTTAGGTTTAAGAAAAATCAAGAAAGGAAATTATTTTAAAATATTTAAAATAATTTAAAATAATATTTTTAATATATTTAAAATATATCAAATACAAAATATTTTTGTGATTTTTTTGTGGATTAAAATAATAGAGTATTTAAATGATATGTGTGAAAAAAATTGGGATTAAAAATAATTAAGTTGATAGGAGAAAATAATTTTTGAAGTTGTGAAGAAATTGAAGAAAATAGGTGATAAAAAAGAAGGTTGGCCCTCCCAAGGATTGAACCCACGCCCTTGGGGTGGAGGGTTCAAAATTGTACCATCTGAGCCATGTGCGTGTGGTGATAAAGAATGGAAAGAGTGGATAACATATGAAAAACCCTTTTGAAAATAGTTTTAAAAAATAAAAACCAAAAGGTCTGGGGCGAGGGGGATTCGAATCCCTTACCTTAGAATCGCTCACATACAAATACTAGTGTTTCCACTAGGGCGCAATGCCAATTCAAGATTTAAGTTTGAAACCAAATAATATATATTAAAACTTCATTTTATTTTGAAAAATGGCGTCATGGATTTCATCTTCAACCTCGTGTCAGACCAACTTCAACAATTTTGCAGAACCTATGCTATCTCACTCGTTTCTTAACCATTTTGAAAAGTGTAAAAAGGAAAGTTGTGTGTTTTTTAACAAGGAATTGATTGGCGGTATTTAAATTTATTTAAATTAAGTGTAGCATGAGTTATTTTGTATGAACCTGATGAACCCTAATTTTTGCAAGAACATTATGTAATCTTATATAGACATTATTAATATCAATTAATTGATGGGAAATGACCACAACAATATAACAAACGTGTTTGGGCTTTGAAAATTTAAAAAGGATGCATGGATCATGGAGATTGAAAAGGTTCAAGCTTACCTTGTAAGAAGAACTCGAATTTTACCTTGGAGGTGTTACAGATGCAAGGTGATGATCCAGATAACTTCCTTGACCCTCAAGGAATGTGGTGATGTGCTTGGAATGGTTTGAAAACTCCTGGATTGAGTAGCTCGAATCCAACTGCAACTTGATCAAGTGAACTATGGAAATGATGATCTGGATGTTACATATGGGATATAAGTGTTTGGATCACTTCCACATAGTATATGTGAAGTGTTTTAATGCTTGGTTTGGATATAATTGCTATGGTTTGAGAAATTCCATTTCTCCCTCTCTTGGAAGTTTGAAACTTGGAACAAAACTGAATATTTAGAAAACAAGGATTAAAGTTGTTTTTGTGTGTTTGAAATGAGGCAATGTGACATCTATATATAGGTAAATAGATTTGTCTTGGATGAATAGTTACAGCTTGAAGGATAAGAGCTTGGTTCAATGATTTTGGACTTCTGTCATTACTTCTCATGCAAGGTACAATAACTCCTCCAAATAGCACAACTACCAATTGGATAATTCCACATTCCTCAGTCATTTTTATTGTTGTATATGTGAGCATCTTGACTGAAAAGAGTACCTTTGTTGAATGTGTACTATTGCACATAAATGCCTTTGAATTCAAGGCATAATGTGACAAAAATCCATTAATCCAATTGAGATATCTCTTGACCCTTTAACCTAATTATGCAGGTTTGTTATGACTCCACCTAATCACATTGAGTTAGCTTAGCAACATGATCATTGCACTTGACAAAACAGTCGTGTACCATGAGTTAGCTTAGCAACATGATCATTGCACTTGACAAAACAGTCGTGTACCATAAGAAATGGCCAATCTGATCTTGGCAAAACAGTTGCAGCAAAGTTTCTTGCAACCTCCATAATTCTTTGCTCAAGTGGAGCTTTCTCACGATCTTGGGGTCTTTGGAAATGTGGGATAATGTACTTCAACTTTGATGTTCATAATTGGATGTGATTCATCTTAGATCATGGTGAAAAATCCCTCCATATTTTGATGTTTTGACTGATCTTACCTTAGGCAGAATTTCACTAAGTGTTCAAGTTCATTTCCTATTTTTCATGATTTTGATCACTTCATAACTTAAAATCCAAGCATTTTTTGACCATGGCTTAGTTTAGAACTTTTATAGTATGTGATGAGATCTATTATTCAAGCTTTGGATCCAAGAAAATGGTTGCTTGGTTTGGAAGTTATGGCTTTTGGAAGTTGGGTACTTAAACATTTTTGTCTCCATAACTTAGTGAGATTTCCACTTTCTCAACATTGCCCCTTTAACAAGTTACCTAGATTTCTTGATCAAATCTTGTTCAAATGCGACAATGGATCTTGTTTTCTTGTATAATGGCTCATGAGGACCAATTTTGGCCAAAAAGTCAAACTTTGACTTTTGGTCTCAAATGAATTTTGTGCAGAGAAACCCTAATTCCTGATTTTTGATAGGTGCATCCTCTGAGGTCATTTTAAACTTGTGAATGGACTCTTAGGGTTCTCTTGAGCTCCTTTGTTAGTTCTGTATTGGCAGCAATTTTGCTAAAACAAGGTGTTACATCAAGGTGTTATACTTGATGTCTTGACATGTGTTCCTAACATTCTGCAGGTGGTCTCTCTATTTGTTACAGGGCTCTGTTCCTGATGTCAAGCCTGATGTCCTAACATCTGTTGACAGATCTTTCTGCTAAGAATGTTATGTTTTATTTGCTGTGCTTTATTTACAATCTTTTGTGTGTTTATGTTCAGTGATTGCATGCGAAAATCGTGGTGTGACATTATTTGAAGCAAGCACATTCTGTTATTTTGAAGAAGAGTTTGTTCCTATTTTCGGGCAAAAAGATTTGGAGTTTAAATTAGTTTTAATTGTGAATTAAATCTGAGATTTGCTATTGCCAAAGCCCAAGAAGATTGGTTCTATTTAAAGACGTGCTAACCCTATTTACAAAGTAGAGAGAAGATATTAAAAGCTGCGTTTTCAAGTATTAGGGTTTAAGTCTTTTGTTGGTTGTTTTATTGTGAGCCATTCATTCATCATTTAGATGTGTGGATTGGACTGAATCTTTGAGTTGTAAGTTGTCCACTCTAAGCTTTTAAGTACGAGTGCCTTGTTCTTGATTGAAGCTTTTAAGCAAGATCAAGTATTGTCTTTGAAGTGTGTTCTTCTAAACTTTGTACTTTTCTCTAGTTATCACTGCATGTGATTGAGGGGGAGTGAGATGTGTCTCTTATCTGAGAGTGTCTTAGATAGAAATTACACGGGTAGAGATTAGGTGAGAAGATTGTGAACTAGAGAGTGTTTACTAAGAATCTTCAAACTAATTTTGTTTAGTGGATTTCCTTCCTGGCTTGGTAGCCCCCATACGTAGGTGTGATTGCACTAAACTGGGTTAACAATTGTCTGTGTCTCTTTACAATTGTTTACTACTTTTTATCTTGTTCATAAATTGATCATTGTTCAGATATTAGTGTCGTGACATTTCTTTCAACATCTCATATTTGATACCAGAATTTCAATTGGTATCAGAGTAGGCATCCTGCTCTGGTTCTGGGTGAGATCTAGGGACGATACTTTCTGGTACTATGGACAAGGAAGGAGGATTTGTGAATAGACCACCCATTCTGGATAGATCTAACTATGATTATTGGAAACCACGCATGGTGGCCTTCTTGAAACCTTTGGATAGTAAGGCCTGGAAAGTTGTCATAAAAGGATGGAAACACCCTGTCACTGTGGGGAAAGATGGAAAAGAAACATCTGACCTGAAACCTGAGGAAGAATGGACTAAGGAGGAGGATGAATTGGCCCTTGGAAATTTTAAAGCATTGAATGCTTTGATAGAAACATATTTAGATTGGTGAACAATTGTGAGGTAGCTAAAGATGCTTGGGACATACTCAAAACTACTTATAAAGGTACCTCTAAAGTGAAGATGTCAAGACTTCAATTGCTCACTACCAAGTTTGAAAATTTAAAGATGAAGGAAGATGAAAGCATACATGACTTCCATATGAATATCCTTGAAATAGCCAATGCTTCAAGTGCCCTAGGTGAAAAGATGTCTGATGGAAAGATGGTAAGAAAAATTCTCAGGTCTCTTCCCAAGAGATTTGATATGAAAGTTACTGCCATAGAAGAAGCTCAAGATATCAGCAAGATGAGGGTGGATGAACTTATTGGATCCCTCTAAACATTTGAACTTGGGATAAGTGACAGATCTGAAAAGAAGGCCAAAAGCATAGCCTTTGTGTCAAATGCTGAAGATGGAGAGGAGGAATGTGCTCTGGATACTGATGAAAGCTTATCAAATGCTATAGTACTGCTAGGAAGACAGTTTAACAAAGTGATGAAGAGGATGTACATAAAGTCAAGACCTAATGTCAAGAACAACTCATCTGACATCAGCAGGTCTAATGATGTTGGTAGAAGAATAAGGTCTGAAGAAAAATCCACTCAAGGGAAAGAGATTCAGTGCCATGGATGTGAGGGATTTGGTCACATTAGAGCTGAATGCCCTACTTACCTCAAGAAACAAAAGAAGAGTCTAACTGTATCTTGGTCTAATGAGGATTCTAAAAGTGAACTTAAAGAATAATTTGCTAAACATGTGACTGCTTTGACTGGAAGATGTGTCTCTGATGAAGATTCTAGTGATGATGAATTGACATTTGAAGAACTAGCAGCTTCCTACAAAGAAATGTGTCTCAGAAGTGAAGAAGTCTGTCACGAAGGGGAGAAGCAGAAGAAAATTATAATTCAACTGAAGGATGAAAAGGCAGAACATCTTGGAACCATCTCTAAGCTGGAGAATGAAGTCATGTTGCTGAACTCCAAGCTTGATCAAATGACCAAATCTGTCAGAATGCTGAATAGTGGATCTGACACATTGGATGAAATTCTTCAGGTTGGAAAAATGGCAGGAGATATGACTGGGCTAGGATTTGATGGAGAAAAGAAACCCACTCCAAATGCTAGTTCTTCTGGACCTAAACGTAATATGTCACATCAGGTGTCTCAACATCATATGGGAGGACATTCATCTAGACCTAAACATAATATGACACATCAAGTGCCTCAACATCATGGGAGATGACATCCCAACCACTTAAGAGAAAGATTCCAAAGATGGAGATGCCATTACTGCGGGTGTTTTAGTCACATAAAACTTTTCTGCTTCAGACTATATGGATATCCTAAGTCTGCTCCTCAACCTAGATCCAATCAAAACATTCACACTAATGGAAGACAATGGGTTCCCAAGGTTGCTGCTACCAGTTTGATAGCTCACATGTCTCTCAGAGTCTCAGCTAAGGAGGATTGGTACTTTGACAGTGGTTGCTCTAGACACATGACATGAATTAAGAATCTGTTATTTGACATCAAATCTCACTCCACAAGCTATGTAACTTTTGGTGATGGAGCCAAGGGTGAAATCAAGGGGGTTGGAAAGCTGAACTGCTCAAGAGTTCCAAATCTTGATAATGTGCTGCTGGTTAAAGGGTTGACTGCTAACTTGATTAGCATCAGTCAAATGTGTGATCAAGGATTCAATGTCAACTTCACCAAATCTAAATGCTTGGTTACAAATGAAAATAGTGAAGTGATTATGAAGGGAGTCAGATCTAAGGACAACTGCTACTTATGGGTTCCTCAAGATTCTAGTTACTCCTCCATTTGTGCTCTTGCCAAAGATGATGAAGTGAAATTGTGGCACCAAAAACTTGGTCATTTACATCTAAAAAGGATGAAAAGGATCATCTCCATGGAAGCTGTCAGAGGAATTCCTAAGCTAAAGATTGAGGAAGGAAGGGTATGTGGTGAATGTTAAATTGGAAAGCAAACCAAGATGTCACACCAGAAGATTAAACATCTTACGACTTCAAAAGTGTTGGAACTCCTTCACATGGACTTGATGGGACCTATGCAGGTGGAAAGTCTTGGTGGGAAGAAGTATGCTTATGTGGTGGTGGATGATTTTTCCAGATACACTTGGGTGAGTTTTATAAGAGAAAAATCTGAAGTGTTTGATGTGTTCAGAGATCTTTGCCAAAGACTTCAAAGAGAAAAGGAGAGCAATGTTGTTAGAATCAGAAGTGACCATGGGAAGGAATTTGAGAATCACAAATTTGATGAATTTTGTTCATCTGAAGGGATTATCCATGAATTCTCTTCTCCCATTACTCCACAGCAAAATGGAGTTGTGGAATGAAAAAATAGAACTATCCAGGAATCAGCTAGAGCTATGATCCATGCCAAGAAACTGCCTTACCATTTCTGGGCTGAAGTGATGAATACTGCTTGCTATGTTCATAATAGAGTAACCTTAAGAACAAGAACCATTACTACCTTATATGAGATATGGAAGGGAAGAAAACCTACAGTTAAATACTTCCATGTGTTTGGAAGCAAATGCTATATCTTGGCAGATCGTGATCAAAGAAGAAAGATGGATCCAAAAAGTGATGAAGGAATATTTTTGGGCTACTCTACTAACAGCAGAGCCTATAGAGTCTTCAACTCCAGAACTAAAGTTATGATGGAGTCCATAAATGTTGTTGTTGATGATTTGCATAAGGCGGCTGATGTTCTAGAAGATGCTGAAACATTCTTTGATAATTCTGCTGAAACCTCAGACAAAAACACTGATCCTAATCCTACTAATGCAGAACCTGAATCTGAGCTTGTTAACAAGGGACCCTCCATCAGAATTCAGAAAGACCATCCTAGAGATCTTATAATAGGTGATCTAAATGAGGGAGTCACTACTAGATCAAGAGAAGTCATAACAAACTCTTGCTTTGTGTCAAAAATTGAACCCAAAAATGTCAAGGAAGCCTTAACTGATGAATTCTGGATTAATGCCATGCAAGAAGAGCTATGGCAATTCAAGAGAAATGAAGTATGGGAGCTGGTTCCAAGACCTGAAGGAACAAATGTGATTGGAACAAAGTGGGTATACAAGAACAAGTCAGATGAAAAAGGGGTGGTCACAAGAAATAAAGCTAGATTGGTTGCTCAGGGATATACTCAGATTGAAGGGGTTGACTTTGATGAAACCTTTGCTCTTGTGGCTCGTCTTGAATCCATCAGATTGCTACTAGGAGTTGCCTGCATCCTGAGATTCAAGCTGTTTCAGATGGATGTAAAGAGTGCCTTCCTAAATGGGTACCTAAGTGAGGAGGTCTATGTGGAACAACCTAAGGGATTCATTGATCTAACCTTTCCAAGTCATGTTTTTAAGTTAAAGAAAGCTCTGTATGGATTGAAACAAGCTCCAAGAGCTTAGTATGAGAGACTCACAGAATTTCTTGTTGATAATGGATATAGAAAAGGTGGAATAGATAAGACTCTCTTTGTCAGAGAAGAAGGAGGAAAACTCATGATTGCTCAAATCTATGTTGATGATATTGTGTTTGGTGGGATGTCAGATGAGATGGTTCAACATTTTGTTCAGCAAATGCAGTCAGAATTTGAGATGAGCCTTGTTGGTGAGTTAACTTATTTTCTTGGATTACAAGTCAAACAGATGGAAGATTCTATATTCCTATCTCAGAGTAAATATGCCAAGAACATAGTTAAGAAGTTTGGGATGGAGAATGCCAGTCACGAAAGGACACATGCTCCTACTCATCTGAAGCTGTCTAAAGATGAAAAGGGTGTTAATGTGGACCAAAGTCTCTATAGAAGTATGATAGGGAGCCTGTTATATCTTACAGCTAGCAGGCCTGACATTGCTTTTGCTGTAGGTGTGTGTGCTAGATACCAAGCTGAACCCAAAGTGAGTCATATCAATCAAGTAAAGAGGATTCTGAAGTATGTCAATGGAACATGTGATTATGGCATGTTATACACAAATGGCTCTGGCTCTGTATTATCTGGATATTGTGATGCTGATTGGTCTGGAGGTGCTGATGATAGGAAAAGCACATCAGGAGGATGCTTCTTTTTGGGGAACAATCTTATATCATGGTTCAGCAAGAAACAAAATTGTGTCTCTCTGTCTACAGCTGAAGCTGAGTATATAGCAGTTGGAAGCAACTATTCTCAACTGGTGTGGATGAAACAAATGCTGACTGAATATAATGTCACACAAGATGTCATGACATTGTATTGTGATAATTTGAGTGCTATAAACATCTCTAAAAATCCTATTCAACACAGTAGGACCAAACACATTGATATTCGTCATCATTTTATAAGGGAACTTGTAGAAGACAAGATCATTGCCTTAGAACATGTTGCCACAGAGAAGCAATTAGCTGACATTTTCACTAAGGCATTGGATGCAAGTCAGTTTGAATTTTTAAGAAGAAAATTAGGTATTTGTATTTATGAGGATTTGTAGCAATTAATGTTGAGTGAAAATATCATTAAAATGGTCTTGTATTTCCCAAAAATAAAGTGGCTCCATCAAGTACAATCATTTCAAAATACCAAGAGTGATATTTTCACACGCAACCCTAACATTACTTCGCATTCCAACTGCTACTTCATCTTCCATACCTTCACATTCTCTCTGCCTGAACATCCTTGGTTCATTCACAAAAATCTCAAGATGTCTCAACACCATGGTTCTTCTCCTTCCAAAGCTGCTAGGTCGGAATCAAAATCCACGGCTCAACCTGTGAGAGTCTCGTTTGATGATGTGCTAGATATTGCTCCTCTTGCCATGATCTCCTGTGCTGGTGCTGAGTTGAAAAAGCCCACAACTTCGCATGCAAGTGTGTCCCAACATGTTCCTTTAGGTAACACTTCTAATAACCCTCTTGAGTCATCTTCTGAAAATAGGTCCACCGAAGGTAGTCACTATGTTCATAGAGCTATTACAAGTATTGTTACTGGGATTTTGTATGGAGATCATCGGGTTCCTGGGATTTCAATCCCACTTGCTCAAATTGATGCTATTCCCACTTCTGATGCTAATCAAAGTGAGGAAAGATGTGTTGATTCTACAAATTCTGATAAAGATACTGATACTGAAAATCTGCACAAATTAGCTAACTCTGTGCTGAATGAAGGAAGGATTGATAGTGTTGCTGATGTTACTGGTATGGAGAAGAAGGCTGCTGGTCCTGATCAGAGTGACAGGAAGACAAATGACTCTGATGATGTTGTGACTCTTAATGAAGTTCCCTCTGACAATGATTTAATTGCTAATGTGAATCCTGGCATAGCTAAATGCTTGAAGTCAAGAAAAGGGAAATCTGTTGTTGACAATACTCCTAAAGTAAAAGCTGTTGTTGGCAAGAAAAAGGCTATTGTTGGACCTTCCAAAGCCTGGAGTAAAGTTGTTACTTCATCCAAGAAGAGGAAAGAAAGGGATGAATCTGATTCAGAGTACGATGTTGAGGATGATGTTCAAGACATCACTCCTGTGAAGAAATCTGTGGTCAAGAAGCTTTCTGGTAAGACACCTGATGCTCCTTTGGATAACATTTCATTTCATTCTGTTGAGAGTGTTGAGAGATGGAAGTATGTGTACCAAAGGAAGATTTCTCTTGAAAGGGAATTAGGAAATGATGTCCTGGAGTGCAGGGAGGTGATGAAACTTATTTCATTTGCTGGTTTAATGAAATCTGTGTCTAGTTTTGCTAAGTGTTATGAAGTACTTGTGAAGGAATTTGTTGTTAACATTCCTGTGGGTTGTTCTGATAGAAATAATAAGGATTGCATGAAGGTGTTTGTTAGAGGCAAATGTGTTGAATTCTCCCATACTATCATTAAGGTACCTGGGAAGAAGTGAAGAAGAGCAGAGCGAGTTGGAGGTTACTGATAACCAGGTTTACAAGGTAATTACTGCAAATCTGGTTGCTGCATGGCCACTAAAAGACAAGTTGCCAGCTGGAAGGCTTAGTGTCAAATATGTTATCCTTCATAGGATTAGAGCTGCTAACTGGGTTCCCACCAATCATACCTCTACCATTTCTGTTGGTTTGGGAAGATTTATCTATGTTGTTGGAACCAAGAAGAATTTTGACTATGGCTCCTACATCTTTGATCAAACTATGAAGCATGCTGGAACCTCTGCTGTAAAGATGCCCATAGCATTTCCTTCTCTGATATGTGGTATTATCCTCAATCAGTATCCTGGGATCTTATCCAGTGGTGATGTTGTGAGTAAAAGGGAGTCTGCTTGTCTCTCCATTATAAATTGTTTGCAGGAAAACATGTCCCAGACATTGTTGAGACATCTGCTTCTGCTGAACCCATGCCCACAACCAAGGCAGGTGTGATCTCTGAACTAAAGGATGCTTGCAAAGATCTTGATGAGGTGATTCGTGCAAGTGCTGAGAGGAAACTCAAGTTTGAAAAATTGATCAAGTCCCTACAACTGGCTGAAGGTGTTCTTTATAGTGATGACAATAAGGAAGGTGGTGCTGAGGAGGAGAACTCTGATGAAGATGCTGATGAATCTGAGGAGCACAACTTTGATGGAGAGGTGGATGGTGAAGAAGGAAGTTCTGAGACTGGTGGTTCTGAAGATGATTAGGCTTTCTTTTCTTGAAGACCTTGTGGATGTGTCTTATCTTTTGCTTTGTTTTGGTTCTATTCTGGATTTCTTTTTTTGGCACCTAAGTGTGATTGGTTTGTACTGCACTACTCTATGGATTTGTTTCTGGTTTTATCAATGGTTCTGAATGGTTCTTTCTTTCTTTAATGGTTCTTGCAATGTCTTAGTGGAGTTTGTCTAATTATGGCTAAAAAGGGGGAGAGTAGTGGGGCTAGTATTTTTCTGTTAGCTTTGGATTTTCTAGATGAGCTGGTTTCTTGGCTTGAGGGGGAGTTTCATTGGTTGAAATATTAGCTGTTTCTTTTTCTGCTGCAGGGTTCTCTGATGTGGTTTGGTGCCTTTGTGCTCAAATGTTATTTTAGCCAAAATTTTCCAAAGGGGGAGTTTTTTAGTTCTGTATTGGCAGCAATTTTGCTAAAACAAGGTGTTACATCAAGGTGTTATACTTGGTGTCTTGACATGTGTTCCTAACATTCTGCAGGTGGTCTCTCTATTTGTTACAGGGCTCTGTTCCTGATGTCAAGCCTGATGTCCTAACATCTGTTGACAGATCTTTCTGCTCAGAATGTTATGTTTTATTTGCTGCGCTTTATTTGCAATCTTTTGTGTGTTTATGTTCAGTGATTGCATGCGAAAATCATGGCGTGACATTATTTGAAGCAAGCACATTCTGTTATTTTGAAGAAGAGTTTGTTTCTATTTTCGGGCAAAAAGATTTGGAGTTTAAATCAGTTTTAATTGTGAATTAAATCTGAGATTTGCTATTGCCCAAGCCTAAGAAGATTGGTTCTATTTAAAGACGTGTTAACCCTATTTGCAAAGTAGAGAGAAGATATTGAAAGCTGCATTTTCAAGTATTAGGGTTTAAGTCTTTTGTTGGTTGTTTTATTGTGAGCCATTCATTCATCATTTAGATGTGTGAATTGGACTGAATCTTTGAGTTGTAAGTTGTCCACTCTAAGCTTTTAACTACGAGTGCCTTGTTCTTGATTGAAGCTTTTAAGCAAGATCAAGTATTGTCTTTGAAGTGTGTTCTTCTAAACTTTGTACTTTTCTGTAGTTATCACTACATGTGATTGAGGGGGACTGAGAGGTGTCTCTTATCTGAGAGTGTCTTAGATAGAAATTACACGGGTAGAGATTAGGTGAGAAGATTGTGAACTAGAGAGTGTTTACTAAGAATCTTCAAACTAATTCTGTTTAGTGGATTTCCTTCCTGGCTTGGTAGCCCCCATACGTAGGTGTGATTGAACTGAACTGGGTTAACAATTGCTTGTGTCTCTTTACAATTGTTTACTACTTTTTATCTTGTTCATAAATTAATCATTGTTCAGATATTAGTGTCGTGACATTTCTTTCGACATCTCATATATGATACCAGAATTTCATCCTTGAATCATGTATTGAGGTATTGGCTCATGCCCAGGTGAAAATTTCTCTCTGGAGGCCTTGGTCGACCAAAACCCTAATTTGGTGACACAGGTGATCTTGAGGCTTGATCAACTTGGAATGATGCAATCTTGTGCTTGATTCTTGATGTTGAGGACCTATTGACCTCTATGAATGATTGGGAGACTTGATGAGTTGAATATCATGCCAATTCTTGGTTGATCCTTTGCGTGAATCCTATGTAGGGCTTGAAACCCTAATTCTTGGCTAGAGTGAACACTCAATAATCTTTGAGAGGATCAATGATACATAAAGGTAGATCCAACAAACAAGGACCGCCAAATATGACCCGACAGGATCATAAGATCCTTAAAGGGTAGTCTTCAATCTTCATGCCTAGTTGAATATGTGAAGTTCTCAAGGTCTTCATTTGATTTAGAATCGATTGCATCCATATTCATTAGGTCGTTCGCAATAGTTTATACCTTCCTTTTTCTGTTCAGTATTCAGATTCTTGACTAAAATCTTCTTGGTGCCAGTTTCACTAGACGTTTCAACAATTGTAATGTACTTCCTAACCTCTCTAACCTCCTCAGCTTTATCCAACCATAACTTCAGCATACTAATAACCTCTTATGAAACCTTAATATCTTTGATAAGCTTGTGTTAAACGAGGGCAACGATCTAAAGGAGGGAGGGGGGTGAATAGATCACAAATAAAATTTTCTTGGATTTAAAACCTGTTTAAAAAAAGTATAGAAACTCCAGATCAACACTCGACTATCATGAACCGTTAACGGAAGAATCAGATGTGCGTGTTAAATTGTAACAAAACATATTACAATGATGAGAAAACAAATGAATATGTTTTTCAAAATAACGTTTAAACTATGTCACACTATGATAATCAATTTCTAATGAAATGGGAAACAAAAATTGGCTAAGACAATTTATCAAACACTTAGTGTGCAATAAACACCAAGCTGATTTTTCTTTGTGTTGATGATATGAATAACAAATTGCAATTATCTTACAAAACAGTTTAAATTACTTCAACACAAATAGAATTTTCAGTATATGAAATTGCACACTAAATGAGTTATCAAATTCTAAAGAGTATGTGTGTGTGTGTGTATGTGTGTGTGTGTGTGTGTGTGTATGAGAGAGAGAGAGAGAAAGAGAACACATGAATTTGTTTAGGCAGTTCCCCAATTATCCTCACTATGGGTACATTTGCCCCCAATTCCAAATGGAATTGAGATATTCAATTAACCTTTTTAAATGATGTATACAAGAGAAAAGGTAGCCATCCAAACCCCAAACCATAAGTTTGATGTTGATCATATCTTCCTCTCTTCCCTTGATCTTAAGCAAGATCAAGTGACCCAAGATTTCCAATTCGATCCTCCGATTACCGCTACTCCTTTGAAAGAACCTCGTTCTTCAAAGCTTTCACTCGGCCCAATCCTCGTTGGAAAATCTTGTGTAAAAACCCCCCCAAATCAACCTTGATCTTGTAGGGAAAACCCCAACTAGTTTAATCAATGAAACCCCCAAAGAATTCTCAACCCAACTAGATAACAACAATCCTAAATTGGACCTTATCAATCTTGATCTAGATGACACCCAACAAAAATGATTAAGTGTAATTGTTGTGTGTATGCATAGAAAAAGATTGATGACGATGAGCAATTCTTTGTATGTTATTGGTTTCAATCATTGAAAAATGATGCATGAATGCATATATATATATATATATGATCTGGAGTATTCGAACGAGTCCACGTAAGCTGGTCGTCAGATGGCAAGGTGCTCGGACGGATTCTGGTCGTCAGACGGGCGAGGTGTTCGGAATGTTGATGAGGAGAAAATGGGGTGTACCTGCAAGGCACTCCGACGCTCAAGTAAGAAAGGGTAAGAGAAAAGGGGCAAGTACAAAGTGTATTCTTAGGGTGAAAAATATGATACCTGACCCTCTCAAGCGAGAGGGTTTATATAGAGCCCCCAACGCGTGGCCAACAGTCCTATTTTCGGGGCAAAATAACCGTTTTCCCCAAAGAATAGGTAACTGCCCAAACTAGCCGTTATGTCGGGCAGGGTGCCAGAAACTAGCCGTTATGTCGGGCATAAACGCAGTTCCGGGCACCTGTCCTTGGCTGTTCGGGCAGCGAGGAAGTCGTGCGTAACTGGCATAAAAACCGGGGAGGAATGTTGCGTTCTTTGCCCGGTTGGAGGGGCAGAAATGTCATTTTTGCCCCTCTGTGGATTGGGTTTAGGTAATTTGGGCCGCTCTGGAGCAGAGGCGGATTGGGCCAATTCTAGCCATTGGTCTAGTCCAGAACAGGAGCCCCCCAAGTCGTTGCTCCCGAGCATGGGAGTGATGACTTAAGGACTGCTCGTCGCTCCGGGGAGCTAGCGCGGAGTTGTCGTTTGGAGACGAGGACGATTGTCTCGAGGTGCTCGTGGCTCTCTGTGTTCGTGATATTCGTGGTCGAGACCACATTGCCTGGTATTCGGGGAGATAAAGCGTCAGACAGAATGGGAAACGTTGGGTGTGCCACGTGTGCATCAAGCCCTGTGTAGCAGTTAATAGGTAATTATGGCTAGTGGGCAGTCATTATTGCCTACGGGCGCGTGTGTGCACGTGCCCCTCAGTATAAAAGGGGGAAGGTTGTCCCATTTTGCGCTTTTTCTCTTCTGATTTCTCTTCGCCTCTTCTGCGTTCTTGCCCATCGCCGTCTTCAGAGCAACCGACCACCGTGCCAAGCTTCGAGCAGTCTCTTTCTTCTACTCAAATCAAGTAAGTTTTCTGATTTCCAGCTTGTTTTACTTTCTTTTGTTGTTAGTGGTAGATTGCATGCGGCTAGGGTTAGCTTTAGGTGACAAAATAGGTAGATTTTTAGCGAGTGTTGGTGGTGGACGGTGGTTCTGCCCTTTTGTTGCTTCTAGCATCTCGCCGGAGTAGGTAGTGTGTTTGGTGAGCGTGGTGGTCCACGTCGTGGTTGCGAGTCGTGACCACCATGTCTGATTGTCTTCTGATGGAACAGTGAATTTTCCGGTAGAACGTTTCCAGATTCCGGTGGAGTCTTGTGGTTTTCGGTGGAGCTTCAAACGGAATCTGGGCACGAGTGCGGGGAGGTTCTCCGTAGGAAGATGGTATATCTCGGGCATCTCCTCGCGGGGAGGTTTTACGTTTGATGTTAGGGCTTAGGCCGGGGACGTTGTCCTTAGCCTTTTGCGCGCCCTTTCACTTGACTTGGCAGTGGAAGGGTGGATTTGATTTCCTGTCGAATTCACTGTCTTTCTCTGCTTTTTCAGGTGATCGTAATGGCGACAGGGCCAGAGAGAGGGGTTATTTTAGACACGTCCGAGGAGGAAACCGGCTCCGAGGAGAATAGCAGCTCGACGGCTTCGAGTTCGGCGTCTTCGAGCTCGGCGGCATCGAGCTCCTCGAGCAGAGTCGAGGAGGAAGAAGAATTAGATGTTATGGAGGAAGATGTTGAAGGGTTCTGTCTTGAGGAGTGGGAGGTGGCCGAGCCTTCCGATCATATTTCTACGTTCGCAAGGTCTGTGGCAGACGCCTTTACAGAGGTGGACCCAGAGGGGGACTGGAAAATGCATTTTCCCACCTTGGACGAGCGGGTCTGCTCGGATTTTGGGGACCGCTTCACGATGTACGAGTACGCTTTCAAGGAGTTGGGGCTGAGGTTGCCTTTCACTAATTTCCAGCGGTCGGTATTCGAGCATCTGAAGTTGGCGCCCTCTCAACTCCACCCCAATTCACTGGCCTTTATCCGGGCTTTTGAGTTAGTGTGCGAGCATCTCAATCTGGGCACTATTCTCCCTCTGTTTTTTGCAGTTTTCCATCTTCAACGGCAGCTGGCGGGGAAAAAGTACGGATGGCTTTCCTTGAAGCAGCCCAAAAAGTTATTCAAGCCGTTCTCAGAGTCAATCTGAACGTTCAAGGGACGATATTTCATCGTCGAGCCAGTGTCTGAGGCAGCCCAGGACAACACGTATGTCTGGGAGATAGAGGTTGCTGAGGACGGAGAGGAGATACTCAACGAGGAGGGGAAGTATATCGGGGAGAGGGTGTACAAGTTCCCGATCCGCTGGGCACCTGACCATTTCTCCAAGAAGCCCGACACTTATGTTTTCGAGCCGAGCGTGCTACGCGGGCAGGACGCCGTGTCTTACGAGAAGCTGGTGAATTGGGTCAACTCCTTTAGTCTGGCCAGCTGCTGGACGAGCAAAGGCAACCCTATCTTCGAGGAGGATGGGAGCCAGAGGGTTGAGCGCAGATTCATCAACGTTAAGGCACTGCTGGAGTGCAAGACTCCCGCGGATGCCGAGAAGCTGCTCGGTAGTCTTAGTTGTTTAGACTTTGTTTGTGTTATTTCTTTTCCTCGTAACTAACGTGCTTATTTTTATTTGTGCAGGTGAGATGCCTCAAGCTCGCGATCGCGTGGTGAGGAACGCCATGGCGAGGAATAAAGCTGGAGCGGCTCCCCCTAAGACCCGGACTGCTGCTGGTACTCGTGCTCCTCCCCTTGTTCAAACTGCCCCGGGGACCTCTTCTACTCCCTCTCCTGGTTCACGGGATTTTCCACTGCCTTTGACCGGGCGGGCGAAGCGGCCACGGACGTTAGATGTTGTGGATCTAACTCGGGTGCCTGAGAAGGGGAAGTTTGAGCTCCCCCCGTGCATTCTTGACAGGATATTTTTTGAGGGCAACACCCTGGTCGTTCCTCAGGCAGAATCTCTTAGCTTGGAGAGCATGGACCAGCCGAGCAAGAGGGCCCT
The DNA here is from genome assembly GCA_022829125.1 of Lathyrus tuberosus. Classification (NCBI taxonomy): domain Eukaryota; kingdom Viridiplantae; phylum Streptophyta; class Magnoliopsida; order Fabales; family Fabaceae; genus Lathyrus; species Lathyrus tuberosus. The sequence continues at coordinate 10,239,990 of JALAZF010000039.1, read as the reverse complement.
GGTAGCCCAAGATGCTTTTGCCCTTGTGAGGATGCTGGAGATGACAACCGTTTATGCGGAAGGGGACACTGCGCTTGAGGCCGAACTTACTGCTGCCCGGGCTTCCGAGACGGCCTTGAAGGAGGAAGTCAAGAGTGCTCGCGAGGCTAGGAAGAAGGCCGAAGAGGAGACGACCAAGTTGAAAGAGGAGGTCACCAAGCTGACGGCGGAGAAAAGGGCTGCTGAGGAGCTGAACAAAGAGTTGATGGCGGCCAGTGCCCCGGGTGCTGATGAATCGGACGAGATAAAAGCGTTGAAGAATAGGGCTGAGCTGGTCGCCAGGATTCTGCAGGCCGAGGATGATGGTATAGTCGTGGCAGTGGAGTCCTTCGACAATGCCGTGGCCCAGTTGCGGGTGGTGAACCTTGGGCTTGAGATTTCGATCGAGGGCATCCACTATCTTGCGTGTGTGGAGGATGGTCACATCGTCTTGCCCGCAGGCCTTGTTCTTGATACCCCCGAGGTTCAGCCCGAGGACCAGCCCGCAGAGGAGCAGAGATCTGAGCCGGCGTCAACTGAGCATGCAGATGAATGAGGAGTTTTGTTATTTTAATGTTGTTGTATCTTGTCCGGCCTGCGCGCCGTTCAGTTATTTGTAACTTTATTTGATTTTGGGGGGGCGTGGCCCCCCTTCTTATGTAATTCGCACAATCTTTGGTCCTTGTGGCCTTTTTCACTTTATGCCCGATTTATGTTATTTATACAATTTCTGTTTATATTGTTGTACTTTACATTAGTTGTGCTTGTGTGACTGCCCGTCGGAGGGTGTGTCTGTTAACGGAGTTTTCTTTTGAAAGATAGGTCGTTGTGTGTGAAATCGCCAGTGTGGAGAACTGGTCGAATAGCCGGGGAAGGTCCTGGCGAGGTTGCAGATCTCAGGTCGCGATTGAGGCCTGAGGTCGCGGCGTGAACGTTCCATTGCGAGCTGGGGTTCTGCCAAACATGGTACTTGGGCGAACGCGATGCTCGGTTGAGGACCGCCGACGAGCAGAGCTCCGACTCATTTACTTGAGCGGGATTCTACTTTGTGCGTATGCGTCGTTTGTACCTGGACGAGCATGATGACCGTTAGGTGGTCCTTTGATGCGAGGAAGCCTATAGTTACTTTAGCTGTAGTATTACTTAAGTTATTCAGCGTTCCACGGTCGGGGGATTGCATCCCCGTTGAGGTTTTCGAGGAAGTATGCACCATTCCCCGTTCTGGCACGGACTCTGTATGGCCCTTCCCAGTTGGCTACTAGTTTGCCTTCGCGAGAGTCCTTGTGGTTTCTTCGTAGGACAAGGCTGCCCACATCGAACTCTCGTCGTAAGACTTTGGCGTTGTGCCTGATTGCTATTTTTTGCTTAAGAGATGCTTCGCGGAGGGCTGCTCCTGTTCGAATTTCCTCGACAAGGTCGAGCTCCTCTCTTATTGCTTCGTCATTCATTTCCTCGTCCAGAGGTGATTCGGTCCTCCTGGACGGTACATGAATTTCGATGGGTAAAACAGCCTCCGTGCCATATGCTAAGCGGAAAGGTGTTTCCCCGGTGGTGGACTGAGGAGTGGCGCGGTACGCCCACAAGACGCTGTGGAGCTCCTCGACCCAGGCTTTCTTTGTTTCATCTAGTCTTCGCTTAAGGCCACGCAAAATGACACGATTGGCCGCTTCTGCCTGCCCGTTGGTCTGGGGATGTTCTACAGAAGCAAAATGTTGCTTTGTTCCGAGATGGGCGACAAAGTCTTGGAACTTCTTGTCCGTGAATTGTGTTCCATTGTCCGTGACAATTGCTTGGGGAATCCCAAAACGGGCAAGGATATTCCGCTTGTAAAAGCGCAGAATGTTAAGTGCTATTATCTTTGCTAAGGCTTCTGCTTCTATCCATTTTGTGAAATAGTCTACGCCCACTATTAGGTATTTGTTTTGGCTGGACCCCGTCACGAAGGGTCCTAGGATGTCTAGGCCCCACCAGGCGAATGGCCACGGGGAGGTCATGCTTTTTAGCTCGTTAGGTGGGGCTAGGTGCATATCCCCGTGCCGTTGGCATTTGTCGCATCTATTCACATGCTCCTTGGCATCGTGCTGCATGGTTGGCCAATAATATCCTGCCCGGAGGGCCTTGCGGGCAAGGGACCTTCCTCCTAGGTGCTGGGCGTTAATGCCTTCGTGGATTTCTCGTAATACGTGGGGGACAACTTCCTCCTCTATGCATTTGAGTAGTGGGATGGAGAAGCCTCGTCGATAGAGTTTGTTTTCGAGGATGACGTACGAGCAAGCTCTTCGTCTGATGGTGCTGGCTTCCTTGGGGTCATCCGGAAGTTCGTCCCTGGTGAGGTAGTTGTACACGGGCGTCATCCAGCAATCGCTGTCTCCAATCGTGTGCACGTGTAGGGTCGAGGATCCCTTATCGATGCTGGACCGGGGAAGTATTTCTTGGATGACTGACTTGTTTCCGCCTTTCCTCTTAGTGCTTGCTAGTTTGGACAGGACATCTGCTCGCACATTATGTTTGCGTGGAACATGTCTTACTTCTACTGCTCTGAACTTTGACATTTTTCCCTTGACTAGGGTTAGGTATTCGGAGAGACTTTCGTTTTTGGTCTGATATTCTCCTGATACCTGGTGGGCTACGAGCTGAGAGTCCGTGCAGATGATGATTTCTTCAGCCCCTAGGTCTTCGGCTAGGCGCAAACCGGCGAGGAAGGCTTCATACTCGGCCTGGTTGTTCGACGTGGGAAAGGACAATGTGAGAGAAGCCTCGACTATGGTTCCTTCATCGTTCTCCAGAATTACTCCTGCCCCGCTGCCGGTCGAGCTGGATGCTCTGTCCACATAGATGGTCCATCTGTTCGCTATGTTGGACGAGGAGTCTGAGAAGGTTACTTTCGCTACAAAATCGGCCAGGGCTTGAGCTTTTAGAGCTTTTCTGCTTTCATACTGGACGTCGAATTCGAACAGTTCCAGTGACCATTTGAGCATTCGCCCGGCCATGTCTGGTCGTCCCAGTAATTGCTTGATGGGCTGATCCATCCTTACCACGATCGTGTGGGCCAAGAAATAGTGTCTCAGTCGTCTGGCAGTGTTGACGAGGGCCAATGCTACCTTTTCTATCTGCTGATATCGCAACTCCGCGTCCTGCAACGCTTTGTTCGTGAAGTATACTGGCCTTTGCCCGCCAGGATTCTCGCGAATGAGAACGGCGCTAACGGCCTCGGCAGTGACGGCGAGGTATAGGAACAAGACTTCCCCGGTGTCTGGCCGTGATAATACGGGCGGTTTCGACAGAGCTTGCTTCAAGTGAAGGGGGGATGCTTCGCATTCCTCGGTCCATTCAAACGCTGCTTCTTTTCGCAAGAGCTTGAAGAAAGGAAGGGCGTGTTGGGCGGATTTTACGACGAAGCGGGACAACGAAGTAAGTACCCCATTGAGGGACTGGATGTTCTTCTTACACGTGGGCATTGGGAACTCAGAGAATGCCCGACATTTGTCGGGGTTAGCTTCTATTCCTCACTCTGTTAGGTAGAAGCCAAGGAATTTACCTGCCCATACACCGAACGTGCACTTTTCTGGGTTAAAACGCATTTGATACTTCCTTGCTTGCTCGAAAATTTTACGAAGATGGGCGACATGATCTAGTTCCTCGTGGGACTTGACGATCATATCATCCATGTATACTTCGAGCATGTCGCCTATTTGTCCTTGGAAGACTTTGTTCATCATTCGTTGGTATGTGGCGCCGACGTTCTTCAGCCCGAAGGGCATTACGTTGTAGTAATAGTTGCCGGATTCGGTCATGAAGGCCGTGTAAGTTTTATCGCTCGCGGCCATTGGGATTTGGTTGTAGCCCGAGTAGGCGTCGAGGAATGATAAAAGCTTAAAACCTGCTGAGTTATCTACGAGCTTATCTATGTTGGGGGGGGGGGGTAGGCGTCCTTCGGACAGGCCTTATTAACATCGGTATAATCAACACCCATCCTCCATTTGCCATTATTTTTTCTTACAAGTACAAAATTTGAGAGCCATGTAGTGTATTTGGCCTCAGAAATAAACCTAGCTTCTAGAAGGTCTTTGACAGCTTTCTCCGCGGCTTCCATCTTTTCCGGGGACTGTTTCCTTCTGCGTTGGGCAACGGCTTTGACGGTCGGATCAATTGTAAGCTGGTGGCAAGCGACAGATGGGTCCAATCCTGGCATTTCAGCAGCGTTCCATACGAACAAGTCTGCGGTCTCCCGGAGGCACGCTTTTAGTTGTCTCCTGGCCAGGTCGGGGAGGTCTGCTCCGATCTTTACTCCCCGTTGGGGGTCTTCTCTGAACGGAACGATCTCGAAGTTGCCATCTGGGACAGGGTGTAAGAGGTGGCCGCCGTTGTCGGACTGGCTGCCCGAAGTCGTTGGGTCCCTGGCGTGATCTTCCTCGCTGAAACGGCTGTCCAAGTCGATAGATTCGACCTGGGGGAGCGGTTTTGGCTGCTCGGAGCTGCTGGGCAGAGGGGGACGACCAGAAGTCCTCGGTCTCGCTGAGATGGTGCTTAGACCTTTTGATGTTGCTTCAAAGCACCGATGGGCAGCTTCGATATCGTCGTGGAGGGTGGCGACCATCCCTTTAGAAGTGTAGTACTTCATCTTGAGATGTACGGTGGAAGGTACTGCAATCAACTCTGCCAGGGTTGGCCTTCCAAAAATGCACTGGTATAGTAACGGGCATTCAATTACCAGAAACTGTGCTTTAATTGCTCGGGTTTTCTTTCCTGAACCGAAGGTTACGATGAGCTCTACGTAACCCCGGGGCCTCGTCACTGCTCCGTTGAATCCCTGCTGGTCGGATCCAACGTATGGAGTAAGGCGAGGGTCGTTCAGCTGCAGCGTTTCGAACAGGTGGTTGTACATTATATTAACTGAACTGCCCTGGTCCACGAGTATTCTGCGAACGTCGAAGTTCGCCATCCTTGCCCGGATAAGCAGCAGGATGCTCGAGTTCGGTGCCCCGCCGAGGAGTTCCTCCTTGTAGAAGGAAATATGAGCGGATCCTTTGTGAGTGGTGTCCAGCGTGGTGACTTCATTGGAGCTTTTGCTGATCAGTTGATCGAATCTCCTCTTGACTAAACCGACCGTGATTTTGTTGAATCCACCACCGGAAATGACCATGGCCGACGGGAAGGCCTCCCACGGGCTGCGAGAAGCGAGGTATGTGGAGACGGGCAGACCCTCAGGGATGCGGAAGTCCTCCGGCCGAGTTATGGACATAGAGACCTGTACGTTGGTGTCATCAGAGGGTGGAGTCTCTTCTGCAACCTTTTTGCTCTCCTGGGTTTCTTGCCGGGGAGCATCTTTCTTTTTCGCGAACTGCTTCAAGTGGCCGTCGCGAATAAGGATCTCTATGGCATCCCTGAGGTGGATGCATTCTTCCGTCGTATGGCCGTGACTCTTGTGGAAGCGACAATACTTGGATTTGTCTACACCCGGTCTGGCCGGCAGCTGTTTGGGGAAACGGACTCCCGCCTGCTTGAATTCTGAGTTGGCACATTCGGACAAGATTTTTTCCCTCGAGGTAGTGAGGGGGGTATAATCATGGAACCGCCCAGAAGGTCCCTTCTGTTCGCGTGCATCGCGAGGCCGATCGTCGCGTCTTTTATCTCCTCGACGGGACGTCGAGGGTTCTTCAGCTCTGGATGACCGGGCACCTTCTTGGTTTCGAGAGGCCCGGACAGAATGAGCAGCCACCTTCTCCTCGTACTGTATATGCGACTGGGCTTGGAGGAGAAGGGCGTTAAGGTTCCTCAGCGGATCGAGGCCGATGGCTTTCGCGAAGTCTGAGCCAGGACGTAATCCCTGCTCGAGCAGGAATTTCTTCATCTCGTCGGTCGTTGGCACTTGGACGGCCTCCTTGTTAAACCGCTCAATGTAGGCCCGAAGAGGCTCATCTCTTCCCTGTACGACAGCTCTGAGGGACGCCTCGGTCTTTGGATGGCGTCGCGATGCAGTAAAGTGACGGGAGAAAATCCTCCCCAGCTGCCTCCAGGATGTAATGGATTCTTCTGGCAGCTGCTTGTACCATGTCATTGCTCCCTTTCGGAGCGTGGTCGGGAACAGGCGGCATTTGATGGCTCCTCGTACCCCTCTGTAGTCCAAAAGAGCATCTATGTTTTCTATGTGCTCGTCTGGGTCAGTGGTTCCATCGTAAGTCCTTAGAGACGGAGGCTTCTCTAGTCCTTTAGGAAGACGGGTGGCCAGGATCCTGCGGGACAATGGGCCGCGAGGCTCGCCGTCGCTGTCTAAACTTGGAGTTGATGGTGACCGTTGTCTGCGCTCGCGGCGGTGATTTCTGCGAGGTGAGGGTGAACGTGGCCGGTCATGAGGTCTGACCGGTGGAGAATTCCTATCCTGCCTCATTTTCTTGTGTCTTGGTGGTGATCGATCCCGCGGAGAGATCTGGTCGCGCTTGCGAACGTGTTGTGATTCAGGCTCATGCCTCGATCTGTGGTCTTCCCCGCGCCTAGGTGGCGGGCTTCTTGATTTTCGGTGCTTACTCTTGGGAGGAGAGGATCTTGGAAGAGATGCTTCCTCGAGAGCTCCTATTCTTTCTCCTTGCTGCAAGATGAGGAGGTTTGTGCGGTTGACAACTTCCAAAAGAGCTGCAATGGCCAGGTCGGCCCTGGGAGGGCCAGGAATCGGTCGTTCACCCGACGGTGGCTGCTTGTCTCCTTGCCCGGCGGGAGGAGGAGTTGGAGATGCAGCAGCCCCGTCTCGGAAGAAACGGGGATCTGAAAGTAACAGAGATCTGCCGTCGACGTCCATCTTGTTGACGGGAACGAGAACCGTAACGTCATCACTTTTTGTGGAGTTCTGAGCGGCCATATGTGGGCGGATCAAAGAAAGTATGTTTTGATCTTTTAGTTTCCGAGGAGGAAAGAAAGAAGGGGAGAACAAGGAGTTCCCACAGACGGCGCCACTGATCCGGAGTATTCGAACGGGTCCACGTAAGCTGGTCGTCAGATGGCAAGGTGCTCGGACGGATTCTGGTCGTTAGACGGGCGAGGTGTTCGGAATGTTGATGAGGAGAAAAGAGGGTGTACCTGTAAGGCACTCCGACGCTCAAGTAAGAAAGGGTCAGAGAAAAGGGGCAAGTACAAAGTGTATTCTTAGGGTGAAAAATATGATACCTGACCCTCTCAAGAGAGAGAGTTTATATAGAGCCCCCAGCGCGTGGCCAATGGTCCTATTTTCGGGGCGAAATAACCGTTTTCCCCAAAGAATAGGTAACTGTCCAAACTAGCCGTTATGTCGGGCAGGGTGCCAGAAACTAGCCGTTATGTCGGGCATAAACGCAGTTCCGGGCACCTGTCCTTGGCTGTTCGGGCAGCGAGGAAGCCGTGCGTAACGGGCATAAAAACCGGGGAGGAACGTTGCGTTCTTTGCCCGGTTGGAGGGGCAGAAATGTCATTTTTGCCCCTCTGTGGATTGGGTTTAGGTAATTTGGGCCGCTCTGGAGCAGAGGCGGATTGGGCCAATTCTAGCCATTGGTCCAGTCCAGAACAATATATATATATATATATATATAAGTGTGTGTAAGAAAGAAATAACAGAAAAAGAGATTTTTAGCAAAATTACAAGTTTGGAAAAATTAAAGTAGTATGTATTGAATTAAAAATTTTATGTGTTGACACATGCTATCTACGTATTGACTTCAAACCTTAGGTATTGACACATACTAAACAGAGGCAAAATCTGTGTTGACACATGCTATCTACGTATTGACTTCAAACCTTAGGTATTGTCACATACTAAACAAAGGTAAAATCTGTGTTGACACATACTGTCTATGTATTGACTTCAAAATCTTATGTGTTGACTTCAAAGTGTCCATGTATTGACTTCAAAGAAGCATCTATTGACCCACCCATGCTATGTATCGACCCAAGAGCTTTATGTATCAACACATAGAAGACATAGACTTTTATTTTAAAAGGCCTTCAGTATGTATCGACCTGTAACATGGATGTATTCACCAATAACCTTATTTTTCATGTAAAATCATAATGTTGACTTGAAAATACCTATCTAACCCGATTTTAAGTGTCATAATATTAAAATGCACATCTAGACATAGAGAATAAGATCCAATGTACACAAGTACTAAGTGTCCTAGTTTTGACATCATTCAAAACATTTTCTAAAAGGATAGTGCACTCACATACTTCCCCTTTTTTTATGATGGCAAAACATACGAAGTATTTGATATTTCATGGAGATTGGGCTTTGGATATAGGCCCAATACGTTTTATTTTTTTACACACCACAATCTAATAATGCACCTCTGTTTTTCTTATGTTTTATTTTTAAAAAATTGTTTTTTTTTTCTTTCTGATTTATTTTTAGTTTCGATTTAATTTAGTCAATTTTGTTGGTTTATCCTTTAATTTTTAATGTGGTTTTTAATTTGATGTTAATTTTGTTCTTTCCTTAAGTTTGATTAAATTTTGTTAGGTTTTGATTGATGATTAATTTTAATATTAATTTTAACTCTGACTCAGATATTAACTTTGAGTGAATTTTAACGTTTTTCTTTTATTAATGTTGGTATCATCCATAATTTCAATTCTAATATTAATTGAATTTTAACGCTAAATTTGTTTGAGTTTAGAGGTTGATTTCAACATTTGTGTTAATTTTAATGAGATTATTATCAGGATTCTAATTAGTCTTGATTAATGGTGGTTAAATCCTGATACACCCTTGTTGATGTTTCTTGCTACGACTTTATGGTATTAGGGTTTGTTATGATCCACATGACCCCTAATGATATCTTGATTCAACCTAATCTTTGGTTAATTTGAATTAGGTTTAGACCTTAGCCTCTCTCATCTAAGCATGATAACATTAAACTTTAGGATTAGTCTATGCATGATAACATTAGGGTAGCTTCCCTTCAATCCTAACTTTAGGACCATTCATGTGATAATGTTAGATTAGTCTTTTCCTTTTCATATAAAACAAAAACCTCTTTTCCTAATCAAAAAATACAAAAAAAACTTAATCAATACGATACGTATTACACATCACGAGCCTTAAGCACATCGGAAAAGATGAGCGGAAGTTTTCCTTACCTCTTCTTAGGGTATGTTCTACGTGAGACGCTTGGCTCATTTGTACAACGTATTCGCGCCTATTGTTATAGAATTTAGTGTGATACGTATCTCAAATCATTTTCTTATCTCTTAACAAAACACTTTACAAACTCAAACCTTTTTGCCTTCAGGCCTTTCCCTTTAAAAACCTTTTCAAGAACATGCTACTTCCGCTCTATCGCAAACAGTCAACGTCCCTAACTACTAGAATGTGAACTTAGCATCGTCCATAAAAAAACACAACAAACAAACTTTTTTAACAAGAACTACGGAGTTTTGATTCCCTCTGGGATATGTAGGCACTGGGTTGCAAAACTCAGACAAAGTCAATAATAAAACCTTCTTTTTTCCAGTAATTCATTCATGTATTCCCTTAGCAAGTAAGCCGTTAGATATACACACCCTTTTGATTAGGACAACAAGAGTGCATCCCGTTGAGTACAACCGACACGAGGGGTGCTAACACATTCCTCTTACGTAATCGACTCCTGAATCTGAATTTGGTTGTGAGACCATGTTCATTCGCTTCTGACATTTTTTCGATGTTTACCTTTCCCCGTTGTGATAAATAAAGTTCGATGGCGACTATGTGTTATTTTTCGTACCTGAATTTGCAGCAAATAAATAAATATGAGTACGTGAATATATATATATACACACACACACACACACACACACACACACACACACACACATATACACACACATACATGAATTTGCAGCAAATAAATAAATATGAGTGTAGCAAGGGCAACCATCCAACATTCAAAATAACAATAGCATTAAAATGAAGAGACATGAATTATAAGTATTAAAAATTAAACATTGCAAAATCTAATACTGCAGAGTATCTTAAATAAATTCCAAGAAAAATATTCTGGCAAGATTACACTACGAACGATCCAAATCTCTCATGGGAAACTTCTGATTCTAACTCCGAAGAGCATTAATTTCTCAATGTGAGAAACAACTGCTTTACAAAAGTGATTTTTCTGTGTACAATTACTCTAGAAATACTTGGATGATGAAAACTGAAAAATAAGCCTATTTATAGAGATAAAACTAGTAGAAAATGCCTGAAAGTTGTGCTAGAGAAGTGGGAGAAAAGTCTGCTGAAGTGGGAGAACATTGAGTCAAATTTAGTGCTATTTTTGGGCACAAAGTCCATCGCGGAAGCCATGGGCTCATGGCGAATGCCATGAGTACAAATTGTGTAGAATGTGGATTTTAAGTCCATGGTGAACGCCATGAGTGCAAAAATCTTGCCCTTTGATTTTTCTTGTTTGCTAGGTAACGTCCATGGCTACCACGTTATGGCAAGCATCATGGCAAACGCCATGATGAATGCCATGAGTGCAATTTCTTGGTTTTTTCTCTGTTTTTCGCCGTTTTCTCGCACGGATGCTCCTATTTGGAAAATACCTGAAACAAACACAATATACCAGCATAAAGCAATAAAAAAGAGACAAAACAAGCTAAAATGTCATGTGCATCGAGTCAGAAACTTGATGTGTTTCGTGGATATCAAGGTTCCACAACATCGTGATTGCTCTCATCAATCACTAGGTGATCACATCCACCTATTGTCATACCCCAAATTTTGATCACTAAGATTTCCCATCATTATGCAAATCATCATCACAATATGGATGAACCATCATACCTCAGTAGTCTCCCCAAAGATGGGTGAACACTTACTACAATCAAGATTAGGGTTTCAAGCCCTTTCTGAGCCTTAGACAAAGGATCAATCAAGAAAGGACATGATCTTCAACTTGTCTAAACCTCTCAAACATCCACAATGGATCAAAAGGACTCCCACCTCAAGGATTAAGCACAAGGTTGCTCCCTCCCAGGTGGATCAAGCCTCAAGATCGCCAGTGTCACCAAATAAGGGTTTGGTGGACCAGGGCTTCCAGATGAAAATTTTCCTTTGGGCATGAGCCAATGCTTCAAAGCATATCCTAATATACTCCATAGAACCTCATGGACCCAATCATCAAGTCAATTTAGCCTCAGGGGATGCATTCATAAAAAATCAGGAATTAGGGTTTCTTGACCTAATTCACCCCTAAGTAGACTTTTGGGACAAATCATGAGCCAAGACCTCATGACATGATTTGAGGGTCTCTAATATACCACATTGATCCATTTTCAACAATGGATTAATCTAAGAAGCTTGAGCAACAAGTCTCAATTTCATCAGTACCACATTTAGGGTTTCGCGAGAAAAGTCAACTGTATCTTTGACTTTTGACGAGGACATGCTCCCAAGCCTTAGGACATGAATCAATATACCCTATAACACCTATGGAACATGTCCGTCAAGTTTGATTTAGGTCAAGGACATGATTTCCTAAAGGATTGCACAGTTTGGAATTCATCTGATAAAAAGTCAACTGTGCACAAAAGTCAAACTTTGACTTTTTGAGATTTTTCACTTTTATGGGTTTTTAACCCTAAAATGATGTTAATGTATGATTTGAATCATCATTCATCAAGAAAAATCAAGAAAAGTGGGATAACTTGTAAAAGGGGTAACCATAAAAACTTAGAAAATTTTCTAAGTTATGAAATAAAGTGGCAAGGGTACCAACTTTGGAGGATCATAATTCCTAAACCACAAAGCCATTTTTCCCCATCCAAAGCTTGATTTGTAGATCTCATGGCCCTTTACAAAGGCCAAAAACTGACCCCCCCTCCAAATTCATCATGGATTTTGAGTTATGGAACGATCAAAATCACAAAAAGTGAAAATGTCACTTTTTTCCAACACTTAGTGAAATTTTCACTAAGTCAGAATCTGCCTTCACTTTTTTCCAAATGTAGGGGGAATTTTCACTTGGATCCAAAAGGTATCAAAACCAAATATGATCAGACAATTGTTGTATCATATGAGGGCTTTCCAAAATGGCCAAGAACATCACCAAATTCCACTTGAGCCATGAGATATGACAATGGCAATATGCCTTGCTGAAAACTGCCAAGGCTAGGCAGAATTTTGCACTTTTGGTCGATTTGCCAAAATCAGATAATTCCAAGCCTTGTCATCACTTTGGACACATCTGAGGATCAAATCTAAAGGGGACAAACACTGAGCCAAGCCTCCAAAGTCCTTGGAACAAGAAATAGCATGCCAAACCTAGAATTGCCTAAAAGAGGGACAAGACTCCAATTTTGGATTAGAGCATTCAATGCATACACCAAGGTGGTATGGACTGAGCCATTTGCAACTGAATTCTGTCAAGACTTATCCAAGACCAAGGGAACCACAACCCTGTGCCCTAACCTCTAGTCAATGGCTAGAGGAGACTTGAGATTCCATTGGACAACATTGGCCAAACCTCTGCTACAGTTGCCATTCACTATTGCTTGCAAAACAAACTTGCTCTACTATAAATAGAGCTCAATTGTGATCAGTTTGAGTACACCAAAGCCATCAAACAAATGCTTTCCTCAAAATCTCTTCTTTCATTCCAATTTTGCCTTCTAAGGCAAGTCACTATCGGGTTTTGAGTTTGAGAGCTTTTCCAATCAAACCAATCACTCACACACCTCACATATATCACATAGAAGTGATCCAAACACTCACATAATATCTGGAACACCAAAATCACAAAATCACCAGCCAGTTGCTCAAGTTCTTGACAGATTTGCAGTTGGGGTACCATCTCAAGTTCCAGATCATTTCAATCAATTCCAAGCATTCAGACACACTCCATCGCACCTAGGGAAGCTATCCAGATCATTGGAACCTACTTGTAACACCTCTAACACAAAACACGATCACCAGCTGCAAGAGGTAAGCATGAGCCCTTCTAACTCTATGATCCATGCAAATTTTGCTGCACAATAATTTGGCCATATGTTCATAATCATGCATGGAATGTTTTCCCTCAATCAATTGCATTGTTTGAATCGTGTGTGGAATTTTTGAACCTTCATGCAAAAATTAGGGTTCTTGAGGTTTCTCTTTGATTTCTTATTCCATGTTAAAATGAAATGAAATTAAAGACCATAAACATGATCGTGAGGTTAAAATGAGTAGATTGATATGTAGATTGCATGATATAATCAAGTATTCAGTGAGATTGGATAGAAAACGTAAATCTGCAGAAACAGAGGGTGGCGCGTGTTCTTGCCCTTGTTCTTGGCGCCATTTTTTTAAAAATTTGAATATTTGAATTTTGTGATTTTGTTTAATTGATTCAAAAATTAATTTCTCTCTGAGTTTTAATGATTTTGAGTTGATTCTTTTTTTAATAATTCACAAAAATGTTAAAATATTTTATTTTACTAAAAATCCCAAAAATATTATTTATTTCATATAATTGATATTTTTCCAAAGAATTAATATTTTAATTGTTTTTGACATTTAAAATATTTTTTCCATCTTGATTTTGCAAATTTTAGTGATTTATAATCATTTTGTAGGTCAAAACATGATTTTTGAAACATTAATCCAAGATCACAATTTGTTTTCCGCATGTTAAACAATTTTGATCATTTTAATTGAATTTTTTATTCAATTAAAATACATTTTGGAAACAAATTAGGGTTTTTGATTAATTCAACCCTCATCAAACTTTTTCAAACACTTTGGGCCTCTTATAGAGTGTAAGACCCAAGCCTTTTTGTAAAAAGACCTTTCTTGGGCCTCACTTATTGTATAAGTCCCTCCGGGTATTTTCAAAAATCTCGGCGCGATCGTCGTTTTGTACACAAATAACCTTTGGGCCTACCCTCGAGTAGTAAGACCCATTCCTTTTTTTTTAAACTCTTTGGGCCTCTAATAGTGTGTAAGACCCAACCCCTTTTGTAGATACACAAATTTTTTGGGCCTCACTTATGGTATAAGTCCCGTTGTATTTCAAAAAGTTCGACGCGATCATTGTCCGTTGAAAAACAAACCTTGGGCCTCTCCTAGAGCTATAAGATCCATTCAAAACTCTTTGGGCCTCTACTAGAGTGTAAGACCCAATCCCCTTTTAACCAAAACAAATTTGGGCCTCTTATTGTATAAGTCCCTCTGTGTTAAAAGAAAATCTCGGCGCTATTGCCATTTCAAAACAAAAATCATCTGGGCCTACCCTCGTGTTATAAGCCCCATTCTTTTTCTTTTCAAACTTCTTGGGCCTCTTGAGAGAGTGTAAGACCTATCCCTTTGTACAGAAAACCTTTTAGGCCACAGTCACTTGTATAAGTCCCTCTGTACAAAACGACAGTGCGATCACTGATAAACCTTGGGCCTCTCCTTGAGCTGTAAGCCCCAACCTCTTTTCAAAATAATTTCTCCTTTGATTTTGAATATACTGTTGTTTTCAATCTTTCTTTGTTGAACAACTAACCAAACATCATGGAAGCTCTACAACCGAGTAAGTGGTTATTGCTTTCTCTATCCGCTTTCAGGTACATATAATTGTACTGTGGGGCTGTTTCACTGTAAGTCTTCTTTCATAAACTCATATCAACTATGTAATAATAGTATAGATATTTAGAGTTTCCCCGGCAACTACGTCTAGCACTAAGCCCGTTGATCACTTTTAAAAATAGACAAAACTAGATCCCCATAGGATTACCAGATACAGTCTTCCCTCCTCTTGGGGTTAAACAATATGGAGACGTGAAAGGCAGCATTCTCGGTGAACCCTTTCACAGACTATCACCTTTAGAAATCGTCAAAGAAACTCTATCCCCCAGAGATGATCTTTTCTTCGTGAATGGCATCTCTTGAGTTTTTTCCAAATTCTTGAACTTTCCTGGCTTGATCTATTCTCTGTGAATAGCCTGTCTTGAATTTCTCGGGGTTTGGGGACCCACAGGCTTCCTAAAAGCATCCCCGCCTCCTCTTGGGTGTTGTACAAGGACCCGTCGGCTTCTCAGAAGTATTCACAGCCTCCTCTTAGGCTTCGTATAAATGATTTCTTCCTCCGGGAATGATAGCCTCCTCTTGGGCTTCGTACAAATTGTCCCTCGGCTTCTTAAAAGTTTCCAGCCTCCTCTTGGGCTTCGTACAAGTTGTCCCGACGACCTCCTAGAGGTATAGGAACAGAAATTAGTCATCTTAATAGAACAGTCTTTCAAAGAGTCTAGATCTTTGTACCGTGAAAGCACTACTACTGTTTCTTTAAGCAAAGTACAAAAGATAAAACTCTAGACATGGACAGTCTAAGACCCTTGAGTCTCGAAGGCATTCTTAAGTAGGGAAAAACACCAGTAGACTCGGACAGTCTCCAATACCCTCTGGATTCCCCATTTCCTTAAAGAACAGGAAATAACCTTGATCCTCAGATCAATCCTGAAGCATAGCTTTACCTTTAATCAGTCTCTTTATAAGAACTGATTTTCTCTTGTAACCAACATACTGGACCTGTCACTCAACTGAAACAACAAACCTTTAGCCTCTATCTCGGGCTTCGTATGAGATTCAAATACTCTCATGTTGAGTCAAAACTTTTAGCCTCTATCTCGGGCTTTGTACGAGATACAAAGACTCTCATGTTGAGTCAAAAACCTTTCAGCCTCCATCTCGGGCTTCGTACGAGATACAAAATCACTCTCTTGTTGAGTATAAAAGACTCCCTTGGTGAGTCAACCTTTAGCCTCCGTCTTGGGCTTCGTACAAGACACATACAAAGAACATTCCCTCATTGAGTCAACCCTTTTAGCCTCTCTCTCGGGCTTCGTACGAGCACATAAAAACACCCTCTTATTGGGCTAATAGCATCCTCTTAGGCTTTGTATAAGGAAACCCTGGTTGAACCAATCAACCTTTTAGCATCAAAACTGTGCCTCGTTCACAGTACACAAACATCAACAACTCCCTTCATCTAATTGCTGTAAGCGACAAGCCTCTAGATCATCTACATCCATGCCACTGTCCCTATTTTAGCATGAGAAATTCCTAAGGAAAGATGGCATTGCTTTACACTGAGTTAAAGTCTTCTCCTTCAGGTTAAAACCCCCTATAAAGGAAATTATGGCATTGCTAGGATTCGTATATCCCGGTTAAAGTAATTATCCTTTATAATCAGTCACTCAACAGTTGTGACAAACAGACCAAATACCCCTCTTTAGAGATGACAAATTCTCTCTAAAGACAACACCCTTTAGCTTCACATCTTGGGCTTCGAACAAGATACAAATAGACCCTTTAGCTTCACATATTGGGCTTTGAACAATATATAAACCACCTTTTTAGCTTCACGTCTTGGGCTTTGAACAAGACACCAAAACACCATTTCCTCCCGTAGAATAGGAGGAACTACGATCGCTCTGATTTCCCTGTTTCGGTAAACGGGAATACGTAGGCATAAGATTGAAAGAAAAATCTTAGCGAGCATACTAATCCAAAACCCAAATCTCGTACCTTCACATATCAAATGAAAAGCATCAGTCCTAGCATCCTAACAAAATTCCCCATGAACATTTCCGGTGTTTCGTTTTAAACAAAGTAAGAAGAAAGAGGCCCCATTACCATATAGCATCCGTAACCTAACAGACCGCTGTTCAAACTCAGTATGCAAGCAGGGTTAATTGGAGACATCTATTTCTCTTCCTTATTTAGCTCAATAGGATAAAAAATGAATCGACTTGTAGTCACCCAAAAGAGCGATAGTGCTTAAGAACCACGTCCAGTTTCGCTCGCTACAGAAAAATGGCGCCCACAGTGGGGCTCTTTCTTTCTTTCTTACAATTTAAGGTGAAAACCTTGGACCAATCCTCCACCGGGATAGGAGATTTGTTGACCTCACTAGGATCTTAGGTCAAAAACCTTTAAATTAGGAAGGTACCACAGAATGGCGACTCCGCCGGGGAGCCATTTTTGTCAGGAACATAGGATTCATAGCTTTTAAAGTCTAGGACTTTTGGACAAATATATATACTGCTTTTCCTAATTGATATACGTGTTTATTTTTCTGCTAATGGGAATGCGTGTGATGCCGCATGTCGAAAGTTTGAGTATACACATAGGAAAATCACCTTTTTTTGTAGTGCGGAAGCTATCGGAAATAGCTGTTACGCGATAAACTACCCTCTTCTGAGATTTCTTTGATGGACATCACCTAGCACGGTTCCCGACCCGCTGGTGTTCTCAGGAATCAATGATTTTGAGTGACAGGTACAAAAAATCACCCGTAGAAAACCTTTTGGGGGGGAGGGGTAGAGCCTTGACTTCATGACACCGACCCTTTGACCCCATGTTTTTTCTATGTTTTTGTGTGTTGCATTCATGCATTCATCTAAAAAACATTA
The DNA here is from genome assembly GCA_022829125.1 of Lathyrus tuberosus. Taxonomy (NCBI): domain Eukaryota; kingdom Viridiplantae; phylum Streptophyta; class Magnoliopsida; order Fabales; family Fabaceae; genus Lathyrus; species Lathyrus tuberosus. The sequence goes on along the minus strand of JALAZF010000039.1, from coordinate 10,222,593 downwards.
AAAAAAAATTTTCTCTTCTAGTCTCACTTTTTCAAATTAAACTAAGACAATGATTGCAAATGTCAGAGAGAAAAAGGATTACGCTAATGGATTTCGGTAGAAGGAAAACTCACAAGTATACCTTCAAGATTCCAAAACTAGAGGATTTGAGAGGATTAGCAAGGATGATCACTAACCCTGAAGCTTTCAGAGCCAAATACGGAGGTCTGTTACCTCTGTTAAGAGTCTATGTGATTGAAGGAATCATGGAAGCACTCATTCAGTTTTACGATCCGGTCTATCACTGTTTCACATTTCTGGATTACCAGCTCGCACCAACGCCGGAGGAGTATTCTCACCTAACCGATCTACACATTACTGATCGAGCTCCATTTTATGGACTGGAAGAAATTCCAAAGGATCAGACCATTGCAAGAACAATCTATTTGGATGAGTCAGAAGTCAAGACTCACATGACCACCAAGGGTGGGCTCCAAGGTTTGCCAGCCCAATTCTTGATAAAGAAGGCCCTGTACTTTTCCAATATAGGGAACGTGACTGCTTTTGAAAGCATCTTTGTTTTGCTCACCTATGAGTTATTTTTGTTTCCCAACATTAATAACTTCGTCGATATCAACGCCATTAAGGTTTTTCTCATTGGAAACCCTGTGCCAACTTTGCTCGCAGATGCGTATCATTCTGTACACTTAGGAAATTTATACAACGGAGGAATGATCACGTGCTGTGTACCCCTACTATATAAATGGTTTCTCTCTCATTTTCCCAAGTCTGCTGCATTTTGGGATCGCAAGAGTGCCTTACGTTGGTCGCGGAAAATCATGTCTCTCACCAACTCTGACATAGATTGGTGCAATAGGATTTATGATGGGATCAGGATCATTAACCGTTGTGGAAAATTCCCCAACGTACCCCTCATGGGAACTAAAGAAGGAATCAACTACCATCCGGTATTGGTTCGTCGTTAATTCAGATACCCGATGAGGCATGTCCCACGGAATGCTCATCTGGAAGGTCTTTTCTTTAAAGAAGGAGAAAATGACAGAGCACTAAAGATGGAAATAGTGCACACTTGGAAACACGTTCATAAGAAAGGACGAAAGTCTCTAGGAAAACCGGATTGTGGCTCGGTGGAGCCTTATCTCCACTAGGTACAAACTAGAGCTCTCAAGATAGAGATGCCTTATCCTTGTCACGGAGTTCTTCCACCGAAGGAGTCTGTCATGTACTTCATGACTGAAACGGAAAAACTCCAGGTTACGCTCAACAAAGTTCAGCGGGAGAGGAGGTCTTGGAAGAATAAATACCGCACCCTCAATGTAGCGTGTACCAAAATACAGCAACTGCTGAAAGATAAGGATGCTCTGATAGAGATTTTAGAGCAACATGTTGTGGATAATCAGGATGACCAAAGGAATTTGCTCGTTCCTTTCACTTGCCAAAGGAATGACGACCCGACAACGACATTCATCATTATCCCGTAACGTATTCTTCTTACCTACGAATCTCACGTTTGTGTCTCGGTTCAAGAGTCAAACTGTCTCATTCGTACAATACTCGGGCCAATCGTCAGAAAAAGATGGATGATCTCGAGGAAGAGAACAGAGAGTTAAAAGAAGAGATCGACGCTCTGAGAGAGGATATGAGAAAGCTTCGTAACGACATGCTAGCCATGGCAGAAGCTCAACAACAAAGAACTGTGATCTCAGAGATCACCTCAACGCCCATAGTGGAAAAGTATGATCCTAGGTATCAAATGCCGAAAGATCGTCCTTGGGGCATGCCTGTTAACTATATCCCAGAAGGATATGTTCCGCCGATCGCTGAAGATCAAGGAATCACAACCGAAGCCGCTGGGCCTGAAGGTTACAAACTTCGGGAAAGCGAAGATGCCAGAGGCATACTGAGGACTCCTGAAGGTTACAAACTTCGGGAAACGCCAAGATTTGCTACCGTAGTCACGGTACCACCCCCTGTGGTGCACACTGTCCTGGAAGGACAGATTCCACAGATACCTTCTGGTAAAAAGGAAACTATGTTCGATAGAATGGACAACTTCCAAGAGCAGTTCCTGGAAATGCAGAAGGAACTGCAAGCCATTCGCGGTCAGGATTTATTTGGAAAGGACGCCGCAGACCTTTGTTTGGTCCCCAATGTGAAAGTTTCGCTCAAGTTCCAAGTGCCCGACTTTGAAAAATACAAGGGTAACTCTTGCCCTCAAAGTCACCTGGTGATGTACGCTCGACGAATGTCATCTCAAACAGAGAATCAGGACCTACTGATTCACTACTTCCATGATAGTTTAACCGGTGCGACATTAAAATGGTACATGGGTTTAAACCGTGTTACGATCAGCACTTTCAGAGATCTTGGCACTGCCTTCGTCCTGCAATACAAATACAATTTGGACATGGCACCCGACAGAGATCAGCTCAGATCAATGTCGCAAAAGGACAAGGAAATCTTTAAGGAATACGCTCAGAGATGGCGTGAAATCGCCGCCCAAATTTGTCCACCTCTTGAGGAAAAAGAGATGACAAAGATCTTCTTAAATACCTTAAGCTCATTTTATTATGATAGAATGGTTGCCTGTGCGCCCAGTGACTTCACCGAGATGGTCGGTATGGGAGTTCGTCTTGAGGAAGCCGTCCGAGAAGGACGTCTAGTCAAAGACGCTGGATCATCGAGTAGTACAAAACGGTACGGTAGTGCTCTCCCTAAGAAAAAAGAGCAAGAAATTGGGAATATCTCTCTCGGAAAGCAAAGGCGACATTATCAACCAGTAGCAATTGTGACTCCTGCTATCAATCCTGCGCCTACATATCAACCTCAGGTTGCGCAGAGCCAACCTAATCAACAACAATTCCAACAAATGACACAACAGCCTCTTCAGCAGGCTCGTCCTCAATACAATAACAACCGTACAACGCGGCCACCAGGATTTGATCCTATACCCGTATCGTACGCAGAACTGTTTCCGTTACTACCAGCCAAGCGACACATCCAGACTAAGTCCCCTCTTACAGTACCGGAAAATCCTCCTTTTTGGTTTAAGATGGACCAGACATGCCTTTATCATCAGGGAGGACCAGGGCATAACATAGAGAACTGTCTCAATTTTAAATCTGACGTGCAAAAGCTTGTTAGGAGAGGGGTCTTATCTTTCAAAGATACGAATTCGAATGTTCTCACGAACCCACTGCCTCAACATGAGAAAGCTGCAGTCAACCTGATAGAGGAAGAGTCTAACAATGTCTATCAAATTCACGATGTACTCTTGTTGAAGACCAATCTAGTCAAGATGCATTGCAGACAGAGTGGATATGGCCATGTGCCACCTCATAATTATCATCAGTGTGATATCTGCTCTAAGAACAATCAAGGATGTTCTGTGGTGCGAACAACTCTACAGGAACAGATGGATCTCGGATGGATCCAAGGACATCGAGTTCGTGGGGTCAACATGGTCTATACAAATTCCAACGTCATTCAAAATCACGACATCTTTGTGATGAATGTCAACTTGGTGGCAATGCACTCAAGGAAAAGCCAGTATCATAATCTGCCGTGGCACAATTACAGTTCTTGTCTGACTTGCTCGGTAAACAAACAAGGATGCTCTTTTGTACAAAAAGCCCTCTAGCGTCAGATGGATCTTGGATGGATCCAGGACTACCATGATGGGAATCCCTATCAGATCAACATGGTTCAAATATTTGATATTCGCTTAATGAATACCAACCTGGTAGAGTTACATGCTGAGCAGGTCTGACTCGGGTTCCTGATATCACATGACTACCAAAGCTGTACGGCGGGTTGCGAAAACGATCAAGGTTGTGCCCTTGTCCAGGAAGCACTTCAGCACTTGTTAAATCATTGGTGGCTTCCCATCTATATGGATGAAGACACTCAGCAGATTAGTATCAATAACAATAACCCTACTCGGCGTCAAAGTCAGGATGTCCGATCTGTAGAAACTGACCTAGTGAGGTTACATTGTATTCAAAACGGGCATGGCCAGGTGCCACCACACAACTATGAACGTTGTAGAGTCTGTTCAAAAAATAACCAAGGATGCTACCTTGTGCGAGCAGCTCTTCAGGGTCAGGTGGATCGTAGAGAGATTCGCCCATATCCGGGTTCCGAACCAATTAACTAGGCGTCGGACTACCTCGCTGAGCAAATTAAGGACGTTGTCGTAATCTCCGATTATGAGAAAAGCAAGGATGTTTGTACCATCATTCCTCTACTTGACGAATCATGAGTTCCTAACCAGGAACGGATTGAGATTAGTTACGATGGTCAGAAAAATCAGAAGGCTCCCATAGTCATGTATCTACCAGGACCATTACCGTATGAATCAACTAAGGCAATCCCTTACAAATACGGTGCAACAACAGTCGAGAATGGAAAGGAAATTCCATTACCCTCCGTCGTGAATATTGCAGACATCAGTCGAGTAACACGGAGTGGTCGAATCTTCAACCGAGGAGTTGGAGAACTTAACAAAGAAAAGGAACCTCCGACAGAAGTTCCCAATCCACCAGTCGGTCAGTCCAGTAATCCCGACCTTTCAAAAAACAACGATGAGATGTTGAAGCTCATCCAAAGGAGTGAATACAACATTGTTGATCAGCTATTATAAACTCCTTCAAAGATCTCTATGCTGTCACTTTTACTCGGTTCAGAAGCGCATAGGGAGGCTCTACAGAAAGTCTTGGAGCAAGCCTTTGTGGAACAGGATGTAATAATCAGACAGTTCGATAGCATTGTCTCTAACATCACTTCCTGCAATAATTTGGGATTTAGTGATGAGGAATTACCTGAGGAGGGTCGCTGTCATAACATGGCACTCAATATCATGGTTAACTGCTAGGACGATGCTTTGGCCAGTGTACTGGTAGACACAGGGTCAACCCTGAATGTTATGCCAAAGTCCACCTTGACGCAATTATCCTACAAAGGACCCCCGATGAGAACCAGTGAGGTCGTCGTCAAAGTATTTGACGGGTCCAGAAAAACGATTATCGGCGAAGTTGATCTTCCCATAACTATTGGTCCTCACACTTTCCAAGTCATTTTCCAGGTCATGGACATCCTGGCAACGTACAGTTGGTTATTAGGGAGACCTTGGATACATCAGGCTGGGGCAGTCACCTTGACCCTCCACCAAAAGCTAAAGTTCGTTCAGAACGGTCAACTCGTCACGGTCTGTGGGGAACAGGCTTTGCTCGTAAGTAATTTATCATCAGCCACCTATGTGGAACCGGAAGGGATAATTGGAACTTAGTTCCAAGCGCTTTCACTACACAGAGGCGATCAATCCAAAGAAGGAACCTCGATTTCCTCATACAAAGATGTTATCAAAGCGGTCGAGAGTACCAATACAACAGGATGGGGACAGCTTGTCATTCCTACTGACAATAAAGCAAAGAAGGGTCTTGGTTTTTCTGCGACCTGTACCCAGACAGCTGCCAGCAATGAAAGTCTTCATCCCATTCAAAATTTCTTCCACAGTGGAGGTTTCCTTCAACCAGTGACTCAGGAAGTGCATACCATCAATAAAGATGATCCTTCAGACACAGATTTGGGATGGAAGTCTTACCTCAACGAGGACGGTTATATGTCTCAGGAAGAGGTGCCTACGCCATTTTGCTATCCAGCACAGAGTCTGAGATTTATACCAAGGTCAGACGTCGAAATGATATACGGAGATTGTGATTCGGAAGGATGTCGTGCTCCACCAAACTCATTAGAGGAAGACACTCTGATGAAGGACAACTTTGACCACGACTATTATGGCCCGATGGATGGTCTGCCAATGTGGCAGCCTTACCCAGGAAACTTGGGTCAAGAGAGTCATCTGAATAACGAAAATCAACTGAGCATCATGGAACAGAATACCTGCGTCCCCACCATGTCATGGGATCAACACTCAGGTCATTCAGAAACTACTCAACACGATGATGAATTTGCAAACTTTGCAGGACTAGAATTCATTAACTATGCTTTTCCCGAGGTCAACGTCATCGAGAGAGATGACTCCTCCAGTTCCAAAGAAGTGTGGGACACCTTGGGACAACCAAGTGGAAAATACGACTATATGGTCAAGTACACTGCTCCCAAAAGCTCTCGTATCAGGCTCGAAGACATCCAGCCAACTGGATGGGGAGATCTACCTGAGAGCACAACTGCTATGCAAAATGCAATAGAGGAATCCTCCTACGACAATTCTGCCTGGGAGACAGATTCCAATGATCCTACTCCGCCAGAAATCAGCGTTATTTCTGAAGACAAATCAAAGAAGGTACCAGACTTTGTAATTCATCGAGGATTTCGCCGCCAATGGGTTGCTGTAGATGTTCCGAAGATTGTTCATAAGTCAAAGTAATTGCCGTCTTTAACCTTTCACCCTGCCCAGGTGAAACAGATGTTTTGATAGGGCTCGCTTTCTGTAAATTTCCCTCTTCGCTTCGGCCAAAGCGACAGAGTTTTGTTTTATAGGGCTGTAGTTTCAAGAATCGACTTGTTCATTAATAAAATAACGCAGTTCTGTAATTTCCGCATTAACTGCTATTTTCTCTTTTTGTTTTTCTCAGAAAATGGTAATCCTAAAAAACAAACTCAGTAATAAAAAAACAAGCAGTAAAAGAAATACACTGCACACACTTGCATTCTCTCTATCTCTTCTAAACACAAATCATACCATCATGCTGATTGCTTGTTTTAAACCCCGTTGAAACATACGATCCGATGCCTTCTCCCGACTTTGAGTTCCCAGTATTTGGGGCTGAAGAAGAAGTTGACGACAAAATTCCAGAAGAGATCTCATGACTACTCAGACAAGAGGGAAGGTCCATTGAGCCTCACAAAGAGCCGTTGGAAATGGTCAACTTGGGTTCAGAAGAAGAGAGAAAAGAGATCAGGATTGGGACACTACTCAGTTCAACTGCTAAAGAGAGTTTGACAAAGATTCTCAAAGAGTTTCCCGATGTATTCGCTTGGTCCTATCAGGACATGACAGGGTTGGATACCAGCATCATGGAACATCATTTACCGTTGAGATCGGAATGTCCGCCAGTAAAACAGAGGTTGAGACGGACTCACCCGGACATGGCCATCAAAATCAAAGAGGAGGTACAGAAACAGATTGACGCGGGTTTCCTTGCTACATCTGAATATCCTCAAGGGTTAGCTAACATCGTACCAGTTCCAAAAAAGGACGGAAAAGTCAGAATGTGTGTCGACTACCGAGATCTAAACAAGGCAAGTCCAAAGGACGACTTTCCCTTACCACACATTGACATGCTGGTGGACAGTACAACAAAGTTCAAAGTTTTCTCCTTCATGGATGGATTCTCGAGCTATAACCAAATCAAAATGGCGTCGAAAGACATGGAGAAAAATTCGTTCATTACCCCATGGGGAACCTTTTGTTACAAGGTAATGCCGTCCGGTTTGAAGAATGCTGGGGCAACCTATCAAAGGGCCATGACTACTCTGTTTCATGACATGATACACAGGGAAATCGAGGTATATGTCGATGACATGATTGCCAAATCTAGAACAGAGGAGGAATGTGTGACCCACCTGTCAAAACTATTCGAGCGATTGAGAAAGTACAAACTCCACTTGAATCCCAACAAATGCACCTTCGGTGTCCGTTCAGGGAAACTACTAGGGTTCATCGTCAGCCAGAAAGGAATTGAGGTTGATCCTGACAAGGTCAAGGCCATTTAAGAAATGCCTTCTCCAAAAACTAAAAAACAAGTCAGAGGATTCCTGGGACGTTTGAACTACATCTCCAGATTCATATTCCTCATGACTGCGACATGTGCGCCGATTTTCAAGTTACTCAAAAAGAACCAGGACTGCGTTTGGACAGAAGACTGCCAAACCGCCTTCGACAGTATTAAGGAATACCTATTGAACCCTCCGATTTTATCACCTCCAGTGGAAGGAAGACCACTGATTATCTACCTCACTGTCCTAGAGGACTCAATGGGATGTGTACTTGGCCAACAAGACGAAACCAAACGGAAAAAGTCTGCCATCTACTATTTAAGCAAGAAATTCACCGACTGCGAGACTCGGTACACGATGCTCAAGAAAACTTGCTGCGTTTTGGCTTGGGCAGCCAAGCGTCTGCGCCAGTACATGATTCGTCACACTACTTGGTTGATCTCCGAGATGGATCCAATTAAGTATGTCTTTGAAAAACCTGCTCTCACGGGAAGGATTGCCCGTTGGCAGATGTTGTTATCAGAATACGACATCGAATACCATGCTCAAAAGCCGTTAAAGGAAGTATTTTAGCCGATCATTTGGCTCATCAATCGATTGACGATCAAGAATCTATCGGGTTTGATTTCCTAGACGAAGATGTCATGTATTTGAAAATGAAAGATTGCGATGAACCGCTACCTAGTGAAGGGCCAGAACTAGGTTCCCAATGGGGACTTATCTTTTACGGGGCAGTCAATCATTACAAAAATAGAATTGGGGCAATCATTGTTACCCCTCAGGGTACCCACATTCCTTTCACCGCTAGACTTACGTTCAAATGTACAAACAACGAGGCCGAATACGAAGCTTGTATTATGGGTCTCGAAGAAGCAATTGATTTAAGGATCAAAAACTTGGACGTATATGGTGACTCAGCCTTGGTTATCAATCAGATCAAAGGAGATTGGAACACATACCAATCAAGATTGATTCCTTACAAAGACTACGCAAGAAGGTTGTTACCCTTCTTCAACAGAGTCGAGTTTCATCACATCCCTCGTGAGGAGAATCACATGGCTGATGCATTAGCCACTCTCTCTTCCATGATTAGTGTAGGACAATGGAATGACATACCTAAGATCGACTTAATGCGCCTTGAACGGCCCGCTTACATCTTCACGATCGAATAAGTCATAGATGACAAACCTTGGTATCACGATATCAAATGCTTCCTGCAGAAATAAGGGTACCTACCTGGGGCACTAAGAAAGGACAAGAAAACCCTCAGAAGGCTAGCAAGCATCTTCTTCCTGAGCGGTGATACACTCTATAAGAGAAATTTTGACATGGTCTTGCTCTGATGCGTCGACAGAGCAGAAGCAGACATGCTGATAAAAGAAATTCATGAAGGATCCTTTGGCACTCATGCCAACAGACACACGATGGCGAGAAAAATTCTAAGAGCAGGGTACTATTGGTTGACAATGGAATCCGACTGCTACAAGTACATGAGGAGGTATCACAAGTGTCAGATATACTCTGACAAAATTTATGTACCGCCAACGCATCTCAAAGTTCTTTCTTCCCTATGGCCTTTTTCCATATGGGGAATCGACGTGATTGGCTTGATTGAGCCCAAAGCTTGGAACGGACATCAGTTCATCCTGGTAGCCATTGACTATTTCACCAAGTGGGTCGAAGCAGCGTCATACGCCAATGTAACTCGTCAAGTGGTGGTCCGCTTTATCAAAAACAATCTCATATGCCGTTATGGTGTTCCAAGCCAGATCATTACTGATAATGGATCTAACTTGAACAATAAGATGATGAAAGAGTTGTGCGCTGAGTTCAAGGTCGAACACCATAACTCATCTCCCTACCGACCCAAGATGAACGGAGCGGTAGAAACGGCTAACAAGAACATCAAGAAGATTATTCAGAAAATGGTTGTAACCTACAAAGATTGGCACGAGATGCTACCCTTTGCTCTTCACAGTTATCGCACATCTGTCCAGACATCAACAGGGGCAACCCTTTTCTCTCTAGTAAATGGCATGGAAGCAGTGCTCCCCATTGAAATAGAGATCCCATCAATCAGGGTATTGATGGAAGCCGAGCTCACCGAAGTTGAATGGTGTCAAAGTCGACACGATGAACTGAATTTGATCGAAGAGAAGCGAATCACGGCTCTATGCCATGGTCAATTGTATCAACAGAGAATGAAGAAGGCATTCGACCAAAAAGTTCGACCTCGCATCTTCAGGAAAGGAGACCTTGTGCTAAAAAAGATACAATCTTTTCTCACTAACTCTCGGGGCAAGTGGACTCCGAATTTTGACGGCCCCTATGTGGTCACAAAAGCTTTCTCAGGCGGCGCCTTGAGACTTGTAACCATGGACGGAGAGGAATTTTCCTACCCCACAAATGTTGACGTAGTCAAGAAATACTTCGCCTAAACTAAAAAAAAAAAGAACGTCTCGGTGGATCGAAAACCCGAAAGGGCGGTCCAGGCAAAAATTAGAGACATAATAAAAAATCATCCCGGTGGATTGGAAATCTCAAAGTACAATCCAGGCAAAAATTAGGAATAATGGCAAGTAACTACGTTCAACAGGGGCAAGTCCCTCAGCAGCAGTTACATCATCCGTCAGGAAAACTCCAGTCAAGGTCATTCGACAGAAGCCCAGGATGTCCCGAATTCAAAGTTGGTAGAAGGATAATGGTCGTTATGTTTCAACATAGCCCTTTTCCCTTAAATTGCCATTTTCTAACTTTGTAAATACTCTATGGAATCACGCGCTTGGCTGATTTCCATCCTATCAATAAAATTTGAGCCCTTGTGCTTTTGTTTGCAATTCTTGTTTGTTTTAGTTTTACAGAATGATGTTTTTAACATGATCAACGATTCTTGAAATAAAACAAAAAATGAATTTACTTGTTAAAACTTTTTCTGCTTTTAAAATAAAGTCGGCAATTTCTTTTGACTGTTGAACATCAGAAGAACATCGGTCGCTTTTCCAAAGGTGTTCGAGCCTCAAAGTGCAGAATCAAAGTGCTCCTTCCAAACTAGAATGCCTGAATGAAGGATCAACTGTGTTAGAAACCTTGTTTCATCTGACACCCTCGGCCGAGTTTTCATCTTCTAAGCCCGACCAACATAGCTCCCAACAGGGACTATCTCTCCTAAGCAAGGCAGAATTGCTATCTTGAACCAGCGGTACTTATTCGCCCCGCGATGGCCGAGTTTCCAGTCATGTTCCTCTTTTAGTTTGTATGTCGCGTCAGTTTTGTCAGCATATACATACGTACATCATGCATTATTGATTTGCATTCACATTTCATATTGCATCACTATCACTCTAGTCGGTCTTATCCCCTAGTGATAATAGTCCTCTCAATCGAGTTGTCAGTTCTTTCCTCGTCAGGAAATGCTGCGTCTGAACAATCTCTCTCCTCCAGTTTATTTCTGGAATGAAGTTGGCTCCTTGACCACTTTGATAACTTGAACCTCTGAAAGACCAGAGAACCTTCAACCGACATCACTCTTCGCCATTGAAGATGATATCCTTGCTTTCCCGGATTAAGGAAAATCCCCAGAGAAAACCTCTTAATAAGAGATTCGGCAATACGGCAGTTTTTCTCTGAAAAACCACTGATGAAAAGGTCATCGGCACCTCAAATTAGATCACATCATATGGCATTTCCCCGGGAAGATCCCGAGAAAAGTATGATGTAAGACCCCAAGCGACAGCCGTCTCTCAAGAGACATGTTTTCCCCTGTAGAAACAAATGGCATCCCCAATAGGGAAGTTTGTGCACCTCTACAACTCAGACAGATGGGTTCCCCAGCGAGTCTGACATTAAAATTTTTCTATCAAATGGCATCTCCCCAGGAAAATTCGACAAGAAGTTTGAGGAAAACCACTACGAATAGCGTCCCTTGTCAAGAAAGTTTATTGACAAAAGAAACTGAGACCAGTTCCTTGGTAGGAAACCAGGATCGAGGGGAAGTTTATATCAGAAACTGAGACCAATTCCTTGGTAGGAAACCAGGATCGAGGGGAAGTTTATATCAGAAACTAAGACCAGTTCCTTGGTAGGAAACCAGGATCGAGGGGAAGTTTACATCAGAAACTTAGACCAGTTCCTTGGTAGGAAACCAGGATCGAGGGGAAGTTTACTTCAGAAACTTATACCAGTTCCTTGGTAGGAAACCAGGATCGAGGGGAAGTTTGTTTCAGAAACTGAGACCAATTCCTTGGTTGAAGACCAAGATCGAGGGGAAGTTTACCTTTTCTAAGCATCATTGCTTAGCAAAAGAAGATGAATGCGTAAGCTACCATTCATAACCACCATCAAAATTTCAGGTATTCCGATATTTAATCCTCTTGAACCCCGAATGTTTGAATGCCTTCGTCATTCACACCTTCGGGTCCAAGAAGATTAAATAGGGACATCTATCATACCCCAAATTTTGACCACTAAGATTTCCCATCATTGTGCAAATCATCATCACAATATGGATGAACCATCATACCTAAATAGTCTCCCCAAAGATGGGTGAACACTTACTACAATCAAGATTAGGGTTTTAAGCCCTTTCTGAGCCTTAGACAAAGGATCAATCAAGAAAGGACATGATCTTCAACTTATCTAAACCTCTCAAACATCCACAATAGATCAAAAGGACCCCCACCTTAAGGATTAAGCACAAGGCTGCTCCCTTCCAGGTGGATCAAGCCTCAAGATCGCCAGTGTCACCAAATTAAGGTTTGGTCGACCAGGGCCTCCAGATGAAAATTTTCCTCTGGGCATGAGCCAATGCTTCAAAGCATATCCTAATATACTCCATGGAACCTCATGGACCCAATCATCAAGTCAATTTATCCTCAGGGGATGCATTCATCAAAAATCAGGAATTAGGGTTTCTTGACCTAATTCACCCCTAAGTTGACTTTTGGGACAAATCATGAGCCAAGACCTCAAGACATTATTTGAGGGTCTCTAATATACCACATTGATCTATTTGAAACAATGGATTAATCCAAGAAGCTTGAGCAACAAGTCTCAATTTCATCAGTACCACATTTAGGGTTTCGCGAGAAAAGTCAACTGTATCTTTGACTTTTGACCAGGACATGCTCCCGAGCCCTAGGACATGAATCAATATACCCTATAACACCTATGGAACATGTCCATCAAATTTGATTTAGGTCAAGGACATGATTTCCTAAAGAATTGCACAGTTTAGAATTCATCTGATAAAAAGTCAACTGTGCACAAAAGTCAAACTTTGACTTTTTGAGATTTTTCACTTTTATGGTTTTTTAACCCTAAAATGATGTTAATGTATGATTTGAATCATCATTCATCAAGAAAAATCAAGAAAAGTGGGATAACTTGTAAAAGGGGTAACCATAAAAACTTAGAAATAAAGTGGCAAGGGTATCAACTTTGGAGGATCATAACTCCTAAACCACAAAGCCATTTTTCCCCATCCAAAGCTTGATTTGTAGATCTTATGGCCCTCTACAAAAGCCAAAAACTGACCCCCCCCCTCCAAATTCATCATGGATTTTGAGTTATGGAATGATCAAAATCACAAAAAGTGAAAATGTCACTTTTTTCCAACACTTGGTGAAATTTTCACTAAGTCAGAATCTGCCTTCACTTTTTTCCAAATGTAGGGGGAATTTTCACTTGGATCCAAATGGTATCAAAACCAAATATGATCAGACAGTTGTTGTATCATATGAGGGATTTCCAAAATCGCCAAGAACATCACCAAATTCCACTTAAGCCATGAGATATGACAATGGCAATATGCCTTGCTGAAAACTGCCAAGGCTAGGCAGAATTTTGCACTTTTGGTCGATTTGCCAAAATCAGATAATTCCAAGCCTTGTCCTCACTTTGGACACATCTGAGGATGAAATCTAAAGGGCACAAACACTGAGCCAAGCCTCCAAAGTCCTTGGAACAAGAAATAGTATGCCAAACCTAGAATTGCCTAAAAGAGGGACAAGACTCCAATTTTGAATTGGAGCATTCAATGTATACACCAAGGTGGCATGGACTGAGCCATTTGCAACTGAATTCAGTCAAGACTTATCCAAGACCAAGGGAACCACAACCCTGTGCCCTAACCTCTAGTCAATGGCTAGAGGAGACTTGAGATTCTATTGGACAACATTGGCCAAACCTCTGCTGTAGTTGCCATTCACTATTGCTTGCAAAACAAATTTGCTCTACTATAAATAGAGCTCAATTGTGATCAGTTTGAGTACACCAAAGCCATCAAACAAATGCTTTCCTCAAAATCTCTTCTTTCACTCGAATTTTGCCTTCTAAGGCAAGTCACTATCGGGTTTTGAGTTTGAGAGTTTTTCCAATCAAACCAATCACTCACACACATACATCACATAGAAGTGATCCAAACACTCACATAACATCTGGAACACCAAAATCACAAAATCACCAGCCAGTTGCTCAAGTTCTTGACAGATTTGCAGTTGGGGTACCATCTCAAGTTCCATATCATTTCAATCCATTCCAAGCATTCAGACACACTCCATGGCACCTAGGGAAGCTATCCAGATCATTGGAACCTAGCTGTAACACCTCTAACACAAAACACGATCACCAGCTGCAAGAGGTAAGCATGAGCTCTTCTAACTCTATGATCCATGCAATTTTTGCTGCACAATAATTTGGCCATATGTTCATAATCATGCATGGAATATTTTCCCTCAATCAATTGCATTGTTTGAATCGTGTGTGGAATTTTTAAACCTTCATGCAGAAATTAGGGTTCTTGAGGTTTCTCTTTGATTTCTTATTCCATGTTAAAAATAAATGAAATTAAAGACCATAGACATGACCGTGAGGTTAAAACGAGTAGATTGATATGTAGATTGCATGATATAATCAAGTATTCAGTGAGATTGGATAGAAAACATAAATATGCAGAAACAGAGGGTGGCGTGTGTTCTTGCCCTTGTTCTTGGCGCCATTTTTTGAAAATTTGAATATTTGAATTTTGTGATTTTGTTTAATTGATTCAAAAATTAATTTCTCTCTGAGTTTTAATGATTTTGAGTTGATTCTTTTTTTAATAATTCACAAAAATGTTAAAATATTTTATTTTACCAAAAATCCCTAAAATATTATTTATTTCACATAATTGATATTTTTGCAAAGAATTAATATTTTAATTGTTTTTGACATTTAAAATATTTTTTCCTTCCTGATTTTGCAAATTTTAATGATTTCTAATCATTTTGTAGGTCAAAACATGATTTTTGAAACATTAATCCAAGATCACAATTTGTTTTCCACATGTTAAACAATTTTGATCATTTTAATCGAATTTTTTATTCAATTAAAATACATTTTGGAAACAATTAGGGTTTTTGATTAATTCAACCCGCATCAAACTTTTTCAAACACTTTGGGCCTCTAATATAGTGTAAGACCCAAGCCTTTTTGTAAAATGACCTTTCTTTGGCCTCACTTATTGTATAAGTCCCTCCGGGTATTTTCAAAAACCTCGGCGCGATCGTCGTTTTGTACACAAATAACCTTTGGGCCTACCCTCGAGTACTAAGACCCATTCCTTTTTTTTAAGACTCTTTGGCCCTCTAATAGAGTGTAAGACCCAACCCCTTTTGTAAATACACAAAATTTTTGGGCCTCACTTATGGTATAAGTCCCGTTGTATTTCAAAAAGTTCGACGCGATCATTGTCCGTTGAAAAACAAACCTTGGGCCTCTCCTAGAGCTATAAGACCCATTCAAAACTCTTTGGGCCTCTACTAGAGTGTAAGACCCAATCCCCTTTTAACCAAAACAAATTTGGGCCTCTTATTGTATAAGTCCCTCCGTGTTAAAAGAAAATCTCGGCGCGATCGCCATTTCAAAACAAAAATCATCTGGGCCTACCCTCGTGTTATAAGCCCCATTCTTTTTCTTTTCAAACTCCTTGGGCCTCTTGAGAGAGTGTAAGACCCATCCCTTTGTACAGAAAACCTTTTAGGCCTCAGTCACTTATATAAGTCCCTCTGTACAAAACAACAGTGTGATCACTGATAAACCTTGGGCCTCTCCTTGAGCTGTAAGCCCCAACCTCTTTTCAAAATACTTTCTCCTTTGATTTTGAATATACTGTTATTTTCAATCTTTCTTTGTTGAACAACTAACTAAACAACATGGAAGCTCTACAACCGAGTAAGTGGTTATTGCTTTCTTTATCCGCTTTCAGATACATATAATTGTATTGTGGGGTTGTTTCACTGTAAGTCTTCTTTCATAAACTCATATCAACTGTGTAATAATAGTATAGATATTTAGAGTTTCCCCGGCAACTACGTCTAGCACTAAGCTCGTTGATCACTTTTAAAAATAGACAAAACTAGATCCCCATAGGATTACCAGATACAGTCTTCCCTCCTCTTGGGGTTAAACAATATGGAGACGTGAAAGGAAGCATTCTCGGTGAACCCTTTCACAGACTGTCACCTTTAGAAATCATCAAAGAAACTCTATCCCCCAGAGATGATCTTTTCTCCGTGAATGGCATCTCTTGAGTTTCTTCCAAATTCTCAAACTTTCCTGGCTTGATCTATTCTCTGTGAATAGCCTGTCTTGAATTTCTCGGGGTTTGGGGACCCACAGGCTTCCTAAAAGCATCCCCGCGTTGTACAAGGACCCGTCGACTTCTCAGAAGTATTCACAGCCTCCTCTTAGGCTTCGTATAAATGATTTCTTCCTTCGGGAATGATAGTCTCCTCTTGTGCTTCGTACAAATTGTCCCTCAGCTTCTTAAAAGTTTCCAACCTCCTCTTGGGCTTCGTACAAATTGTCCCGACGACCTCCTAGAGGTATAGGAACAAAAATTAGTCATCTTAATAGAACAGTCTTTCAAAGAGTCTAGATCTTTTTACCGTGAAAGCACTACTACTATTTCTTTAAGCATAGTACAAAAGATAAAACTCTAGACTTGGACAGTCTAAGACCCTTGAGTCTCGAAGGCATTCTCAAGTAGGGAAAAACACCAGTAGACTCGGACAGTCTCCAATACCCTCTGGATTCCCCATTTCCTTAAAGAACAGGAAATAACCCTGATCCTCTGATCAATCCCGAAGCATAGCTTTACTTTTAATCAGTCTCTTTATAAGAACTAGTTTTCTCTTTTAACCAACATACTGGACCTGTCACTCAATTGAAATAGCAAACCTTTAGCCTCTATCTCGGGCTTCGTACGAGATACAAAGACTCTCATGTTGATTCAAAACTTTTAGCCTCTATCTCGGGCTTTGTACGAGATACAAAGACTCTCATGTTGAATCAAAAACCTTTCAGCCTCCATCTCGGGCTTCGTACGAGATACAAAATCACTCTCTTGTTGAGTATAAAAGACTCCCTTGGTGAGTCAAACTTTAGCCTCCGTCTTGGGCTTTGTACAAGACACATACAAAGAACACTCCCTCGTTGAGTCAACCCTTTTAGCCTCTCTCTCGGGCCTCGTACGAGACACATAAAAACACCCTCTTGTTGGGCCAATAGCCTCCTCTTAGGCTTTATATAAGGAAACCTTGGTTGAACCAATCAACCTTTTAGCATCAAAACTGTGCCTCGTTCGTAGTACACAAACATCAACAACTCCCTTCATCTAATTGCTGTAAGCGGCAAGCCTCTGGATCATCTACATCCATGCCACTTTCCCTCTTTTAGCATGAGAAATTCCTAAGGAAATATGGCATTGCTCTACACTGAGTTAAAGTCTTCTCCTTTAGGTTAAAACCCCCTATAAAGGAAATTATGGCATTGCTAGGATTCGCATATCCCGGTTAAAGTAATTATCCTTTATAATCAGTCACCCAACAGTTGTGACAAACAGACCAAATACCCCTCTTTAGAGATGACAAATTTTCTCTAAAGACAACACCCTTTAGCTTTACATCTTGGGCTTCGAACAAGATACAAATAGACCCTTCAGCTTCACATCTTGGGCTTTGAACAAGATATAAACCACCTTTTTAGCTTCTCGTCTTGGGCTTTGAACAAGACACCAAAACACCATTTCCTCCCGTAGAATAGGAGGAACTACGATCGCTCTGATTTCCCTGTTTCGGTAAACGGGAATACGTAGGCATAAGATTGAAATAAAAATCTTAGCTAGCACACTAATCCAAAACCCAAATCCCGTACCTTCACATATCAAATGAAAAGCATCAGTCCTAGCATCCTAACAAAATTCCCCATGAACATTTCCGGTGTTTCGTTTTAAACAAAGTAAGAAGAATGAGGCCCCATTACCATATAGCATCTGTAACCTAACAGACCGCTGTTCAAACTCAGTATGCAAGCAGGGTTAATTGGAGACATCTATTTCCCTTCCTTAGTCAGCTCAATAGGATAAAAAATGAATCGACCTGTAGTCACCCAAAAGAGCGGCAGTGCTTAAGAACCACGTCCAGTTTCGCTCGCTACACCTATTCACATGATATTACACATGTTCCATACAAAGCATGTAAGTTCATTAATCAAGTGAATACATGTATCCGATACACACCGAGGTACCATTGTGTCCAAGCATCACCACCTAGATCATTTTCATAACCTAAGTTATCTTTCTAGTTCATTCACCTAGTTATGCTCCTAGGTTTTTCCTCACTCATCTTCATAAGGTTTTAATCTTATTATTAAACAAATAATACAAACAAAAATTCACAATATAATTTATATCATACACAAAATACACATGATAATATAACATGTTGCAACAATCATAGTTAAAGCTATTACACAATTTGTCTCAATCTATCTTATTCCACTTTCACGTCACGTAACAAACGTCTGTGCGATCATCCTATGATGGGGTTAAGCGGACTCAAAGGAAAAGGCATACTGGAATAGATTATAGAGACCCCTCTCTATATTATATTTCTCTATGTTAGCTTACTAACGCATCCGTTCGCACATCCTTACGAGTTACGAAACTCATTAACCAATCATTTTAACCTAATCGAGATTCTAGGTTAAAACACACCCAAACTCATGTAATTCGACCGATTAATGCTAATATAATGAATACACATCATGGTATAAGTTATAGTTCATCCAAGGTGGTTTAGAAACATGAAACAAGTGGTTTTAGCCAAAACAAGGATGGACCAATTGATTGGTTGATGGAAACAATCAATTGTTTACACATGTTGTTTACAATTTCTCACAATTTGGTTGAACTAATTGATTGTTGTGGTGAGCCAAACTATTGGTTAGACTCTCTGCAATCAGTTTTCTTAAAAATCAAGAGGGTCAATCGATTGTGGCATTGCAACCAATCGATTGCTTGGATCCTCTGTTTCAATTTTTTACAAAATACAATTGAACCAATCGATTGCCACTCAGAACCAATCAATTATCTTAGTGAGAAAAATCAGCTTCTTCATCAAAATAAGCCTAACCAATCGATTGGTCTGATAGAGAAGTCTAAAATCAATCGATTGGTTCACCTCCTTCTTCCCTAATCTCACTTCCAAACACTTCCTCTTCCAACAGCAACCATAGAAAACCATTCAAACACATGAACCCACATTATTCAAAGGATTATGCAGAATAACTCAAGAACCAAAACACATAATAACAAAATGTAATCAAAGACAATAACCATAACAACAACAACATGGAAGCAACATCATCATGTCATGATCAAACAACAACAACACACACAAAACCTCAGTTTCACACACATGTATTTCTCCCACCCAAAGCTAATCTAACTAGGAACTCACCTCTAACACATGAATATGACGGTGATGAGCTTCCATGGTTTTTTTCTTCTTCTCCCTTCTTTCTTCTTTTCATTTTCCTTTTCTTTCTATGGTTTTTCTCTTATTCCTTTGTTCTTATTCACTTTATATTTCTTTCTATGATCCTTTTTCCATTTACTTTTTATTGAAAAGTAGAAATAAGAGAAGGAAATATGTGGTGGAGAAGTATGGTATAGGAGAGAGAAAAAAATGAGTGGCTGACATGAAAAGATATCAAAGAAAATATCTTCAAGTATAGATATTTCATCTACTAGAGCAATTGACCAATTATTAATGTTACTGAAATGTTCTTTCGTATACTTATTAATATTGGTCAGTCTCTTTTAATAAAGATTAATATTTTTTGAGTCCACTGATTATTCTATTTGTCTCAACTGACAACATTTATGGCACTTAAGAGTATACGAGATATTACCCTAAAAGTGAAATCTTCTTCAGTTTAATTTTTGAATCACTTGTTAGATTTTTTTGAATATAAATGAACTTGGCAAAGCTTGGCCTAAAAAAGTTCCTTCATAATCCTAGAAATATTGCGTGACTACCATGGGGAGATCAGAAGAGGTTTCTCCATAACTAGAAAATTACAACAGAGGTCAACTTTGATCCCTAATCTTATCATATTTGTCCAATTGTACTTACTAAACATGCCCAATAGCTTATGCCATGGTGTACATGGGCATAAGACTTGGAAGCATCATGGATTCAACAACTATGTATCCATGTTTACATCAAGTAGCAAAGCCCAAACATGATCAAGAGTCGGCCAACTTAGAAGCCCAAGCCTTGATAACTTGAAACAATAGTTTTCTTTCTAATTTAGAAGCAAGACTCCTGATGGATGACACCATCTTGAATAAAAACATAAGCAAAGAAAATGATATGACACAATATGCTTGCTTGTTAATAGTTCCTAGTTATTCTATTAACTTGTTACTTTTTTTTTATAATCAAAGAAATGTATTGAAACAGAGCACAAGGGGTGACCTACCCTTATACAATAAAATTCACCAACCAAGACAAAGAAAAACAAATTAGGAAGAGATCACTACCCATTTAAATAAACCCACAGATTGTTTTACCACATCGTCGGATCCACCACGATCCGGCCACTAAACTTGGCCAACAATCATTCCCTAGAAACAAAAATAATGGTCTTCAAAATGTCTATCTCCTCCAATCTTCCTTCTTCAAAGATGATATTATTCCTCGTAATCCACAATGTTCAACAAACGGCAAGCCAAAGACAACAATAAAACTCGACCTTGAACTTACTTAAATAAAGCTTCTTGAAATGTAAAAACAGTGTGGTTAACGATAATTGTTCGCCATAAAAATCAATACCAAGCCACCGGAAAAGTTGTTCCCAAATCAGAATGGCAACATCACAGTAGTAGAAGAGGTGGAATAGAGATTCGTCGACATTAAAGCAAAACGGAATCATTAAAAATAATACCTCTTTTCTCTAAATTCAGCTTTGTGGGAAGTCTATTCAACAAGCATCCCCATCCAAAAAATTGGATATTACTCGGCGTCTTCGATTTCCAAATATCCGTCAATCCTTTGTGAACTAAGTCATCCGCTTCCGTATGCTCCGTAACAGCCTTTGTTAATAGATTGTAACAGCTTGCCGTCGAAAAACCCTTTATATCCAACTTCCAAATAAACAAGTCATCTTCGTCACGGTTAGGCTGTACATTCTGAATTTGCTGCATTACCCGTAAATATTGTTCTGCAGGTTGGCCGGTCAATAAAATGCTGCTGTCCGAAAAATTCCACAACCAAAACTCCAACCCACTCACCCATCTGCAGAATGTTAATTGGAGCAAGACTGTACTGTTGAAAAATTGTCGCAAACGAGTCCGAACCTAGCCATGTGTGCTGCCAAAAGTCAATAGTATCTCCACTTCCAAGCTTCCCACGAACGGATTCTTTGAACCAATTTACATCCATATTAGAGATCATTCTTATGCCTCTAATATCTCTCCACCATAATAAATATTTACGCATCACCGCACTTATATCTCGAAAATTTGATAGGATGTGACTTTGCAGGTATCCATACCTTGCTTTTAATAACCCAGACCACAAGCAATCTTTGTCTACCAATATCCTTCATAACCATTTACTAAGGAGCGCAACGTTAAACCTCCCGACATGTTTAACCCCGTGCCCCCTTCCTTCTTGGTCTTGCAAATAACATCCCAACTTATCCAAGAACCCTTTTGATTCCTGTCGGATCCCCCCCAAAGAAAACTCCGTTGGATAGAAATCAATTCCTGCACGACTACTTTAGGACTTGAAAAAGGACAGGAAATAAATCGGAATATTGAATAAAACTACATTCACCATAGTAACTCTACCAGCCAATGAAAGGTTATTGCTTTTCCATTTTGAAAGTCTCTGCCGCACCTTGGAAATGATGGGAATCCAAGCACTCTTTCTACGATGATTTGCCTAACCGGTAAGCCCAAGAATAAAAACAAAATGTTTCCTATCTTGCACGCAAAGAAGGAAGCAGTACCTACAGGAACTCAGCTTTTAGTAAGATTTAAGCTAAGCCCAAATACCAACTGAAACCCTCTGAATATAGCTTTCAAATTCCACAAATTGGCCCACTTTCTGTCACATATTATCACTGTATCGTCTACAAACTGTAGCAGCTCGAAGTGAACCAAATCATCTACTTTAAAACCATTAAACTGGCCCAAATCGACTGTATTCTGCATCAGTCCCTCTAAACCTTCAGCTGCTATCCTCTTTGAACCATGAAATCCTCTGATGGACTACCATTAACAAGAATCGACATAGAGCTGTTGAATATCAAACCATTCATCCATAATAACCATCTTGTCCCAAACCCCATCCGTTGTAAAATATTTCGCAAGTATTCCCATGAAATGCAATCATACGCCTTTGCAAAATCAACCTTCATAAGCAAACAGTCCTTCTTATTGCGTCTTGTGAAATCCACCACCTCATTTACCACTAAAATACCATTTTGCATTTGTCTTCCTTCCAATAATGTTGTTTGCGATTTCGATATCAGTTTATTGATAACTCTTTTGATTCTATTAGCCAAGATCTTAGACAGTATCCTATAGAAACTACCAATTAAACAAATTGGTCGAAAATCATCAACCACTTGAGGATTTTCATCTTTCGGAACCAAAGCAAGAAACGAAGCAATTATGGCTTTTGGAACCCTACCACACTCATGAAACTCTTCGTCTTCAAGAAATTCCTAACAAACCTTGAAGAGTAATAGTAATGAGTAGAATAGTGATTATTAATATGAAAGGATAACCAATGTTGCCTATTCTTTTGATTTACTTTATGTTCTTACATGACAAGTTACTTCTAAATAGTTATGTCTAAATATGCCTAGTTTTTCATGTTTGTTATCTAATTATATATGCAATACAAATTTCAAAGGAAGAAATTCCTTTTGACAATATATCTTAAGAAAGTGAATTATTATCCACCAAAATACTTAATCTAAAAGGTGTGAAATAGTATATTGAAAAGAAATATTCATGTAAACTAAGTACTTGGGCTCGAGTGGTAAACGAGCTCTTGCTAAGGAACGAAGATTTGGGGAATACCGAGTTCGATTTCTGGTGGGAACAATACTTGGCAGTGTTAGTACCTCTTGGCACGGGATCTGGATTACTAGGGTCCCTTTCCCCTGGGAACCAGAGTGCGAAAAGCAAAAAAAAAAAAAAAGAAATATTCATGTTCACTAGTTGTTTAAACGAGGCCTGCCAAATGGAAATATTTTTTTTGTAACAATTATAAATGATCCTTGTAAATAAACATTTCGAAAATCATTATGGCCAAATGTTCTTACCATTGTTACTTTTTATTGCTACTTTCTAAGGTTAGTGATCCATCTCAACTTTACTATATTAATAATAACCATATGAATTGATTTATAAGCAATTCTGCCTCATTTAATATTATTCTTTAACTATATATCTTCCCAAAGTCAACATTCTCAAAGAATTTTAAAGATTCTCTTTCAAATAATCTTTAACTTGTAGGATAAACACAATTATGAGGCCCGTTTGTTTTGACTTTTTTAAAATGATTTTTATAGTGTAACATAATTTTGTGGAAAAAATTTTTATAAAAAAACTTTTCATAAAAGCTTCAAATGAAAATTTGGTTTGAATAGTTATCCTTAAAATGTTATTTTAGATATTTCATCATTTTATCGAAACTTTTTTCGGATATCAAAATTTCAAAAAATCATTTAATTTTGCTGCTATTTCAAATAGCTTTTCATAAAAATCATTTTTGAAATACAACTTTTTGAAAAAATTGTGATTTGGACTATGTTTTGATTTTGAATAATATATATTTATGTTATAAAATGTCAAAATGAGTCTTTTAATTTATAAAAAACAAATTTAAAAAAATTTGTAATATTTTGAATAACGTTTTTGTAGAATCTATTTTCAAAAATACAAAGAAAAAAATCCATTTTTTTAAAGATAAAACAAACTGATCCTATATTTCTCAAACATTTCAATACTTATATATTTTCACAAATTATAACTGAAAGAGTTTAATAATATTTAAATTTAAAATATAAATTGAATCATTATTTTAAAATAATATAAATTTGTATTATTTAAAAAGTAAATTGAGAAACAAAAAAATGATCCTAATAATGATTCACAAAATTATCTTTCAAATGAAAAAAAATATAAACATATGACGAAATACTTAAAAGATATTAATATTTACTGAATTAGTTCGCTCTATATTAAGATGTATTTCAACATCATTGAACATTTATCAGGTTATATAATATTTCCATAACATAATATTTTTGAAAATCTAAAAAAATTATGAAAAATTTATTTTATTCTCTTGTTTTGGCCTTATTGCACGCTTTATGAAAGAATCATATTAAATAATTATTTTCAACTTTAACTTAATTGAGCAAAGATATATCAAATATCAACTTTTTGAGAAAATTAATCTATTATAAAAAATTACAGCACCTTATCAAGAGCAAAATATCAAAATATACTAAAAATATTTTATTTGTTTGTTTAATCCTTATGAGATCCTATCCCTCCAAAAAAGTATGGTTGTCTCATTATTGCTTTAAAAATACCTTAGATTGAACAAAGAAAATATGAAAAAAGTTGTGTTATCTTAAATGATATAAAAAATTAGGGAATGTCATACTTTATGATCATAAGTTAGATTTACCTTAAAAGAGAACAACAAAATGAAGCAAATTTTCCTCACAAAAATACTAAATTCACCATTGATATTAAGTCTTTAGCCAATAAAATCAATTGCTAGGAATATTTATTTTCAATTATCAAACACTGACAATTAATATTTATAAACAATAAATTTTTATCATCGTCACATGTTTACCTTATATGTGTGAGTGCAATCAAATAAACACTTGAAATATTTACACTCATACAAAATCATTACAGATATGTCAATAAATTATTATATAGATATTCATCTGTACTTATAAATTAAAAGAATCAAATAAGATATCAAACACACCATTAATTCTCAATCTTTGATGGCAAAAATTAACCATAAATAGTACTCTCACACAATGATCAAACATTAGTACTAAGTTTGGTCAGATAAAGCATGTCTTTGACATCAATCATCACCTACATAGATAAAATTAATAATTACTACATACTTACCATCACAAGTATGCAATTGTTCGGCCAAACCGTGCCTTTCTTTTGGCCGACCATAACAATTCGCATCAATAATTACACACTACATCTTTTGTAATTTCGATTGAATCAAATTTACACAACAAAGATAACTTTTGCAAAATGTTACTTCAACCAACTCAATCAAAATTACTAGACATTTTAATAAATTCAATGGGACGAGTCTTAAACTTACAAGACACTACCCACAAATGTAGATCGTATTCATTTAGGATGTCGTTTAATAATAATATTTCTTGAAAGTCCGTATTGTGAGAACAGATTCAAAATAAAACATAAGTTTTATGAATTTATACAAATTGCATGATTAAAACAAATTATTGTATAAAATTTAATAACAATAAACTCAAATAACATAATCATGTTAAATGTATAACTTCAAATCAGATAAATATTAAATATTTATAAATCCAAAATAAATGTCAAACAAATTCACATATACATCATATAATTCTTTAAATAAATTATTTTTTAATCAAAAAAACTAATTCTAAATCCGAAGTATCTAAAATTTAAAGAATCAAATTTTTAATTTTACCATATAATTTTTAGAGACATTCAAAATATTCAAAAAATCTCTATAAATAATATATAATAACTAAATATATATTAAACAAATTAATATTTGTCTTATCTATCAAAAACAAAATTCATGTGCAAATTTTATGTGAATCAAATTGAAATATAAAAAAAATAATTAAAAATCAAATAAAATATTATTCTGAGCAATTATTATGTGAACGTTTTGGATAATATTATTATGATCAACTGGGTTCCGGTGTACTCTGAGCAATTATTGGATAAAATAATAAGAGTAAACTGACGAACTCGGACTGATTTGATTAATATTATTTAACTTGGAATTTTATTAATTGGTGCAATTGGGACAATTTGAACAATTAGTAGTGTTACCAATTAATGTTTTCTATATCTATTTTCCTTTTCCTTTATTTGAAAAAGTTAGTAACTTGGAGAGAGAATTGGAGGAGAAGGAAAAAGGAAGGAAAAGGAAGGAATAGGAGAGGAAATTCTCAAGAGCTCAAGAGATTGATTCATCAACCCATCTCCAATCTTTTCATCTCAGCTTCATCATCCTCATCTTGTAATCCAGGTGGGTTCTAGTTAGATGCTTTAGAGTAGAGTTTTATTGAGTTTAGAGATAGTTTTGATGTTGTGAGAAATGATAAATTTTGCACTAAAATCATGTTTTAATGTTCCTTATGATTGATACATGTTAAATATGTGTTGTTGTGTATCCAATTGGTATTTTTCTGGTGTTTAGAAGTGAATTGGAAGGGAAAATTGAGCATTTTCCCAGAACCCATTATGCAGGAAAAATTCTGGTTTTCACGCGCCCATACGCGTATCACCCAAGGCAATACGCGTATTGGTTAAGGCAATACGCGTATGGCCATGAAGAAATGTGGGCAATACGCGTATGGGGTTCCATTTTCTCGGCCATCTGCCCATTTGCGTATTGGTACGCGTACGGTTTTGGGCAATACGCGTATGAGGTAGGGTAGTACGCGTATTGGAGTTTTAAATGGAATTTTTAAGGGAAAACAGCATCTGCCCATACGCGTATCACTTTGGGAAATACGCGTATGGCTGGGCGAGCCAGCTGGGCAATACGCGTATGGCACAAGGCAATACGCGTACGGCCAGTGAGAGTGCAGAATTGTATTTTTCGTGATACCATTTCTTGTTATTTTCCATAACTCGTGTTCCGATTATCCGTTTTTAACATTCTTGATATTGTTGGGAAGCTAACAAAATGTACTATCTTATTAAAATGGTTTTAAGATTGTTGGCCGATTTAATTATGTCGGGATTTTGGAATAGTGTCGTTTCGTCGACTTTTATCATTTAATGGTGGGTAATTGTTGTTGAATATGTATGTATGTTAAAATACGAAATAGGTAGAGTGAGGAACATTACCATAAACAAGTGTTGGAAAGGGTGGAATGACATAGTGACAACGCTCGTGCATGAGAGGCCGAGACGTGTGTAGAATAATCATAACCAGTTTATCTTACGGTGTAGTTTCATGAGACTCGAGCACCTCCTCTGAAACGTATGCACAATTACTTGGCAGGTTTGATTCCCGCGTGTAGTACGAATGGAACCTATATGGTAAAGAGACTTGTGATGGTTAACAGGCCATGAGAAGTGACGGTTCACGGCTAACAGGCCGATGATCCCGAATCCATTTTGTATGCCAAGTAACTACAAGGATCTATGACTCGGGTCGTCTTCTAGACGTAGGAGCGGACGGGAAAAGGGGATGCCTTGGTACGGTTATTGATTAGCGAGATTCTTGAGTTAACAGGCTTAGGACGTACTTTGGTACTAGTGTGAGTTAATTGGCTCACGGGTGTGGATACATATATAGTGTGTGTACTCAAAGTCACTTCCCTTCCCTTTGACTTGAGTTAGGTTTATTAGAACCTTGTAAAGCGGAGAGGACTTTAAGATAGCGAACTCACTGAGATTTGATGTATCTCACCCCACTGTTGTTGTTTACATCACAGGTACTGCAGGTTCCGCAAAGGGTAAGGATAAGGCTGTGTGACTATCCTTACTTATCTGATGGCTTTGCTTCCGTTGTGGAGTTTTTTTTTTGAGATCATTAGTGATCTAGTTCTTAGTTTTATCTTTTGAACATCTTGTATATATAACATGCCAAAGTTGTTGTAGTAGGTTTTATTTTGGGCATTTATATGTATACTGTGTTACTAGGGACTTGTGTATTTAAGTACCAAACGTATTATTCATGTATGATATATGCTTTGATGTATGTATTTATATATGGGAGTTACAGTTGATATCAGAGCAGGTCGTATCCTCGACCTAGCCATGAAATAGTATAAGTATTTTCTTTCCGTTTCATATGCGGCGTGTCGCCATTGGTCTTGCGTGTTATATTTACGGTATTGAGTCTGATCAACTTAATCCTATCTGTATGAAATTCAGGAACATGGCTGACAGGCGCAGAAACAACCGTCGTAGACCGAGAACCTCTCCAGCAGGGACTAATCTGCCAGGAGACGAGGGGAATGCCCCTTTATACCAATTTATGCAACAAATGCAGCAACAACAAAATCAGTTTGTGCAACAAATGGTTCAGCAGATGGCAGGTGGTCTACATCCTCCAGTGGTTGTTCCTGAAGTTGCAGGAGGAAACTTTAGGGATTTCATTCGTATGAATCCTTCGGAATTTCAGGGAGGGTTAGATCTAGTAAAGGCTCATGAATGGATATCAGTTATGGAACAGATTTTCTTAATAATTCAGTGCAGTGAGGAAAACAAGGTGGTCTTCGCTTCTCACTTGTTGAAGGGTCCTGTCATGAGGTGGTGGGAGAGCACTTCAGCCTTAATGACAATTCAAGAGGTACCGAAGGTATGGGAGCAGTTTAAGGTAACTTTTATGGAGAAATATTTTCCAAGTTCCTTGAGGTCTCAGAAGGAATTCGAGTTTCAACAATTGAGACAAGGCAACTTGACTGTGGCTTCTTATGCGGAGAAATTTGAGACTATGGCCGCTTATTCTAGACAAGCCATGTATGCCCCTGATGAGAGGCGGAAGATTGATCAGTTTCTGTTTGGTTTAAGGGCTGAAATTTCACATAGCGTATCTCAGCGGGAATTCACTAGATATGCCGAATTGTTAAGGCAGTGTTATGTGGCGGAGCATAGTTTGAAGAAGGTACAAATGGAAGGAGATTTGAGTAGGATGAATCAAAGTGATCGAGGGAGACCGAATCAACAAGTTAGACCAAGGCAGCAATCATTCAAAGGGAAGCAAGTTCAGAGTTCTAGGTCTAGTGTGCCTCCGGTATGCCGTACTTGTGGAAAGAATCATTATGGTAGGTGCAGTTTGGAGGGAATAAGGTGTTATCAGTGTAATAAGGTGGGCCATGTATCGAGGGATTGTCCTCAGGGTAGGAATCAGACACAAGGGAGGAATACCGGTCGAGTGTATACCTTGGATGCGAGGAAAGCAAAGAATGACAACTCCTTGATTGCGGGTACGTGTTTCGTAAATGGACATCCTTGTTTTGTTTTATTTGATTGTGGGGCAACACATTCTTTTGTGTCAACGCGATGTGTAAAGCGACTTGGGTTGCAAGCTGTTCCTTTGTTTCCTCCTATGGTGGTTACTACCGCCATGGATGAGATGGTTGAGACACCGTTGATGTGTGAAAATTGTGTTTTGTCTGTGAATGATAGAGTTTCCCAGATTGACCTTATCTGTTTACCGCTTAAGAAAGTGGATGTTGTTCTGGGAATGGATTGGCTTTCTGCTAATTCGGTGTTTATTGGGTGTGAGGAAAAGCTGATCATTATTCCATCCGATGAGGCTACTCCGAAGGATGTGTTAACTACTATTTTAGAAGGTACGGTTGGAATGATTAATTTCTTGTTTGAGGAGGAAAAGTCTGTTCTTTTGATTCTTACTAAGGATGAGGGTGGTAACCTTCAAGTTTTGAGTATTCTGGTAGTTTGTGACTTTCCTGAAGTTTTCCCCGAGGATATCACTTCTCTTCCTCCGGAGCGGGAAGTGGAATTCTCTATTGACCTGATACCGGGAATGGCTCCAATATCCGTTTCTCCGTATCGGATGGCACCACTTGAATTAAGAGAACTAAATGATCAGTTGGAAGAGTTGTTGGCTAAGCATTTTGTTCGACCCAGTGTTTCGCCCTGGGGAGCTCCAGTGTTATTGGTAAAGAAAAAGGATGGTGGAATGTGGTTGTGTATCGATTACCGTCAATTGAATAAGGTCACCATCAAGAACAAATACCCATTGCCAAGGATAGACGATATGTTAGATCAATCGAAAGGAGCCTGTGTGTTCTCGAAGATTGATTTACGGTCAGGTTATCATCAGATTCGTGTGAAGAGTTCAGATGTACCAAAGACTGCGTTTAGAACCCGTTATGGTCATTATGAATTTTTGGTGATGCCTTTCGGTGTGACGAATGCTCTGGCAGTTTTCATGGATTATATGAATCGGATATTCTAACCTTACTTGGACCAATTTATGGTGATTTTCATTGATGATATTCTTATTTATTCTCGTGATCCTTAAGAGCACGGAGAACACCTAAGGATTGTTTTATCCATCTTACAAGAGAAGCAACTTTTTGCTAAGTTAAGTAAGTATGAGTTTTGGATGTCTGAGGTTAATTTTCTCGGTCATGTCATATCCCAGGGAGGTGTAGCGGTCGATCCATCAAAAGTTGAAGCAGTGATTAATTGGGAGAGACAGAAGAATGCTTCTGAAGTTAGAAGTTTCTTGGGATTGGCAGGGTACTACAGAAGGTTTATCAAGGGATTTTCGCAACTGGCTTTACCATTGACAAGACTTACTCGGAAGGATTATTCGTATGAGTGGGATTCGGCTTGTGAAAGAAGTTTTAGGAGTTTGAAGGAGAGATTGACGACCACTACTGTTTTGGTTATTCCTGATCCGAGCAAGTCGTATGAGGTATATTGTGATGCATCGAAGAAGGGATTAGGCGGTGTGTTAATGCAAGAGGGACATGTAGTGGCTTATGCTTCACGACAGTTGAAAGTCCATGAAGCGAATTACCCAACGCATGATTTGGAGTTGGCGGCATTTGTATTTACTTTAAAAGTGTGGCATCACTATTTGTATGGTGTACGTTTTGATATGTTTAGCGACCACAAGAGCTTAAAGTACTTATTTGATCAGAAAGAGTTGAACATGCGTTAGAGGAGATGGATAGAATATTTGAAGGATTATGACTTGGAGTTAAAATACCATCCGGGTAAAGAAAATAAGGTGGCGGATGCATTGAGTAGGAAGGTGTTGTATAATGCCGGGTTGATGATGTTAGAGTATACCTTAATGGAAAAGTTTAGAGATCTAAATATTCAATTTAACTGGACTCCAAATTGTGTAATTATGGGGAATTTGAATGTCACTTCTACTCTTAGGGAAGAAATCCAGCAAGAGCAAGGGTTAGACGAGAAGTTACAAGAAGTGTTATTGCAACCGGGTTTTGTGCGAGCTACCGACGGAACAATTTTGTTTAACCAAAGGATTTGTGTTCCGGATAGCCCGGAGTTAAAAAGAAGGATTTTGGAAGAAGCGCATAAGGGTGCTTTTACTATACATCCGGGGTCTTCAAAGATGTATCAAGATTTAAAGAGGGACTATTGGTGGCCCGGGATGAAAAAGGATATTGCGGTGTATGTGTCGGAATGTGCGGTGTGCCAACAAGTGAAGATTGAGCACCAAAGGCCGGGTGGCTTGTTGCAACCTTTAGAAATTTCGACGTGGAAATTGGATAGTATTTCGATGGAATTCGCAGTGGGATTACCCCGTGCGCAAGGTGGCTATGATTCGATTTAGGTAATTGTAGATCGGTTAACGAAATCCGTGCATTTCTTAGCTGTGAAGACTACCTACAAGGCGAGTCATCTCGCAAGGTTGTTCATTTTAGAAATAGTGAGATTGCATGGTATTCCTACTAGTATCGTTTCAGATAGAGATCCAAAGTTTACTTCCAGATTTTAGAGAGCTTTTCAACAAGCCATGGGAACGAGGTTATGTTTGAGCACGTCGAATCATCCGCAAACGGACGGTCAGACGGAACGGACAATACAAACTATGGAGGACATGTTGAGAGCTTGTGTACTTGAAAGTGGAGGAAATTGGATAGAACTTTTGTCGTTGATCGAATTCTCTTATAATATCAGTTATCATGCAAGTATTGGTATGGCACCTTATGAGGCGTTATATGGTAGGAAGTGTAGAACGCCATTGTGTTGGGCGGAGGTTGGCGAGGATAGAATTTTGGGACCCGAGATTATTCACGAAACCACGGAAAAGATTAGAATGATTCGTGGGAAAGTTAAACAAGCCCAAGATCGTCAGAAAAGCTATGCGGACAACCGTAGGAGACCGTTAGAGTTTGATGAGGGGGGATAATGTATTTTTGAAGGTTACTCCGAGATTGAGATTGAAAGGACCATTTAAATCACGGAAGTTAAGTCCAAGATACGTGGGACCGTATCAAGTCTTAGAAAGAATTGGAGAAGTAGCTTACAGATTAGCCTTACCGCCTTCTCTGTCAGAGATGCACGACGTTTTTCATGTGTCTCAGCTTCAGAAATTTGTCCCAGATCCTCTTCAGCCAATTTTACCAGATACCATTGAGATAGAAGCTGATTTGACGTTTGAGCCTCAACCGAGTCGTATCACAGGAAGAGAAACTAAAGTGTTAAGAAATAAAGAGATTCCTCTTGTTAAGGTCCAGTGGGATGAGACGCATCCGGGCGATGCAACTTGGGAATTGGAATCGGAAATGCGGGAGGTCTACCCTCATCTGTTCAGGTAATCTTTTAAATTCGAGGGTGAATATCTATTTAAGGGGGGGGGGGGGGGGGAGGATGTAATACCCCATAATTTTGTGAACGTTTTGGATAATATTATTATGATCAAATGGGTTCCGGTGTACTCTGAGCAATTATTGGATAAAATAATAAGAGTAAACTAACAAACTCGGACTGATTTGATTAATATTATTTAACTTGGAATTTTATTAATTGGTGCAATTGAGACAATTTGAACAATTAGTAGTATTACCAATTAATGTTTTCTATATCTATTTTCCTTTTCCTTTATTTGAAAAAGTTAGTAACTTGGAGAGAGAATTGGAGGAGAAGGAAAAAGGAAGGAAAAGGAGAGGAAATTCTCAAGAGCTCAAGAGATTGATTCATCAACCCATCTCCAATCTTTTCATCTCAGCTTCATCATCCTCATCTTGTAATCCAGGTGGGTTCTAGTTAGATGCTTTAGAGTAGAGTTTTATTGAGTTTAGAGATAGTTTTGATGTTGTGAGAAATGAGAAATTTTGCACTAAAATCATGTTTTAATGTTCCTTATGATTGATACATGTTAAATATGTGTTGTTGTGTATCCAATTGGTATTTTTCTGGTGTTTAGAAGTGAATTAGAAGGGAAAATGGAGCATTTTCGCATAATCCATTATGCAGGAAAAATTCTAGTTTTCACGCTGCCCATACGCGTATCACCCAAGGCAATACACGTATTGGTTAAGGCAATACGCGTATGGCCATGAAGAAATGTGAGCAATACGCGTATGGGGTTCCATTTTCTCGGCCATCTGCCCATTTGCGTATTGGTACGCGTACGGTTTTGGGCAATACGCGTATGAGGTAGGGTAGTACGTGTATTGGAGTTTTAAATGGAATTTTTAAGGGAAAACAGCCTCTGCCCATACGCGTATCACTTTGGGAAATACGTGTATGGCTGGGCGAGCCAGCTGGGTAATACGCGTATGACACAAGGCAATACGCGTACGGCCAGTGAGAGTGCAGAATTGTGTTTTTCACGATACCATTTCTTGTTATTTTCCATAACTCGTGTTCCGATTATCCGTTTTTAACATTCTTGATATCGTTGGGAAGCTAACAAAATGTACTATCTTATTAAAATGGTTTTAAGATTGTTGGCCGATTTAATTATGTCGGGATTTTGGAATAGTGTCGTTTCGTCGACTTTTATTGTTTAATGGTGGGTAATTGTTGTTGAATATGTATGTATGTTAAAGTACGAAATAGGTAGAGTGAGGAACATTACCGTAAACAAGTGTTGGAAAGGGTGGAATGACATAGTGACAACGCTCGTGCATGAGAGGCCGAGACGTGTGTAGAATAATCATAACCAGTTTATCTTATGGTGTAGTTTCATGAGACTCGAGCACCTCCTCTAAAACGTATGCACAATTACTTGGCAGGTTTGATTCCCGCGTGTAGTACGAATGGAACCTATATGGTAAAGAGACTTGTGATGGTTAACAGGCCATGAGAAGTGATGGATCACGGCTAACAGGCCGATGATCCCGAATCCATTTCGTATGCCAAGTAACTACAAGGATCCATGACTCGTGTCGTCTTCTAGACGTAGGAGCATACGGGAAAAGGGGATGCCTTGGTACGGTTATTGATTAGCGAGATTCTTGAGTTAACAGGCTCAGGACGTACTTTGGTACTAGTGTGAGTTAATAGGCTCACGGGTGTGGATACATATATAGTGTGTGTACTCAAAGTCACTTCCCTTCCCTTTGACTTGAGTTAGGTTTATTAGAACCTTGTAAAGCCGAGAGGACTTTAAGATAGCGAACTCACTGAGATTTGATGTATCTCACCCCACTGTTGTTGTTTACATCACATGTACTGCAGGTTCCGCAAAGGGTAAGGATAAGGCTGTGTGACTATCCTTACTTATCTGATGGCTTTGCTTCCGTTGTGGAGTTTTTTTTTTGAGATCATTAGTGATCTAGTTCTTTGATTTATCTTTTGAACATCTTGTATATATAACATGCCAAAGTTGTTGTAGTAGGTTTTATTTTGGGCATTTATATGTATACTGTGTTACTAGGGACTTGTATATTTCAGTACCAAACGTATTATTCATATATGATATATGCTTTGATGTATGTATTTATATATGGGCGTTACAATTTATAAACAATAAATTTTTACCATCGTCACATGTTTACCTTATATGTGTGAGTGCAATCAAATAAACACTTGAAATATTTACACTCATACAAAATCATTACATATATGTCAATAAATTATTATATAGATATTTATTTGTACTTATAAATTAAAAGAATCAAACAAGATATCAAACACACCATTAATTCTCAATCTTTGATGGCAAAAATTAACTGTAAACAGTACTCTCACACAATGATCAAACATTAGTACTAAGTCTGGTCAGATAAAGCATGTCTTTGACATCAATCATCACCTACATAGATAAAATTAATAATTACTACATACTTACCATCACAAGTATGCAATTGTTCGGCCAAACTGTGCCTTTCTTTTGGCAGACCATAACAATTCGCATCAATAATTACACACTACATCTTTTGTAATTTCGATTGAATCAAATTTACACAACAAAGATTACTTTTGCAAAATGTTACTTCAACCAACTCAATCAAAATTACTAGACATTTTAATAAATTCAATGGGACGAGTCTTAAACTTACAAGACACTACCCACAAATGTAGATCGTATTCATTTAGGATGTCGTTTGATAATAATATTTCTTGAAAGTCCGTATTGTGAGAACAGATTCAAAATAAAACATAAGTTTTATGAATTTATACAAATTGCATGATTAAAACAAATTATTGTATAAAATTTAATAACAATAAACTCAAATAACATAATCATGTTAAATGTATAACTTCAAATCAGATAAATATTAAATATTTATAAATCCAAAATAAATGTCAAACAAATTCACATATACATCATATAATTCTTTAAATAAATTATTTTTGAATCAAAAAAACTAATTCTAAATCCGAAGTATCTAAAATTTAAAGAATCAAATTTTTAATTTTACCTTATAATTTTTAGAGACATTCAAAATATTCAATAAATCTCCATAAATAATATATAATAACTAAATATATATTAAACAAATTAATATTTGCCTTATCTATCAAAAACAAAATTCATGTGCAAATTTTATGTGAATCAAATTGAAATATAAAACAATAATTAAAAATCAAATAAAATGATTTGATGATAAAACCTTCTTCCTTTTAATTCAAAACTAAGAAACAAATCACCAAAATAAGATTTAAATTCAATATTTATCTTTCGCAAATAATTGACATAAATATATATTTCTAAATATATAGTCTCTAGCCACAAATAAAGTGTTGAAAATCAAAATATTTAAAGAAAATATATTTTTATGATTTTCAATCATCGATCATAGCCATATATGTGACTCCAAATATATTTAGCATAATATATATTAAATAACATATCTCCTAAAGAAAACCAAAATTTTCACAAATACTCACTACTACGAAAATCACATTTAGTAACGGTTGCGAAACACATGTAATGATGGTTTCAGATCTGTTGTTAGGTAGTGTGTGATTGTATGTACGGTGGTTTCCACAACGGATGTGTGACCAATAAGCTAGGTACGTAGCATGCTACCTATCACAACGGTTATTTTAAACAACCGTTGTGATATATATTTAGGTCATGGGTTCGAAACCCAACAACAACAATTTATTTGGAAATAATTAACATTTCACCACGGTTACAGAATATAACCGTTGTGAAAAGTACCCTGAGTTTATTATAAAATATGTAGATTGCTTGTTTTTCTTTACACCTCAATAAACATATACAACCATAAAACTTGATGCAGAAGATAATAATTTGAAAAATTAAATTATTTTTGAAAAACAACTTAAATGAACCGTTGTTTTTCAAAGTGCATTCATACCATAGTTGATCTCTTGCTTCTTAACACGTAGTATTTGATTCAATACCCCAAATTCTTCAAAGCAACAGTTCATTCCTAGTTTATTTTGCAAATCATCAATATGTTGTCTAATTCTAAATCATCATCATTATTTTAATCAATGATGAAGTTTTTATGATGATAGCGATGAAGATGATTTAATTTCTCAACACATTTGATGTTTTGCAATATAAATTAATAGAGAACGAACCATTGCTTTCAAGAATTTAGGGAAATAAACCAAATTATATGTGTTAAAGAGCAATATAAGTGAATTACAAAATGAATGCAATTTAAAAATCATGTTTGATCTAAGTTGCATTTCAAATATAACTTAATTTTCAAATTATTGTTTTCTAAATTACTTTAAATGAATGCATGTCCAATGAAGGGAGTGAAACAAACAATTTACCTACATTATAATAAACTCAACAACAACATATACATCAACAACACGACAACAACATACCTTTTATTGAAAATATTCGTAGAATGATCTGAAGTTGATCTACTTTGTGTTGCCATGAATAAAAAGTACAAGGCGGAGGAAGCTTCCAAAATTGATTCTTAATTCTTGTACTGTTTCTCCATAGCAAAACAATGCATTTATGTTAATAACTTTCATAAGTTAACATGTTTTAAAAACATTAACTTGCATTAATATTGTAACATAACAAGCAACAACAACCAGCAGTACATTGTTAACCCAATTAGAAAGTAAATCATGCCACAACAAAAAGCGTCGTGTTAAAATAAATAAGTAGTACATTGTAACATAACAAGCAACAACAACCACAACATAACTAACATTAACATTGTAACATAACAAACAACAACAACAAACAATACATTGTTATCCCAAAAAGGAAGTAAATCATGCCACTACAAAAAGTAGCATGTTAACAACAACTAACAACAACTACCCACAACAGATCAAAAACTTGTCAACAACAACAACTAACAACAAATAATGTAAAACATAACAAGGTCTTCATAGTTCTCAAGGTCTTCATCTGATTCAGAGTCAGTTACATCCAGATCCTTAAGGTCATTCATAATAGCTTATACCTTCTTCATCTTTTCAGGGTTAAGATTCTTAAAATGAATCTTATTATAGCCCGTTCTATCAGAAGGCTCAACAACATTAATGTGTTCCCTAACAGATTCAACTTCTTTGGCTTTGTTCAACCATAACTCCACCATATTAATAACCTCTTTTGTAACTAGAATCTCGTGGGTAAGTTTATTGCTCCCATTATTCATGATGACAGAAGGATCTGAAATCAGAACATACAACAACAGCAACAACATATAACAACATAAAACAACAACAACAACAAAATACAATAAAATAAAATAAAACATAAACTCTCGAACAAGGAAGAAGAAGAATACCTTTATGTATGAAGGATAGCTAATGATGAAGAAGAGAGAAAATGTGTTAAAAAGTCGTGCAGAAATATAATGGCTTTCACAACCGTTCATATTAACAACCGTAGTGATATATATTTCAATTTTAACTTACGTATTATAATTATAATGACAACATCAATTGTAACGGAAAAGTATAAAATTGTTGGAGCTGAGATTCGAACCCTATCACTCCGTAAATGTATAATCGTGGTTTATTAGTTTGACCGTAGTGCAATGTATTTTCATAAATATAAATAAAAACGCACGTCCAAAAATGAGGTATTATCACGGTTAACAATCAGACTGTTGTAGTTTAGTGTGACGAAAGATCTTTTTTATAGTAGTGACTTTTCTTCAAAATATAATCATAAAGATATTATTGAATGAAAACTTTATCATGTAATTTACAAGTCAAATTCAAAAATTTATTTGATGTCAATGAATTATATTTGAATGAAATCTAAAATTTGTGATATATATCACAACAAAAAACTTTATTCTATTAAATTTCTTTGGTTTTATTTTATACAAAATCATGATCAAAACAAATATTTAAAATTATAATACAATTAATATTATACAAAATCATGATCAAAACTTTAATTTTGTTCTCTTATGTTAATTATTATTTTTAATTTTGTACATTTTCTCAAACTTTTGTAAAATTTTTGTTAAAGTAATTTAAATATATGTAGTTAAATTAATTGTTATTTGTAATAGTTAAATAAAATATTTAATTTACAGGTCACTATCACCTCAATACTTTTTTATTTTAATTATTAATTATTGTTATTTGAGTTTATAGGTTCATTATTCATTTTATCGTTCCCTCTTTTTAAATGTCAAATATTTTTTTCTCCATCTGACTGGCCTTTTTCCTT
The DNA here is from genome assembly GCA_022829125.1 of Lathyrus tuberosus. Taxonomy (NCBI): domain Eukaryota; kingdom Viridiplantae; phylum Streptophyta; class Magnoliopsida; order Fabales; family Fabaceae; genus Lathyrus; species Lathyrus tuberosus. The sequence continues at coordinate 10,183,669 of JALAZF010000039.1, read as the reverse complement.
TTTGTATTGTTATTTACTACAATTGAATTTATATAATAATTATTCATTTACTATAAATATGTGAATCTAAATATTTTATACCGTATTAAATTTACTTGTGCGGATGCATGACTTCACCCACATCTGATTTAACCTATTTTCCAAAGTTTTATAGCCGATTATGCGCCATAGCATTCGAAGATTCATATTCTCCCACTTTCTTTTCTTCGATCTTGACGCCTTCATGTTCTTCCTCTTCACTTTCAAATTCATCTTCACACATAGGAGTGGATAAATCAGCAGTGACAATCTTCTTGAAGGATACCATTGTGATGGAGTTAAGCTTCTCCACAAGTTTTGGGGTGCTTTTCGGTGGTTGTGGAGAAAAATATTTGTCTTGCTTGATTTTGTTCTTGGCTTTCTTGGAATTATGACCTCTCATGTCTTCATCTTCATTATGGTTTTCTTGGTTTGCTGGAGCAAACCTTAGTAGAGCTGATATCATTGCAAACCAATATTTTAAAAACCGGACCGGTCATCAAACCGGTGAGAGTATTGGGTCACTGGTTCATCGGTCGAACCATTGGGTCACTGGTCGAACCGCATGACCAAACTGGATTAAACCGGATAACTCAGTTGAATAAACCTGTCATTATAACAAAATTATATATGTATAAAACCGGTCGAACCGGATACTTCAGTCTCTAAAAAATACAACTGACACTTAAATTTTTTGAAAATATCATATCATAAATTCACAAGTTCATAATTTAAATTCAAATTTTAAACATAGTCTAATTGTAAAGTATTACACATAACAAAATAGTACAAAATAACAAGTTGTACTTGCAAATAAAGTCTAATTGCATCAAATATAATTGCACAGTTTATAACAAAATAACACCAATCAATGTCTACTAAATTTAGTTCCAAGGAGGTAAAATTATTTCGATGTTGGGATCTCATTCTTCAATATCAAAACCATCTGCAGCAAAATCAACCGCATCCGCAACATCTTCCTCATCAATGATATCATTACGTTGATTGTTTTCTCCAGAATTAAGGTGTGCATCATCCTCAACGTCAACCTCATCCAAATTTAATTGATCTATAACAAAATCCAATTTAGAGAGTTTAGCAATTGACATATAGTAATAATTTAACATAATAAAATTGTAATTCACAATAACTAATACCATACCAATATCGTTTGAAAATGGTTGGATTGTCATACTAGCAAGATCTTTGCGTAGTGCTTCCACTTCCTCAATAGTTAAGAATGGTGGTGAATCCTCCAACACCCAATTAGAATGATCACCAAGTGTTTCAAAATTGATAGGATCATAATTTTGTTTCTTCTTGTTTCTATAAATCATTAACCATAATATCAAACATAGAACCAAACAAATTATAACGACCAATTATTGAAGTAAATAGAAAGATACAATAGCTAAAAAACAATGAAGTTTACTAATGAATTGCAAATAGGATCATGTAGTACTATTACCATGCATATTATCAAATAGAGAAGTTTACTAAAAAAACAAAAAAATTGGGTTAATATGTTGATAATGTATTAATTCAATATATAATGAGAGAAACTTGGGAAAAATCCAATACCCCTTATATTAACACATTATATTAACACTTTATCTTAAATGACCTGTGATTATTACATTATATGCACTTTACATATTATTTCCGTGATGGTTTGGTGAAAACAGCCTGTGAAGTCTGTGATTATGACATATACACTTTTTAAACAATAGCATAATGAGAGAAACTTGGGAAAAATCCATAATAAGAGCAATACCCATATTGACATATACACTTTTTCCTGCTTATGACATATACACTTTTTAAGCAATAACATAATGAAAGCAATACCCAAATTTTCTAATTTAATTCATAGAAATAACACATTAGCCCCAAGTCTTATCCAAACCAAGAAAATTCTCATTTGAAGGTTGTAATACCCCGTAATTTTGTGAACGCTTTGGATAATATTATTATGATCAACTGGGTTCCGGTGTACTCTGAGCAATTATTGGATTAAAATAATTAGAGTAAACTGACGAACTCGGAACTGATTAGATTAATATTATTTAACTTGGAGTTTTATTAATTGGTGCATTTGAGAGAATTTGAAAAATTAGTAGTATTACCAATTAATGTTTTCTCTATGTCTTTTCCTTTTCCCTTATTTGCAAAGATAGTAGCATTGGAGAGAGAAAGTGAAGAGAAGGAAAAGGAAGGAAAAAGGAAGGAAAAGAAGAGAAAAATTTCTCAAGAGCTCAATAGCTAGAATCATCAACCCATCTTTATCTTTTTCATCTCAGCTTCATCATCCTCATCTTGTAATCCAGGTGGGTTCTAGATAGACACTTTAGTGTAGAGTTTTATGAGTTTAGAGTTAGTTTTGATATTGTGAGAAATGAGTAATTTTGCAATAGAATCATAATCTAACTGCTGGAATTCGATATTTGACTGTGTTGTATACTGGTTGTTATGGTTATAACATGTTTTGGTGTATTTTGATTGGGCAAAATGGAATTTTGGGCTTGAATTTGAGAAACCCGTAGCAGAATTTTCTGCAGGAAAAATCCTGGGTTCCTTTGCCCATACGCGTATCACGCAAGGCATTACGCGTATTGGGTAGGGCAATACGCGTATGGCAAAGGGATTTTAGGGCAATACGCGTATGGAAGTTCATTTTTCACGGCCCTCTGCTGAATTGCGTAATGGTAGGCGTATTTGACAAGGCAATATGCGTAGCGTGTGAGGCAATACGCGTATGGGAGTTTTAGTGGAATTTTGTAGAGGAATTGGTCTCTGCTCATACGCGTATCGCTTTGGGCAATACGCATATGGAATGGGTGAGCGAGCTGGGCAGTACGCGTATGGCACAAGGCAATACGCGTACGGCCAGTGAGAGTGCAGAATTGTGTTTTTTCGCGATACCATTTCTTGTTAATTCCATAACTTGTGTTCCGATGATCCGTTTTGAATATTTTTGGTATCGTTGGAAAGCTATTCCAATGCTCTTTATGATAGTGAAGGAAAAACATGTGATTATACCATGGTTTGATAAGATAAATATGATTGATGTTGAGTATGCATGTTAAAATATGAAACAGGTAGAGCGAGGAAACCTTAGTACAATATAATGACTTAGAGAATCGTGCGGCAATGCTTACATCGATACTAGAAGATTATCCTTGTTAAGTAGTTGTTAGTTTAGGATCGTATTCCTCCGGTTTATTGTGTGTGTCAATAAATACCGTGACCCGTGTTGAAGAGCTCCTTGTGCGGGATGGTCGGGGAGAAGTATTTATTAAGTAAGTAACCGTGACCCGTGTTGAAGTGCTCCTTGTGTGGGCTGGCCGGGGAGAAGTTACTTAGTGGTTGGTACCGTGACCCGTGTTGAAGTGCTCCTTGTGTGGGCTGGCCGGGGAGAAGTACCAACTGTGGATAACCGTGACCCGTGTTGTATTTGCCTTGTATGGCTGGCCGGGGAGAAGTTATCTACATTAAGAATCCGTGACCCGCGTTGTATTTACCTCGTATGGCTGGCCGGGGAGAAGATTCTTAACTTGTGTGTCGTTTTGTGTATTGCACGATTGTTTCTCTAGTCATAAATGTTTGAACTCAAAGTCTAGTTCCTTTTTCCCCAACTTGAGTTAGGTATTGATTAGAACCTTGTAAAGCCGAGAGAATCCATAAGATAGAGAACTCACTGAGATTTGATGTATCTCACCCCACTGTTGTTGTTTACATCACAGGTTCCGTAGGTTCGGCGAAGGGTAAGGACAAGGTTGTTTGACTTTCCTTACGGATCGTAGCTTTTGTGTGGCAAGGCTTCCGTTGTGGAGCTTTTTGAGATCATTATTTGATCTAGTTCCTAGTATTTATTTTTGTAACATCTTGTAGATATACTATGCCGTAGTTTTTTTGTATTTAGGATTTTGGGCATGTATATGTATAATGTGTTTACTAGGAACTTATTGTATATTTCAGTACCAAACGTGGATTTCATGTATAATATATGCTTTGATGTATGTATATATACATGGGCTTTACAGTTGGTATTAGAGCAGGTCGTATCCTCGACCTAGCCATGAAATAGAATAAGTTTTTCTTTCCGTTTCATATGCGTGGTGTCGCCTTTGGTCTTATATGTTATATTTATGGTATTGAGCCTGATCAACTTAATCCTATCTGTATGACATCCAGGAACATGGCTGACGGGCGCAGAAACAATTGTGGTAGGCCCAGAACTACTCCAGCTGGGACGAATCCGTCGGTCGGCGATGGGAATGCTCCTCTGTATCAGTTTATGCAACAGATGCAGCAACAACAGAATCAGTTTATGCAGCAAATGGTTCAACAATTAAATGGAGGTCTGCATCCTCAGGTGGTTGTTCCAGAATCGGTAGTGGGACTTTCCGGGATTTCTCCCGCATGAATCCTTCGAAATTCCATGGCGGATTGGATCCTGTAAAGGCTCATGAATGGATTTCAGGTATGGAAAGGATTTTCTTGATAGTGCAGTGTACCGAGGAGAATAAAGTGGTTTTTGCTTCGCATTCCTTGAAGGGTCCTGCCATGAGGTGGTGGGAGAGTGTGTCGGCTCTTATGACTATTCAGGGTGTACCCAAGGTCTGGGAACAATTCAAGGTAACTTTTATGGAGAAATATTTTCCTAGCTCCTTGCGGACTCAGAAAGAGTTTGAACTTCAACAGTTAAGACAGGGTAATATGACTGTGGCTAGTTATGCTGAAAAGTTTGAAAATATGGATGCTTATTCTAGGCAGGCTATGTATGCTCCGGATGAACGGTGGAAAATATATTAGTTTCTTTTTGGACTAAAAGCGGAAATCTCTCATAGTGTATCTCAGAGGGAGTTCACTACTTATGCAGAAGTTCTAAGACAATGTTATGTGGCAGAGCATAGTTTGAAGAAAGTGCAAGCAGAAAGTGTTGTAAGTAGGGTAAATCAGGGTGATCGTGGAAGAGCAAGTCAACAGCTTGGGCCAAGATCACAAGCTTTCAAAGGAAAGTAAGTTGCTAGACCTAATGTTATTCCTCTGTGTAAAGTGTGCAACAAACGTCATTTTGGGAAGTGTGTCGACGGAAATTTTAGGTGTTATAATTATAATGGATTGGGTCATGTGGCTAGAGATTGTACTCATAATAAAAGCCAAGGGCAAGGACGGAATACCGGGAGGGTTTATACCTTAGATGCAAGGAAGACAAAGAATGATAACTCCTTGATTGCGGGTACATGTTTCGTAAATGGGCATCCTTGTTTTGTTTTATTTGATTGTGGGGCAACGCATTCTTTTGTGTCAACGCGATGTGTGAAGTGACTTGGGTTGCAAGCTGTTCCTTTGTTTCCTCCTATGGTGGTCACTACCGCCATGGATGAAATGGTTGAGACACTGTTGATGTGTGAAAATTGTGTTTTGTCTGTGAATGATAGAGTTTTCCAGATTGACCTTATCTGTTTACCGCTTAAGAAAGTTGATGTCGTATTGGGAATGGATTGGCTTTCAGCTAATTCGGTATTTATTGGGTGTGAGGAAAAGTTAATCATTATTCCATCCGATGAGGCTACTCCAAGGGATGTTTTGACAACTATTTTGGAAGGTACGGTTGGAATGATAAATTTCTTATTTGAGGAGGAAAAGTCTGTTCTTTTGATTCTCACTAAGGAGGAAAGTAGCAACCTTCAAGTTTTAAGTATTCTGGTAGTTTGTGAGTTTCCTGAAGTTTTTCCCGAGGATGTCACTTCTCTTCCTCCAGTGAGGGAAGTGGAATTCTCTATTGACCTGATACCGGGAACGGCTCCAATATCCGTTTCTCTATATCGGATGGCACCACTTGAATTAAGAGAACTAAAGGATCAATTGGAAGAATTGATGGCTAAGCATTTTGTTCGACCAAGTGTTTCGTCCTGGGGAGCTCTAGTGTTATTAGTAAAGAAAAAGGATGGTGGAATGCGGTTGTGTATCGATTACCGTCAGTTGAACAAGGTCACCATCAAGAATAAATACCCATTACCAAGGATAGACGATATGTTAGATCAATTGAAAGGAGCCTGTGTGTTCTCGAAGATTGATTTACGGTCGGGTTATCATCAGATTCGTGTGAAGAGTTCAGATGTACCAAAGACTGCGTTTAGAACCCGTTATGGTCATTATGAATTTTTGGTGATGCCTTTCGGTGTGACGAATGCTCCGACAGTTTTCATGGATTATATGAATCGGATATTTCAACCTTACCTGGACCAATTTGTGGTGATTTTCATTGATGACATTCTTATCTATTCTCGTGATCCTCAAGAGCACGGAGAACACCTAAGAATCGTTTTATCTATCTTACAAGAGAGGTAACTTTTTGCTAAGTTAAGTAAGTGTGAGTTTTGGATGTCCGAGGTTAATTTTCTTGGTCATGTCATATCTCAGAGAGGTTTAGCGGTTGATCCATCAAAAGTTGAAGCAGTGATTAATTGGGAGAGACCGAAGAATGCTTCTGAAGTTAGAAGTTTCTTGGGATTGGCAGGGTATTACAGAAGGTTTATCAAAGGCTTTTCGCAACTGGCTTTACCAATGACGAGACTTACTCGAAAGGATTGTTCGTACGAGTGGGATTCGGCTTGTGAAAGAAGTTTTAAGAGTTTGAAAGAAAGATTGACGACGCTCCTGTTTTGGTTATTCCTGATCCTAGCAAGTCGTATGAGGTATACTGTGATGCATTGAAGATGGGATTAGGAGGTGTGTTAATGCAAGATGGACACGTAGTGGCTTATGCTTCCCGACAGTTGAAAGTCCATGAAGAGAATTACCCAACGCATGATTTAGAATTGGCGGCAGTTGCATTTACTTTGAAAGTGTGGCGTCACTATTTGTATGGTGTACGTTTTGAGATGTTTAGCGACCACACGAGCTTAAAGTACCTCTTTGATCAGAAAGAGTTGAACATGCGTCAAAGGAGGTGGATGGAGTATTTGAAGGATTATGACTTGGAGCTAAAATACCATCCGGGTAAAGCCAATAAAGTGGCGGATGCATTGAGTAGGAAGGTGTTGCATATTGCCGAGTTGATGATGCTAGAGTATACTTTATTGGAAAAATTTCGAGATCTAAATCTTCAATTTGTTTGGACTTCTAATAGTGTGATGATGGGAAATTTGAATATCAATTCTACTCTTAGGGAAGAAATCCAACAAGAACAAGGGTTAGATGAGAAGTTACAAGAAGTGTTAGTACAACCGGGTTTTGTGCGAGCTGCCGACGAAATTATTTTATTTAACCAAAGGATTTGTGTTCCGGATAACACGGAGTTAAAAAGGAGGATTTTGGAAGAAGCGCATAAGGGTACTTTTACTATACATTCGGGGTCTTCAAAGATGTATCAAGATTTAAAGAGGGACTATTGGTGGTCCGGGATGAAAAGGGATATTGCGGTGTATGTGTCGGGATGTGCGGTGTGCCAACAAGTGAAGATCGAACACCAAAGACCGGGTGGCTTGTTGCAACCTCTAGAAATTCCGGTATGGAAATGGGATAGTATTTCTATGGACTTTTCAGTAGGTTTACCCCGTACGCAAGGTTGTTATGACTCTATTTGGGTGATTGTGGATCGACTAACGAAATCCGCGCATTTCTTAGCCGTGAAGACTACTTACAAGGCAAGTCACCTTGCGAGATTGTTTATCGTTGAAATTGTGAGATTACATGGTGTTCCTTTTAATATAGTGTCCGATAGAGATCCAAAGTTTACTTCAAGGTTTTGGAAGGTTTTTCAACAAGCGATGGGTACGAAGTTGCGTTTGAGCACGTCGAATCATCCTCAGACGGATGGTCAGACTGAGCGAACAATACAAATAATGGAAGATATGTTAAGAGCCTGTGTGCTAGAGAGTGGAGGCAATTGGAAGGAACTTTTACCATTAATTGAGTTTTCTTAAAATAATAGTTACCATGCGAGCATTGGCATGGCTCCCTACGAAGCATTGTATGGGAGAAAGTGTAGGACACCTTTGTGTTGGTGTCGCACCTCGAAAAAATTGCTTGATCGAAGACACAACCCTTCGCGCGAAAGGCGCGGAAAATGGTTCGACAGAGTCGCCACCGAACTTTATTTATCCCAAAAGAGGGAAAGGAAAATATCGAGAAAACCTTTAAGGAGGAGGGATAAGAACATGGTCGTCGCAACCACATTCTGGGTTCGGGAGTCAGTTACATGAGGGGAAGGTACGCGCACCCCCTCACGTCTGTTGTACTCAACGGGAACCTCTTGATTTGAATCGCGATACTCGTTAGCTAAGTTTGTTTGTTTTCTTCTCAAAAATAAATGCGGAAAGGTAAGATAAAAGGGCATCGATGCTAAAGGGGAAATGGGGTGGTTAAAGGATAGGGTGCTCGGCAAGATCATCGCGACCTCGGGCCTACGTATGCTCATTCGGACGAGAATGAGGAATCAGAGAAATCGTAGTTCGACTACGGGGTTTGACAAAAAAAGATGGTAGTGTGCTCGCCAAGATCATCGCAATCTTGTGCCTACGTGTCTTTACTCGGACGAGAATAAAGAATCAGAACAGTCGTAGTTCGTGGTAAGCCCACGAAATAAAAGGTAGAGTTGGGTTGGTATAGATGACGGTTACTTGAACTTAAGAAAGATTTCTCGGGTCCAAGTAATCGGGAGAGTGAGTCAAAGATTTGGCTCCCTCTCTTTTTCATCTAAGGTGGTTGAGTTTGAAAAAGGTTTGATGGTTTGAAAAGCGTTTTGGAATGTTGGACGGATGGTTGTTGAGTTGGATGTGTTTTAGAGGCGTCAATTGCTCACACACGAGTAAGAAAACTCGCACCCAAACAATCGAAGGGAGATCAAAGACTTGAACCCCCATTTTTCACCTTAAAAGAGTTGCGATAGTTGTTAGTTATTTTTGAAGTTTGATTATGAAAATTCGCTTGACGTTGGATCAAGGGTTAATTGTATGAAAAGAGTTTGGTTTGAAAAAGGATTTGGTTAGAGGTTAATTTGAAAATGGGCTCGACGACGAATCGAGAGTTTGGTTGAAAAGAGGTTTGTTTAAAATGGCTCAACGACGAGTCGAGGGTTTGGTTGAAAAGAAGTTGGTTTGAAAATGGCTCGACGACGAATTGAGGATTAGTTTGAAAATGGGTTGTCTATGCTAGTCCCTAGGGGTGCTCCTAGTAAACAAACCACAATCAAAAGAAAACTAAATGCGTACATCGGAATGGGGAGCGGGGTACATGTAAATTACAAGGGGTGACATGAAATAAAGGGTCTCATTGTAAGGTAGCCCAAGAGAAAGCCGTGTGTGTGCAAAGGTGTCCTAAACTAAGCCTTGATCGAAAGTCACCAAGCACCCAACAGTCCATCAATTATTACTTTAGGGTTTTGATATTTTTAGTGTTTTTTTATTAATGGTGAACAAAGAAAATGGTTAGATAAATATGAATATGATATGAACAATGATAATAAGAATATGAATAATATAATCGAGATAATATGAACAAGGTATAATATTGACATAAAATAAAATTGGTCTCGTCTTAATCGGAATTTAATCGAGAAATCAATAATCAACGATTTTTTACTTTCATTGACCAAAAGTGAAAATAAAAGAATATAAATCGAAATAGACATAAAAATCGGAAAACTAAGAAAGGTCTCATCTTTACTAAGATTTTAAATCGAAAAATCGATAATCTTAGTATTTGATTTTCATTGACCCAAAAATGAATAAAAATAATAGAAATGAAATAAAATCGAAAATGACAAGAAAAATAATAAAGGTCTCACCTTTATCAAGATTTAAAATCGAAAAATCGAAAAATCTTAGATATTTGGTTTTCATTGACCCAAAATGAAAAAATAAGGAAAAATATAATAAGAAATGAAATAAAAAATCGAAAAAGATAAGAAAAAGAATAAAGGTCTCACCTTTATCAAGATTTAAAATCGAAAACTCGATAAATCTTGATATTTTGGTTTTTATTGACCCAAAATGAATAAAATAAAGACAAAATAAATCGAAATAATAATAAATAAATAGTAGGCCTTATATTAATCAAAATTTAATCGGTTTGAAAAAAAACCGATTATATCATAAATAGTGTTATATCATTGGCCCAAATTAAAATAAAAACAAAATGAAATAATTGTAGGAAATATAAAATAAACAAGAAATTTTAAAATAAAATAAAATATTAAAATAGATGAAATTTTTGAGGAAAAAGAAATTAAGAGAGGGTGTAGAGTTTGAAAGGTGGTGTGGAGAGAATCTACACGGGCTTGCAAAAGCCCAAAATCCACAATATGAAGCAAAGTTTTCAAACAGAAATACAAAATTAGGTCAGCTTATTATTGTGTTCTTTTTTTTAACGAAAAAAAGGAAATAAAGGTCATAAGAAGACCTCAACGGAACACGGTCAGGAGAAATAAATGCACCATTATTTTTTTACTTAGTCAATGTGTAAACAAATCAACACTACACACCCTTAAAATGTGAACAGAACAACAACGATGAACAAGCTTGCATCCATGGTGAAAAAACAGAGAGACCACAAAGGTGAATCAAAGAGAAAACGAAATCAAATTGTCTCAACCTCTCCTCGCGCGATCCATGCCGTTTTCATTTCGCTCCCTTCTCCGTTGTGGTTTCGTTCAGGTTTGTTGGTTTTGTCACTCTTCTTCTTATTCACTTTCGGTTTCGAATGGGTTGTGATTGGATTGTTTATTAATCTCTCTACTTCATCTCTTTCTGATTCTGGATCTGCGTGTGTTTTAATTTGAATGGGTTATGAGTTGTGATATGAAGATTAATGGAGCGGATTGAGTGGGTTTTAGGTGACGGTTTGAATGGGATTGATGAAGATTTGTGGAGATTTGAGTATTGAAGCAGGTGATTTGTCAGTGGTGAATGAAGCAGAAGGTATGTGAAGGAGGTTGGAAGGTTTGTATTCGCAAGAAAATGGAACGGATTGGTATAGAAGGTTTGTGATTTTTTTTTTTGTGATTATGGCAGAAGGAAGAGAGTGATTAAGGTTATTATGGGAAAGTGGTATGAAGAATGAGTCAAGGTTTAGATGAAATTTAGGCAGAGGTTTTATGGCTTTTATCGAGCAAATTTGAGGGTGAAATGGGAATTGAGAATTTGGGAAAGGGATTTGTGAGCTGGCAAGAATAACGGTTTCATTTGGAATATTTGTTGCTGAAGGAATTTTTCGTTTTTGATTTTGTTTATAGGTTGTGGTTTCAGTGCGTGGTGGGAGTCGTACAATCTCGTGCAGGTCATGGTTCAAGATGGTGAAATGTTGTCCGGTATTGTTGTACGAGTCATTTGCGTTTTGTGTTGCTTGGTAGTGGGTGTATGGCCGGTGAAAGTTTTGGTGATTTTTTGAATCATGTTTGCTGTGTGGAAATTTGTTGCAGGTACATATTGATGCTTTGTTTGGCAGGTGGTGGAATTGATGTGGGGTCCTTGTTTTGGCTCACATGTGCATTGGCCTTTTTTCCGATTTATTTTTCCATGCTGTAATTAAACCTTGTATTGGACTTTGATGAAGCAGTTTAAATTGGCCTTGCTTTTGGAATCTTTTGTTGGAAAATTTTTGGCACAACTTTGTAGAGTAATGGGCTCTTTTTTTTTTATTTTTGTAGAGTTTTTGGTAATTGGAAATGGGTTTGAAAAACGTTAATGGGCTTTTGGTTTATAAATTTGTAAAATGAACTTTTGGAAAAAAAGAATATGGATATAAAAAGAAATGGTGATTTGATTAAAAAAAGTAAATTGGATTTTTTTGGATTTTTGTTTTAAATGGATAAAGGGATAAATGGATAAAAAGAGTGGTTTTATGGAATGGATATTGAGATGGTTTTAAATGGATATTTAACTGGATGAAGGATAAAAATGGTTAAAAGATAAATATGACTTAAAATAAAAATGGATAAGAAATAAAAGAGAGATGAAGTTAAAGACAACATTTTTTTTTGGTTTTCTGAGTAACGGTTAGTGGGTGGATGTACAGATGAAAGTTATACACAGGTAGGACAAATTTGGGGTATGACAGATGCCCCTATCTAATTGGCTTAAACTGAGTTAGATGAACTACTACGGCGTTCGGTCTTTCGAGGTATAAGACAATTAGATATGAAGAAGACCACATATTTGTCTGAAAGAAAGAAAAGGATTGAGAAGTTGAAATACAAGAAATCTGACACCAAAAGGATGACAGACCTATCGCCAAAAGGATGATAGTGAACACACACATAGACCCTTCCTCCAAAAGGATGAAAATGAGGTCAAAGCCTGCTATTACTAAAAGGATAATAGGGCACATACGCACACAGACCCTTCCACCAAAAGGATGAAAATGAGGTCAACGCCTGCTATTACCAAAAGGATAATAGGGCACATACGCACACAGACCCTTCCACCAAAAGGATGAAAATAAGGTCAACGCCTGCTATTACCAAAAGGATAATAGGGCACACACACACAAACCCTTCCACTAAAAGGATGAAAATGAGGTCGAAGCCTGCTATTACCAAAAGGATAATAGGGCATACACACACACGGATCCTTCCACCAAAAGGATGAAAATGAGGTCAAAGCCTGCTATTACCAAAAGGATAATAGGGCACACACACACACGGATCCTTCCAACAAAAGGATGAAAATGTGGTCAAAGCCTGCTACTACCAAAAGGATAATAGGGCACACACACACAGACCCTTCCACCAAAAGGATGAAAATGAGGTCACAGCCTGCTATTACCAAAAGGATAATATGGCACACACGCATACAGACCCTTCCACCAAAATGATGAAAATGAGGTCAAAGCCTGCTATTACCAACAGGATAATAGGGCACACACACACAGACCCTTCCACCAAAAGGATGAAAATGAGGTCAAAGCCTGCTATTACCAAAAGGATAATAGGGCAAACACACGCACACAGACCCTTTCACCAAAAGGATGAAAATGAGGTCACAACCTGCTATTACCAAAAGGATAATAGGGCACACACACATACGGACCCTTCCACCAAAAGGATGAAAATGAGGTCAAAGCTTGCTACTACCAAAAGGATAATAGGGCACACACACACACGAACCCTTCCACCAAAAGGATGAAAATGGGGTCAAAGCCTGCTACTACCAAAAGGATAATAGGGCACACACACACGGACCCTTCCACCAAAAGGATGAAAATGAGGTCAAAGCATGCTATTACCAACAGGATAATAGGGCACACACACCACACACAAAGACCCTTCCACCAAAAGGATGAAAATGAGGTCAAAGCCTGCTATTACCAAAAGGATAATAGGCCACACACGCACACAGCTATCTGACACCAAAAGGATGACAGACCTATCACCAAAAGGATGATAGTGGACACAACTTACTACTACCAAAAGGATAATAGCAAGAAAAATGATACCAAAGGCTATCACTCACCAAAAGGATGACACACAGACCAAGGGTTCATGGATCGGCGACACCAAAAGGATGACAGATCAATACAAACTACTACCACCAAAAGGATGATAGGAAACTTCTGATTTGAGGATTGACCAACACCAAAAGGATGCAGGTTGAATTGAGTTGACAGGGTTCGGCTATCACCAAAAGGATGATAGTAAGGCAATTGACAAAAGGTCAAGTTTGCTGGGGATATGATGAGTGAGATTTATTTGGAGACATCAACAAATGGTTGAGGCAAAGAAGTCACTTAGGAACACCATCCTTGTCAACAAAAGGTTGAAAGGACCAACTCACTGGGGAACGCCCAAGGACTTGCTTGGATATCACAACTTTATCAATAAAAGGTTGAAGATTTCATGAGGAACGCCCATGAACTTGAAGGAGATGCCCCTGACTGGGCTGAAGATTGCTTGGAAATCTTGTCTTGAGGTTGATCAACAAAAGGTTAAAACAACTTCGTGAGGAACACTCACGGATTTGCTGAAGTTGCCCCTGGCTGGGCTGAAGATCGTCTTGCAGTCTTGAGATTGATCCTGGATCTTACGCATGCACATGTACGAATGCTTGATTTTGTAATGATGTGCAATGTAAATGCTGACGCGCGGAGATGCAAGTGCTGGGGAAGTATGATTTGGTTTTTGTATGCATATGATGCAAATGATGTTGAATGTGATGCATATGATTGCAGACGGGTGATTGGATATGTTTGGTAAAGGTGACAGCGTGGTGGACTTTTGGTAGTTGCTAATGCGGATTGGACTTTGGGTGGGGGGAGGGTTTGATTTCCTCGACACTCAGTTTGTTGAAGACGTCATGATTGAAGAAACGAAGATACTCTCGATGCCTCAAGTTTGATGACTTATTGATGAACTGTGGGTTCACTCCTGAGAAATCCACAACTCTATGCTTAATGGTCAGGATAGCCTGCTTGACCAACTTGAAGATACAAAGGGATCTGCCTTCTGCAATGTGTCTTGCCCTAGTTTGAACATGGTAATGGTCTGCCCCTGATTAACCATTTCTGAAGTGATTTAATCTTTGAAAGTTGAGCTTTGATGTGCTTCTGAGATGGCTTGCCCCTGATTGAGGTGTTGAAGGAGTTTGCCCCAGACTGTGGGTTTTGAGGGAGTCTTGCTTCGAGTCAGCACCACTGAAAGTTCAAGTTCCTCTTTGATTGCCCCTTGTTGGAATTGTCTTGATGTCCAACACTGATTTGCAGTTAAAATTGCTCATTCACAAATGGTAATCTTAATACAATGCTCATGCAAGTTTTGAATAAGATTCGTTTATTCGAGTGTCGTGATATTGTGAGACGAATGGATCGTTAGTCCAGACGTGTGTTGATTTTGATGGTGTGAAAGATATAGCAAAGAGAATGACACCAATGCTGAAGATTAGCAAATATGGGGAGTCAGTTTACGCAACCTTGCGATAGTATGCTTTCAGAATAAACCTCGCCTCAATTTGGTCTTTCGAGGGTTGTAACATGGTCTGGTTCACGGTTTAAGAAACAAAGGATATTTGGCTCAAAGTATGATTTGTACCCACCCCTTCTTCGTGATGAACTTCCAGTCCTACGTTCAGTTAATTGTGCACATGTTTGTATTCCAAAAAGGTTGACGGTGTAAACGTGATGATTCAAGGTTTGCTCGAAATGGCAGTCACCTTATTCTTTTTTTGATGGATGTCAGTGACCCTTTGAGATGGTGGTCACTGAATCTTATTTTGTTTTTGTTGAGGATTCAAGGGCCTCTTTGTTTTTGTTTCGATCCCTATCTTTTGCATGGACTGATTTCGCTTTTCAAGTCCATCGGGATTGCCTTGATTTTTTCCTAAGTCTCCTTTGAGGTGCTCGACTTAGTAGGCTTTTGATTTTTTTGTTTTGTTTTGTTTTGTTGGAGGATAGTGACTGCCAAGTCATGGTTATTGATGAACAACCGTCATGTCTTTTGTTTTTGCTTTGTGATTTGAGTGCGTAATTGGGTTAACTGGACACTACCCTGCCCCAGGTTGAGTGTAAGGGTTTGAGTATCCGAAGGAAACTACTACTTCTAGGCTCGAAGTGGTTTACTAGGGATTAACTCCTTGTCTCTCCAGTGTTTGGGGGTTGAAACAATGCCTGTACATCATTGACGAGATTTTATCTGAAAGCATACATTTTGCAATTATGGGTATTTCGCTCTCATCATCCTCCCTCCAATCATTGCTAAACGGCAGTTGATAAAGAGAGTGAAGTGGAAATAGATGTGTCGATGTTTTGCAGTAAAATGGAAAAAATGAGTGAATACGACATAACTGATTCAAAACATGCATAATCATTACATTAAGAAAACCAAATACAAACGGCAATGTTCAAAGCATACAGTACTTAAACAAATAAAGACGAAAATACAAGAATGCAAATGATGGGATGGCAACATGACTGCCTTCTTTGGGGAAACTTGAACTTGATTTAACTTGGCTTGCTGCTGGCACTAGCTTGGCGATGGCATAGGGTTTTTGATGACGTTTGGAGCCCTCCCATTGAACGTGAGAAACTTTGAGTCGATCATGTCTTGAACCTTGTGTTTGAAAGCTCTGCAGTCCTCGATCATATGCCCTGGAGCACCCTTATGAAACTCGTAATGAGCATTAGCATCATAATCTAGGGGAGTGATAGTTGGAGGAGCTAGGTCCCTCTGAGCGATTGCCTTCTTTTTCATCAATTGAGCAAAGATCTGAGCATATGACATTGGCAGATGATCAAAGTCTCTATCAAACCTCCTTGTCCTATGTTGATTAGGCTGACGTTGTTGAGAAGCTCTCTGTTATTGATGTTGAGGAGGATACTGATACCCTTGCTGGTTGTAGGATTGTTACTGAGGAACCTGTTGTTGAGGCATTGGAGCTTGAACAGCTTGAACTATTGGCTGATAAGGCATCAGAGCATATTGCGCAGTAGCAACATACAGATACTGGAAGTATGGCATATGAAAAGGCATTGGAGCGGGAGCTTGTTGTTGAGCTTGCCATTTCTGAGCAGAGACAACATTTGTTTCGCCCTCTTTCTTTTTATATCCATTGAAGGTCTTCTTGACTGCAGACTGACTACTAGAACCTCCTTGGATCTTTCCACTTTTCATACCTTCTTCAATTCTCTCACCGACAATTACCAAATCAGAGAATCTGGCAGAAACATTACCAATCAATTTCTTATAGTATTGGCCTTGCAAAGTACCCATGAAGATATCAATCAGTTCACGATCAACAAGAGGTGGATGAACCCTTGCAGCTAGCTCTCTCCAGCGTTGCGCGTACTCCTTAAAGGATTCGTTGTCCTTTTGAGCCATACTCTGAAGTTAAGTATGATTCGGAGCAAGGTCGGTGTTGTATTTGTATTGCTTGACAAATGCATCAGCTAGATCATCCCAAGTGTGCACATTGCTACACTCCAGTTGTATATACCACTCAAGAGATGCTCCAGACAGACTGTCTTGAAAGCAATGAATCATCAGTTTTTCGTCTTTGGCATGGGCAGCCATCTTGCGGCAGTACATCCTTAGATGCATGTGGGGACAACTGAGGCCTTTATACTTTGGGAATTTTTGCACTTTAAATTTGGGAGGGATGACAACATCTGGCACCAAGCACATATCCAGAGCATTCAAAGAAGTTGAGTTGCGTCCCTCCATAACTCGGAGTTTCTCAACTAGAACACGACACATCTTGATGGCTTCAGAATCCTGAGCAGCAGTAGGATTGGCAATCGGGATAACATCATGATAATTTTGGACTTCATCATACTGATATATCAGATTCTCTTCAGCATGAGGAATAGGAATCTGAGCGACAACAGGTTGGGCTTGCGGAATGGCACTAACAGTAACTCGAGATGTTGGAAGTGGTTGAGATGTCGTTGGAGCGAAGTCCATTAGTATCCCATAAGTGATGGGGTTGGGAACAGGAACAGAGAGCCTTGAGGTAGATGCTTGAACAGGCACAGTGTTGTTGGCAGCAGCGACTTCATGCAGTTCTTCTTCTTTTCTGGCCATCATGATGGCTTCGAGAATGTGGTCAATCTTTCCTTTGATAGAGTCCAACTCTTCTCTGAAGGCGGCTTGCTCTTGTTGAATCTGCTCCATCATTCGTCTGGTATTGGCTCGAGTTGCGTACTGGTGTCGAGGAATCAGCTTGATTTACTGGAGAAGGAAGGAAGTCGAAGTGAGATTCAGAGGTTGAAATGCAATGCAAGATGTATAACAGATGCAATGATATGAGATGCAATGCAAGATGCAAGATCCAGGATCGTAGGATCAAACAGCTTCAAACAGTTCTGCGGTTGGCCGGAGATGACGGGTCAAGAACCACAACTAGGATTGAAGAAATCCCATGGGCAGGTTTCTAAGACAGGTACGTGCCTAGAGTTATGGATATATTTCGAAAACATTATAACCAAGACGAAGAGACATCCGACTATAATATCCTCGAAATAATCTCGTCTAGGTGAGGTCTTCGTTTCTTCCCCACGAGAAAGATTCCTCAGAGGCGCCCACTACACAACCATCGACACACGGGTTCTAAATAGGGTTCTCAGAATCCTAGATCGAGGTCGAAAATATTACTGTCAGGAAGTAATACATTCGAGGGATCTCATCTGATTGGGGCGTTAGCATTAACTCACATAGAATTAATGCTACCAACCACCATGGGTAAATTGGGTTAATGGTCCTTGGGATCAACGACCCACCTCGAAAGTATTACCACCATGGCAAAGATCCACCACAACAATAATATCTCCAAGGGAATCTACTCCAAGCGGTGGTTTTCGCTTCAACTCACGCGGAAGAGACCACGCAAACCTACACTACACAACCACCATCCTAATCCTAGGTTTTTTCTCGACTCGGGTGTAGAGCCATCTCACAAAGTTCCCAATATCATAACAACCCAACAATGTCACAAAAGGTAACACAAATAAGGAAATAGGAAAGCAAGCAAGTAAGCAAACGAGAAGAAAAAGAAAAACAAAGCTAAAGAGCTAGCGATTCGAATCAAGATAGGCTCGACTCTCTCTTGTATGGAGCAAATCATTTCCCCAGCAGAGTCTCCAACTGTCGCACCTCGAAAAAATCGCTTAAATCGAAGACACGACCCTTCACGCGAAAGGCGCGGAAAACGGTTCGACAGAGTCGTCACCGAACTTTATTTATCCCAAAAGAGGGAAAGGAAAATATTGAGAAAACCTTTAAGGAGGAGGGATAAGAACATGGTTGTCGCAACCACATTCTGGGTTCGGGAGTCGGTTACGTGAGGGGAAGGTATGCGCACCCCCTCACGTCCGTTGTATTCAATGGGAACCTGTTGATTTGAATCGCGATACTCGTTAGCTAAGTTTGTTTGTTTTCTTCTCAAAAATAAATGCGGAAAGGTAAGATAAAAGGGCATCGATGCTAAAGGGGAAATGGGGTGGTTAAAGGATAGGGTGCTCGGCAAGATCATCGCGACCTCGGGCCTATGTATGCTCATTCGGACGAGAATGAGAAATCAAAGCAATCATAGTTCGACTACGAGGTTTGACAAAAAAATATGGTAGTGTGCTCGCCAAGATCATCGCAATCTTGTGCCTACGTATCTTTACTTGGACGAGAATAAAGAATCAGAACAGTCGTAGTTCGTGGTACGCCCACGAAACAAAAGGTAGAGTTGGGTTGGTATAGATGACGGTTACTTGAACTTAAGAAAGATTTCTCGGGTCCAAGTAATCGGGAGAGTGAGTCAAAGATTTGGCTCCCTCTCTTTTTCATCTAAGGTGGTTGAGTTTGAAAAAGGTTTGATGGTTTGAAAAGCGTTTTGGAATGTTGGACGGATGGTTGTCGAGTTGGATGTGTTTTAGAGGCGTCAATTGCTCACACACGAGTAAGAAAACTCGCACCCAAACAATCGAAGGGAGATCAAAGACTTGAATCCCCATTTTTCGCCTTTAAAGAGTTGCGATATTTGTTAGTTGTTTTTGAAGTTTGATTATGAAAATTCGCTTGACGTTGGATCAAGGATTAATTGTATGAAAAGAGTTTGGTTTGAAAAAGGATTTGGTTAGAGGTTGATTTGAAAATGGGCTCGACAACGAATTGGGAGTTTGGTTGAAAAGAAGTTTGTTTGAAAATGGCTCGACGACGAGTCGAGGGTTTGGTTGAAAAAAAGTTGGTTTGAAAATGGCTCGATGACGAATCGAGGATTAGTTTGAAAATTGTTTGTCTATGCTAGTCCCTAGGGCTGCTCCTAGTAAACAAACCACAATCAAAAGAAAACTAAATGCGTACATCGGAATAGGGAGCGGGGTACATGTAAATTACAAGGGGTGACATGAAATAGAGGGTCTCATTGTAAGGTAGCCCAAGAGAAAGCCGTGTGTGTGAAAAGGTGTCCTAAACTAAGCCTTGATCGAAAGTCACCAAGCACCCAACAGTCCATCAATTATTGTTTTAGGGTTTCGATATTTTTAGTGTTTTTTGATTAATGGTGAACAAAGAAAATGGTTAGATAAATATGAATATGATATGAACAATGATAATAAGAATATGAATAATATAATCGAGATAATATGAACAAGGTATAATATTGACATAAAATTAAATTGGTCTCGTCTTAATCGGAATTTAATCGAGAAATCAATAATCAACGATTTTTGACTTTCATTGACCAAAAGTGAAAATAAAAGAATATAAATCGAAATAGACATAAAAATCGGAAAACTAAGAAAGGTCTCATCTTTACTAAGATTTTAAATCGAAAAATCGATAATCTTAGTATTTGATTTTCATTGACCCAAAAATGAATAAAAATAATAGAAATGAAATAAAACCGAAAATGACAAGAAAAATAATAAAGGTCTCACCTTTATCAAGATTTAAAATCGAAAAATCGAAAAATCTTAGATATTTGGTTTTCATTGACCCAAAATGAAAAAATAAGGAAAAATATAATAAGAAATGAAATAAAAAATCGAAAAAGATAAGAAAAAGAATAAAGGTCTCACCTTTATCAAGATTTAAAATCGATAAATCGATAAATCTTGATATTTTGGTTTTCATTGACCCAAAATGAATAAAATAAAGACAAAATAAATCGAAATAATAATAAATAAATAGTAGGCCTCATATTAATCAAAATTTAATCGGTTTGAAAAAAAACGATTATATCATGAATAGTGTTATATCATTGGCCCAAATTAAAATAAAAACAAAATGAAATAATTGTAGGAAATATAAAATAAACAAGAAATTTTAAAATAAAATAAAATATTAAAATAGATGAAATTTTTGAGGAAAAAGAAATTAAAAGAGGGTGTAGAGTTTGAAAGGTGGTGTGGAGAGAATCTACATGGGCTTGCAAAAGCCCAAAATCCACAATATGAAGCAAAGTTTTCAAACAGAAATACAAAATTAGGTCAGCTTATTATTGTGTTCTTTTTTTTAACGAAAAAAAAGGAAATAAAGGTCATAAGAAGACCTCAAAGGAACACGGTCAGGAGAAATAAATGCACCATTATTTTTTTACTTAGTCAATGTGTAAACAAATCAACACTACACACCCTTAAAATGTGAACAGAACAACAACGATGAACAAGCTTGCATCCATGGTGAAAAAACAGAGAGACCACAAAGGTGAATCAAAGCGAAAACGAAATCAAATTGTCTCAACCTCTCCTCGCGCGATCTATTATTCCGTTTTCGTTTTGCTCCCTTCTCCGATGTTGTTTCGTTCAGGTTTGTTGGTTTTGTCACTCTTCTTCTTATTCACTTTCGGTTTCGAATGGGTTGTGATTGGATTGTTTTTTAATCTCTCTACTTCATCTCTTTCTGATTCTGGATCTGCGTGTGTTTTAATTTGAATGGGTTATGAGTTGTGATTTGAAGATTAATTGAGCGGATTGAGTGGGTTTTAGGTGACGGTTTGAATGGGATTGATGAAGATTTGTGGAGATTTGAGTATTGAAGCAGGTGATTTGTCAGTGGTGAATGAAGCAGAAGGTATGTGAAGGAGGTTGGAAGGTTTGTATTCGCAAGAAAATGGAACGGATTGGTATAGAAGGTTTGTGATTTTTTTTTTTGTGATTATGGCAGAAGGAAGAGAGTGATTAAGGTTATTATGGGAAAGTGGTATGAAGAATGAGTCAAGGTTTAGATGAAATTTAGGCAGAGGTTTTATGGCTTTTATCGAGCAAATTTGAGGGTGAAATGGGAATTGAGAATTTGGGAAAGGGATTTGTGAGCTGGCAAGAATAACGGTTTCATTTGGAATATTTGTTGCTGAAGGAATTTTTCGTTTTTGATTTTGTTTAGAGGTTGTGGTTTCAGTGCGTGGTGGGAGTCGTACAATCTCGTGCAGGTCATGGTTCAAGATGGTGAAATGTTGTCCGGTATTGTTGTACGAGTCATTTGCGTTTTGTGTTGCTTGGTAGTGGGTGTATGGCCGGTGAAAGTTTTGGTGATTTTTTGAATCATGTTTGCTGTGTGGAAATTTGTTGCAGGTACATATTGATGCTTTGTTTGGCAGGTGGTGGAATTGATGTGGGGTCCTTGTTTTGGCTCACATGTGCATTGGCCTTTTTTCCGATTTATTTTTCCATGCTGTAATTAAACCTTGTATTGGACTTTGATGAAGCAGTTTAAATTGGCCTTGCTTTTGGATTCTTTTGTTTGAAAATTTTTGGCACAACTTTGTAGAGTAATGGGCTTTTTTTTTTTTGTAGAGTTTTTGGTAATTGCAAATGGGTTTGAAAAACGTTAATGGGCTTTTGGTTTATAAATTTGTAAAATGAACTTTTGGAAAAAAAGAATATGGATATAAAAAGAAATGGTGATTTGATTAAAAAAAGTAAATTGGATTTTTTTGGATTTTTGTTTTAAATGGATAAAGGGATAAATGGATAAAAAGAGTGGTTTTATGGAATGGATATTGAGATGGTTTTAAATGGATATTTAACTGGATGAAGGATAAAAATGGTCAAAAGATAAATATGACTTAAAACAAAAATGGATAAGAAATAAAAGAGAGATGAAGTTGAAGACACCATATTTTTTTGGTTTTCTGAGTAACGGTTAGTGGGTGGATGTACAGATGAAAGTTATACACATGTAGGACAAATTTGGGGTATGACAGTTGGGCAGAAGTTGGCGAAGATAGAATTTTAGGACCCGACATTATTCAAGAGACTACGGAAAAGATTCGAATGATCCGCGAGAAAGTGAAGCAAGCATAAGATCGTCAAAAGAGTTATGCGGACAATTGTAGGAGACCTTTGGAATTTGAAGAAGGTGACCATGTATTTTTGAAAGTTACTCCGAGATTGAGATTAAAAGGACCGTTTAAGTCACGCAAGTTAAGTCCAAGATACGTGGGACCGTATCAAATCTTAGAAAGGATTGGTGAAGTCGCTTACAGATTAGCCTTACCACCATCTCTGTCAGAGATGCATGACGTCTTTCATGTATCTCAGCTCCGAAGGTTTGTTCCTGATCCTCTTCAGCCAATTCTACTAGAATCAGTGGAAATAGAAGCAGACTTAACTTTCGAACCGCAACCGAGTCGTATTGTGGTAAGAGAAACAAAGGTGTTAAGGAACAAAGACATTCCTCTTGTGAAGGTGCAATGGGATGTGACGCATCCGGGTGATGCTACTTGGGAACTAGAATCGGAGATGCGAGATGCTTACCCTCGTCTGTTCAGGTAATCTTTTGAATTCGAGGATGAATTTCTATTTAAGGGGGGGAGGATGTAATACCCCGTAATTTTGTGAACGCTTTGGATAATATTATTATGATCAACTGGGTTCCGGTGTACTCTGAGCAATTATTGGATTAAAATAATTAGAGTAAACTGACGAACTCGGAACTGATTAGATTAATATTATTTAACTTGGAGTTTTATTAATTGGTGCATTTGAGATAATTTGGACAATTAGTAGTATTACCAATTAATGTTTTCTCTATGTCTTTTCCTTTTCCCTTATTTGCAAAGATAGTAGCATTGGAGAGAGAAAGTGAAGAGAAGGAAAATGAAGGAAAAAGGAAGGAAAAGAAGAGAAAAATTTCTCAAGATCTCAAGAGCTAGAATCATCAACCCATCTTCATCTTTTTCATCTCAGCTTCATTATCCTCATCTTGTAATCCAGGTGGGTTCTAGATAGACACTTTAGTGTAGAGTTTTATGAGTTTAGAGTTAGTTTTGATATTGTGAGAAATGAGTAATTTTGCAATAGAATCATAATCTAACTGCTGGAATTCGATATTTGACTGTGTTGTATACTGGTTGTTATGGTTATAACATGTTTTGGTGTATTTTGATTGGGAAAAATGGAATTTTGGGCTTGAATTTGAGAAACCCGTAGCAGAATTTTCTGCAGGAAAAATTCTGGATTCCTCTGCCCATACGCGTATCACGCAAGGCATTACGCGTATTGGGTAGGGCAATACGCGTATGGCAAGGGGATTTTAGGGCAATACGCATATGGAAGTTCATTTTTCATGGCCCTCTGCTGAATTGCATAATGGTACGCGTATTTGGCAAGGCAATACGCGTATGGGAGTTTTAGTGGAATTTTATAGAGGAATTGGTCTCTGCTCATACGCGTATCGCTTTAGGCAATACGCGTATGGAATGGGAGAGCAAGTTGGGCAGTACGCGTATGGCACAAGGCAATACGCGTACGGCCAGTGAGAGTGCAGAATTGTGTTTTTTCGCGATACCATTTCTTGTTAATTCCATAACTTGTGTTCCGATGATCCGTTTTGAACATTTTTGGTATCGTTGGAAAGCTATTCCAATGCTCTTTATGATAGTGAAGGAAAAACATGTGATTATACCATGGTTTGATAAGATAAATATGATTGATGTTGAGTATGCATGTTAAAATATGAAACAGGAAGAGCGAGGAAACCTTAGTACAATAGAATGACTTAGAGAATCGTGCGGAAATGCTTACATCGATACTAGAAGAGTATCCTTGTTAAGTAGTTGTTAGTGGAGGATCGTATTCCTCCAGTTTGTTGTGTGTGTCTTAATAAATACCGTGACCCGTGTTGAAGAGCCCCTTGTGTGGGATGGCCGGGGAGAAGTATTTATTAAGTAAGTAACCGTGACCCGTGTTGAAGTGCTCCTTGTGTGGGCTGGCCGGGGAGAAGTTACTTAGTGGTTGGTACCGTGACCCATGTTGAAGTGCTCCTTGTGTGGGCTGGCTGGGGAGAAGTACCAACTGTGGATAACCGTGACCCGTGTTGTATTTGCCTTGTATGGCTGGCCGGGGAGAAGTTATCTACGTTAAGAATCCGTGACCCGCGTTTTATTTGCCTCGTATGGCTGGCCGGGGAGAAGATTCTTAACTTGTGTGTCGTTTTGTGTATTGCACTATTGTTTCTCTAGTCAGAAATGTTTGAACTCAAAGTCTAGTTCCTTTTTCCCCGACTTGAGTTAGGTATTGATTAGAACCTTGTAAAGTCGAGAGAATCCATAAGATAGAGAACTCACTGAGATTTGATGTATCTCACCCCACTGTTGTTGTTTACATCACAGGTTCCGCAGGTTCGACGAAGGGTAAGGACAAGGTTGTTTGACTTTCATTACGGATCGTAGCTTTTGTGTGGCAAGGCTTCCGTTGTGGAGGTTTTTGAGATCATTATTTGATCTAGTTCCTAGTATTTATTTTTGTAACATCTTGTAGATATACTATGCCGTAGTTATTTTGTATTTAGAATTTTGAGCATGTATATGTATAATGTGTTTACTAGGAACTTATTGTATATTTCAGTACCAAACGTGGATTTCATGTATAATATATGCTTTGATGTACGTATATATATATGGGCTTTACAAAGGCTATGAATGAAAATAATTATCAAGTATAGAAACATTAGCATATAAAGCATAATAAGTGCCATATGTATTTTGTAGCCGTAAGTTATAACTAACAAAGACAAGATCATTAAGCTTTAGATGCTCCAACCTATTTCTTTTTTTTTTTGAATGAATGTGCTCAAACACACTCTAATTTCGTTCACATCCAGATGCACTACAAGTTTGACTCAAAATCCGAATAGCAAGCTTTATCAAATTGGGCGCTTCAGTTCCATAAGTTTCCCACCATTTATCTAGAACAACGCATGTGAAAAAATTAGAAAACATTTTTAAATACATATTGACATTGTACTAAAATCAAATGCATAAAGTTTATCATCTAATTTTACCTGGAAAAATTTCATCTCCGTTTTCTACGGATGCTGTCCTTCCAAAACTACCTTCACAATTTTTGAATGAACTCATCTCAGCAGTTAATTTAGTTCGCAAGTCCTTACTATCATAAGCTTACTTTTCAATGACATCCAAAAGGCCTTGGGTGGTGGACTTGTTTTTTTTCATATTCTCGATTGAATATACAAGATGGATTTAACCAATAACCAGCAGCATGCAGATTTTTGCAAAGTTGTGCATCTCAACGGTTATCCAAGATCTTCAAATAAGGCTCTACTTTCAGCTTATTTCTCCTAAACCTCTTCTCAATCTCCTCCCCTGCTTTATACATAGCTCAATAGAGATATCCCATAGCCAGTTTATCTTCACTATCAACAATACGCAACACACATACAAGAGCTTAAACAACGTGTCTGCAGTTTTAGAAGCACCAGAGGCATCAACAGACTTTATGAAAACAATTCCTTTGGGGAAATAAACTAAAAAGTTAATAAGAGTCCTCCTACAACGATCAGTCCACCCATCTTGCATAAGAGTACAACCTGTATCCTTCCAAATAGAACGATATTGCTCTATCTGTATCTTCACATCATCAACCCATTTATTTAACAAATTACCACGAAGGGCATGCATAGTAGGAACTTTATATCCAGCACCCATGCAACAAAGAGCATCAACTGTAGGTTGAAAATAAGACAAATTTGCAGCATTGAAAGGAATAGATGCATCAATAAATCACTTTGCAATAGCAAGATCACACTTTTCTACCACTTCTTTACTTTGCATCACACTTTTTAAAGTAGGCTGAGCTCCCGGAGTTGTTCTGGGTAAAAAAATAAGTACCAATGCGAGTGTCATTCTTTTTAGATGCACCAATTCGCGGGTTCATTTGTACTTGCAATTCATCCCCCTCCGCAGTAAATGACTCGCTTTCAGCCACATCTAAAAATTTTCTTTTCTTGCTCCGCTCATTAATATGTTGTTTCATCTGAAAATGAATTTTAGCAGGCACTGACTTAAAACTTTCAACATTTCCTGCAACTCCAGCCAAATGTTGCTTTACCCTAAGAATTCCACCTCCACCAAAAGCTTTGTGATAGTAGATACAAACAAGACATTTTCCATTAGGACTTTTAGTACAATGTGCCCAAGCTATATCAGTCTTTCCTCTAACATTATTTTGAACTAAACTATAAGCTGAAGAGGCTTCTTGTGATGGTGGTTGTGATGATGGTGTTTCAGAAGATGCCGTTTTCCTGTAAAACAGTTCAAAATTTCCAAATTCAAATTCAAAATTGTCTCAAATAAATTTAATTCTAAGAATATCCTCAACACCGAGTTCAAACAAGTAGTAGAACAATAATGCGTAAAAAACCAATATTCTTACATTTTTAAAACAATATTCTTACATTTTTAAAACAATAGCATATGACAGTGAGAAAACAATATCCTAATTATGACAGTGAGAAAACAATAGCACATGACAGTGAGAAAACAAAAAGTGATTACAGTGAGAAATTTAGAGATGAAAAACCAACATTCTTACATTTTAATTATGAAAAACCACTATTCGAAATCTAATATTCTAAATAATACCCTAAATCCTAATTATGAAAAACTTACATTTTTAAAAGTCACAAACAATATTGGTTATTCAAAATGTAAGAATATACAATTAAAAATGTAAGCATATCCTGAAAAAACAATATCCTTATTATGACATTGAGAAAACAATAGCATATGACAGTGAGAAAACAAAAAGTGATGACAGTGAGAAATTTAGGGATGAAAAACCAACATTCTTGAGAAATTTAGGGATGAAAAACCAACATTCTTATATTTTAATTATGAAAAACCACTATTCTAAATCTAATTATGAATAAAACATCTTAATGATGACAGTGAGAAATTTAGGAACTTACATTCTTACATTTTAATGATGACAGTGAGAAA
This sequence comes from Lathyrus tuberosus, assembly GCA_022829125.1. NCBI lineage: Eukaryota > Viridiplantae > Streptophyta > Magnoliopsida > Fabales > Fabaceae > Lathyrus > Lathyrus tuberosus. The sequence goes on along the minus strand of JALAZF010000039.1, from coordinate 10,155,986 downwards.
TTTAGGAACTTACATTTTGAAAGAAAAACCAATATTCTAATTATGAATAAAACATTTTTAGCTGCACTCCATTATAAAACAAATATAAAAGCATTCTCAATAGCATATCACAAGTCACAACAGCAACAATAATTTCAGAGAATTTTTTACAATCACTATCAAAGCCATGAATTTTTTACACTCACTTTCAAAGCCATGAATTTTTTACAATCACTTGCAATGCAAACCCTGATGTTCCTCTCTCTTTTAATATGTACAAGATTAACCGATTAAATTAATAGTTTTATTTTAGGGAATTACTAATCCCACCCTATGTGGTGGATAAACACCCTATAAAAATCCAAAAATGCCCTTTATATTCTAGAAATACATTTCCAGACGCGCCTAAAATACACCAAATACATGCATAACATTGGAACACAGGACTTAGTTAAAGTAAGAGTGAGATATTTTGCAAATAATCTTCTATTGATATTTACTCGAGCTCTTATAGTTTATGACATTACTGTCTGGTTGTTTATGTAGCAGCCCCATCTTGTTCTAGGAGAATGATTAATTACTATTTTTTTTTGACATTTTCCCAGGCTTCCGATAATTTTAGATCCAAATTATGGCCGATCACAGCCTCAAGAAGACGTCTCAACTTGTTGAATTGGTTGATGATAGCCAAGTAATGAGATGTTTAACTTTTGTCGTTTATATTAAATCTATTCCAATTAGATCAAATTTTGAATAACTTATTCATCTTGCTTTGTATTGGTCTCAAGACATTTAAAAGCTTATTAATTTGTCTCTTGAAGAGGGTCTACTAAAATTAGGGATGACAATGAGTAGAGTATGGGTAGGATACTATAGTGTCCATCTTCATATTCGCAGTTGGAAAAAATCCATGTATCCGAGCTCATACCCGCTTGGATATCAACATTACCACCCGTCCCCGTACCCTATAAGTATATAAGTGTCCGTACCAGTACTCGTTACTCGCATTTCTAATAAAAATAAATATATCAAGTATAAAATATCATAATATTTTAAACTTTTAAAAACATTAAAAAGTTATTAAAAAATTTTATTGTTAATTTATAAAATAAATGATCACTTATAATAAATATGTAGTAGTTTAAAATTGATATTATTTTTAAAAATTTATTGTTCTGGACTGGGCCGTGGTTTCCTACAATCAAAGAGGCCCAATCCATACAACTTGAAGAAGCCCAATAAAGTCCTAGAGAAGGACACATGACTGCCATACGCAAAGCCAAAAGCATGTCGGGCACCTGACTCCTTGACAGTGTCGAGCACCTGAGGACAAATAGGAAAAGAAGACGCCACACCCTGATGAAATGGACCTCCTCGACAGATTAACTTCTCCCCGTGAGAACACTCCCGATCCCCGTTGACTCATGAATCCTCGACATACATGGTTCGCCTCTATTAGATCGTGTCCAAACCACGACCAGCACATCTCCTCGACATTGTAGACTCTCTCCCCGAGGAGCCCATCAACGGTCTTATCTACACAAATACGTTTCATGTAACCGTCTAATAATGGCATTAAAGGGACAGTTACACTAGGGTGTTGACCACGAGCTGGTCATTATTACCACACGTAAACCCTAGCAGTTACTTGGAACGGGTCACACGCTGGTCCCACCCGTTGCATGTAACCGTTGGCCACGCGTTGGGGGTCTCCTATAAATACCCTCTCACTTGAGAGGGTAAGGATAAGTTAACTTCTTACTCTCACTCACATTCTCTGTATTTGTTGTGCACTCACTGACTTAAGCATCGGAGTGTCCCACAGGTACACCCCCCCCCGGCTGTCTCTCATCATCACTGAAGTAGCAATTATTCCAGACACCGTTGGCCACTTTTAAATAATCTGATCCAGGTACGATCAGTGGCGCCGTCTGTGGGAAATTCATAAGCTTCCCCGTTTTTCCCTCGCGATAAACCAAAGTTTCCTCATTCAACTACCAGCAATTGCCAATCCGTCAGCGAATCAAGCAATAGATAATGTCATCACTCAACTTGGTGGTAACACCCACGGCGACAACAATGTTCTTCAGCCTGTCGTGGAGAATGATGTCAGAGATGGAATCACCGCCTCCCCATCTTCCGATGAGGTGGAATACGAGACTGCTCAACAAGATGGACAGGAAACAATCGTCCAGCCCACCTACCATCCTGTGGAACCACCACCAAACACAGATTCGAACACTGCTTCCTTGTTTGCGTTGGTAAATCAGACCAATCAAATGATCTTCAATCAAAGCTTACGGATCGAGAAGCTGGAACGAGGTCGTGGTCGAACTTCCCCGCGAAGACACCCACCACCTCCATATCCCAGACATCCACAATCTCCAGTGGAATCTTGCAGCCCCTCTCCAGTAAATAGAGGTCGCAGGCCACGTTTGGAACATAACCAGACCGAGCATCCACAAAAGCGTCATCGCTCCCCGCCACCAAAAGGGCCCACTCGTCCCTTGAAAACTAAGAGGAGTAAGCCCGACGTCGAGGAGCCAAGAGGCCGTCATAAGGAGAACTCCCCGAGACGTCACTACGTTTGTGGTCATAATTCTCCTTCCGTATCCCCGGGAGGTAGCGATGATGACGACTACCGGACTCCTCTATCCAGACAAATAATGGAAGCTCCTATTCCTAAAGGCTTGGAAAGACCTCCATCCTTGGGGACTTACGATGGAACATCTGATCCAGACGACCATGTCGAGAGCTTCGAGGCTCTTCTCGACTTTAGAAATGTCTCCGGCGCTATCAAATGTCGATTATTCCCTACGACTCTTCAGAAAGAGGCCATGGCTTGGTATAAAAACCTGGCACCTGAATCAATAATGTCGTGGAAAGCTCTAAGAGAACGCTTCAAAAAGCATTTTACAGCTTCTCGAAGACACCCAAAAACTATATCCTCCTTGGAGGCCATCTTCCAAGAAAAGAGAGAATCTCTCTGGAGCTACATAGAGAGATTCAACAAAGAAGCGGTCGAGGTCCATACGACCGACCATATAAAATTATATCTCATCATCAAAGGACTGCGAGTTGGTTCCAAGTTCGCAGAATCTGTCGGATTACACCGTCCTCGCAGCTTCGAAGGTTTCCTCGAACGAGCTCAATCACACATCGAGTTTGAGGAAGCAGAAGCAGCCCAGATTGCCCTTGACTTAAGAAGCAGAGAAGGCCCCCGCGGCCGGAACAGGGAAGACTCCCCTACACCTAGGCTAGGAGGGGAAAAAAGAAGAGAAGATTCCCCTCCACCTAAGCGAGGCGGGGAGAATAAAAAAGAAAATCGGAATAAAGAGTCCCGTGAATCTCGGGGACCTGCCGGTCTTTTCAAAGAGTACACTCCACTAAACGTGTCTCGTGCACGCATATTCAGTGAATGTGCAAATTCGGAGTTCGTGAAAGGGGGAATCCGCTTCCCAAAACCAACAGTTCCCAAACCAAATACTGATAAATCCAAGTACTTCCGGTTCCATCGCAGTCACAGGCATGTTACTGAGGACTGCATCCACCTTAAGGACACAATCGAAACGCTAATAAAAGAAGGCTACCTAAAAAAATACGCCAAACAAGACGAGGCTCCTCATCCCACCAGCCAAGAAGCTCTGAATACCGAGGAGTCAAACCATCCGGACACCGAAAAACTGCAGGTTGCCTTAAGCATCACACGACCTGAAGACTTCGGTTTCCAAGGAAATGTAAGCAATGCCGAAGTTGTTCGAAACATATGGAAGAACTTCCCGGCGGAAGAACTAGTAAGTGTTCGCAGTACCTGGGAAAATTTCCCCCAAGCCCTAGTCATATCAGGCGGAGACCCTGAACGAGTGACCGTCGGTTCAATAAAGAGAAAGTTCGACGAACTAAGGACATCCACTCCTCGAGACCCTACTCTCAGCTTATCTCGTGGAAAATCATGCCCTATAAGTTTCTATCTCGAGGAATTACCAGGGGGATCCCCGAATGCTAATATACCCCTCCTAATTCGGGCACAAATGGCCAATTTTGATGTGAATCGGATTTTGGTCGATCAGGGAAGCTCGGTGGACATCATGTTCACTCACCTCTTCGACACTCTCCAACTGACAAAGCATCACCTGTCCCCATATGTGGGATCCGATCTACAAGGCTTCAACGATGCGTCTACTAGACCTCGAGGTTATGTAGAATTGTTGGTCACATTCGGAGCAGGTGAAATAGCTCGACAGGCGAAGACGCGTTTCCTAGTGGTCGACTGTCCTTCTCTCTACAACTGCATCTTGGGAAGAACCACTTTGGCTGAAATAACAGCTATACCATCCACTGTCCACCTAAAATTGAAGTATTATACGACTCGAGGATGTGTGGTAACCCTACACGGGGATATTGAAGCAGCTAGAAGATGTTTCGATGCAGCGATCAAAGGTCTAAGTGTCGCCGGTAGCGTCCACCCCAAAAGTGAAGCTTCAGATGTCGCACAGGTTCCACTACCGCCGGTCAGCGCGGTCGACCTTGATAGCAGGTTCTCCGGGGAACAGGAGGAAGTTGCAGGCAAAGACCTCCCAGTTGAAGTCAACGGGCAGCCTCTCTACCCAATGCGCCTCATCCCAGACGGAGATTTTGAGCTGATCCCTCTTGGCGATAACCCAATGCGAACTGTGAATATCGGCCATGGACTCCCCGACCTGGCGAGGAGGCAGCTGAAGGCATGTCTCCGAGAGAATACAGATTTGTTCGCTTGGAGCGCTTCGGAAATGCCCGGATTAGATCCTTAAGTGGCTTGTCACCAGCTGACCATAGATCCAAATGCTAGGGCTGTAGCTCAACGTAGGCGTAGGTAGTCTCCAGAAAAAATGGAGGCTGCTGAAAAAGCTGTAAAAGACCTTCTAGAGGCAAACTTTATTTCGGAGGCCAAGTACACCACTTGGTTGTCCAATGTTGTACTTGTTAAAAAATCTAATGGAAAATGGAGGATGTGCATTGACTACACGGATCTTAATCGGGCATGCCCGAAAGACTCTTACCCATTGCCTAACATCGACCGATTGGTCGACAACTCTGCAGGATTTAAACTGTTGTCTTTCATGGACGCTTATTCGGGATATAACCAAATTTCCATGGATGAGGCCGACAGAAAGCATACAGCTTTTATGACTGAGTCGGGCAATTACTATTATAATGTAATGCCCTTTGGTCTGAAGAATGCTGGCGCCACCTACTAACGAATGATGAACAAAGTCTTCCGAGCAGAAATTGGCGACATACTCGAAGTCTATATGGATGACATGATCGTCAAATCCGCAGAAGAAGTCGACCACGCTGCTCATCTTAAAAAGGTGTTCGACACAGCAAGGAAATGTCGCATGAGATTCAACCCCGACAAATGCACTTTCTGTGTTCGAGCAGGGAAATTCCTCGGCTTTTACCTTACGGAGAGAGGAATTGAAGCGTCACTTAACGGGATGCTCACTGCTCTCTCTCGTTTTGTCGCTAAATCTGCCTAATACGCACTCCCATTTTTCAAACATCTTCGACAGAAAGCAACATTTGAATGGAGTGAGGAATGCGAACAAGCCCTCCTCCATCTAAAACAAGTCTTATCACAACCCCCAGTCTTGTCCCGACCAGATAACGGGGAAACACTTTTCTTGTACCTGGCCATCGCCAGCGAAGCGGTAAGTGCTGTCCTCATACGGGAGACCCCCGACGGACAAAAACCGATTTATTTCACGAGCAAAGCTCTTCAGGGTCCCGAGCTGAGATATCAACAGATTGAAAAGGTCGCCTTGGCCCTCATAATTGCAGCCAGAAGACTACGCCATTACTTCCTGGCCCACACAATTGTGGTAAGAACTGAGCAGCCTATCAGACAGCTTCTTAGTCGGCCAGACATGGCGGGGAGAATGCTCCGGTGGTCTCTCGAGCTATCCGAGTTCGACGTTCGATACGAAGGGAGAAAAGCCTTGAAGGCTCAGGTACTGGCCGACTTCGTAGCGAAAATAACAGTCCCCGAATCATCGACCAATGGCTCCTAAAAATGGACAATTTACGTCGATGGAGCCTCCAGTACAAAGGGCAGCGGGGCAGGCATTATCCTCGAAAATGAGGAAGGTATCTTGATAGAAGTCTCACTAGAGCTATCTTTCAAAACATCAAATAACCAAGCCGAGTATGAGGCATTCCTCGCAGGACTTCGACTTGCAGAAGACTTTGGCGCAAAAGAAATCAAAATCTTTACGGACTCTCAGCTCGTAGCATCACAAGTTAGGGGAGAATTTCAGGCCAAAAATGATAGGCTCATTGAATACCTAACCTTGGTGCAAGAAAAGTTGAAGAAATTTGTCTCCGCGGAGGTGGCTCACATCCCGCGCGAGCATAACACTCGAGCAGACGTGCTCTCCAAGCTAGCGAGCACTAAGAAGAAAGGAGGGAACAAATCAGTGATCCAAGAGATACTGACCCATCTGAGCATCAACAAACCTACTTCGACCACCGAGGTGAACGTTATCGGGGACACAAACTGTTGGATGACTCCAATTTACGAATACCTGATGACGAGCTTACTGCCCGAAAACCCTAAAGAAGCTGGGATAGTTAGGAGGCGCGCATGTGCATACACCATAGTCGACGGTAAGCTATATCGTCGAGGATTCTCCACCCCTCTACTCTGGTGCGTCGAGGAAAGTAAAGTTTCAGAGATTCTCCAGGAAATTCATGAAGGAATCAACGCGCAGCATCTAGGCGGAAGATCTTTGGCTCGAAAAGCCCTCCGAGCAGGATATTACTGGCCCACTATGCAACAAGACGCAAAGGAACACGTCAAAAAGTGCGACCGTTGTCAGAGGCACGGAGACATGCACCTTGCTCCTCCAAATGAGCTTAAATTATTGTCATCCCCGTGGCCCTTTGCGTGGTGGGGAATGGATATCCTCGGGCCTTTCGTCGTAGGATCATACCAAAATAAGTACCTCATCGTCGGGGTAGATTACTTCACAAAGTGGATCGAGGCGGAAGCATTAGCCAAGATCACTGCTTTCAACATATTACGTTTCTACAAGAGAAATATACTCGCCCGATTCGGCGTGCCTCAGGCCATTATCACAGACAATGGGACACAGTTCACCGACGAAAACTTCCAAGACTTCGTTGCCAAGTTGGGTACGAAGCAACACTTTACGTCAGTCGAACACCCACAAACCAATGGGCAAGCCGAAGCCGCGAACAGAGTAATACTCCAAGGACTCAAACGACGACTCGGCGAAGCCAAACAACGTTGGGTCGAGGAGTTACACAACGTCCTCTGGGCATATCGAACTACCCCTCATTCCACGACTGGGGAGACCCCGTTTCGGTTAACATATGGAACTGAAGCAGTAATTCCCGTAGAAACCAGGGAACCCTCGAGAAGGACAGAAGCTCCTCTTGACGAAGAAGCAAACAACGAAGCCCTTCGCGAGGAACTCGACCTTGTCAAAGAAATAAGGACGGGCGCATCCCTCAAAGAAGCCTCTTTAAAACAAAAAATAACTTTGCTTTATAATGACAAAGTCATCAAACGAGATTTCTAAGTAGGCAGTCTCGTCCTACGGCGAAATCAGAAAAATTCACGCGAAGGAAAGTTGGCCGCAAACTGGGATGGCCCCTACCGCGTCATTGCAAAGACGGGGACAGGTGCTTATTACCTCGAAAACCTCCAAGGTGAACAACTTGCTCGACCATGGAATGCTGAGAAGCTTAAACAATATTACAGTTGAACGCCACATGTAACTATACAAAAGTTGTCGTTACGGGGAGCGTGCCATGGTACAAGCACAACACCTCTATATGCTAACGAAGGTCAAAAGTCACGTTGTGTGTGCGTTGAACTTTGGCCCGGCGAGGAGTACTCTATCGAGCTCCGTCTTCGACGTACCTTGTAGGCAGAACACCCAGCTCGCGATGGGAAGTTCACGCCATGAAACTAAGACCTCGATCGACCTCTTAACTTCATTGAAGGTCGGGGTACTACCCCGACCGCTCGACCAGCTCTATTTACAGTCGAGGATCACTAGAGTCGAGCAAACTCCCAAGTATCCAGCAATATCAAAATAACTTAGATAAAGATAAGCAAAATACCACACACATAGCAGATAAAGAGGCAAAAAAGGAAACACTAAGTCGGGCAAGCCCATTGTAAAAATATTACATAAAGCCCTGGCCCTGAGGCCGGGCAAATCAGCAAATATGGAACGCAGGCCAATCAATACAAAAAATTGGCACGCAGGCCAAACTAACTACACTATCGCTCCGCAGCATCATCAGCTGCCTCGGGATTCTCCTGCTCCCCGGTTCCCCCATCAGCATTTACTATATGTCCGGGCAACACAATCTTGCCGTCGACCACCTCAAACTTGGAATCAGCTCCATCGGTTACAAGGTCCGGATTCAGGAGTTTAAGTTGCGCCACAGCGTTCTGGAACCCGACATCTGCAAACTCTAGAGCATCATCTTCAGCCAACCGAAGATCCTTCTCGACTTCCCTGAGCTTGGATATCAGGGCTGCTCGAGAGGTCAATAGTTTATCCTCCTCGGTTTCATTCTCGGCTGGCCGAATAGCCTCTTCCAGTTCAGCTATCCTATCCTTGAGACGTTGTTCTTCCTCTTCCAACGCAGCGACCCGAGCAAGGTGGTCCTTCACCGCATCCTCAGCTTCCTTCAACTTCCTCTCCGACTGTTCTTGCTGCTCGCCTTGTTTTCTGTTCAGCTCCCTGTAATCCTTCAAGTCTTTCTGCACGCCGAGCATTCAGCCTCCAATATCTGAAGTCTATCTTTCAGTTGAGAACGCTCAGCAGCAGAGCAACTCTCATTATTCAGAACAAGGGCAGCCGAACAGAGCCGCATGACGGCAGACATATCTTCGAGAATTGTCTTCCTTCTCGCTTCCGCTGTATTCCCCAACAAAGCTTGGACTTCAGCAGGGGCAACACGAGGACAAGTAACCTCGAAGAAATAGCGACGCTGGAGATAACACGGAGGAATCTCGAAGGTTGCAGGAGGGGGAGGGGAACTACCTTCCACATCAACAATGGATAACCCAACAGTCTTTGCCCACTTAGATGCCCTTTGGGCCCTCGGGGACTGATTCTCAGAGCTCACAGTTGCAGTTAAAACAACAAGAGATTGCTCAGAACCCTCGGGCACTGCGGTAGAGGGAGTACTCTCAGGCACTGTCGTAGAAGAGATATGCTGAGAGGCGCTTTGTTCGGTCGGACGGGATTGTTCTTCCCTAGCTCTCTTTGCCCTTAACCTCGAATATCTTTCTGCAGCTTTGACCATTTTTTCTGCAAAAAGAAAGAAAAATATTAGTAAAACAAGATACGCAAACATGAAAAAAATTAAAGTCGAGGATCTGTGCACCACCTAAGAGCTCGACAGCCTCCTCATCGGAGAAAGTCTCGAGCAGAACACGAGTATTAATCAGGCGACGGGTCTTCGTCACCTGCTCATCACCACCTGTCGAGGTCTCTCCGTCCTCGGATACGCTGGAGATTTTATTCAAACTCTCCACGTACTCGACAATCTTGTCATAAGCCTTGCGATCCTCGACGTTGAGCTTATTATGTCTTACTTTATATTTATCTACCCCCTCTTTATAATGCTCTTCTGTCCAATAAAGGGGGAATTTTGGCCCCATCACTTCTGTAGACTGCCCGTCCACTTCTTGAGTCACCCGTTCATATATCGAATTAATGGCCTCGGGAGTGACCGACTTCACAAAATAATAACGCCACTTGAAATCTCGAACAGAGTCCAAGTAGGTATGAAATAAAGCTTTATTTTGTTTGAACGACACCCAGTCGTGTCGACCATCAGTTGTAGACCGCTGCAGATGAAAAATTCGGAAGAAAAGGGACACTGTTGCCCTGATCTCCAAATATTTCCAGACGAGCTCAAAAGCCCAGAGAAAGGCCAATGAGTTCGTGTGGATTTGCGATGGAGCCAATTTTAACCATTTAAAGACCCCCTCTTGGAAGTCTGTGAAAGGGAGCCTCCACCCCGCCTCTTGGAACATAAACTCATACACCGGGAAGCGCATTCCCATATAAGGTGTACATATACGCTGGTCCTCGTTGGGACGGTACACTTTCCAAGATTGCTCAGAACCGAGCAACCTATGCTCAACAGTGCAAAACCCATTTTTGTCAGGGAATGTAAAGACGGACGACATAGTGAGGGCCTCATCACACAACCAGTCCTCAAACGGACGCTCTTGCCTAAAAGCCATATGGGTCATCGGAATTTCAGCTTGGTTATCCTCCTCGAATTCACCTACGGCCACTTCAGCAGCCAATCTGTCCTTCAACCTGAAAAGCAGAAGGGAACATGTGAATTCGACGAGTCATACCAAACTAGCCAGTCGGAGACGAATAACAAATGTCCCCGGGAAACTCATCGCTTCCCCGGATAATCTTGCCCCTTTCCCCGTGAAATCAACGAAAAACAGTAATTGTCGGGGACCCAAAACATTATCAGGTCCTCGCGATGTTCATCACACTCCCCGGAAAGTTTCTATAAGTCCCCGGAATATTCATCCAACTCCTCGGTTTTATTCAACGAAAACAGAAACAGAGAAAATTTCACACACTCTTTCTCTTGAAACAACCAAAGATCCCTGCCGTACTCGCCAGGAATCCTTCCATTTCTCATGAGAACTTCATCAGTTCATCAGAGAAATGATTTCAAGCAAGTCAAATTTAAAGAAGATGCCAGAAAAAACAACAGTTTGAAGAAAATACCTTGCAGATGGTAAAATAGGGTTCCGGTTCAGCGTAACACGGCGGTTCTCAGCGGACTTGCGGTGGTTGAGGGTTGCTAACGCAAGATGAGAAAACGGAGAAAGGAGAGAAAACGATTCTTGAACGAAAGAGCGAAAAATGAGAAATGAAGGGAAATAAGCATATTTATAGACAAATCACGGAACTCGAGAAGCCTGCAGCACTCGAGTACTCTACCCTAGGCAGCCACCCTATGCAATGATGACTAGTGACACGTGGCACACTGACACCGGTCAAAAAATCCACGCATGTCCTTTCACCATCCCATCGTTCCAAAACGGAAACTTTTCATCTCCCTAACACTTCAACCATATGCAACTCTTCGTTGCCCACAAGCTGTCAGTGCCCGCCTCATGATAAGTGCCCGCATAATATCAATGCCCGACGTCATGATAATCATGGAAATTTCGACTATGCTGATATCCTCCTCGGATCACCCCTTGGCATTTCCCCGACACGATTATTGACCCTCAAGTCATTACTCTGATACCTCAAAGCAACGACTTGGGGGGACTCCTGTTCTGGACTGGGCCATGGTTTCCTACAATCAAACAGGCCCAATCCATACAACTTGAAGAAGCCCAATAAAGTCCTAGAGAAGGACACATGACTGCCATACGCAAGGCCAAAAACATGTCGGGCACCTGACTCCTTGACAGTGTCGAGCACCTGAGGACAAACAGGAAAAGAAGACACCAGACCCTGATGAAATGGACCTCCTCGACAGATTAACTTCTCCCCGCGAGAACACTCCCGATCCCCGTTGACTCATGAATCCTCGACATACACGGTTCGCCTCCATTAGATCGTGTCCAAACCACGACCACCACATCTCCTCGACATTGTAGACTCTCTCCCCGAGGAGCCCATCAACGGTCTTATCTACACAGATACGTTTCATGTAACCGTCTAATAATGGCATTAAAGGGACAGTTACACTAGGGTGTTGACCACGAGCTGGTCATTATTACCACACATAAACCCTAGCAGTTACTTGGAATGGGTCACACGCTGGTCCCACCCGTTGCATGTAACCGTTGGCCACACGCTGGGGGTCTCCTATAAATACCCTCTCACTTGAGAGGGTAAGGATAAGTTAACTTCTTACTCTCACTCACATTCTCTGTATTTGTTGTGCACTCACTTACTTAAGCATCGGAGTGTCCCACAGGGACACCCCCCCCCCCCCCCCCCCGGCGCTGTCTCTCATCATCACTGAAGTAGCAATTATTCCAGACACCGTTGGCCACTTTCAAATAATCTGATCCAGGTACGATCATTTATAAACATCTATTTTTGTATAATATTATAAATTAAAATATATAAATATATATTGTGCGGGTATGGGGCGGGGTGGGTACTAAGGTGCCCATACCCGTACCCATCCCCGCTTATTTAAGTGGGTAATTACCCGAGCCCGTGTCCGTACTTATTTTTGCAGGTTTTTACCCTATCCATTGTGGATAATTTTATGGGTACCCATTGGGGATGAGCCAAATTGTCATCCCTAATTAAAATGGATGGATTTTCATCTCCAAATAGGAGGTTACTATACAACTGTCAAGAATTTTTTGAAAATGTATTTTCGGATTCGAGAAATATATTTTAAGATTTTTTTTTATAAAATAAATGTGTGATTCATTTAAGTGTATATTTATTTTGGGGTCTGTAAATATATCTCTAAAATTTATGGATATTTTGGAATTTTTACGAGGGTGTAGTAATAATCATTAGGGTGTATTAAGTAATCCCTTTATTTTATTTAGTTTGAAAAAAAAAGGAATTAATGTATTTAGAATATAAAATATGAAAACAAACCCTATAGTATTAGCAATCACTATGAAAAATCTCAACATTTTGATTTAATGATGAGTGTTTTTTTTATCATCATAAAGCATTGTTTTAATGATTGGTGATTTATAAAATATTCTATCGTTTTATTTTTTAAACAAATTTCATCTAGTTTAAGATTGACTGGAGAAATTTCAATATTGTTTAAAAATCAAGAATAACTAAAATATTATTTGATCGAATAACTATTAATAGAAGAAAAATATAGATTTTATATTCAGGAGTTATGTTGGAGCATTTTTATTTAGAATAACGCGTGACTATTATTAAAGAAAATTTGTCTAGAACAGTCACAAAAATATTGTGGCAATACTGAAATTTTATTACAGGATTTCTTGCTATTATTCATGGCATTCGAGTAGCTTGAGATGCTGGTGATAGAGAAAAAGTTGAGTTTGACTCTCACTTCAAAGAATTTGATCAAATACGGTACTCTGAATAGTCTGTTCTCGTGCACCTCATATGAATCTTATCAAAGTATAGGATAATCTTGGTGTTTTGGCATGACATTTGAAAGCTATCTTATAGTTAAAAAAACAAATGTATGAAGCTTGTAATAAGTGTTATTTGTAAGAACTTTTAAGCTTATTCATATTAATTCTAGGGAAATACTTATCTCATAAATGTTATCTTGAGATATTTCTTCATTCGTACTTAAAATCACATCAGTCATTCGTACTTCTGCAATATATTATATTTTTGTCAAAATTTAGTTTAGAGATCCATCTCTGAATATTATTTGGTTTGTATTCAGAGATGTATTTTCGTAAAATCCTAAAATTCATTTTAAGCTAATAGAAACGTGTTTGTTGCACATAACATGGGATATTTCAGATATGCTTCTCTAGAGAGCAACATTGTCCTAATTTTGACAATTTTTGAGGCCAACTTATATTTTAAGTCATTTTAGACCATAAATTAGAAAACGTGTACATTAATTGATTCAAATATACTAAACATACATTAAAAAAGTCATACATTAATTAGATTAAATTAAAAATGTATCAATCATACATAACTTGTTTCAAAAATACAAAAAATAATACAACCAAACCTAAACTATTGTGTATGTCTAACCCCCTATATTCTCTACATGTACTGCAAGGTATTCTGAGCCTCGACAATAATGCCTTCTACAAAGGCCAAATGGGGATTGTCTTCCTTAAAAAGTCTTGTCTCTATGCTCGATCTCGCCATATCCACAATACACCAACAGATAATGTGTATGTCTAGGGTATGATCATCTCTAGCCTCTAATACCTCCTTATTAGAATGACTAAATGGTTTTCCAAGAGCGTCTGGTGTCATGATAGAATGTGAAATCCTATAGACCCATGTCATGTAGTCGTCTGCATAAGTCCAATGTACAGGAGTTGGCACCCCGTGATAGTCCTTTGGTACCAAATAACTCTCAAAATCCTCAAGTATGACATCAAGATCTTTGTGGCAGACAGTGAGAGAAGCAGACTCTGAGGGGTCTCTCAGAATAACCTAAAAATATCCAAACTGGCGCATCACTCGCTCGGGCAGATACGCATACATCAAAGCTAACCCACAATATCCAAACAGTGTCCGTGTCAGCCCACTGTTTCACCTCAATTTCCTCTTTAAACTCCATGCAAGATGACACGGGTGCCCGTGTTGGCCCCCTGTAGGATGGGCAAAAATCCCACCGAAACTCCGTATTTTTCCTCTTTCTCGTACCAAGTTCTTCTTGAATGCTTATCTGAACCTACAAACATTAAAGAGACACAACCAAAGCATAAAATGCGGAAAAAGGAAAATAAAGTGACTAAACATATAACAAGATTAACTAAAATTAATGGTAAAAGAAAGCATAAAAACCACCAATCGAACTCCCCCAAACTTAAACCTTTGCTTGACCTCAAGCAACAAGCTTGCATAAAGATTTTTCGGATCAAACGGTACATATCAAATGAAAGACTTGTGAAGGTAAGGTTTGTCGATACTCATACGTGAGACTTTGTTCCGATCGGCTAAAACTAGTTATCTGGGTAATCGTCTGTTAACGAAGGTATTACACAAACACATACCACGGTAAAACCACAGACCTAAATCCCCTTTTCGGTTACCTCTCCAACTATGCTTTTGGCTTAAGTTTTTTCTTTGATTTTCTACCCCTTTCATTCGGATAATCAGATTAAGGCATTTTTTATCGTTTTCCCCCACATGTACAAGATTGATTGAAAATTTTTCTAGGCGCTATTATTCTTTTTTCTCTCTCATTGGCGTTTGTTAGTCCACTTTGGGACGACAATTGAGACTCAACCGTTGTTAGGCTAAGTAACCGGGTGAGGGTTACCCAACTTAGAAGGACCAGTTGTCTTTATTGCCATTATTCACTTTTTTTCGGTGCCTTAACTCATTCTCTCAATTAACCTTATACATGCAATTCTTTTTAATCATGTTGGACTATCACTATGAACTAATCGGGGAATACTTCTCAAATCCAAGTACTATGGAACAACTCTACATGTTGGACTCTTTTTCTTACTCCGGAGGATCTAAGGTATTCGGCTCATACCTAAGTTTTCAAACTTTCCCAATGTCCCTAGTTCTAGCCTCTCTTCCCTCAAACTCTATATACTTTCTCAACATCCTTAAAATCAAAGCATTCAGGAGAAAAAATTTTGCGGTCCTAATTTGGGATGACATTCAGGGTGATTTTATTTTATTTAAGAAAAAATAGAAGCAAATAACGGAATTCATAAATAACAAAAAGAAATACTAAAATCAAGTAAAGACCCCCCCCAAACTTGAACCAAACATTATCCACAATGTTTTAGCACAAGAAAGGTGGGGCGGACTAATAGGTGACCTCACTGAGGAAGGGGAAAACACAACAACAACTGTTGCATCTTCTCTTGCATGCTTTTTCTTCCCTATGTAAGAACTTGTGTCTAACCTGACTAAAATAAATAAATAACAAAAAGAAAAATGACTTAGTAATAATAAGTGTGGGTTGCCTCCCACGTAGCGCTTCGTTTAACGTCGCATGGCTCGACGACTCATTCTCTGTTAAGGTGGCATATATGAAACAAAGAACACATCATCTTTTTTCTTTCTTTTGTTTGGCAGCAATCCCATGAACTTGAGGTATTGATGATGTTGCTTGCAACTCATTTTCAGTTGGATTTTAGTGAACAAGGCATAAATGAAATCCAATACTTTGTCAATTTCTTGTCTTTCATCTGTCTTGTTAAAATAGTTTTTAGGGATACTATTTTCTTGAAGATTTTCTTGTTGGATGTCTACATCTACACAAATTGTTACATCTATATTTTCATCCAGCACTAGATCATCTTCAAGTTGCCTTCATTCTTCTTCCCCGTATTTCTTGTTTATCTCAAATTCTTCTATTTCTAATTCATCTTCTTCGTCTGAAGTCATGCCTTGTTCTTCTTCTTTATCACATTCTTTTTCCAACCTGAACTCTCGCCAAATAAAATTATCTGGATAAAAGTTAGCTTTCTCACATTCATTCATAAGGATTCTTACCTCCCTCATATATGCTTTAAAAATTTTAGTCGCCTCTTCCAAAGTGATTCCCGAATCAGGTGACCAACATGCAGGAGATACAGGTGGCAAACATGCAGGAGATACAAGTGGAAATGTATAAAAAATATTCATAACTACACAACTCAGACACTTTATTAGTCGCACAGTATAGAAGAATTCATGAAGCAACAATAACCTGGTTTTTTTTTATAATAAAATAAAATAAAATTAAAATTAAAATTAAAACTAAATTTGAATTGCGGAGCAACAAAATTTTAACTAAAACAAAACTATAAAATCTATGATCTTTGGCAGTCCCGGGCAACGACGCCAAAAACTTGATCGGAAAATTGCAAGTGTATTATTCTGCAAATATAGTAATAAAAGGGAATTTCCCCGAATGTCGATCTTAAGAACTGTTTGACGATATAGAGTTCTGGTTTTATTTTAGTTAAACAAAAGCTTTGGGGTTTTGAAATTTTTTGGTTTAATTCTAAAAATAATTGAGAATAAAATAAGGAAATTGACTAAGTGGTTTCAACAAATATGAGTAACAAGCTAGAGATGTGTGTGATCTGACTCAGTAACAACTCTGAATTAACACTGCAAAAACTTATTTTAACTAATTAATTATCGGTTCTTTAGAATGTTTACTCCTAAGTCCTTAGTGAGGAAACCTTTAATCATCCACCCTAATTCCTATATCCATAGAGAATTACAAATGAAATTAAGCAATCAATTATCAAGAATATTCTGGTTTCTATAGGGTATCCCTAGTCCTAGGTGATATCTACTATAGAATAATCCAAAACAAAGCATTAACAACGGCGGTCCAGCCTAATAGTTATTAAAAAGTCAAACCCTGTTTGTCCGACAGGGCAAGCATCAATAATAGTTTGAGATCAAATCAATTATGAAAAAAAAGAGATTGTTATTGTAATACTAATATCAGAATCATTACAGATCCAAATCAGGGACACCCCCTAACATTGGGGGGTTTAGCTACTCATATTGTTCAAAGAAAATAAAATGTAAAAAGTAGACATTACAAGAATTTGGATAAACTCTGATCGTCAATTGCTTCCGCTCGTGAAAACCCTCTGCCTTCCGAAAACCTTGTGCTTTCCAATCTTTGATCGTAAAATCTTTCTCAGACAAAAGTCCAAGAGTAATATTCTCTTTTTCCAAAAAATCTTCTAAATAGCGGAAAATCACATAACAGTAGGTGGAAATGCCAAAAATACCCTCCAGGTCAGTATCCAGATAAAATCAGTGAAACTGGGAAAACCAGCGTCCAGGCCAACACGGCTCGTGTTAGGCAACATGGCTTCCGGTGTTGGCTCCATGCCTATTCAAATTCTCAATTTTTCTTCCAGGATTGCTGACACGGCCCGTGTCAGGTGATACGGGTGCCCGTGTCATCCCACTGTAACTCCTCCATTTTTGCTTCATTTCCAACTGCTTCTATACATGCTGACACTGCCCGTGTCAGGTGACATGGGTGCTTGTGTTGGCCCCCTGTAGGATGGGCAAAACTTCACCGACAACTCTGTAAATTTCCTCTTTCTTGCACCGAGTTCTTCCTGAATGTTTATCTGAACCTACAAACATTAAAGCAACACAACCAAAGCATAAAATACGAAAAAAGGGAAATAAAGCGAATAACATATAACAAGATTAACTAAAATTAACGGTAAAAGAAAGCATAAAAACCACCGATCAAACTCCCCTGAACTTAAACCTTTGCTAGACCTCAAGAAACAAGCTTGCATAAAGATTTTTCAAATCAAACAGTACACATCAAATGAAATATTTTTGAAGGTAAGGTGCGTTGATACTCATACGTGAGCCTTTGTTCCGATCGACTAAAACTAGTTCACTTGGTAATCGTCCGTTAACGAAGGTATTACACAAACACATAACACGGTAAAACCACAGACCTAAATCCCCCTTTCGGTCACCTCTCCAACTATGCTTTGGGATTAATTCTTCTCTTCGATTTTATACTCCTTTCATTCGGATAATCAGATTAAAGCATTTATGATCGTTTTCCCTCACATGTACAAGATTGATCGAAACTTTTTATAGGCACCTTTATTCTTTTTTTTCTTGCTTATTGGCGTTTATTAGTCCACTTTGGGACGACAATTAAGACTCAACCGCCGTTAGGCTAAGTAACCGGGTGAGGGTTAGCCAACTTAGAAGGACCAATTTTCTTTATCGCCATTATTCACTTTTTTGGTGCTTTAAGTCATTCTCTCAATCAACCTTATACATGAAATTCTTTTTAGTCATGTCAGACTATCACTATGAACTAATCGGGGAATACTTCTCAAATCCAAGTACTATGGCACAAATCTATATGTTGGACTCGTTTTCTTACTCCGGGGAATCTAGGGTATTCGGGTCATACCTAAGTTTTCAAACTTTCCCAATGTCCCTAGTTCTAGCCTCTCTTCCCTCAAACTCTATATACTTTTTTAACATCCGTAAAATCAAAGTATTCAGAAGAAAAAAAATTTAAGGTCCTAATTGAGGGAGAATTCAACGTGGTTTCAATAAAATAACACACAAAAACAGAAATAACAAGTACGAAAAGGAAAAACTAAAAACAGTAAATCCTCCCCCAAACTTAAACTAAACATTGGCCCCAATGTGTTAGAACAAGAGCGAGAAGGGTTACTCACAGAGATCCTTACTGAGGAGGCGGAAGGCAATGCAACACCCATTGCTGCATCATAGCTTTCACCTGTAAGGCCTTGTTTATTACCTGCGGACGAAACAAAATAAACAACGGAAAGAAAATGCTCAGACTAGAACAGTGTGGGTTGCCTCCCACGTAGCGCTTTGTTTAACGTCGCATGGCCCGACAGTTCACTCCCCATTTTATGGGGGGTATTTCAGCTTCTACACCTTGTTGCTTGACCTTTTTGCAATAAAGAACTGGTCTGGTCCAGAGATAAGAGCTACTTTGTGCCTCCAGTCACCTCCAACTTCCATATCCTTACCTTTTCTTTTCTTGATCTCTTGAATGAATCTTTGAGTTTCCATGCTTGGTGAAGTTGATGACGATGACACCCTCTGAGAGCTTATGCTTGAAACTTTTTCTGGTGGAGGTTTTGGGATTTGGTTTCCCCCATATGTTCTGATCACGCCAATAGGAGAGCGATTATCTTTTTTGTCCACTTGGTTCTTGATTTCAAACACTTTCAAGGTTATATCCTCATCAAATGCTTTTAAAGTCAGGGTTCCTTTTTCCACATCGACTTGTGAGCAAGAATGGTCGACCAAGAATGATAGGGGTTTCTTCATCTTTCGGAATGTCCATGATTTCAAAATTAACTGGAAAGCTAAATTTATCAATCGTCACCGGTACATCCTCTGCTAGACCATACGACCGCTTAACCGTGTGGTCGGAAAATTTTAAATTTGTCCCTGTATCACTCACATTTCCAATACCTAGCTTTTTAAAAATAGATAATGGCATGAGACTCACACTAGCACCCGAATCAATTAGGACCTTCTTGAAAGTTCTTTTCTTTATAGTGCATGGGATAGCTACAAATCCAGGATCTCTCTGCTTGATGGGGATTCTCCTACCTTGTGATATTTCACTGCACTGCTCAGTTAAAATTTTCTGCTCCTCTCCCATTGGTCTCTTTTTAACGATTACCTCTTTCATGAATTTTTTGTACAATGGCATTTGCTCGAGTGCTTCGAAGAAAGGCATATTGATCTCTAACTTTTTGAACATTGTGATAAATTTCCCAAAATCTTTCCCCCTTGGATCCTTCTTCCTAACTCTCAGAGGGTAAGGTAGCTTGATTTTGGGTTTAACCTCCTCTTTCTTTTTCTCTTCAGTTGGTTTTACTGGTGGCATGGCTTCTTCTGGTTCTCTCTTATTTTATCTCACTTCCAGATCCACCTCTATACAATGATGCTCATTTGTTGACCTTTCTTCTTCTTCAACAACTTTCTGACTTCTTGTTGTGACAACATTAACATTCTCATGATTTTTTGGATTTGGTATTGTCGCGCTCGGGAAGGTTCCTTGAGTTTGCATTGAGAGTTCTTGTGTTATTTACCCCATCTGAACCTCAAGATATTTTATAGACGCTGTGGTGTTCCTTTGATTATCTCGGGTCTCTTCTTGGAATTTAATATTATGAGCTGCCATCTTTTTAATAGCTATCTCCCACTCTGCTTTTTGAGGAGCATGTTGATGGTATTGAGGTTGATTCTGATCTTTCCTGGAGAAGTTAGGATGATTCTTCCATCCTGGATTATAAGTCTGAGAATAGGGATTGTTTTGCTTCAGAAACCTAATCTCTTCAATTTGTTGCACAGTTGCAACGCAATGTGCAGTAAAGTGTGGTCCACTACAAATCTCACAATTAACCGCTTGGACAGGTTGAACTTGGGCTACTTGTTGAGTTCCCAAATTCATGGCCTTGAGTCATATCTCTACTTCAGCAGCCACTTGGTCTTCTATCTTCACAACCTGAATTGCAAGTTTCAAGTCAATCACACCCTCGGGTTTACTCACACTTCGGTCATATAACTCCAGATGTTCATTTGCAGCAATGACTTCTATGATCTTCTTGATACCAGTGGCAGTTGTAAAGTTGGATGATCCACCAGAAGTTGTATCAATAAGTTGCTTAGTCTTCATTCGGAGGCAATTTACAAACATCTGCATCTCTTCTGTCTGATCCATATTGTGAGTGGGACATGCCACCAATATCCTTTTAAACCTCTTGTATGCATCACCCAGTGATTCCCATTCCTTCTACTTAAAATTCACAATGTCATATCTTTTACGAATATAAACAGAAGCAAGAAAGTATTCATTAAGAAATGTTTTGTCCATCTCTTCCCAAGTAGTAATACTCCCAGCAAGCAATCAGTAAAATCACTCTTCAGCGTCTTCTGCCAAGTTGTAAAGTTGGATGACTTCTATGATCTTCTTGATACCAGTGGCAGTTGTAAAGTTGGATGATCCACCAGAAGTTGTATCAATAAGTTGCTTAGTCTTTATTCGGAGGCAATTTACAAACATCTGCATCTCTTCTGTCTGATCCATATTGTGAGTGGGACATGCCACCAATATCCTTTTAAACCTCTTGTATGCATCACCCAGTGATTCCCATTCCTTCTACTTAAAATTCACAATGTCATATCTTTTGCGAATATAAACAGAAGCAGGAAAGTATTCATTAAGAAATGTTTTGTCCATCTCTTCCCAAGTAGTAATACTCCCAGCAAGCAATCAGTAAAATCACTCTTCAGCGTCTTCTGCCAAGGTGAATGGAAACATTCTCAACTTCTTTGCCTCTTCAGAATGCTCCTCGATCTTCAAAGTGGTACTCGTCGTAAGTGTCGTGGCCGGTAAAAGTTATCGAGTCGCCATCATATTTTTTCTAAGGGAAATAAATGATAAACCTAAAAAATCTTAATCTTAAAGGTAGAGATTCCTAAGGTTCGGGAGTCGGTTAAGTGAGGGAAAGGTGTTAGGCACCCCTCACCTCCATTGTACTCAATGGGATCCTCCTTAGATTTTAGGGTATGCTTATTTGCTTGTCTAAATGATTTATTTACAAAAGAAACCTAAGTTTTTATTATCGTACTCGCTAGGGTTTACAACCATATGCCTATGTACCTTCAATTTTGAAGGATCAGAGTAATCGTAGTTCACCTCCCCTATTCCTACCCCCTAATCATATTCCCATTCCTAATCCTAAACTCAATCCACTATTTATACTCTTGGATAAAGAGTTATATCCCTTGATCTATTGTTTATACTCCTAGATAAGGAGTTCTATCCCTTATCCATTATTTATGCTCTCGGACGGGGAGTTTTATCCCTAAAAACCCTTATCCATTGTTTATACTCTAGGATGGAGAGTTCTATCCCTTATCCATTATTTATACTCTCTGACGGAGAGTTTTTCCCTTAATCCCTTATCCCTTGGCCTTTATTTATACTCTTGGAACCTAAGAGTTTTATCCCTTATCCCATCCCTTATTTAAGCTCTCGGACCAAGAGCTTTATCCCAAATTTGAATCCCTGAAAACTCTTTTTATATCCCTTAAAATAAATTTCCAAATTTCCATATTACAACAAATAAAAATCCAAAAAACTTTACATTAAAATATCAAAAATAGCTTATTAATTACTCCCATTCCAAAAATGTAATTTCCACTTCAAAGTACTCCTAAAAATAAAAATAAATGTAACTTAATCCAAAAACTTAAATTATTTTTATCCCCAAAATCCCAATTTTTATCCCAATTTAAATAATAAGAAAAATACTTTTCCAAAAAAATACACCCCAAACTTAATTTTTTTTATAAAAATACCAAAATATCTTATCCTAAAAATTAAAAAAAAAAAACAATTCCATTATACAAATTAATATACAAACTATTTATTAATTTTTTTTTTAAAATAATGCAAAACTTAATACTGATCCTAATACTGGAAAATCCCTAAAATCCTATTTTAATCCCCAATTAATTTATTTAAATCCTCATTAACTAATTAAATTAAGTCATTAATTTAATTAATTAAAAAAACCCCAAGGGGGTGTGATTTTCCTTTCACCAGTAATTGGGCCAGCTTTAGGGGGTGTAAATATCATTTTGGGCGCAAGGCCCAATGTTGGACAACCCACATTGACAGAGAGGGTCCATGGTGGAGAGAGTCTGTCTTTGACTCTCTCCTGGACGTTGGATGAAGATCGTACGGGTCTCAATGAAAAGCTACCACCATCCCGTGATCATCCAGTAAGCCAAACGGACGATCACGATTGAGAGTCGTCGCAGACTCATAGTAAGGGTATACGCACTAGATTTTGGGTTGACTAGAGAGTCAACCGAATCTATGGGGGCCAAAGAGTGACACTTGGCGCGGATCGGGGGCCATACGGACGGGGTATTT
Source organism: Lathyrus tuberosus (assembly GCA_022829125.1). Taxonomy (NCBI): domain Eukaryota; kingdom Viridiplantae; phylum Streptophyta; class Magnoliopsida; order Fabales; family Fabaceae; genus Lathyrus; species Lathyrus tuberosus. The sequence goes on along the minus strand of JALAZF010000039.1, from coordinate 10,132,868 downwards.
GAAGGGAGTTCCCTTCAGCACTTTCTCATTTTCCCATTCTCTTTCTCTCTCTAACTCACTCCGTCTCTCTCTAACTCACTCCACTCTCTCGCTTCTCTCTTTTCTCCAGTCTCCGGTATGGCCTTCCGGTCACCGCGCACAACCCTCAAACCACCATAAACCTCAGAATCCGGTTGAGAATTCAACCGGAAAATTCAAACCAAGAACCCTAACCCCCCCCCCCCCCAACGCAAGAACCCTAACCCTAAAACATGAACCCTAACCCTACATTCAACCAAAAAACCCAGATTCCCCTTGAACCCTAACTGGGTTCTTACGAACCCTAACCATCTACCCCATGAACCCTAGGGTTCATATGAACCCTAACCCCAATTTTCCAGAAAATCCAGAACCACCAACCAAATCCAGATTCAAAACATTCAACCACAAACAAAACAGCAACAGATTAAGACCTAAAAGCTAAGTTGTTCGGCTTACCTCCCCTGCAGTGTCCAATTAAGCTGCTTATCCTCCCTTCTTTCTTTATTCCTCGCGGATTATTTTAATCTCCTTACTAATCCTCTTGTGTTTTCTGTTTGCAGGTTTAGCTCAAGGATTTTTAGGGTTCTAATGATGAACCCTAAGTCCTTTTTTGTGAAAGAGCTTTAGGTGGTGGTTGTGGATTCACGGCTAAAATCTCCAAGGGTCCCCTTTTTTCTGATTCATTCCTTAGTATTTATAGAGTTAGGGTTTAGGTTTAGAGTTAATTATATTTAGATTTGATTCAATTGTTTTAGGAATAAAAGATGCAATCTCTGATTTGATTTTGTAATTTTAGATTTGATTGAGATTTTGTAATCGTTTTGGACTTGATTTTGCTTTGTAATTTTGATTCACCAATTAATAAAAAAAGATATGATTTGATCCATTTTTCTCATAGTTTGCGTAGAATTAGGGTTAGTAGAAGGGGGAGGAAGACGCCTTCCTCTTGGTCAACAATTTTGACCCACAAAAATAATAAAAAAATAAAGTAAATAAAATGAAGATAAATAACAATTATTAATATAGTAATAAAAACACGTAAATGCTTATAATAACCCAATTACCCAATAACAATAAAAATAACCCTATATAATAAATATTAATAAGAAATGACCATATTAAAATATAAATTAATTAATAATAACTAATAAAATAGAAATGAAGTAAATAATAATTATAAACACCAAATAATAATAATAACCATTATAATAAAATAAAACGTAAATATTGATAAATAGTAGTAAAAATTAAACAATGATAAAAATCATATAATAATCACACGTGGTCCCTCCCATCCTAAACCCTAATTAAAAATTAATAACATACTATTAAATTCTAACACTTAAAAAAAATCTTAATTAACTATTAAAATAAAATACTCAAAATTTAGACTTGAAACTAACGACACTTAATTCACTAGCAAACAACTAATAATAATATTCAGAAATATCTTTAAATAATTAACTCTAAAAAATAAATGTCTCTAAAATAAATCCTAACAAAATATTAAAATTAAACAAGCTCCCTAAAAGAACCCTTTATACTAAATCAATTCTAAAATGGGCCTAAAAAGCGTTAGCAATCTTAAGAGCCCACTGACATATAAATGACACCCCCCATGGTAGTACAAAAACCAAAAACACTGGTCAAAATTTAGGGTACTACAGCTGCCCATATTTAATCGTCTTCGAATCAGGAGGATGATGTCGATGAGCCTTCTTCCTTTTGAGGAGGAGACGATTAAATACAAGAAGGACCCTAATTTTGACCGCAGAAACCGATAAGCGCTAAGCTGATATCCTAAAATCCCTGATAATGAACCTGAAATTATGGTATAACAAATCCCAGATGTCCTACATGATGTCGAGACATCTGGTCTGACATAAACAGCAAGGCAATTATAGGCATTTAAAGAAGTTGCTGAAAAGTAAAGTGCACACAGAATTTGTTCACCCAGTTCGGTCTAACAACCTACATCTGGGGGCATACCAAGCCAGGAAGGAAGTCCACTATTAGCAGTATCAAATTACAGACTTAACAAACCAGTTGACAATCCACTAACTTAATCACTACCCAATGACCCTTCTATCTAAGTCCTCCCTAGATAAGAGACTCCATCTCACTCCCAATCATCGCAATGATGTCTAGCAGTCAACATCTCAGTCACTGCATCAACAACTTGATTTCAAAAAACTCTCCAAACACATAGAAGACACACTCCTATAACAATACCTAGACATGACCCTCATGACTAAGAACAATACTTAGAGTTGCTTAACAGCTTCCTCTAAGAACAATACATCTCTTACCTACAGGCTTCGAGATAAACACGATGACCATCCCACAAACCGGGTGGTTCATAAACCAACACAGCCCTTATAATTTACATGATGGCTGGCTTCTAAAACTAGGTTACAATGCTTCTATTTATACCCTATTTCCCAACTGGATTTGGGCCTTCAAATCACAACAAATCAGCTGCTACAAATCTGCAAAAGATTTTGCTACTAAATAGATCTTCAATCAAATCTTCAATTAAATCTTCAATTAAATCTAATTATTCTCCATATATTTTTGCATGAAAATAGTAACAATATCTGCTCAATATAAGATTGCAACAGAATATATTTGTCCCATGATATTCGCCTGCAATCTCTCCACCAGATCTTCTCAAGACACACTTAAACAAATGCAACCCTAACAAAACACATCAGACTGATGTTCTGATGTTCTGTCAACTGATGTCAAGACATCGGGTTTAACAACAGCATACAAAACTGCAACCCTTTTGAACTTAACATCAACTCAATGTTAAGAACTCATGTTAAGACATCAGACATATGACATCATTAACAACACCATTGTTTTACCAAAATTCCAGCCAATACAAAAACTAACAATCTCCCCCTTTGGCTAATTTTGGCTAAAACAATCTCAGCCTACACCAGAGATATCAGCCGCGGAAAAACACCATACAAACTAACATCAGCACTCAACTAGCAGCAGCAACTCCCCCTCAAAACTGCAACCAGCAAGACAACTGCACAAACTACACACTCCCCCTCAAGCCTAGAACCACAACAGACAACTAGGCAACAACTAGGCTAACTCTCCCCCTTTTTAGCCACAATTGGACAAACTCTGAACATCGCAGCAAGCACCAAAAAAATCCAAAATCAAACTCTGAATCATCCAACCGATATACTCAGAACAAAATCCAGACTCAACAGCTACTACTGTACATTCTCTCCCCCTTTTTGGCCAAAAATTGACAAACATTGGTGTAAATGTATACTTCTGATTCAATCCATTGACACACAAATCTATAGAACTAGGTCTAAACTGTCAAGAACACCATGAACTTCACCAGTAACACAATGTCACGACATCTTGTCTGACATTACAATCTGGATAAACAACTTCTTCAACAAAAGATCAATTCTCCCTATCTAAGATAACCAGTGCTCCTTTGCAAGAAGAACCCCTTAAATGAATGGAAAACATAAGACTCATCTTCATGTCTTCAAGAGCGCACCCTCTGTTCAACACACCTGCTGAACGCATTCACTTAATTCTTAATCCTCAAACAATCTAAATACCAGAACTCACATGATTCCCTCTTGGTTTGTTATCTTCTCATGCTCCAAAACTCACATCTTGCCAAGCTGATCAACTTCTCTCTGTAATATCCATAGGAATGATCACAATGAACTCCTTGATCATAACATTTGGAAAAAAATAGACACAGTCTTCATCCATCCAGTCAGGAATGCTTCACACAATCATACACACGCAATGCCTTCCACTGAACTCACACACCAAGACAAGTGTTACATCTCCCATCAACAAAGACCCTCACAAAGTAATTCCAAAATCTGCACAAATAAAATCGTCCTTCAGACTCCTCCACAGAAGCATGTGCACATATGATTCAAACAATTAGCTTCACATGGCTAGAACCATTCATGTCCACACCAACATGCCATCCAACAGCCTAATGTCAATAACATGTTATCTGACATTATATCCTCAGAAGAGGCAACCAATCTCCACAAGCTTGATCATCATGCAAGCTTCACAATATGTTCACCTTTGCAGCAAAATCCATAGACAAGTACTCTCCCTGTCATGGTTAACTAAAGCTCTAGATGGAGATGAACATTTGAGCACACTTGCTGAGCACATTCACATATTGTACTTTCACTCTTGGAGAACACATTCAAGTATCCTGACTGGTATGACACTGCTCACAGACTCCACAAATTCTCAACTTTACTGAGATCTAATATCTTCAAGAGACACTTGTAGCAGAAAAAGGAACATCTCTTAAAAAATGTTCTGATCAGATCACATCACAATCTCTTCTGACAAGAAACAGCAGTCACTCACACATAAAGTCACATCATGCTATTCGTGAGGAACAAAAGGATCACCATCCTCCTTTAAACAAATTGTTGGATAAAGATCAAATTCACATAGATCCCCCAATTTTCCAAAAGCAGACATTCCCTATCATACTCTTCATCTTCAGATTTCCAAGCAATCAATACATGATCTACTTCAGTCTTCTCTACATTCTCCATCCAAGGCAGACCTTCTACTTCATCATTCTCCCGTATGACTATGTAGACGCTCCTTAGGCATAATGTATGCACCAAACTCCAGAACCATAACAAAATCATCCTATACCAAGGATATCCAACCCAAAAAATGTTCTAACATCTGTTAGGACATTCTTGACACATCACATATACCACACACCATGGTTCTAGATATGCTCCACTACTGAACTTACTATCAGCATAGTAATCCAAACTAAACACTATGTCACCAGCTTGAACAAAGAGAGCTTCAGAAAGCCATAGAGGACTACACTCTCATCCACCAAAAGAAGGTATACTTCCATCCTCAACCTAGAACTTCTGCCAAAAGCTCCAAGAGAATTAGAACCTCCTTACATTTTCAACTAAATACTCTTCTGCACAAGAGCAATCAATTTCAAGCATCCTGCTTGAATGCACACAATGAAAACAACCAAATTCCACCTTTTGATTGATCTCAATCTTCTTCAGAACTCCCACAAGATATCCTGATCCACCTATGAAACCAGATCTTCAAGTCATATGAACTACTTGCTCCAAAGCAAGACATCTTGGATTCACCAAGCCTCTTAGTCATGTAACATCTTCTCAAACCACAGCTCCCGCAAACTGTATGAGATGGATATTTTTGAAGCATCCATAACTTCCATTACTGTAGATCACCTCTATCTTAAGCTAATGTGCCACATCACCAGCTGAGACTTCTGATGTTAAGCTAGATGTCAAAACATTATGATATCCAACTGTTGAATTCAGCTCTTCCTTCTGCCACTTAGAAGAACCTCCTCCCTTTGCAGAAACAGATTTCCATGCTCTCATAGACTTGATTCAACAATCAAGTTTGAGTAGACAACCTCCATCCTGCTCAGAAACTCCAAAGACTTCAAACCTACCATATCTGAATCTTCAGAAAATAAGTAGTCCAAGACTACCCCATAACTATACCAAATAATGCCACTTCTAAATACACTATAGAACACACAATCTTATTGTTATAATCTCAAGATTCTTTTAACCATCATGATTATTTCACAGAGTTCTCACACACCAACACACAACGAAGGGAAATAAACAGCCACATAGAGAAAAGTATATTCTCAACACTTCAACAGTCCTGCACTTTTACATCAGACATATACATAGTCTCCCGTCAATGTATTTTGTCATTAGTTGAATGCACAACCTTATCAAAAGCAGACAAATACTCAAATCCTATCAAGGTAACCTTCTTACACAACAACCATCATGACAACCATTCACACCACAAAAGCATTCCAGGTTAGGTCAGTGTCTTGACCTTTCACTCTTCCCTGAGCAAAGAACTGAAATGATGTTTCAACATCAGTTCCGACATCAGCAATCATAGTAAATCACACTAAACATCTACTATGGCTTTGGAGACAACAACCATAGTAATCCACACACATCTCTTGCAAGGGACACAAGAGGATTGACCATCAGTAGCTGATCAACCTTCAAACCCAGAACATACACACAAACAGGAACCAACATACTCTACATCTCAAGAATCTTCAAACTTTTAATGTTCAGACCTCCTGTATGTCTTTGAGATGTTGGATGCCATCCTTCTGTACCTAAAGGAGAGAAACCATTGACTGGTCATCACAAACAGCATAGACAAATATGCTTCTCCCAACACTTCAACCTACAAGGATGCCCTTCAATCCTTACAAAAAGATGTTCCATTATGTGAGGACACCACATAACTGAACTCCAACTTTAGAGGAAACTTCTCATGTAGATACCAGGGAACCATAATCCTTTGGAAAAAAAACACCAACTTCTCCTTGCACAAATCTGAAATACTCATCCTATGGTTGGTACACACATATAACTCCTTTCGAACAGAATCTGCTCCATGGACATAAACAAGATTGCAAACAACTGGCTGCTTTGATCAGAAGGAACTTTCAGATATCAGAGAAAATGTCCTTGACATTTGAGCTTGACCTCCACAAAAACAAACAGCCTACGAACACCTACTCACTTGGATCAAAAATACACTAATCCAATGAGTGACACTATATTAATCATCTCTTGACCAACATACATATCTAAGACATGTTTCTTGAAGGAAACTTCTTAGACACACAACCCAGATGCCTCCTCTTCCATGTCAGGAGTAGGTTCCAAACAAATGTGATAAAAACACATTTGTTTAGCCCCCAAGCATCTGTTATGCCATACCTTTATCCAACAAGATTCTGCACAATCTGCTGGTTTTATGTCCAACATCTGGTAGGACATAAGTTCTCTTCACAAGAAACACACCAAAAGATCCTTTAACACAGCCCAGAGATTGACCTTGTAGGGTTGGAGGCAAGAATAAATTGCTTCTAACTTTCTTCAGATCTCTTTTCAACAAGCTCATATAAGAGTTCCTTTATGAGTGGACTTGGGATGAACCACAAGTATCTTTGGCAACTCTAACAAGTTAGTTGAAGATATCCTCAAGTATCACCACACCATGTGATACATCTTCAGAGGAGAATAGAATCTTGCAGCCTTAACACAAAACCATCAGGAATTTTCCATCAGATATATGTATGCAGCGGAACACACACCAGAAAACTCCTCTACAACCTTCAGGCCAAACATAATAACCCTTGCACAAACACGACACTCCATATGCACTAGGTCAATATAGGTTTGAAAATAAGTCAAACCACACAGCAGCTCACCACCAAAGCTACAAGCCTGATAACAATAGACAGGTCCAATACACACCCTGTCATGAACAGTTCATCCTCCACTTCAAGGGATCATACAAAAATCTCTATGAACTGACCAAGTCCATACACCATCTCAGTAAAACTATCTTCCTTGCTCATGAACCAGAAAGTATCTTCCCTAGATCTCATCCAGAAACAGACAGGATGCCTGCTCTGATACCAATTGAAATTCTGGTATAACAGATCCCAGATGTCCTACATGATGTCGAGACATCTGGTCTGACATAAACAGCAAGGCAATTATAGGCATTTAAAGAAGTTGCTGAAAAGTAAAGTTCACACAGAATTTGTTCACCCAGTTCGGTCTAACAACCTACATCTGGGGGCATACCAAGCCAGGAAGGAAGTCCACTATTAGCAGTATCAAATTACAGACTCAACAAACCAGTTGACAATCCACTAACTTAATCACTACCCAATGACCCTTCTATCTAAGTCCTCCCTAGATAAGAGACTTCATCTCACTCCTAATCATCGCAATGATGTCTAGCAGTCAACATCTCAGTCACTGCATCAACAACTTGATTTCCAAAAACTCTCCAAACACATAGAAGACACACTCATATAACAATACCTAGACATGACCCTCATGACTAAGAACAATACTTAGAGTTGCTTAACAGCTTCCTCTAAGAACAATACATCTCTTACCTACAGGCTTCGAGATAAACACGATGACCATCCCACAAACCGGGTGGTTCATAAACCAACACAGCCCTTATAATTTACATGATGGCTGGCTTCTAAAACTAGGTTACAATGCTTCTATTTATACCATATTTCCCAACTGGATTTGGGCCTTTAAATCACAACAAATCAGCTGCTACAAATCTGCAAAAGATTCTGCTACTAAATAGATCTTCAATCAAATCTTCAATTGAATCTAATTATTCTCCATATCTTTTTGCATGAAAATAGTAACAATATCTGCTCAATATAAGATTGTAACAGAATATATTTGTCGCGTGATATTCGCCTGCAATCTCTCCACCAGATCTTCTCAAGACACACTTAAACAAATGCAGCCCTAACAAAACACATCAGACTGATGTTCTGATGTTCTGTCAACTGATGTCAAGACATCAGGTTTAACAACAGCATACAAAACTGCAACCCTTCTGAACTTAACATCAACTCAATGTTAAGAACTCATGTTAAGACATCAAACATATGACATCATTAACAACACCATTGTTTTACCAAAATTCCAGCCAATACAAAAACTAACAGAACCCTTAGTGAAGTATCCGATGAAACCCTGGTATCTCTGAGAGAAAGCTATAAGCCTTATGCCATGTATGCATGTTCAAAAGCATGTGTGCCTTTATGCATGATGCATTATTTGGGCTAACGCCTCTTTTATGATATGCAGTGTATGTATTTACGGAAACCAAATCTTTTGTAACATTCCGATTTCCCGGCCCTTAAACCCTTTACTCCTTGATGTGTGTGACCAAGTCATATGCTCTTGGTATCTGGAGATGCATATTATTTTCTCAAAGAAACTCCCGCAATGATTGAATCGTGACTGTTAATATGTAGACCCTGTGTTTTAACTTGGAAGAAATATGATCCCGTTACTGTTCCCAAATCGAAGTAAAATACCTTTCCTTTTTCTCTTTTTTTTTGAAAGCTTTTGATTATGCCTAATGTTTCAATGCATTATTCTATAATTAATCAGCATTTTATAATCAAGCGGAATAATTGGATAGAAAAGAAAATTTTATTTATTGAAAAATGGCCCATAAACAGACAATAGTACATAAGGAGAGCAATCCTCATAAGGAGGAATTACTACAAATCTATAAGATGAAAAATGGAAATACGAAAAAACAAATTTATCTACGTCCCTATTGAATTCAAACACCAGCTAATATCCCTAAGTCTTCGAGGCCATGACACTTCGCTTCTGGAGATGGTGACTGGATTGATCATTCCTTTCTGAATTCCCGTTGTGTGACCATAAGTGCTATCAGTCCTATGCCTTTTGGATATCCTTAATTTTGCCTGGACCGTTCCTTTTGAGTCTTATGTCCACCAGGATGATATACCATTTTTTTAACTAGCCGCCCTTTAGGGTTTTCGACTTGTCGGGTATCATTTTTATTTAAGTCCCTAATTTTTTCCTGGATTGCTCTCTCGAGTTTTCAATCCACCGGGACGCCCTAATTTTTGCCTAAGTCGCCCTTTAGGGTTTTTGACTTAGCGGGCTTTTATCCTCTTTTTCTAGGCATAGTATTTTTGACTGAATCAGAATTTACCGATCGCGGTAAATTCGCTCCATCCATAGTAGTCAACATTAAAGCTCCACCAGAGAAGGCTCTCTTTACGACATATGGTCGTTCATAATTCGGGGTCCATTTGCCACGAGGATCTTTATGGATGGGTAGTACTTTCCTTAACACCAAGTCTCCTTCTTCGAATAGGTGAGGACGGACTTTCTTGTCGAATGCCTTTTTGAGTCTCCTCTGATATAATTGACCGTGACATACAACAGCCATGCGCTTTTCTTCTATGAGATTCAGTTGATCAAGTATATTTTGTACCCACTCTGCTTCATCCAGCTTAGTTTCCATTATGACCCTTAGTGAAGGAATTTCTACTTCAATAGGGAGTACTGCTTCTGTGCCATATACCAAGGAAAAAGGAGTAGCTCCTGTCGAAGTACGGACCGAGGTTCTGTAGCCATGAAGTGCGAAAGGGAGCATTTCATGCCAATCTTTGTAAGTCTTCGCCATTTTCTGGTTAATCTTCTTGATGTTCTTGTTGGCTGCCTCCACCGCGCCATTCATCTTTGGGCGATAAGGCGACGAGTTATGGTGATCGATTTTGAAACTCTCGCATAGCTCATCCATCACTTTATTATTTAGATTGAGCCCATTATCCGTGATGATCTTATTAGGAACCCCATAGCGACAAATTATCTCTTTCTTGATGAATCGTGCAATTACTTGCCTTGTCAAATTAGTGTAGGAAGCAGCCTCTACCCATTTGGTGAAGTAGTCAATAGCAACTAGAATGAACCGGTGTCCATTTGATGCCTTCGGCTCGATCATCCCAATTATGTCTATCCCCCACATAGAGAAGGGCCATGGGGCAGTTAAGACATTCAAAGGAGTTGGTGGCACATGAATTTTATCCGCATAAATTTGACATTTGTGGCACTTCTTGACATATTTGAAGCAGTCTGATTCTATAGTCAACCAATAGTACCCTGCTCGGAGAATCTTCTTAACCATTGCATGCCCGTTGGCGTGGGTTCCAAAGGATCCCTCGTGTATTTCTTTAATAAGCGTGTCCTGTTCATGTCCATCTAAACACCGGAGTAACACCATGTCATGATTCCTTTTATACAGTACCTCTCCGTCAAGGAAAAACTGGGCAGCCAGTCTTCTAAGTGTTTTCTTATCCCCGCTTGAGGCATTTGCAGGATATTCTTGCTTTTGGAGGAATTGCTTGATATCATGAAACCACGGTTTATCATCTACTTCAGCCTCCACTGCTGCACAATAAGTTGGTTCATCGAGGCGATTGATTCTTATAGCTGGTGCTTCATTATACCATTTGACCTTGAACATGGATGCCAAAGTTGCTAGAGCATCTGCCAATTGATTCTCATCTCGAGGGATATGCTGGAAAGTGACCTCGTCGAAGTAAGTGATCATCTTCCAAACACAGTCTCGATATCGAGTTAGTTTAGCATTAAGTGTCCTGCATTCCCCCTTGACCTGATTGATGACGAGAGCCGAATCTCCATAGACTTCTAAGATCTTAATTCCAAGGTTAATGGCTTCGCTGATTCCCAAGATACACGCCTCTTATTCCTCCATATTGTTGGTACACGTGAAGCATATTCTCCCAGTGAAGGGTATGTGGAACCCTATTGGAGAAGTTATAACAGCCCCCACCCCATGTCCTTCTGCATTTGAGGCTCCATCGAATATAAGCTTCCACCGAGATCTGAGCTCCGGTCCTTCGTAGGAATCCAGGATATCATCATCTCTTATAGCCATCACATCCTTGTCGAGGAAGTCAAATTGCATAGGTTGATAGTCATCTACTGGCTGATGAGCGAGATGATCGGCTGACACGCTCCCTTTTATGGCCTTTTGGGTAACATACTGGATGTCATATTCAGTCAGTAACATCTGCCACCGAGCTACTCTCCCAGTCACTGCAGGCTTCTCGAATATATACTTGATGGGGTCCATTCTTGATATCAAGAAAGTAGTAGGGCACACCATGTATTGTCTTAATCGTCGGGTGACCCATACAAGAGCACAACAGGTCTTCTCCAAGAGTGAGTATCTGGATTCGCAATCAGTGAATTTCTTACTCAAGTAATAAATTGCGTGCTCTTTTCTCCCTGTTTCGTCTTGTTGTCCGAGTACACAGCCCATCGAATTGTCAAGCACCGTTAGGTACATTATGAGTGGCCTTCCAGGTACCGGTGGCACCAATATGGGTGGTTCTTGTAAATATTCTTTAATTCGATCGAAAGCCTTTTGACAGTTTTCATCCCACTCGATGCTTTGACCTTTCCTTAACAGCTTGAAGATTGGTTCACAAGTAGCGGTAAGGTGGGAGATAAACCTAGCAATATAATTTAGTCTCCCCGGGAACCCACGCACTTCTTTTTCTGTCCTCGGAGCTGCCATTTCTTGGATGGCCTTTACTTTGTCAGGATCGACTTCTATACCCTTCTGACTGACTATGAACCCCAACAACTTCCCAGATCTGACCCCAAAAGTACACTTCGCCGGATTTAGTCGTAGCTTGAACTTCCTCAGCCGCTCAAACAACTTCTGTAAATTGACTATGTGCTCTTCCTCGGTTTGTGATTTAGAAATCATATCATCTACGTAAACCTCTATTTCCTTGTGCATCATGTCGTGGAAGAGCATTACCATTGCCCTTTGATAAATTTCCCCAACGTTCTTTAACCCGAAGGGCATTACCTTGTAACAGAAGGTTCCTCATGGAGTAATAAAAGTGGGTTTTTCCATGTCGGAGGGAGCCATCTTGATCTGATTATATCCGGAAAACCCATCCATGAATGAGAAGACTGAGAATTGAGCAGTGTTATCCACCAACACGTCAATATGGGGTAGTGGAAAATCATCTTTAGGACTTGCTCTATTGAGGTCTCGATAGTCTACACACATCCTGACCTTTCCATCTTTATTTGGCACGGGCACAATATTGGCCACCCATTCTGGATACTTTACCGCTGCTAAGAACCCAGCATCAAACTACTTTTTAACTTCTTCCTTGATTTTAAGAGTCATATATGGTCTGGTTCGCCTTAACTTTTGTTTAACCGGTGGGCATTCGGGTTTGATCGGTAGCTTATGTTCAACAATATCTGTATCCAACCCAGGCATATCTTGGTAAGACCAAGCGAACACATCTACATACTCTCATAGCAGCTTGATCAACTTTTCCTTTACGTCCCTGTTTAAAGAAGCACCAACTTTAACCTCCTTTTTGTCCTCTTCAGTTCCCAGATTGATCACATCCACTGGTTCCTGATGAGGTTGTATCACTTTGTCCTCTTGATTTAATAGTCTGGCCAACTCTTCAAGAAGTTCACAATCGTCCTCATCATCCTCTTCCGCTTGGTTAACCGGGAACTCGAAGTTGTAAGGAATTATAGCAGTGTCGTTTTCAATAGGTTCATTTTTAAATCTGCAGGAGGGCGATTTTTATTGCTTATTATTTCTTGAATTAATGTGAATGGAAGTATAGAAAGAAAGTGTATTGCCATTTGAAAAAAGAACAACTAAGAAAGAAAAAGATCTTGATAGAAAACAAAATGCGATTTTATTATTAAATAATTAAGTGAAACAAAAGGTGGCCCTACAAAGCTTGTCCATTTGCCTTAGGCATAGCAAAGGACTTATTATTATTTTAAAGAAAAAAGTAAATTACTTCGAAACAGAAATTGTCTCAGGAATCTCGATGGCCCTTCAATTGTTGAGAACTGTATCTGGTGAAGAATGGCACACCCAATCCAGTATTCCCTTATTCTCCTCTTCAATTGCAGTCACTTGATCTTCATCTCTGAATTTGACATTATGGAAAGTTTCTTCGAGAGGAGGAAATGTCATCTGACGAGACTTCTGAACCCCTTTATTAGCTGGTTTGTAACCCAGCCCGAATTGATCCTTCTTTTCATGTATCTCTATCACCTTGCCCCAGCCCCTAGTATCCCCATTTTGTATTAAGTCTATGATCCTTCTTGGTCCTTCTTCTTGTGGAACAACTTGCTTACGACTGGCCGTTGTAACCTCCAAAGCTTGGAAAGGTATCTCAAATGTCTCCCCATCCACTTCTATGTATCTGAATGACGAAAGATGGCTGACGAACATGTCGTCCACCCCATCAACAATTATTAATTTGTCCCTAGATATGAACTTCAACTTCTGATGAAGTGTGGAAGTAACAGCGCTCGCAGCATGAATCCATGGTCGTCCTAGAAGACAAGTGTAGGAGGGATTGATGTCCATGACTTGGAAAGTGATCATAAAGGTATGTGATCCCACCACTGTGGGTATGTCCACCTCCCCAATTACCATTCTTTTCGAACCGTCGAAAGCCCTAACAATCAGGGAACTAGTCTTCATAAAGGTCCTTACCGATGTTAATTTCATAAGGGTATCCTTAGGCATGACATTTAGGGCAGACCCTATGTCCCCTAGCACCCTTGAGAGAATAGTGTCTTGACATTTGACTGATATATGCAAGGCCTTATTATGTGCTTGCCCCTCTGGAGGTAATTCCTCACTACTGAAACCCAGACAGGTGCTGGCGGCGATATTGGCGACTACCTCGTCGAACTGAATCACTGATATATCTTTAGTGACATGGGCTTCATTCAGGACCTTCAGCAGGGATTCCCTATGTGCCTCCGAGCATAACAACAAGGACATAATAGAGATCTTGGACGGTGTTTGATTCAGTTGGTCCACCACCCTATAATCACTTTTCTTTATTATTCTAAAAAATTCCTCGGCGTCTTCTTGAGATATACCCTTCTTGGAAGATCCCTCCCCTGTATTTGTGGTCTCCTTCCCCTTTGAGTTTTCCGGGGTATCCTTCTTGGGTTGTTCTGAGGAGTATACTCTTCCACTACGGGTCATCCCTCCAATACCAGCTATATTAGTAACAGCTGGTGATGGTATTATAGTCTTTCCTCCCACAGACGCAGTGATGTCATACTTCCAAGGTACAGTCTTAATGTTTTCATATAGAAATGGTGCTGGAACATGGAAAGATATATGGCCTTCTGACTTTGCAGGCACTGGAACTTTGACTGGTGCAGGGACAGGTATTTGAATTGGTGTTCATGCAGGTACCGGGATTGATATCTGAATAGGAGCCTGTCCAGACCTTGAAACAGGTATTTGGATGGGTGCCTGTGTAGGCCTGGGAACTGGTATTTGAATAGGCACTTGTGCAGACCTTGGAACTGGTATTTGAATAGGAGTCGCAACTATTCTTTTTTGGTATGGAATCTCAGAAGGTACTTGCCCCTGGGATTCTAAGGCAGCCACCTCATTCATATTCCTTAAGTACCCAATCTGTACTATCCCTTGGTCCATTAATTATTGGAGGACCTCCTTCATCTTCTTACAGTTATTGGGATCAGACGCGTAATCCTCGCAGTCACCGTGCAGCCTTTCAAACTCCTCGTACCCAATTAATACTTCCCTTACTTTTGTCATAGGGGTATTTATTTGTTCTACCCCTCTGATTATGACATTCTCTCCTAGTCCCTCAATGGAGTTAACAATTGGTCCAACGTGCCCTGGGAAAGGATTATCTCCTACATTTGGATTGTCATAACTGAAGTTAATGACCTTCTGATCCAGCAAATCTTGCACCCTAAACTTGAAGGCTAAACACTTTTCAGTCGTATGCCCTGGCGATCCAGCATGATACTCACATCTAGCATTAGCATCATACCCATGAGACAAAAGAAACTGAGACCAGTTCCTTGGTAAGAAACCAGGATCGGGGGGACGTTTATATCAGAAACTGAGACCAGTTCCTTGGTAGGAAACCAGGATCGAGGGGAAGTTATTTCAGCAACGTAGACCAGTTCCTTGGTAAGAAACCAGGATCGGGGGGAAGTTTATATCAGAAACTGAGACCAATTCCTTGGTAGGAAACCAGGATCGAGGGGAAGTTATTTCAGCAACTTAGACCAGTTCCTTGGTAGGAAACCATGATCGAGGGGAAGTTATTTCAGCAACTTAGACCAGTTCCTTGGTAGGAAACCAGGATCGAGGGGAAGTTTATTTCAGAAACTTAGACCAGTTCCTTGGTAGGAAACCAGGATCGAGGGGAAGTTTTTACCTTTTCTAAGCATCATTGCTTAGCAAAAGAAGAAGGATGCGTGAGCCGCCATTCTTAACCACCATCAAAATTTCGGGTATTCCGATATTTAATCCTCTTGCACCCCAAATGCCCGAATACCTTCGCCATTCACACCTTCAGGTCCAAGAAGATTAAATAGGGGCATCTGTCATACCCCAAATTTTGACCAATAAGATTTCCCATCATTGTGCAAATCATCATCACAATATGGATGAACCATTAGTCTCCCCAAAGATGGGTGAGCATCCACTACGATCAGACTTAGGGTTTCAAGCCCTCTCAGGGCTCTTAGACAAATGATCAATCAAGGAATGACATGATCTTCAACTTGTCTAGCCTCTTAAACATCCACAATGGATCAAGAGGACTCCCACATCAAGGATTAAGCACAAGGCTGCAACATTTCAAGTGGATTAAGCCTCAAGATCGCCAGTGTCACCAAATTAGGGTTTGGTCAACCAGGGCCTCCAGATGGAAATTTTCCTCTGGGAATGAGCCAATGCTTCAAAGCATAACCTATGATGCTCCAAGGGACATCATGAACCCAATCCTCAAGTCAATTTAGCCTCAGGGGATGCATTCACAAAAAATCAGGAATTAGGGTTTCTTGACCTAACTCACCCCTAAGTTGACTTTTGGGACAAATCATGAGCCAAGACCTCAAGACATGATTTGAGGATCTCTAACAATCCACATTGACCCATTTGCAATAATGGATTGATCCAAGAAGCTTGAGCAACAAGTTTCAAGTTCATCAGAACCACAATTAGGGTTTCACGAGAAAAGTCAACTGTATCTTTGACTTTTGACCAAGACATGTTCCCAAACCCTAAGACATGATTCAATACACCCTATAACACCTATGAAATCAATCCATCAAGTTTGATTTAGGTCAAGGACTTGATTTCATAGAGGATCGCACAGTTTGGAATTCATCTGACAAAAAGTCAACTGTGCACAAAAGTCAAACTTTGACTTTTTGAGATTTTTCACAATTATTGTTCCTTAACCCTAAAATGATGTTAATGTGTGATTGGAATCATCATTCATCAAGAAAAATCAAGAAAAGTGGGATAACTTGTAAAAGGGGTAACCATAAAAAAAACTTAGAAATTTTCTAAGTTATGGAACAAAGTGGCTAGGGTACCAACTTTGGAGGATCATAACTCCTAAACCATAAGGCCATGTTTTCCCATCCAAAGCTAGATTTGTAGCTATCATGGCCCTCTACAAAAGCTTCAACTACACCTCATTCCAATTCATCATGGATTTTGAGTTAAGGAATGATCAAAATCACAAAAAGTGAAAATGTCACTTTTTTCAACACTTAGTGAAATTTTCACTAAGTCAGAATATGTCTTACTTTTTTCAAAATGTAAGGGCATTTTTCACTTGGAACCAAAAAGTATCAAAACCAATTATGATCAAACAGTTGTTGTATCATATGAGGGATTTCCAAAATGGCCAAGAACTCCATCAAATTCCACTTGAGCCATGAGATATGACAATGCCAATATGCCTTGCTGCAAACTGTCATGGCAAGGCACATTTTGGAGTTTTGCTCGATTTGCTCAAATTTTGCAAAGGGCAAGCAACTCTATCCATCTGAACACCTCAAGGGGGACCAAGGAGGAACCAACTCTGATCCCAAGCCTCCCAAGTCTTTGGAACCAAAAATAGCATGCCAAACCTAGAAATGCCTAAAAGAGTGACAAGACTCCAATTTTTGTTTGGAGAATTCAATGCATACACCAAGGTGGCATGGACTGAGCCATTTCCAACTGAATTCAGTCAATACTTATCCAAGACCAAGGGGACCAGCAGCCTGTGCCCTAACCTCTAGTCAATGGCTAGAGGAGACTTGGATGCTCATTGCTCAACATTGGCCAAACCTCTTCTGCAGTTGCCATTCACTATTGCAGCCAAAACAAACTTGCTCTACTATAAATAGAGCTCAATTGTGTTCAGTTTGAGTACACCAAAGCACTACAACACTTGCTTTCCTCAAAATCTCTTTCTCTAGGCAAAAATACCTTCTTTAGCAAGGTAACTCTGAGTTTTTGAGTTAGAGAGCAATTCCACCACAGCTTATGATCCAAACACATCCAAGATATCATATCTAATCTGTCCAAACTCTCACAAGTGACCTGTAACACCAAAATCACAAAGTCACCTCTCAAAACGTCAAAAAAGGGACTTTTGTTCATTTTTCAAGCCATGTCTTGATTCATTCACTTTCCAAACCAGATAAAACCTCAAACACACTCCAAATATCATCCTTGAACTGTCCCAAATGGTTCCCCCTATCTGGAACACCATTTGAGAGAGTTACTATTTTGGCCACTTTTGCCCCTTTTGCAAGAAAGAGCTCATACTTGTTCCTGAGGTTTCCAACTGATTCCAACCATCCTAAAAGCTTCTAAGAGATCATTTGAGGTTGTTTAAAGCATCAAATCATTTCTGGAACAAGTGGCTTGGCAGATTGCACAAAAGCTCCAAAAAGAGGTAAGCATCACAACTTGGATTCTTTGAATCATGCTCTTTTGATGTCCACTGATCATGCATCTCTTATACATGTTATATGTGTTGTGTTTGCACCAATTTATCATGTAATTCATGCTTGTACCAAGAGATGGCATAGAAAATGCAAATCATGGCCTATTTCAAAACCACTATCGGGTTTTTCAATAGGAGCATGATCTGAAAAAAATACCACCACCATTGGATTCCTTGTGAAATTCTAGGCAGGATAGACCTAAATTTTGTCCCAATCCATGGAGAAATGAGAAAGTTATGGCCTTCGCGTTTTCAACCAAAATCTTGCCTTGCCTTGCCTTGGGCCAGGCCAAAAACAAGGCAAACCATGTATATTTGTGGTTGTGTTTCAATCAACGGATGTATCACCACCCTAGTGGTAAGACGCACGCCCTATACACAAGAGGTCTGGGGTTCGAATCCCCCTCGCCCCAGATCCTCTTTTTGCTATTTTTTCCACTTTTTATTGTTTTTCTTATTATTTTTAATGATTTGAAAAATTAATAACTCCCTCAATTTTAATTATTTTTTATTAGTTCTTTTTGCAAAAAATCACAAAAATGTTGAAATATTTTATTCCACAAAAAAATTAAATTTATATTAGTTATTTAATATAATTAGTATTTTTGTGAATAAATTCCTTTTTAATTATTTTTAAACATTTAAAAGTGAATATTTACTTTGAAAATCAAAACCAAATGAGTTTTAATTCATCTTGTGATTAAAACCTCATTTTTCAAACCTTCAACAAAAATCACAAGTGGTTTATTCAAACTCATTTGGTATTTTTATCATTTTATTTGATTTTCTTTAAATATTTACTTTTAAAGGAAAACAAGATTAGGGTTCCTTTGATTTTCACCCTCACAAATCATCTTCAAACACTCATGGGCCTCTAATAGAGTGTAAGACCCAATCCCCTTTTAACCAAAATAATTTTGGGCCTCAGATATTGTATAAGTCCCTCTGCGTTAAAAGAAAACCTCGGCGCGATCGCCAGTTGAAAAATCAAACCTTTGGGCCTACCCTCGTGTTATAAGCCCTATTCTTTAAAAACCATTGGGCCTCTAGTAGAGTGTAAGACCCAACCCTTTTTGAAAACCAAAATAATTTGGGCCTCAGTGTATTGTATAAGTCTCGATACCATCAAAAGGTTCGACGCGATCGTCGCCTTTTAAAACAAAACTTGTGGGCCTCTCCTTGAGCTGTAAGCCCCACCACTTGTATAAAAATAAACCTTTGGGCCTCTTGAGAGAGTGTAAGACCCATCCCTTTGTACATAAAACCTTTTTGGGCCTCAGTCACTTGTATAAGTCCCTCTGTACAAATTCAAAACCACAGTGCAATCACTGATAAAACTTTGGGCCTCTCCTTGAGCTGTAAGTCCCAACAATCTTTTCAAAGTACTTTATCCTTTAATTTTGAATATAATATTGTTATCAAAGCTTTCTTTGTTGAACCAACTAACCAAACAGCATGGAAGCTCTACAACCGAGTAAGTGTTTACCCGCTTTCTTTACCTGCTTTCATATATATATATAACTGTATTGTGGGGCTGCTCACTGTAAGTCTTCTTTCACAAACTTTTATATACTCGTCATATATCCACTGTGTAATACTAGTATAGTTATTTAGAGTTTTCCCCGGCAACTACGTCTAGCACTAGGTAAACCCTGTTGGTCACTCTTAAATACAAACAAAACTAGATCCCCATAGGATTACCAGACACAGTCTTTCCTCCTCTTGGGGTTAAACAATATGGAGACGTGAAAGGCAGCATTCTCAGTGAACCCTTTCTCAGACTGTCACCATTAGAAATTGTCAAAGAAACTCTACTCCCCAGAGATGATCTTTTCTACATGAATGGCATCTCTTGAGTTTCTTCCAAATTCTCGAACTTTCCTGGCTTGATCTATTCTCGATGAATGGCATGTCTTAAACTTCTCGGGGTTTGGGGACCCACAGGCTTCTTAAAAGCATCCCCGTCTCCTCTTGGGAATTGTACAAGGACCCTTCGGCTTCTTAAAAGCTCTCATGCCTTCTCTTGGGCTTAGTACAAGGACCCGGAGACCTCTACAGGTATAGGAACAGAACCTACTCATCAATTTGCTAGAGCTGTCTTTCTAAGTCAAGTGTCAGACCTGTTAATGGGTTGACCTTCATCCCTTAACATGCCAGCCTTCTCTTGGGCATCATACAAAGATCATTCACTACCTGAGAATCGATTTCTCAAAACACCCGTAGACTTGGACAGTCTCCATACCTCTTTGGATTTCCCATTTCCTTAAAGGAATAGGAAATAACCCTGATCCTCTGATCAATCCCTGAGCACAACATTACCCATATAAGAACTGATTTTCTCTTTATCCAATATACTAGACCTATCACTAAACTGAAACAGTTACAATAGCCTCCTCTTAGGCTTTGTACAATGCTTCTCCCAAGCGAAGTTAACCTTTTCAGACTCTCTTGTTGAGTCAAACCTGTTTAGCCTCCATCTCGGGCTTCGTACGAGATACAAAAACATTCTCTTGTTGAGTATAAAAGACTCTCTTGTTGAGTCAAACATTTTCAGCCTTCATCCCGGGCTTCGTACGAGGTACAAAGACTCTCTTGTTGAGTCAAACACCTTTTGGGCTTCGTACAAGACACATATAAAAACACTCTCTTGTTGAGTATAAAAGACTCTCTTGTTGGGTCAAACCTGTTTAGCCTCCATCTCGGGCTTCGTACGAGATACCAAATCACTCTCTTGTTGAGTATAAAAGGCTCTCTTGTTGAGTCAACCCCCTTTTTGCCTCCATCTCGGGCCTCGTACGAGATACCAAAAACACCCTCTTGTTGGGTCAATAGCCTCCTCTTAGGCTTTGTATAAAGAGACCCCTAGTTGAGTCAATCAACCTTTTAGCATCAAAATATGTGCCTTGATCACAGTATACAAACATCAACAACTCCTTTTCCCCCATCTAATTGCTGTAAGCGGCAAGCCTTTGGATTATTTACATCAACGCCACTGTCCCTCTTTTAGCATGAGAAATTCCTAAGGAAAGATAGCATTGCTCTACACTGAGTTAAAGTATTCTCCTTCAGGTTAAAAATCCCCTATAAAGGAAATTATGGCATTGCTGGATTCACATATCCCAGTTAAAGTAATTCTCCTTTATAACTAGTCACCCAACAGTTGTGACAAACAGACCAAATATCCTCTTTAGAGATGACAAATTCTCTCTAAAGCCAAACCCCTTTAGCTTCATATCTTGGGCTTCGAACAAGATACAAATAGACCCTTCAGCTTCACATCTTGGGCTTTGAACAAGATACAAACCACCTTTAGCTTCACATCTTGGGCTTTGAACAAGACACCAAAACAACCTTTTTCCTCCCATAGAATAGGAAGAACTACGATCGCTCTGATTTCCTTGTTTCGTTAAACGGGAATACGTAGGCATAAGATTGTAAAAGAATCTTAGCGAGCACACTAATCAAAAAACCCAAAATCCCGTACCTTCATACATCAATCAAAAAGCATCAGTCCTAACATCCTACCAATAGCATAGTCCCGTCATTTCATTCTTAGCAAAATAAGCAGAGAGAGGCCCACAATCTAAACTGCATTTGTAAACCAAAAATCATCTGTTTAAACTCAGTATACAAGTAGGGTTAATTAGAGACATCTATTTCCCTTCCTTCATCAGCTTCAATAGGATAAAAATTGAATCGACCTGTAGTACCCCAAAGCGGCAGTGCTTAAGAACCACGTCCAAAATTGCTCGCTACAAGAGTACCTTTTGTTATTATGTTGACTGGAAGACGACTTTCCAATCTTTCTGCTTTTTAATCCATTCTCGATCCTTTCCCCAATGATAACTAAATCCACAAATCCAGTTGAGACGGACCCAATCATCTTTTTGTAGTATAGCCCCTGCAAGGTTCCCATAAACATATATACCAGTTCACTTTCCAGCAATAGAGGTTGCACACGAGAGGCTAGTTCCCTCCATCTTTGGGCGTATTCCTTAAAAGATTCATTCCCTTTTGGGACGTGTTTTGTAATTGCATGCGATTAGGCGCCATGTCCACATTATATTGGTACTGCTTCAAAAAGGCACTTGCAAGGTCTTCCCAAGTCTTAATGTGAGCCCTCTCTAACTGCATATACCAGTCCAAGGACGCCCCACTAAGGCTGTCTTGGAAAGTGTGTATCATCAGCTTCTCATTCTTAGCATGGGCACCCATCTTTCGGGCGAACATCCGGATGTGGTTTTTTGGGCAACTAACCCCTTTATACTTCTCGAAGTCAGGTGCCTTAAACTTAGGAGGTATGACCACATCGGTTACCAGACACATTTCCAAAGCATCAACCCTAAAGACCTTGGATCCTTCCACAACCCTTAATCGCTCTTCAATTATCTTATACTTTTCATCCGCTCCTCTTCCTTCCATGGCAGCCAGTTTGGTTTCACGAACTACCTGCCTGGAATCTTCCTCTCCATATTGGAGGTGCCAGTCATTAGAGACCTCACGAGTGACAGGTATCTGTATAGGTCGTGATTCTCCATTATGCTCAAGTGGAGGAACAGACCCCACAGGAGGCTGAGTGTTAGTCTTCCCTTTACTAGCCTCTAATGCTTCACATTCCAAGTCAGCCACAAATCCCAAGAGAGGATTATTATCTTCATACTAGGGAGGAGGGGTAGGGACACTCCTACGGTTACTAGCCTCGGTGTCTCTTGCTATCAGATTCTGAATAGCTCGAGTCAGTTGGTCGATTTTGTCCTTCATTTCCTCCACATTTCCTTTGACAGCATCCACATCTCCCTTTAGACCAGTGTGGTTCAGTTCCATTTGTTCCATAGCTTTCTTTTGATGAGCACGGGTGTTGGGTCGAGACGTCAGATTGTTGCGATGATTCTGAGAGAAGATATTGAAAAATGATTTCCGTTTGATGTTTTTTTTTATTATGCTATGCATGCATGAATGTATGAATATGCAGAAATTATTTTTATTTCAAGAATCTTAAACTTTTATTTATTCAGAGTAAAGCCAAAGATAATGGAAAAACAAATACTTTTATTCATGAAAAGAGAGTACTAGGGTCAAAGCCCCATTTATTACATAAGGAAAACCAAACTAGGGATAAACCCTTAAATTATTCATAACTAAAAATCAAACGTAAGAAGGCGTTACATAGAAAAGCTAAATCCTCCTCCCCAATCCTTGCCCTAAACTCCTCTACCATCTCACGACAAAGTGCAAGAAAATCGACGATCTCTTTTACTGGCTTGAAGATATCAGCCATGTACTCAGCCTCTTTTAAACTTCGAGGGATCTCGTGGATGAGATCGTTGGATAGTAAGACCAACTTCTGATACCTTTGTCGATAATATGCCTCATCTCTTTGTAACTTTTCCATGATTTCTCTATCATCCTCAGTTGTTTGCTCTAATTATTGGTTATGTTCTTCAATATAGGTGCCCCACTCTCTAAGTTCTTTGTAAGACTCCTCAAGCTCCTCGTATAGTCTTCTAAGCTCTCGGTTTTCCTCCTGAGTTTCCCTCCATTCTCTTGGTTGTAGGGCAAGAAGTTCCTCAGCTGATCTCATTCGCACAGTCGCATATAAGGCTTGCCTTTTGCTCTCGAGAAGAGTGTTAGCCAAGCTTTGGACTTCAGCTTCTAGGTTATGGATACGCCTATCACATCCCTCCTTGAACTCTCTTTGTGTTGATGCCATCCAAATGTCCCTCCACTCATCCCTTTGACGCCAGGCTCTATCTAACTCATCTTTGTGAGCCTTAAGACGTGAACTCATAGCTTGAAGGTTGGCGTAAGCTTGTTCCTTCTTCTCTTCTTCCATCCGGGCTATCCCCTTATTAATCCTTGATTGTTCCATGACTTCATTGAGACTCCTTATCAATTGACTACTTTCTCCAGTGGCTTGGTAAAATTTACCTTCCCATTCTTCTTTTTCTTTTGTCAATTGTGGAATAGTCTCTTTGAGTCTTTCACTTTCCTCTATGGATATTGCGGCAGGTGAAGGAACCCTTGGATTAACAGTACGATCCAGAGTAAAAGGCAGCTTCACTATACTCACCCTTTCTTTCATCCATTGCAGATATGGTACCCTAGATTCTTCCCTTGGTCTTTTAAGATTGCCCTTCCCTTTGATACTCTGCCTCTAAGCCTGAGCAATCTTTAGAACATCGGGATGATTTCCAGTTACATTTTGTAGGACGAAGCCTTCTAACAACCTATCCTCAGGCTTGTAGGCCAATGGATGCCCCAATTGCCTCATTGCTAAGACAGGATTGTAACTTAAGCACCCTCTCGATCCTATCAAGGGTACATTAGGAAAACCCCCACAGCTTAGGATCACGTCGTCTCGATGGAGTATTTGAGGGAACCACAAGATGTCTTTATCAACAAGAGATACCAAATATTGAGTCCAAGCATAGGCTTTCATTTTTTCCATATCCTTTAAATCCCTCACTAGGTGAGAGCACAACCATTTGTACAATAACTGAGAGCAACATAACATAGCCCCTCCCCTTCTTTCAAATTTTTGTTGAAGGGTAAAGTATATATCCGAGAGGAGAGCCGGTGTAGGATCTTCTTCTCCAATGGTCACAGCCAAGAATAAATTAATGGCAGCGATGTCTACGAAGTTCTTCGCGCTCGGGAATAGAACTAACCCAAAGATGAGGAGTACCATGATAGTGTCCATGGCTGCCCAATTTTTGCAAGCAGCAAAATGACTGGCCTTCTTCTCCAAGAACCCTTTAGGGAACCCATGAAAGTCTTCTTGAACCCTTAAGTTAGCTTGCAAGTCTTCTTCACGGATATGAAAACAGCTTGACATTTCTTTGAAGGTAGGGCGATACCCTAAAGCCTTGAATGGACCTTTGTTGTTCTTGGGGAGGCCCAGTATCCTACGAACTTCTTCTAGAGTGTGGGCTATTTGAAAGTTTTGAAACTGGAAGCACCTTAACTCTGTATCGTAAAACTGAGCCAAGGCGGTTAGGCCCTCTTCTTGAATAGGAGTAGTGACAATATCTAATATATCCCCATGCTTACTAATTAGGGGCTTTCTCCTTTCCTGAGGCAACCCCACAACATAAGCTTTTAAGCCCTCTATGTCAGACGTTCTTACCCTGATTGTGATAGTTTTCCTTTTCCCAAATTCCATTGCCTTTGACTTTAATTCCTTTTTGAAAATATTTAAGATTCCTGTGACATGATAATGCAAAAAAGAATTTATGAGGATGATGAATGCAAATTTTATATACTTTGATTAGGGTAAGCTAATATGCAAGCATGCCCTAGTAAAGGTAGGCTCCCTATGATAGGTTAGGTCTATGTTTTGTCTACCCAATCCCCTCATATGTAGGATATAAAGTTTGGACAACATAACGACCCTATAATGTACAGACTATACCCTTGTTTTACCATGAGAAGGAGCAAGCCTTCCTATGGTAATCCTTCGGGATAAGTCTCATCTGGGTAGGACCCTAGTAACAGCCCTTGAGGGTTGAATACGTAGGGTCTCCATGAGTTGGTAAGGGGTAGGCTAAAAGTTCTCAGAGTCTCGGACCACATCCAAATCATCCTCTACGTTAGGGGATAGCCCTTTCATGAGGACACCTTTTGAAGGATCTATTCTGAGTGTGGCATCAATGAATTGTTGGGGATGTCACATCCCCCCAAAAACATTTCCGTTCACACATCATTTGCCCCAATCCAATGCATGATGACAAAATAAATATAAAAAAAATATAATGGACAAATATAATAAATAAAAACAAATAAAAACATAAAATAAATCATAATAAAAAAACAATAAACACCCAAAACAAACAAGGACCCTGAAACCTAAGGCTATGAGGGACTCTCTTTAGGGAGGCCTCCCCAGCAAAGTCGCCAGCTGTCGCAGCCGGCAAAAATTATCGAGTCGCCGTCATATTTTTTCTAAGGGAAATAAATGATAAACCTAAAAAATCTTAATCCTAAAGGTAGAGATTCCTAAGGTTCGGGAGTCGAGTAAGTGAGGGGAAGGTGTTAGGCACCCCTCACCTCCATTGTACTCAATGGGATCCTCCTTAGATTTTAGGGTATGCTTGTTTGTTTGTCTAAATGATTTATTTACAAAAGAAACCTAAGTTTTTATTATCTTACTCGCTAGGGTTTACAACCCTATGCCTACGTACCTTCAATTTTGAAGGATCAGAGTAACCGTAGTTCACCTCCCCTATTCCTACCCCCTAATCCTATTCCCATTCCTAATCCTAAACCCAATCCATTATTTATACTCTTGGATAAAGAGTTCTATCCCTTGATCTATTGTTTATACTCCTAGATAAGGAGTTATATACCTTATCCATTATTTATGCTCTCGGACGGAGAGTTTTATCCCTAAAAACCCTTATCCATTGTTTATACTCTCGGATGGAGAGTTCTATCCCTTATCCATTATTTATACTCTCGGACGAAGAGTTTTATCCCTAAAAACCCTATCCATTATTTATACTCTCGGACGGAGAGTTTTATCCCTTATCCTTTGGCCTTTATTTATACTCTTGGAACCTAAGAGTTTTATCCCTTATCCCATCCCTTATTTAGGCTCTCGGACCAAGAGCTTTATCCCAAATTTGAATCCCTGAAAACCCTTTTTATATCCCTTAAAATAAATTTCCAAATTTCCATATTACAACAAATAAAAATCCAAAAAACTTTACATTAAAATATCAAAAATAGCTTCTTAATTACTCTCATTCCAAAAATGTAATTTCCACTTCAAAGTACTCCTAAAAATAAAAATAAATGAAATTTAATCCAAAAACTTAAATTATTTTTATCCCCAAAAACTCAATTTTTATCCCAATTTAAATAATAAGAAAAATACTTTTCCAAAAAATTACACCCCAAACTTAATTTTTTTTATAAAAATACCAAAATATTTTATCCTAAAAATTAAAAAAAAAAAAATCCATTATACAAATTAATATACAAACTATTTATTTAAAAAAAATTAAAAACAATGCAAAACTTAATACTGATCCTAATACTGGAAAATCCCTAAAATCATATTTTAATCCCCAATTAATTTATTTAAATCCTCATTAACTAATTAAATTAAGTCATTAATTTAATTAATTTAAAAAACCCCAAGGGGGTGCGATTTCTCTTTCACCAGTAATTGGGCCAGCTTCAGGGGGTGTAAATATCATTCTGGGCGCAAGGCCCATTGTTGGACAACCCACATTGACAGAGAGGGTCCATGGTGGAGAGAGTCTGTCTTTGACTCTCTCCTGGACGTTGGATGAAGATCGTACGGGTCTCAATGAAAAGCTACCACCATCCCTTAATCATCCAGTAAGCCAAACGGACGATCACGATTGAGATTCGTCGCAGACTCATAGTAAGGGTATACGCACTAGATTTTGGGTTGACTGGAGAGTCAACCGAATCTATGGGGGCCAAAGAGTGCCACTTGGCACGGATCGGGGGCCATACGGACGGGGTATTTGAAGGGAGTTCCCTTCAGCACTCTCTCATTTTCCCATTCTCTTTCTCTCTCTAACTCACTCCGTCTCTCTCTAACTCACTTCTCTCTTTTCTCCCGTCGCCGGTATAGCCTTCCGGCCACCGCGCACAACCCTCAAACCACCATAAACCTCAGAATTCGGTTGAGGATTCAACCGGAAAATTCAAACCAAAAACCCTAATCCCCCTTCACGCAAGAACCCTAACCCTAAAACATGAACCCTAACCCTACATTCAACCAAAAAATCCAGATTCCCCTTGAACCCCAAGAACCCTAACTGGGTTCTTACGAACCCTAACCCTCTACCCCATGAACCCTAGGGTTCATATGAACCCTAACCCTAATTTTCCAAAAAACCCAGAACCACCAACCAAATCCAGATTCAAAACATCCAACCACAAACAAACAACAACAGATCAAGACCTAAAAGCTAAGTTGTTCGGCTTACCTCCCCTGCAGTGCCCAATTAAGCTGCTTATCCTCCCTTCTTTCTTTATTCCTCGCGGATTCTTTTAATCTCCTTACTAATCCTCTTGTGTTTTCTGTTTGCAGGTTTAGCTCAAGGATTTTTAGCGTTCTAATGATGAACTCTAAGTCTTTTTTTGTGAAAGAGCTTTAGGTGGTGGTTGTGGACTCACGGCTAAAATCTCCAAGGGTCCCCTTTTTTCTGATTCATTCCTTAGTATTTATAGAGTTAGGGTTTAGGTTTAGAGTTAATTAGATTTAGATTTGATTCAATTGTTTTAGGAATAAAAGATGTAATCTCTGATTTGATTTTGTAATCTGAGATTTGATTGAGATTTTGTAATCGTTTTGGACTTGATTTTGCTTTGTAATTTTGATTCACCAATTAATAAAACAAGATATGATTTGATCCATTTTTCTCATAGTTTGCGCAGAATTAGGGTTAGCAGGAGGGGGGGGGGGGGGGGGGGGGGAAGACGCCTTCCTCTTGGTCAACAATTTTGACCCACAAAAATAATAAAAAAATAAAGTAAATAAAATGAAGATAAATAACAATTATTAATATAGTAATAAAAACACGCAAATGCTTATAATAATCCAATTGCCCAATAACAATAAAAATAACCCTATATAATAAATATTAATAAGAAATGACCATATTAAAATATAAATTAATTAATAATAACTAATAAAATAGAAAAGAAGTAAATAATAATTATAAACACCAAATAATAATAATAACCATTATAATAAAACAAAAAGTAAATATTCATAAATAATAGTAAAAATGAAACAATGATAAAAATCATATAATAATCACACGTGGTCCCTCCCATCCTAAACCCTAATTAAAAATTAATAACATACTATTAAATTCTAACACTTAAAAAAAAATCTTAATTAACTATTAAAATAAAATACTCAAAATTTAGACTTGAAACTAACGACACTTAATTCACTAGCAAACAACTAATAATAATATTCAGAAATATCTTAAAATAATTAACTCTAAAAAATAAATGTCTCTAAAATAAATCCTAACAAAATATTAAAATTAAACAAGCTCCCTAAAAGAACCCTTTATACTAAATCAATTCTAAAATGGGTCTAAAAAGTGTTAGCAATCTTAAGAGCCCACTGACATATAAATGACACCCCCTGGTAGTACAAAAACCAAAAACACTGGTCAAAATTTAGGGTACTACATTAAGAAACCTTTGCAAATGTTTATTTGCATCTTCATTAATATTTCCTGTAAAATGTCTCTTTTTGAGCTGTCGAATCGTCGTTGGGTGCAACTGAAAATTTCCAACGTTAACCGGTTGATTCACAATAGTTAACCGTCCTGTCAGAGTATTTGCTGCTCCATAATCCCCAAGAAGTCTTTCCTGAGGTTCAGCCATTATTTTTTCTCTGTCTGACTCGGTATCAGAATGATCAGAAACTTCTTCCTCTCTTTCGGGTTTCGAAGCTGAATTTTCTGCTTCTGATGCTGCCAGCCTTGCTTGTTTTGCTTTTCTAAGCCTCGCGTGCAACGATCATTCTGGTTCTGTGTCAAAAGGAAAGTCAGCTGAGGTCTTTCCTCGCATACACAGATTAGACAGAGATTAGTAAAGAGAAATAATTATAAAGATAAATATGCAGAAAATAAAATTTTAGTCGCAGAGCGACAAAATTTCAATTGAATTTAATCACAACTCTATATTTTGGCAGTCCCCGGGAACGGCGCCAAAAACTTGATTGGAAAAATAGCAAGTGTACTATTTTGCCAATGTAGTAATAAAAGTGAATTTTTCCGAATGCAGATCTCAAGGAATGCTTGACGATATGGAGTTCTGGTTTTATTTTAGTTAAACAAAAGCTTTAGAGTTTTGAAATTGTTTGGTTTAATTATAAAAATAATTGTGAATAAAAGAAGGAAATTGACTAAGTGGTTTCTGTTGGAATTAACCCAAAACCTATGGGAATTCTGACCCTATCTTGATAAACAAGATGGGTTCTTAGCACAACAATACCAAAGAAAAGAAGAAAATAGAGAAAGAAAGGAAGTTAGGATTCTAAGAGAATTTGGAGAAGAAGGTTGTTACCCACAAACTGTGGGATTTTTCTTGTTTCTATTCACTTGCAACTGCAAACCGTGAATTACAATGTGTTGTGATTATTTTTACAAAAATAAGGGTTACTCCCTATTTATAGATTTAGGTTTACTTGTTCTCCAAGCCAAAGCCCAAAACTATAAAAGCCCAAAATACCTATTTTTGAACTATATCAAATCAAATCTAAATCAAATCTAAATCAAATACAGTAGAAACTCTTTAAATTAATACTCGGTAAATTAATAAACTCTCTAAAATAATAAATTTGTCCGGTCCCGACTTGGGCCAATGTAAAAAATTGAAAAACTCGATAAAATAATAATTTTTCGGGAGATCCCTTTATAATTTTCGGTCCCAAGAAAATCATAAATTAATAATTCATAGAAACTGAAATTTTCCTTGACTAACTTTCAACTGAAATTTTCCCTCAAGCCATCTATGCAAGTCTTTTTGTGTGCTTGCAGGATTATCTCTCTTGTACTCACACAACTCCTTACGTATTTGATCTGACATAGTTGATTTTGCAACACCTTTTAGATGAGAAGCCATCTTGTGAGATATGGTTTAAATACTCTAACACATTCATGTAATTTATATACAGTATGCCAAACTTGCTTAAGAATACATTGAACACATTTGTTCCTCTTGTTTACATTTACTGTACTTCAAAAGTCATTATTGATTTCCAATGCATATGAACACAGTAGTTACTAATTTACGTTGAGTCCCAAGATTCGCTGCAACGTAATTCTAAGAGGCATAGACTAATTTGCCTTTTTGTTTGGTATGTACAGTATAATTACTTAAAAACTCTTTAAATTAATAATTATTAATTTATCAATAAATTAATAACTCTCTAAAGTAATAAATTTCTCCGGTCCTGACATTATTAATTTATAGAGTTTTAACTGTATGTGTGAAACAATTGTTTCGACACACCCTTGCTTCGACACTTCGACACAAGGAATTCCAATATAACACACCACCTAATTCATTGTGTCTAAGCTATCTACATTCATCATGGATCTTAGTATTCTGAAAACTTCGACCTGCACTCCCTTCGTCATGATATGTGCAATTTGATTCTCAGTTCTGCAGTGTTCCAAGTTCATCTTCCCTTCTGCTACCTACTCTCGAAGATAATGGAACCTCATTTCGATGTGCTTGCTTCGACCGTGCGCTATTGGATTCTTTGCCAAGTTGATAGCTGACATGCTGTCGATCTTCACAGTAATTGCTCCATGACTCTTCCCTGTAATCTCTTCGACCAAGTTCACCATCCAGGTTGCTTGACATGCCCAAAGAGAAGTAGTTATATATTCAGCTTCGCATGATGACAATGCCACTACTGGCTCCTTTCTCGAACTCCAAGCAACTGGTGCACCACCTAACATAAACACATATCCAGCTGTGGATTTTCTATCCTCAACATCACTACACCAGCTAGAGTCGGTGTATCCCACTAACTTGCATTCTTTCCCTTCATCAGCTGTAGGAAACAAAATTTCGTAGTCGAGAGTTCCTTTCAGATACCTCAGTATACTCTTCGTTGCTGCTAGGTGTGATACCTTTGGCTTCTGCATGAATCTACTTACCATACCCATACTGTATGCTAAGTCAGGTCTTGTGTGACAAAGGTATCTAAGTGACCCAATAAGTCTTCTGTATTGGGTTGGGTCGACATCATCTTCATCTGAATCTTTCGACAGTTGCAGTCTGGTCTCAGGTGGAGTCGAAGTTGGGTTGCCATCTTGCATCTCAAATCTCTTGAGTATTTCTCCTGCATATCTTCTTTAGTGCATCATCAAACCTCTACTAGTCTTGTAGAATTCGATGCCACAGAAATATGAGAGATTTCCCAAGTCTGACATTTCAAACTCTTCGCTTAGGTCATGTTTGAAATCTTCGATCTCCTTCTTACAACTCCCTGTTATCAACAGGTCATCGACATAGAGGCATAGTATAAGTAATTCATTATTGCTTCTCCTTACATACACTCCATGCTCGGTCGTACACTTCACAAATTTCTTCTCCCTTAAGAAGCTGTCAATTTTCTTATTCCAAGCTCTTGGAGCTTGCTTAAGTCCATACAGGGCTTTATGCAGCATGTACACTTTTCCTTCTTCGCCTCGTATCACATACCCAGCTGGTTGTGCGATATAAACTTCTTCATCTAAGGGGCCATTAAGGAACACACACTTCACGTCCATCTGACATGTGTGCCAATTGTTCATATTTGCTAGACCAACAACCAACCTGATTGTTTCGATCTTAGCAACAGGTGCGAACACTTTATCGAAGTCAATTCCTTCCTTGTGTAGAAATCCTTTCACCACGAGTCTTGCCTTGTGTCAAGTTACTTCTCCTCTAGGATTCATCTTCACCTTGTAAACCCACTTCACATCAATTACCTTCTTGCCTTGAGGCAATTCAATAAGTGACCAGGTGTTGTTGACTTCGATGGACTCTAACTCCTCATTCATTACTTTCACCCACTTCGAATCTTTCAATGCCTCGGCTGCATTGACTGTTTCGACATCTGCGTAGAAAGCATAATGTACCAGCTCACCCTCTTCATCAACCACATCATCTGATATAATTACACATTCTTGCAACCTTGCAGGCATGTGTCTTGTTCATTGAGGTCTGCTTGGACCTACTTCATCTATGACTGGTTCCTGTCGAATGTCTCTTTCGACTTCAGTGACTGGTTCTTCACAAGATATTCTCACTGAATCCCTCTTGGAATTCTCACTCCAGTCCCATTCTTTAAGCTCATCTATGATCACGTCCCTGCTGATCACTACCTGCTTATTCACTGGGTCGAACAGTTTGTAACCTCTAGTCGAATGATATCCTATCAAGATCATCTGATTCGACTTATCATCAAGCTTCCTTCTCAACTGATTTGGCACATGTCTATGTGCTATAGATCTAAACACCTTTAAGTGACTGAGGCTAGGCTTGGTACCAGACCAACATTCTTCTGGTGTGATTCCTTCAAGCTTCTTCGTCGGACATCTGTTCAAAATATATTTTGTTGTCGAAACCGCTTCTCCCCATAATTCTTTGGGTAAGTGCTTTCCATTCAACATACTTCTCACCATGTTCATGATGGTTCTGTTCTTTCATTCTGCAACTCCATTTTGTTGTGGAGTATAGGGTAGCACCACCTCATGCACAATCCCTTCTTTTTCACATAATGCATCGAACTCTTTCGAAACATACTTTCCACCACCATCAGTCCTTAGAATTTTCAACTGTCGAATACTTTATCTTTCGACCATGGATTTAAATCTGGAAAATACCTCGATCACATCACTTTTCTTCATGATGAGGTAAGTCCACAACTTTCGACTGTAATCTTCTATGAACGTGACAAAGTATTTGTTGCCACCAATCGAATCCACCTGGATTGGACCACATACATCAAAGTATATGACTTCCAGAATTGCCTTCGACTTCCTTCCTGCATCCTTGCTGAAGTTATTCTTGTGTTGTTTCGACTGAACACACTCTTCACAGACTTCACTTTGAATGTCAATTTCTAGTAATCCTCAAACCATATTTCTTCTTTTCAGCTCTCTGATGTCATTGAAGTTGAGATGGCCTAGTCGAAAATTCCATAACCACTCATATATGTTGGCTGCAGTTGCTAGGAACTTGTGCTCCATCACCTTGAGTTCAATCTTAAAGGTTCTATTCTGAGACATTGGAGCCTTCAAGATCAACTTACCACCTGCGTCGAAGACTCTCATCATCTTATCTTCGACAACTACCTTGTAGTTCTTTTCGACCAGCTGCCCTATATTGACAAATTACTCTTCATGCCTGGTATGAACAATACATTGGAAAGTGTTAACCTCTTGCCATCTTTCCTCATAATCAGAACATCACCAACACCTTCAGCTGCTAGAGTGTTGTCATTTGTAAACTTCACTGTGTTCTTCGATGAGGGCTTCATGTTGACAAACCAATCTTTCCTTCCAGCTATGTGTGATGAGCATCCTGAGTCCAAGTACCACTGATCTTGGAATCTTTCTTCATCTCTTGTTGTGACCATCAACAACGACTCTTCTTCTTCATGTTTCGCCATCTTTGCATCAGTTTCTTGATTTTTCTTCTTTTCTGGACAGTCACTAAAATAGTGGCCATACTTCTGACAATTGAAACATTGAATGTGACTCTTGTCAAATTTTTGACCACCACCTCTTCCTCTACCTGCAGCACCACCTCTTTGGTTGCCTTGATTCCAAGGTTTTTTCTGATTCGACCAGTTTCCTCCTCTACCTTTGTTGCCATTCCCGTTTCCTTTGCCTTTTCTTTCCTTTTCTGACTGCGCCTGCAAAGCCATATCACTCTTCGACTTTCCTGCAGCTCTTTCAGTCATCCTTTATTCATGAGACTTAAGTGTCCCTTGAAGCTCTTCCTTCGTCAATACTGACAAGTCTTTCGACTCTTCTATGGCTACTACCACGTGGTCAAACTTTGGAGCCAATGACCTCAAGATCTTTGCAACAACTGATCTTGATGTCAACACCTCTCTACATACCTTGATTTGATTCACCAGCTTTGTAACTCTGGTGAAGAAATTTATTATACTCTCATTGTCTTCCATCTGAAGCAACTCATAGGTTCTCTTGTGAGTTTGTAACCTCACCTCTTTCACCTTCTCTACGCCTCCAAACGACTTTTCAAGAATCTCCCACGCTTCCTTCGCTGACTCTACATCACTAACCTTTTCAAAGTTATCTGGATCGACACACTGATGGATTATAAAGAGAGCTTTATAATCTTTCTTCTTCAACTCTTTGTGTGCAGCCTTTTCTTGATTCGTGGCGTTCTCCGCAAACGGTGTTACTCCTTCCTTCACAAGATCCCAAATATCTTGATAACAGAAAACCACCTTCATCTGCTTGCACCAATTCTCATGATTATCTTTCTTGAGAATCGGAAGACTCGCCGAAAAGTGCCCGTTCGGATGATTCATTGCCATCACGATTTTCCTTCCTTGAATCGCAACCGGAGCTCTAGATACCAGATGTTGGAATTAACCCAAAACCTATGGGAATTCCGACCCTATCTTGATAAACAATAAGGGTTCTTAGCGCAGCAATACCAAAGAAAAGAAGAAAATAAAGAAAGAAAGGAAATTAGGATTCTAAGAGAATTTGGAGAAGAAGGTTGTTACCCACAAACTGTAGGATTTTTCTTCTTTCTATTCACTTGCAACTGCAAACCGTGAATTACAATGTGTTGTGATTATTTTTACAAAAATAAGGGTTACTCCCTATTTATAGATTTAGGTTTACTTGTTCTCCAAGCCAAAGCCCAAAACTATAAAAGCCCAAAATACCTATTTTAGAACTATATCAAATTAAATCTAAATCAAATCTGTGTGAAACAACTGTTTCGACACACCCTTGCTTCGACACTTCGACACAAGGAATTACAATTTAACAGTTTCAACAAATATGAGTAACATGCTAGAGATGTGTGTGATCTGACTCAGTAACAATTCTGAATTAACACTGCAATAACTTATTTTAACTAATCAATTACCGGTTCTTTAGAATGTTTACTCCTAAGTCCTTAGTGAGAAAATCTTTAATCATCCACCCTAATTCCTATGTCCATAGAGAATTACAGATGAAATTAACCAATAAATTATCAAGAATATTCCGGTTTCTATAGGGTATTCCTAGTCCTAGGTGATTTCTACTATAGAATAATCCAAAGCAAAACATTAACAACGGCAGTCCAGCCTAATCGTTAATCGAAAATCAAACCCTGATTGTCTGACAGGGCAAGCATCAATAATAACTAGAGATCAAATCAATTATGAAAAAAAAGATTGTTATTGCAATACTAATATCAGAGTCATTACAGATCCAAATCAGGGACACCCCCTAGCATTGGGGGGTTTAGCTACTCATATTGTTCAAAGAAAACACAATGTAAAATGTAGACATTACAAGAATTTGGATAAACTCGGATCGTCAATTGCTTCCGCTCATGAAAATCCTTCGCCTTCCGAAAACCTTGTGCTCTCCAATCTTTGATTGTAAAATTCTTTCTCAGCCAAAAGTACAAGAGTAGTCTTCTCTTTTTCCAAAAACTCTTCCAAATAGCGCAAAATCACATAACAGTAGGTGGAAATGCCAAAAATACCCTCCAGGTCAGTATCCAGATAAAATCAGTGAAACTGGGAAAATCAGCGTCTAGGCCAACACGGTTGCTCGTGTTGGCTTTATGCCTCTTCAAATTCTCAATTTTTCTTTCAGGATTGCTGACACGGCCCGTGTCAGCCCACTGTAACTTCTCCATTTTTGCTTCGTTTCCAACTGCTTCTATATATGCTGACACAGCCTGTGTCAGGTGACACGGGTTCCCGTGTTGGCCCCCTGTAGGATAGGCAAAACTTCACCGACAACTCCGTAAATTTTCTCTTTCTCGCACCGAGTTCTTCCTGAATGTTTATCTGAACCTACAAACATTAAAGCGACACAACCAAAGCATAAAATGCGGAAAAAGAGAAATAAAGCGACTAAACATATAACAAGATTAACTAAAATTAATAGTAAAAGAAAGCATAAAAACCACCGATCAGTCTTCGCCCTGGGTCAACTGCCCCGTGATTTTCAAAAGGTGAGTGATATGTTCTTTTGAATGCGGGTAGTTGCCCGATGATGTGTCCCCGCGTGGTGGCACGTGCCCGACCGTGGGACAGCCTCTGTCATGCCATTTTGTTGAGGGGTATTAGGACAAGATCGATGATGCCTTTTTGTTGAATGTATTCCTGAAACTCATGAGACATGTACTCACCACTAGAGTCAGATCGAAAATTTTTAACACTTGCTTGAAATTGAGTTTTAACATATGTTAAAAAAATTTGAAACATAAAAAACACTTCAGACTTAAATTGAAGAAAATATATCCAAAGTAAAACGAATGTAATCATCAATAAATGTGATAAAATATTTATAGTGAACATGAGATGCTGCAGGAGGCATTCCTCACACATCACTATGAATCATCTAAAAACTAGTGAAGGCACGATGAGCGCCTGATGGAAAAGGAAGTGTTTTACTTTTAGCCAATTTGCAAACAGAACATGAAATAGAAGCAGTACAAACATGTTTATTTCCCAACAAACCAGTTTTAAATAAATGAGACAAAACAACAAAATTTGAATTTCCCAATTTTCTATGTCAATCCTCATAAGAGTTCAAAACATTATTACAAGCAAAAGATAAGTGACTATAAGTAAACTATAACAGAAACAATCTTCCCACTTTAGGTCCCTTCGCGATCACCTTCCCTGGCACCTGCTCATGCACAAGACAACCAACACGAGAAAAATTAACATTATAGTTGTTATCCACCAATTGACCAACTGACAATAAGTTGGAAGCAAGTCTGCGTGATACAAACACGTCATGAAAGTTATAGTTTATGTCACTAACATCAGTGGTATAGAGTTTATTACCATTAGCAATTTGAATTTGTTGATTACCATTATAAGAATGTAAATTGTGCAAGTAATCAGAGGAAGCCGTCATGTGATTGGATGCACAATGTAACACCCCGAATTCAATTAATTAATTTAAGTTGAATTATTTAGATTTCTATTTAATTAATTGGTGTTTTAAATTAATTATTGTGTGATGGTAGGGGTAAGTGTCCTTGAAGTAAGGGTATAGAGAGACGATAGAAGTGAGTAGGATAATTTAAAGTTGTTTTGGTAATTAAAAATAATATTTTATTTATTTTGCTATATTAATTAGTGAAAATAAAATAAACAATATGTAGAGACTTTAGGGGCAAGGAGGTAATTACATGAGAATAAGTTGGGGTAAATAAAGAAAAACAATATTTTGAGGGTTAGTTTTATTTATATAAAAAATAGGGAAATAGACTCATTATATCAGTACGTAAAAAAGAGGAGAATAGAGAAACAAGGTTTTGAAAAAGAAATTCTAGAATTTGAAAAAAGAAATCAATTGAACCTCGTCTTGCTGAATTTTTGAAATCACAAAGTAAGAGTGGGAATTTGGTTCAATAATAAGAGGGAAGAAAGGATTTTTAATAGGGGTGTATTGCATTACTATTTATTTATTTCAGCGAGGTGTATCGTCTATTACTTCCATAGCTCTGATGTTTTCTATGAATTGGGATTAGATTGTGAAAGGTGATTTTAGATTTGAAATTTTTATGTGCTGGAGTTTATTTTTATTTTAAATCGCATGGCAACAATTTCGTTTGAGTTTGGCTTACGGTTGAAATCTAACTGGAATGAAATCTTGATAAATTGATATTTTAAATTAAGAAAAGTTTACATCACTATTTAATTATGTGAGTAATGTGATTTTATTTTGGACTCATTCGAACACATTAACTAAGTTAAATTTATTATGTAGGAATAGGTATACATGTGCAAGATGAATGCTTAGTTTGCTTAAATATACAAACTGTTAGATTCTTACCAATCATTATATAAATGGTACATATTTGATAGTTTTCAGTAAAGCACAATTTAGTATCTTTAATTATTTTACAATTCATTAGATATGATAGGTATCTTTGTACACAGCGATCCAATTGAGGTTAAGTACTTGTTGGATAAAATAGGCTTTATAGTTATAGACATATTGGAAATTGAGTGAAAGATATTATATATAATTCGTTTAGATTGCATTTGGAAAAATAAATTGTGGTAGCATTTGTAGCGGTAAGTATTATTTCTTGGCTTAAATGTATTTTAGCCTCCTATTTACAAATTTTTAATGTTTTAGTTATTTTTTTAATTTTTTCAGTCTTTTAATCTTTTAAATTGTCATTTTTTGAAATTTCTTGTAGTCCCCCTCCTGTTTTGATTATGTGACGTTCAAATTGTTGAGTGGGCATGCTTAGTCATATGTCATGTCATTTAATTATTTAATTATTAAATTAATTAATCATAATTTTAATTATATATTCTTAACTCAATTTAATTATTAAATTAATTAATTTTATTTTTAATTATATATTTTTAACTTGATTTAATTATTAAATTAATTAATTTTAATTTTAATTTTAATTATATATTTTTAACTCAATTAATCAAAATATTTAAAAGGACAATTTGGGCCCAGATTTTAGCAATATAACTCCAGCCCACAAGTATGCATGGTATTGTGTTTGTTTTAACTATATAAACACAAGTTCTTTTGTACAGAAAACGATGTGGGACATAAAATGCAATGCAAAGAGTTCCATAAGTACTGGACATTCTTATTTTCTCCATGGGTTTACTTCTCCAAACTTGAGATTAATTCTTCTCAATTTATGTCAAAAACTCTGAAGTGATTTCTCCAACATTTTATCAATGTTTCTCTTAATGCATGGATTTTAAATAAACCTCAATCGGTATATTTCATGAATGTGTGAAAGAATTATCTTTAATGCAGTGGACTCTTCTGGTGGCAAATCAACTGTCGTGGAGCGGAAAGCTTGCTTTACCTTAAGCAAGGCTTCACTGCAATCATCGAAAAGGTAATTCACCTTTCTGGAATATATCCTTACCACACTAAGCAAAAGATGACTGGATAAACGGAGTGCAATTGGTACTTCAGGAAAAAGAATGGAATATGTTCGTTCATAAAAGTGGCTACATGAATAATGAATAATCTTTAACTATTAAACATGATAAAATTAGACAATAATAAGTGCATCACATGCATGTATAATGTACTAAGGAATATCAATTTCCCTCAACATTGGAATTACCTCTCTTTCTGCACAGCTCATGATCTCTTTTAGGGGTGTCCATAGAAGACATACAGGTAGATTTGAAAGCTTAACTGTTGAGAATGTTGGTTCTTTTGTTCATTCATTCACTTTTGAGATCTCATTTTACAACGTTTATTTCCAGGTCATTCCTTTCAACAATTTTACTCTACCTTCTATGGTATATCTCTCTGCCAAAAGGACAATAAAAATAATCCAAAGTTAGAACAAGAGAATCCATTATCTAAAACTTCAATTGAGTTAGGGTGCAATATCCTTCATTTTAGGTGAATAACCAGCTACCAGACCTCAAAGAACTCAAGCTGGGTTTACATCAGAAAACTAGTTTGTTGCCCAAGTCAACTGTTAAATTTGTGAAAAAATGATAGCAGGAATTTATGAGGTAAGATGATGGTGCAGCATGCAAAATGCTTTTGTTGGTCTTGGTAAAGTCTCACGTTGTTTTCTCTAAACAATGTTTAAGTGTTTATATAGTTTGAACAAACATCAACCAGTAGGTACTTGTGGGCTAGAGAGATATTTCAATGAAATGGGCCTAGCATAATTGTTTTAAAATTTATATTAAATCATTTAAAAATTTATTTATAAAAAACTTAATAAAATAAATAAATTTATTAATTAAAATTATATAAAATAATAAATTATCCTAAGCCAAATATAATTGAAATTATTAATTAATTTATTAGTTAAATATATAAATTAAATAAATAAATTTATTAATTAAAATTATATAAAATAATAAATTATCCTAAGCCAAACATAATTAAAATTATTAATTAATTTATTAGTTAAATATATAAATGACATGGCAACTCAATTAAATGACATGACATCTGATTTAGCATGCTCACTCACCAATTTGAGCGTCACATAATCAAAACAGGAGGGAGACTACAAGTAATCCCAAAAAATGACAACTTAAGGGACTAAAAGACTGAAAAAATTAAAAGGGAGACTAAAACGTTAAAATTTTATAAATAGGGGACTAAAAGTGCATTTAAGCCTTATTTCTATTATATAACACTAATGTGCAAGATTTTTCTTATATAATTGATAAATTATTTTCCTAATTTATATTACAGAATTTGTGGAGTTAAGTTGGATCAATTTTAGGGATATGTTCATAGCTAAGTTTATGTCTAAACTATATGTCTTAAATGCTCACGCGGGATTAGTGAGACTAGTATAAATAGGCTAATTGTAATAAGTTTATTTGTTTCATTTACTTCTTAAATGTTGTATTCCGTAACTTATTGAAGAATTACACTTGAAATAATGGTATATGTGCTTAGTCAGGATAATCTATGTTTAAACCTGAATTGATGATAATAATTTATCGTGGTGATGTTGGTACGAAGATATTTTATGGTGATGTTGTTGGTAGTCAAGCATCATGATGTACGGACTTTGGTCCAATTTTGGTGAACCTTGATCCTATGGTGGAGATCGAGTGTGAGTAACTAATTCTATTGAGGAATTAGTGAAGCGGTGCCTATGGTGATGGTAGCGATTTTGGTGTGCTCTGGTTCCAAGAGTGAATCGATCCTATGGTAGGGATCATGGAGTGAAATAGACTTGAGTGTTCATAATTTGGTACCACATGCATGTTGAGTCAGTTGTCGAGTACATCTGCATTTTTGTTGCATTTTGGTGATTATTTTGATGTTATGTTGTGTGGACGAGAATACTCTATACGCCTATGTTGTTGTATTTGGTGTGTGATGTTGTTAGATTAATCTACTTTCGATTTTCTTTTACCGTTATTATTGAATCGTATTCTCACCCCTTCTGTTTGAATGTTGCCTTTACATGGGCATCGTGCAGATACTCAGGAGTAGCTTTGACTGGAGTAAGTGGAAGGATAGCTCTTGAAGTGACTTCCGTAGTTTATCGCTTTTATTTAGTGGTTCCTTGCTCTAATCATGTAACGTCGGGTTGGGATAAACGTTTGATTTGATTTTTGTGTCATTGTTGTCAACGTTACAAACTTTTTGTGTTGTTGAGATTTTTAAGTTGTTTTGAGTTGATTGCCGTACTCTTTGGATTATTTTATTAAGTTAAAATTCATGAGACTTAATGTCTTGAGTTATAATACTATTGTTGCATCTTTATTAGTGATTCCGCTGCGATGATATCGTAAATTTTTGGGTGAGCATGCGAGGACATGTACAAAATGCCTTATTATTCAAGTACTTGACCAAAATCAGATGTGTTGGATGTCGTGTAACATCCCAAGTACAAATCAGATGTGTTGGCTGTCGTGTAACATCCCAGGGATAAATATGTGCATTTGAATGTATTTTTGTGGTAACCCGTGTCACGGAGTAGGTTATGTGTTTTGATGTGTGTGACACCCTTGAGGTTATGTTTTCTAATTAAAATATTAGATTATTGTTTTGGGGGTAAAGAAGGGTGTTACACACAAGAATCAAGAAATCATGGATGAGAAACATTAGAAGACTTACCCTAAATTCCCAAGGTTGAAAGAGCATAAAGTACCATTTGTTGAATCAGTTTAGATTATAGAATACTGGCATTAGATGCACCAGTACTGAGAGGATCAACTGCAGAGTTGGTAGTGATGGAATGCCTAGGCTAGACGTTGTGTTGGTCGGGGAGGACGCGTGGGACAGTTAGAGATGATATGCCCATGTTTTTTGCAATAGTTGCAAAAATACTTACTACAACTGTGAGCAAAATGTACAAATTGTTTGCAAGAAAAACATTGAATTTGTCACATATCACGTTTCCTCTACTCTGTGCAGCATTTGCAACCGTCATAGGCTTAGATGTGATAGCATCATGAGACATGGTGTCTTGAGTAAGGGGACGTTGTTTCTCCCTAAGGAGTTCGCCAACACAAGTATCCAAGGAAGGAACATGATTCTTATTCAGCAAAGTTCATCTGACAGCCTTAAATTTCGGGCGAAGCTTCATGAGAAATTGATCACGCCCACTTGTGTTGTAGACCTCTTGGACATTCGCAAGAGAAGTCTTAGGAACATCAGAATGTATAATAAAAGAGTGTTTTGTCCACAAATTCAAAACACCGGAATAGTATTCTTGAACATACAAGGTATCTTATTTGTAATTAGTTATCTCTAACTCTAAATGAAAACACTTTTCCGCATTGTCCTGATTGTAAATACGCTTCAAGTAGCCTCACATTTCTTTAATAGTGGAAAAGGAGCGCAAATTATTAATCACTTGAGGATTAATGGTGCTGATAATCCAAATGATAACTTGAGTA
The DNA here is from genome assembly GCA_022829125.1 of Lathyrus tuberosus. Taxonomy (NCBI): domain Eukaryota; kingdom Viridiplantae; phylum Streptophyta; class Magnoliopsida; order Fabales; family Fabaceae; genus Lathyrus; species Lathyrus tuberosus. Next base: position 10,089,438 of record JALAZF010000039.1, on the reverse strand, counting down.
TCTTTATATTCTCACTCTTTTAAAGCAGTTTTTCCTGTTGATGCCTTAGAAACATCATCCAAGTTACTTTATAATTTCTTTCCTTTGACATGCATTCTAAACAAATTCTCAAGCAGACTAATTATTTTCGGTAAAACGAACACAAATATGATTTCTTTCTTTTTCAGAATTCATAGAAGTAATATTGCCAATAACAAAAATGACTTGCGAAAAAAACAAAGGAGATATTGCACGTAACAACAATGATTTTTTTTTTTCAATAATTCTTGATCAATGTGCACACTTTTTTTATAATACTAATGAAAAAACGTGTCAGCACGATCAAATACTTGCCGATATCAAATCAGAAGAATTGCCGACACCGATACTAAAACACGACCAAACCGAACACAATTTGCAAACAAGGAGGAATAACGAAATCGCAAATTGTGAACACTATCAAAAATGGATCCAAGAAACGATTGTAAGCACCAGAGATCACAATTGTGAGCCTGAAAGAGATTAACGAGAACCGAGATCTGTCGAGATGATTTCAAGAGCGGCCCATTGAGGTGTCGTTGAATAAAACCAAGATTAACCTAAAACTCACTGGTTTGATCGAAAACTTGCCGATATCATGTCAAAAATTCTTGACTTGATACTTTTCTCATTGTTATTTTTTTGTATATATAGGATTACATGACTATATTGGTAATTACACTAAATAATTATATTTAAGGATAACAAAATCAATTTTTTATTTATTTTCCTTATTCTAAAAACAAACTAATAAATATAATTAACAACAAACTAATAAATATAATTAAGAGGAAAAATCGACTTCATATTCACAATTTCATAAATAAATACGTATCCAAAATTGTATATTTGTTTGTTTTTACTTCTCATTAATCGGTTCAATTCTTTCAGTTACATACCATGACAAGATCTACTATACAGAATAAACTCCGAACAAGAAATATGTTACAGACTAAGATACACAATTAAAATTATTAACAAAGCAAAAATTCCACAGGAAAGGAAGAGATACAAAAGAGGAGAATGCAGAACCGTACTCAATACTCATAGTAAGTTAGTAACCACCATCAACAAGATTCAACTTCTGGTCAACTTATTGCTGAGCTCTCTGAGTTTAAACCTCTAAAAGGACCCTTTGAGGGCCTTCACACGCGATCGCCGCCCCTTGGATCTTGCTTCAAGAAGCTTGGCTTTCAAAGTATTATCCTTTGATCCTGAATGCACTTTGGAAACCTCGGATATATCGAGATTTGCCATCCACTGCCTCACAGGGCTTGTCTGATTCCTCCATCCAGCATTGCTGCAGGATGCCTCACCATAACTATTATGTTCAGCATGTATGTTAATGTTACCACCCTCTGATGTCAAAAGTTGACCTCTTATGAGATTATCAATAATGTGATTTTTACTGGTGCTGTGCAATTCACTTGAGTTGGCTTTTCTTTCAAAACCGCCATTTTCACTAATTTCAAAGTGTTCGGGCTCTTCTGATATTCTAGCTCCTTCGACTAGCCTCGTATCTGTGGTCACCCCCTCCTGCGCATCAAATGACTGGGACTTCTTATTCGAATTAGATGACAAGGCCCAAGCCATTTGCAAGCTAGACGGGATAAGATTTTTAAACCCTTCTCGCAGTATTGGTTTTTTCTTCTTGACATTGGATTTCAATGTCTCATCGAGATTTTTATCCATAATCTCTTCTTCGGGTAATTTAGCTCCGATGTTGCTTGGCTTGTTCAACTCAAAACAATGTGAATCACTGCCTACAGAATCATCATCGTCATCATCACCCACAGCTTGTGGTGCACTAACGGCATCATTCAGTGGTACAGACTCCAGAGAATTTCGGCGATCCCTTATCACTAGATTTTCCATACTCCTACTATTTTGTTTAGCTTTGATAAAAGTCTCTATTTCAAGGCTTAGTTTATCGACAATGGAATTCTTACCCATAAAACCATTCTGAGCTGCTTCCAGTTGCATTTGCATGCGTTCATCCAGCCAAGATTCAGATATGTGGAGTACTAAACGATCGTGATCAGCTCTCTGAACCCAATCCTTCTCAGACTTTTGTTTCAAAGCATGCACCTCCTGCTCATATTCATTTATTCCCCTAGCAAATTCATCACAGAGGTCCTCTAATAATTTCCTTCTTGTTCTCTCTTGCTTCAAATCTTCTAAAGCACAAGTGAGAGAAGACTTCATCTCAGAAAGCTCCCGAGCTAGTTTCCTGTGTATGCTCTCTGACCGCTTTCTTAATTTCCTCTCGTCCTCGAGTTCATCCCTCACAGATTGAACAGCAGCATGGAGTCGGTCCTGTTCTTTACTCTTCCTTACCAATTTATCCTCTGCAATTTGCTTCATCAGGTCATCAATCTCACGTCGATCCCCCTGTCGGTCTCGTAGCAACTCTTTGACCCTGATGCGTGTGTGATCTAGCTCTGTTTTTAATGCTTTTATCAACGATACGTTAGAACCATGTTGTTCTTCCAAACTCCATATTCTGTTTAACACTTTTAACAGTTCTGTAGATGTTTTGAGAGTATAATGTGGCTCCCCAATCCTTCCCTTGAAGTCCAAAGAACTAATAGGAGTGGCTGCAGGATTATATGGTGTCATCTGCAACCCAAGAAAAGGAAAACAATAGATGCAATGAAGTATTGCATATTGAACCAGATTATGCACAGTAAATTTACATGTACAATGACAACTTTGAAATTTTGATATCAAAAAATTTGGGGACATAAAAAATATTCAATTTTTAGATCTGAAATGGTATTTTGGCACCAAACAAAACTGTAATACAGCTGTTACTGGTTTGTTTTGTTTTGTGTGCCAGTATCTTGAAGAAGAAAAATATTATAACCAGATTTCTCAATATGATGGTGATTTCTTAGTAGTCCTAATAGTCTTATTTCTTCCAAGGTAATGTACCATGTTAAATCATGATTCAAAATGCAATCAGTCTTTACTTTGCAATTGCAATTGCCTTGCATTCATGTAAAACATAAGATGCCAAAATGGCACATCCCTCCAAAAGAAAAATTGTGTTTACTTGCATGGAAATTGTCATGGTTCTTCTTATACTTTTTGTTCTAAAAGTGTTGGTCTAAAAAAAAAAGGTGTGAGCTGGGGTTGGGGAAAGGGTTGATGCTTACCTCCATGGAACTACCATAACTTGCAGGAGATAGAGGTTGCAGTGCATGGTTGTTTCTCTCAATTGCCCGATGATGTTGCATCAGCGATGCTGTAACATGCCTCCTCAAACTGCTTGCACTAGCTGGCTGATGAAAGAGCACTAAAATATCAGTTTACTCGAACTCTAGGTAAGTCTCTATCAAAATGGTTAAAATCAGCTAGAAATCACAAAAATGACATGAGACAAATACAATATATGCAGACATAGAGCCGCCGCATATTTTATAAATTATATGACCTGACACTGTTACAAATTACAATGCAGCACTTAGAGCGATAACAATTTAATATGAAAACACAAATCCTAAATTAAGAGACAGCTAAATATGAAACTAAGGAATCTAGCATATATCGCTGTTTATCTAATTATAGCGACATTCAAATTTCTAAACCAGTATACAAGTTTATTAAATATAAGTGAAAAAAATACAAAATACCATTAGAAATATTCAAGATGTTTGACATGTGCCTGTTTTTATCCGATATAGATACCATATATGACACAATGCATGCTTCATAGAATGCCAATGAAAACTGTTGTGCCGTTACTTGCATAAGATTAGTGACCAAACCACGGTAAATGATTTCACTAACAATCAAAACATGTCTTGGTAGTACTTATAGACGAAATACAAATCAAAAATTTTATTTACAACTACCAATGTAAGCAACTATTATTTGATCTACAAGAAAGGCAGGAAAAAGGCATAAATATGGAAGAAAATAGTAAATTACGTCATTACAATGAATGAAATGAATATTTGCACATCAGAGAACTCAATCAAATCTACTTTACAATTTATATGGAAAATATAATTGTAATGTTATTAATCCAGAGAAAGAAGTGCAACACTGGAGAATGATGGTAGGGATAACATTTAGATCACCCTAACGGGACATTCTATCTTTCGGCATTATATATGAAATTCAAACTAGATTGGCTAACTTTTCCTTTGAAACTATAACAAATTGCTGACGCAGAAGCAACATCTCATGAATTATAAAGTACTAGTAACATCAAATACAAATCAACATAGATATTCAAACTGATAAAATCATAATTCCATAACCTAAGGCTTTGTTTGGGAGTTTAAAACAAAAATAAATCTCTCTAACCTATCAAGGATCATGAACACAATGCTTCTATAAATAACACCAAAAAATTATCAAAATCGAGGCACCGGATCATGATACTAAAGCATAAACCTAAATGAACAGTAACGCTATCAAAGTTCAAAAGAGAAAGCCGAAGAAGGTGGAACCTGATCGGGTGAACTTGGAGAAGCATCGACTAAGAAATTAGAGATATCAGGAGCTTTATCCTTATGAAGAGTGTAATGGCAGCGGCGGCGAAGTCTAGAATCGGCGGCATCACCGTTATTGACAGGACGATGCATTGGAAAGAGTGGAGAATAATGGTCGAATTCCCAGAGAGCCGCCGCGAGCTTTCTAGCAGAGACGGTGGTGGTGGTGGTGGTGGTGAGTAGTGGTTGGTGGTCCCGAGTAACGGAACTGCTACAGTGTGTGTTATTATTAGGCAAAAGCCAAAGGGAAGAAGAAGAGGGTAATGGAGTAGAAGGGCCTTTACTTTTTCTTAACAATACCTCTCTCCTTAACTTTATTCCCAATTTTTCCTTCTTTTGCGCTACCCTTTCCCCATTTTTCATCTTTTTCGCTTTTATTTATGGCTGTTTTGTGCTTTCATTTCTTCTCTCTCGTGAACTCGTTTTACTCTTTTATGTTTTCTTTTAATGCTTTCTTGCCCTTTTTGTTGCCTGCTTAATGACACGTGGGTTTTTTTTCCAACAGTGATAACATTATTATATTTTCACAGAACTTGTTACTAGTATGGTTGATAATTGCATTATATTTTGACATATAAGTTAAATCAGAACAAAATAAAATTCATTCAAATACGAGGGTTAATTTTATTGAAAGATAACAATTAATCAAGGAAAAAAAAAATGTTTTGAACCGGATTCAATTGATACATTACAACCACACAAAGTACTTCATTCACCTCATTTGAAGAGTTAGATTTCTCCAACACACTTGCAACTAGGGGTGTTCGCGGTGCGGTTTTGACGGTTTTGACGATAAAAATCATCCGAACCGCAAGGGGAAAAAGTATGCGGTTTGGTTTGGTTTGATTGGCTTTTAAAAAAAATCCGAACCAAACTAAACCAAACCAATGCGGTTTGGATTGGTTCGGTTTTTTACAAGATTTTTATTGACTGATATTTACATATATAGAGAACAACATAACTTTGTGTTTAGTCATTCATACATTGCCAAATAACAACAAAACTCATCATATTTAGACACAAAGTTCTCATTCAATATACAAAAATCAATTTAAACAAAAGTGAAAAAAATAGTAGCATAAAACAATATCAAAATATTATTATAAAACAGAAAATATAAGAGAAGGGAGATTAGAGAAGATGAAAAAGAAAGAACATAACAGATGTGAGATTAGAGAAGAAAGGTGCGATACAAATACAATTAGAAGAGAAAATAGTAACATAAAAATGAGAAGATGAAAAAGAAAGAACATGTGAGATGAGAGATTAGTGTAGAAGAGGCGAGACATACATGGCAAAGAAGATGAGAAGAACGCACAATACTATTAGGAGAGATTTGAGAAGATTAAAACTGAAAAGTTAAGTGTGAGTAAGAGAAAATATTTTGTAATTGTAAGGTTAAGGCATAATGGGTTTGAGTTTTGGGTTAGATGTGAGATAAGTGAAGTTTGGGTTGTAACATAATGCGGTTTGGTTTGGTTTAGTTCGGTTTGCAAAATACAAACCACAAACCAAACCGAACCATGCGGTTTTGTTAAAAGATGTCCCGAACAAATCCGAACCAAATGCGGTTTTTTGCGGTTTCGGTTTGGTTTGGTTTGGTTTGCGGTTTTTTATTGGGTTGGTTTGGTTTTGAACACCCCTACTTGCAACGACTAGTAAGTATAGAGACGAAGACAAAGGTGAGAATATATTTGTTAATCAAGACATGTTACAACGATTACAATTCTAAGTTATAAAGTTAGTCTTCTCAGTTGATTGTTTCTTTGATCTTGATGATTTGTTTTACCCAACATCGTCTTAAACTCTTTACTTATCTATACCAATTATTCTCTTTAAGTTTTTGGGTATTTCTTTCTATGAAATGTCGTTAACGAATTTCTCTCTTTCTTGATCCTTATTTTCCTTCTATAAAAACTTTAATACATAAAAATGTACATGTAAGTGAGGATCCCGATAAAAGAACCTAGACACAAGTTTACTCCTAGTTTACTCCTAGATTCCCAATGCTTTCGTTGCAAATAAGTGAGGTCAACTAATTCAAATGTAGTGTCTTTCTCCTTTGACCGTGTTGCAAAGAGAGAAAATGTTTTGTTAAGCTAATCGCATGTTTTATTTCTTTCTTAGGTCAATAAAGTCTTATCTTTTGCATCATGGAGAAGTTTGATAGTGCCATCAAGGAGGCGCATTGGCAGACCTTGTCACTATCTTTGTTAACTTTCTTATTTCAACTTGAGAATCGAGGTTGAATCCAATTCATGTTGGCCTCACATAATTGGTTTCACCTTTGTCCTTGGTTAGTAGGGATGTTGTAGACATTACATTTGCACGCTTTATCTAACTTTAGGATATAAATCTTTCTATGGTAGAACTTATTCCACTTATTTAAGTATTTTGTTTCACTACTATATAGTATGCCATTACGGCTACCACACTTTTACATCATCAATGAAGTTTTCTTCTTGGTTTACAACAATATCCCACATTGTAAGATATTATTCGTTAAATATTTTCCATGAATGTGTCTATCGAACTCTTAAAATTTCATTATGACTAGCCAATACCTCATTCCCCTATTCGCAAACTTTGATAATCACAAAGGGGTCCTCTAAGTTTAGTGACCATTTCTCAAATTTTGGATCCTTAACCCCTATCGGCAGGATAGTTGCCCAAAGTAGTTCAACCTTAGTAACCTCTTGAATTTAACTCGATTGTTATACGCCCTAGCCATATATTACTTAACAATTTAGATTCTTGTTAAGACAAAGGTTGTATAGTGCATACAACTAGACTAATGGTCGGAATTATTCTTCTCGCAAATCAAATGATTATTACAATCTCATAGTTTTACTAATCTGACAAACAAATTATTGTTAAGTCTCTTTGTCCTTGTACAAATATAATTTTATTAGGCTCCTAAGAGAGGATAACCCATGGAAAAGAAGGAAGGTTATGCGCAATGGCGATGGGCAAGCTACTCTGCAAATCTAAGGGATGCCTGAATGAGCCACATTGTTATCTGATAAGGGTCGTGAGGCCTCCCAGATTAGGCTCCCGCTGTTCACTCTCCTAGTAAATGTGGATGATGATGTGGGTCCACAACAACTAACTGATAAAGGGTCAGTCAGAGGGAGAAAATATCTTTCCCCGTAATCCAAGAAGATCAAGTCCTCCCATGACCACATTCATTAGTCATGAAGTTAGGGCAAACCATTATCTAGATCTCTATCCCTGGCCTAAGAAGCCTCTATAAATACCTCATTATATGAGGAAAAACGGATCCTAACTCATGCGCTTATACCTAAGCATCAAACACATACATAGAACCTCTTACCTCATGTGAGCATATCCTTTAAACCATCATAAACACCATCATACTGAGCTTTTCACCGTCGTGGGCAATTCCTAACCACCATAGTATGTAATATACCAACTAAGGCCTCAAGTACCCTTGCCCTTGCATGGGTAACATGCACACTTATACTTTTTTACCAGTATAGTCCTTTAGACCAATTTTCTCAATTTCATAGACGAGAGAAAACACTAAGTTCAACTAGAACTATATAATAAAAATCATAAATTCATTACAAAAGCAACCATGGAGAATTTCATTGAATCAAATGTTTATGGTAGAATTATCTAAATGAAGCATAATCTAAGGGGACTAGTCACTCATGCTTAAGGAATTCACGGTTTTCACAATTGGAAAGAAAATATAAGGACTCAAAATGATGAAGAACAAGCTCCTAATGATAGTCTTTATTTTAACCTCTCATTAGCTTAGAAATACGCCTTAGACTATCTAAAACCAGACCACTAATGATTAAACATGTTTTTCTATTTATGTAAAACTTTGAATTCATGCAATCGTGTCGCACCATGCCCTAGTCACTTCGGGATTGGTAAATTAATTTCAGGTATTGGCAGAGAGTTGATATTGTGTCATTGTGATTTAGGCGTGCTGCTTTGGACTTTTGATGTTGAATCACAATGCTTTGAGATATAGGTGTGTCGCAATTTACATGCCTTTTGTAGTTTTCTTTGGTTTTCCTTTGTTATTCGTGCTTCATCCCACTCTTTGCTTCTTCACTCTAACTTTCCTAGTAAAGTACTATGAAATCTATATGGTTAAGATGATTTCCACATAGTTTAGTATTTTCACGAAACTTCAAATTCTTTATAAACCTACAAAATGAAAAGACATTGATAGTGAAATACTCAAAAATAGTAAATTTAGGTACTAAAAACATAGTATGAAAAAGGTAATATTACAATTGATAGGGTTTGCTATGAGTTATACTCTGGTAGGGTTTTCTATGACAAACCAAAAGAAACCGAGTGAGGAAGAAGATCTGAAAGACAGGAGCACGAAAAAGGTCAAAGGAAGGGAAAAGACCATCTCATTTTCCTTGCCAAATATACCATTGCATCAAGGAAATACATATGAGAATAGTAACATAAGGAATATTGCGTACAATAATATAATTACGAATGTAACTTTTAATGATAGAGAGGAATCAGTTGAGAATTCTAACACAAATTTAGGTGTGGTAGATGAAGGTGACACTATTGGAGTATTGAGAATTAAAGAGAAGAAATTCGGAGAATATGAGTTTCCAAAATTCATACTCTTAGAAATGGAAGAGAAAGGGATCTTTAAGCCATGGAAACAGGGTGTGATAGTCAAGATGTTGGGGAGAATGATAGGTTATAAAGCCATTGAAAATATAATTCATCAAATGTTGGTGAAGAATGGTGTGTTTAACATTGTTGATCTAGGGAAAGATTACTATCTGATCATTTTCACTAGCGAATATGATCAGCATGTAGCATTAATGGATGACATATGGATTATATATGATCACTTTTTATCGGTAAGGAATTGGGGTGTTAACTTTATCCTGCTAGTGATGCTATTGAACAAATTATAGTATGGGTGAGGATTCCAGGATTACTGATAGAGTATTATGATGATAGAGTCCTTTCCTTTATTGGAGATCGTATTAGCAAATGGATAAGGTTGACAAATATACACTTTCTAGGGAGAGAAGGAAGTATGTAAGATTGTGTATTCAAGTTGATTTATCCAAACTATTGTTAGCCATGTTTTCTTTCAAAGGTAGACATTACAAGGTGGAATATGTAGGTTTACATCTCTTATATCTAAATTGCGGTAGGTTTGGCCACTACATGGAGGGGTTCATGGGGAAGCAGTGAGTGGAGGTTGTAGAACGGAGAAACAGAGGTGTGGTGAATGAAGAAGAACCTTATTCTAAATCAGGACCTTGGACGGTGGTTCAAAAAACAAGAAAACCAAGGAAAAACAAGACGGAACTAGATAACAGTGGAAGAATGGTGGGGCAATGGTTAATGGTACAATTAATGACAAAGTTCCGGTTAAGGGATCCAGGTTTAACGTGTTTAATGAGGAAATCATTAATGATGAAAATCATGGCAATGTTCCCAGCATTGAAGAAGGTATTGAAAATTCTAATATTAATATCGAGAATGATGGGAGAGATAATATGGAAAGTTTGAAATGAGCAATAGTAAGGCAACACGAGGAGAAGGAAAATAATGATACTAAAAGACAAAAAAATACAAGGAGCTACAAGGGTAGTCTGGACATTGTGTCACGAGGAATAATGAAAGTGGGAGTCAAAGGTGGAGCACGTGTGGAGAGTAGAAACAATCTTAAACAGGATGGCTGCGGAGAATGGAAAGGGTGAACTTATCAAGGGGTTACACTTGGAGGAAAGACTGAGAATGAACAAGGCTACTACATGAGAGAGGTCATTGGGTCTCATCCAGGGTCCGACTGAAAATTTTACCTCGTACCCCTGAACTTAACCTCATACCCCTACAATTTTAAAAAATTGGACAAAAATACCCTTGTATAGATACCCAACATTTCAAAATTTTCACTTTTTCCTCATTTCATTCCAGCTAGAGCGTGAAAAAAAAAGTCCAGTCTAATTTGACTTCCGAAGAACCTAATAGCAAGATTTTTGGTTCGCACATTTCAACTCCGAAGAACTAGAGAGTGAATTTTCCGGTTTTGAATTTGTGATGTTTACACACCAGATAACTTGTGGTGTAGTTATCCGATTATTATTTGTTCCTCACTGGATAAATTTCCATCGTGTTATCCGATTCATTGTTGTTCCTCACCGGATATCTTGGACTTATGTTATCTGGTTCTTATATTTTCTTCACCGAAGAACTTGGCTTGTAGTTTTCCAGTTTGATGGATTTTGACTTTTTTTTAGTGACTCGCATTCGAGGATGGGATGAACACATTTATCGACGATATGGTGAAGGACATCAAACTCAACAGCCTTCGAATCTAGAAGAAGATCAAATAGTTGCACTTGTGCCTATTCCACTACATCCACCATTTCCCGGAGCATCGTCTGATATGTCTCTTTTAGTGAGGTATCAAAACCACGTTGCTCGCCATTTGTGGGACGACGAAGTAAGTTTTTCTATGACATTTTATGTTGAATCAAATTTAATGTTAATTATTTATATATTATAACATATATTATGATTTATTTTCAGGAGAGAGTACCGAAGAAAGAGTTGAAGGTTGTTGCACATAGAAGCAAGTTGATTTGATGGGTTCCACATAGTCTCTTATTGGTGATTGAGCGATGGTTATTTGATCCTATTTTATCCTTTCTACAGAGAACCAGTTTATCGAGGATAGATCAGAACTTAGTATCTGCATTTATGTAGAGATGGCATCCATAAACATCGTCATTTCATATGCCATTTTGCGAGATGACTATTACTTTGGACGATGTTTCTTGTCAGCTTCATTTACCGTGTAGGGGGAGTTCTATAACCCTGCAGAAGGGTTCACTGATTCAAATGTTATTACTCAGGCTATTGATCTCCTGGGTGTTTTGTTGGAGGACGCAGCTAAAGAGGTTTGTGGTTGCAGAGGTCCTTATTATAGCTTGGATTAGTTGAAGCAACTATTTATCCATCAGTAAGTTGCGAGCAGATTTGATTGTACAGCTAGAACCTACATGCTGTTGTTAGTAGGTTGCACCATTTTTGTTGATAAGACCCTTACACTTGTAGAGGCAAAGTATTTACCACTATTTCGGGACATGTCTAGATGTGATAGATATTATTGGGGGGGGGGGGCAGCTGCACTTGTCACACTTTACAAATATTTAGGAGATGCTTCCTTTTACAGTTGCTGGCAGCTTGGGGGATATGCCTCTTTGCTACAGGTATAAATGGTTTATTTTAATTTCATGTAGACCTAGATTAGCTTATTTATAATACTTTTAATTAATAATATTAATGTTGTGTAACAATATTAGATTCATGAGTATTTTGCAACTGTTGGCAAGAGAGAATTTTCTAAGATTACTGATATCGGTAGTCCACTTCCTAGGGTGATGAAGTGGATGTACAAGCAAGGGGCACAGAAGGCTGATGAAGTCGGGCCTGTATTGGATGGATTGACACCTGCTGATGTCATTTGGCAACCTTTTGAGGATCACAGACAACGTCGGCTATTTGATGATATATGCTTGTACAAGGGTGGCCTGAAATGGTATGGTAATGTTATTCTATATTTATTTGACAGATGTTTACGTCAGTTTGGATACAAGCAGTGCATACCGTCTCCGCCTCCTGATGTTGACACACTTGATGTGGATATTGAGTGGGTTACATATCATGCGAGCATGATGGAAGTAATTCGTCCAACCGAGTTTGTAGATACTCCATATGATGTAGTGTCTGATTACTTGGAATGGTACTACATGATGTCATATCCTCGTTTGGTACCACCACCTCGGGGGGGGGGGGGGGGGGGGGGGGTCAGACGTGCCCCAGTTCTTGTCTATGATGCAGGACCATCAGATCCTAGGTTGTTACATATTTCACATGAGCTTCGTTACTATCTACATCGTCACGAGGCGGAAGAGGATGATGATGATTTTGCTGAGGTCTTTCGAGCACTACGTATAGCTCAGGGTGGATTGGTACCTCAGGGTGGACCGATACCTTATGTTAGTGATGATGATTGATTTATTATTTACTATTCAGACTTATGTAGTATTCTTCAGACGTATGTCGTATTCTACAGAGTTATTTAATATTATTCAAACTTATATAATATTCTTTATGTAATATAATCCCAAACATACCATGAATTAAATATAACATGAATCAAATGTCAAAACAAACCAAAATATAAAAATCACATTACAATCATAATCTAACATATTTCGACACCACATGCGTAAGGTGCTGCCAATGTTGTAACCGTCCAGCAAATTATGTCATCCAAGAAGTTGCATCTGATATGCGATACTTCTTCCAGTCTAATGTGAGTGGTGGCAAGGGAAATCATTCGTTCATGTTTACCTGTTAAGAAACATTATTAAGTAAGACATAAATGAAAGATAAGTAATTAACATAACAAACATGAATGTTTACCTGAACCCAATGATTTTGGTTTACAAAACCAATGCACTAAATGGACACATCAGGTTAATGTGAAGTCGCCATAGGAAAGCAAGTCAAACTAGGATAACCCAATGAGACTAGAATGACGTTATACCGATTTGCTATCACATAACCCATATTTGGTAATGTTATATATTTATCTAATGGTTGAGTACCTAAAGACAATATCATCAAGGAGTCTCTCACTTTTGATAAGCGACATCCAAATAAATTCTCATATAGACTGAGCTGGAACCTCTAATTTCATTATCTAAATCATGACGAACCATTTACCAACCATCCTCACCATATCCATGCAATGATGTAATCATTCTATACCCACAGTTTCTGTCACTCTTAATGTCAACAATGTCATCAATAAAAGGTCTGACATGCTATGGAAATTGTACAATGTACCTATTAGATGGTTTCTTCTTCGAGGTTTGGGATAACTGTGAACATGGTCTCTTTGAAGATTTTTTAGAACTACCGTGTGTTTGATCAACATACTCATGATATAAAGGATCACTATAAACATCATATCCCACAGGTTTTTTACCTTTTGTCTTCACTTCTCCTTTGATTTTTATTTTTTCAGGAGGTGGTACCATCTTTGTTGCAGTGGGGTAGGCAATTTCACACCCTGCTTTTTAATGCTCTCTTTCCTACAACATTTAATGACCTGAACCTTTTCCAGGTTTCATCAATTGCATTGTTCATGTCCATCTCTGCTTCATCCTCTGTATCTACCTCTTGTTCACCTTCCATACTGAGCTTCCTCCAATGAATATGAATAACATCAATTGGTATGTGTTTACCATTAAATGTGTATCTTCCTAACTCACAAGCACGAGGTAACCCGTATACTTTTCTATGAGTACACCCGCACATTTGGGTGTTTGTACCCACCATGTCTGTAAGAACAAGAGTGGTTTTGCATCTGGCCTCAAGTTTTGATGATAACTGCACATGTTATCTTAGATAATAATTCGGTACTCTATAGTTTCTGTCTAGTGTGTAACTTTTGCTAAACAATATCTGAATGTGATTGAAAGGTGAGTGACATCATCAGACTCTAATCTAAACACTCTGGAAGAAAACATATGGTGTGTACAAGATTTAAATTCAATATTCATGAATTCTTTTCAATACAACGGTTCTGAAGAACATTTGTACAAGAGGCTCTGATTGTGACTTTGTAAGTAAGCCTTTAAGGCTTTCTGAGAGATGTGCTTCTATTGCTACATGTTCTGAAGTTTTTGAAGACAAGGTTTTATTGAACGAAGTTCTGAAGATTCTAAAGACATCATTTATAAAGATAAAGTTCTGAAGTTTCTGAAGACAAGGTTCTGTTGAACGAAGTTCTGAAGATTCTACAAACATCATTTATGAAGATCAAGCTCTGAAGTTTCTGAAGACAAAGTTCTGTTGAACGAAATTCTAAAGATTCTAAAGACATCATTTCTGAAGATCAAGCTCTGAAGTTTCTGAAGACAAGGTTCTCTTGAACGAAGTTCTGAAGACTCTGAAGACAAATATGTGCTCAACAAGTTCTGAAGATTCTAAAGAAGGGGTTCTGCTGAACAAGTTCTGAAGTTTCTGAAGACATCACTTCTAAAGACCAAGTGTTGAATACTCTTAAGTTATTTATGTTGAACGGATATCTAAAATTCTGAAGACTTGGGTTCTGAAGTTACAAGTATTGATCTTTCTACATGCTTCATCAAATATACATCTGAAGCCTCTGAAAATTAGAAGACAGGAGAATGGTTTGCGTGTTTCAATAAATATAAAAGTATAAAGTAGTATGTGACCTCTACCTAGATTAGGTGGCGCAAGGACAAATCTGTTGTATTATGATGTGACCATTCCTATAAGTGAACGTTGAGATATTACATTTTGGAATATGTTTCCTATTATACCCTCCAACAGATCTATTCTCAAGCTCTCTATGTTGAAGATCTGAATGCTTGAAGAAAAGTTGCTTAACAAGTTGCTCACAAGCTGCGAGTGTACCGAGCGCAAATGTTGCTGCTGTTGCGAGCCAAGTGAAAATACTAAATGTCAAAGTGCAAAATGTTGCAAGAGCAGAATAAAATATCAAGAGAGAGTAACTAGAACAAGAAGTTAAAAAGCTGAAGAAAACACGAAAGTATGTGTGCAAGGCGGAAGCAAGCACCAAGTTATAAGCTCAAGAAGAAGATGCTCAATGCTCAACCAAATTAGAGCGATGCTCTACAAGAAATGAGAGAAGCACTAAAAGAAGCTTTTAAGCTCATAAAACTTATGCTGATATGATGCAAATCTCTAGGACATTATTCTTAAGATAGTTTTGTAAATTAGTAAGGAGTTGTTGCCCATATCTTGCTATAAACACTTTTGTGTTATTGTACTTCAATTGTGTCATCTGCTTGTTTAGAAGCAATTCATGCACACACCTTTTTAAACACTTTTCAAAGTGTAGATTCCTCAAGTCACTAAGTCGTTAGTCTGTATACTTGAGAGGGCTAAGTTGTTTTCTAACACTTAGAGGTTGTAATCTTTCTAGATTATTAGATTAAGTCATTGTCTAAGGCAAAATCACCTTGGTGGTTGGACTGGAGTAACTTTGTTAACAGTGAACCAGGATAAAAATAATTGTGTCAATTTATTTTTATTGTCTTGTTAGCATTGATGTTGAAGTTCCGCAAAAGATATCATAGTTGGTGAAACCCAATTCAAACCTCATTTCTTGTGTTTCTCATCCCTTCAATATCAACCATATACCACTCTTCAACAATGTGTCTCAAAGCAGCTCTAGATATTGATCCACGTAAATCCCCATAAAATGGTCTAGTGTGCGCATGCTCGACTTCATAAAAACTCTTTTGAAATGAAGCCCTAATATTTCCCAATTGCACCTTTATGTTGCCATTCATAGCCTCTCAACATTTACACATATCACATAAATTGTTCTTCAACATCTGCTTTAGTTTCCAATGTGCAGACTCAACCCTAAAAAAAAATTAGTATCATTAATATAAAGATAAACAAACTATGGCTAAAATAAAGCACCTTACCTATTAGTCATTGTGTTGTCCAAATGCAACACTTTATTAATCCAAGCTTCAATAAATCTATGCATGTGAGGTGTCAACCATGTGTCTTTCACATAATCAATAAATTGTCTAAAATCGACACAAGCATGCACAAGTTGTTACAACTTTTGATGGTACTCTACCTCATCATTATCCCTTATAAGTTCATATCATAGTTTCTCTATTAGATCTCGCATATCATTCACAACATACTCCTTGCACTTCGCTTTCACATTTTTGTTGATGTGAAATTGACAAAGTAAATTAATTGTCGTTGGAAATACTATTTCAATTGCTTTCATCAAAACAAGATCTCTATCTGTTAAAATCACTTGTGGCCATAACCCTTGGTTAGTGAACAATTGTTTCAACTTATCTAATACCCAACACAAATTCTTTATTTGCTCAGAATCCATATAGGCAAATGCAGCAACAAATGTTAACTCAGTTGATGTCATACCAACTACTTCAAACAAAGGTTGTCTGTACTTATTTGTTTTGTACGTACTGTCCATAATCAACACATTATGAAACATATTCAACAACTTCACTGATTCTGGATGGGCTTAGAAGACATCTCTTACAACTTCAGACTCATCTTTTTTCCTACTCCAATAAACATAATCAGAATCCTCTATCAGCTTAAACAAATGTTGCAATTTTGTTCTAGTACCCCTGATGTATTTCTGAATCTTACTTTTATGTTTATATATTGGGGTAATTCGAGTCACATTCTCCGGATCCCATTATTGCAATGACAACACAAGTGTCTTAGTGGAACATGACGTTTTGTCAAATCAACAATATGTTGTTGTTCATCACCATTAAGTCGACTTACAAATGCATGACCTTCAAATCTATCTGGTAAATCATGGTTAGAAGTCCACATTTTACGTCAATATTCCAACCATAACCATCTTTTGACGGAGTTGGCCTAAATTTGAATAGACAACCACATTTCTTGGTAGAACTTTGTGTTTCACTATCCCATTCTTTGTATTTTTCACCTCTATTACAACCAAATATAACTTTGTGGCTTCTTCGTCTCTTTCTAGTTCTGGTGTCCGAACAAGTTATTATAACAATAATTCTATTCTTGATTCTAAACTCCTTAATCCACCTAGTCGCCTCTTCTCGTGTCTCAAATTTTTTTGTAGTCGAGAATATCTCAGTCGTATCTACACATGTCTGATTTTTATCGCATATCATTCAAGGAATATCCATACTTGCAAAACATAAGTGTGATAAAAAAAATTAAAAAATTCGCGTTCCGGAACTCTTTGTACCGAAATCCGGTTACTGATAAAACAAAACCGAAACTCTTTATATCATGAAATCCGGTTACTAAAAAAACACACCGAAACTCTTCCTAGAAAGTTATTCGAAACTTCAAATAACACAAACCAGAAAACCCAAGGCTAACTAATCTGGAAAAATATTGTGAACCGAATAACTTACATACAAGTTATCTGGTTTGATAAATACAACAATTTGATTTCTTTCTTTGTTGTTTTCCGATTTGATAAAAAAAACACTTCGAATTTCTTTACCTAAAATTATTCGGTCAGTATCGTGTAATTTTCAACAGTGTTTTTTTTTTTATTTTTTGACTACGCAATAAAAAGTAAAAAAAAATTTATCAAAGGTGTTTTTAGAATATTTGCAAAAATGTAGGGATATAGGAATAAACGTGGGGTATTTGGTAAAATTTTCGGTCCGACTCTAACCTAGACCCACTAGGCCCAAGGATCTTCGGAAGAAAAAGGAAATGTTTCGAAGGAAAATAATAAATTTGAAGAGAATGGTGAAGACATAACAGGAAGTACTAATCAAGAATCAGAGAAAGCTTTACAAAGTAAAGTGATGATTATAATATGGAAGTGGTTGAAGGGACTCCAGGCCAATGGCCAGGAGTCGAAATAATATCATAAGTTTTTATCGTTAGGGATCAACTCAAAATTTTTATCTGGAATTGCAGAGAAGCCGCTAGCAAGGCTTTTCTCCGTGTCAGCAAGAATTATGTTAGGGATTATCATCTAGACATATTCGTGGTATTGGAAACTAGAGTTGATTCTCAGAAGATTTGCAACATATTTGAGGCTCCAGGTTTTGATGATTTTGACTTTGTGGATAATCGGGGTTATGGGGGCGAATCTCTATGGCGTGGAAGAAGGAGAAGGTGCATGTCACAGTTACTAGTAAACAGTTGCTAACTTAGACAAGGTTAAAGATCATGCAAACAGTTGGAACATGCATTCAATGAAGAGTATTCAAAGAAAGAAGAACCATCTTATGAGAAGATTTAGTGGAATCCAATGAGCTATCCAAAATGGAAGAGCTAGCTTGGTTTCAGAGATCCAAATCAAAATGGCTAGCAGATGGAGATAGAAATACAAGATTCTATCATGTCAAAGTTGTGCAAAGAAGGAGAAGGAATAATGTCAACATGATTATAAACTCTAATGGGGATTGGATTGAGGACCCTAAAACCATTAAGAAAATGTTCAAAGAATTCTACCATAAGCTCTATACCACTAATACTGAACCTGGTACTTGGAAGCAGACCAGAGTGAACTTTCCTCCTCTAACAGGGAACTTGAATGGTCTTTTCTATTAAAGTGGACTTATCTAAAGCCTATGACATGATGAGTTGGCAGTTTGTTAATAATGTTCTTCTGGAAGTTGAAACCCATGACAAGCTTAGGCAAATTATCATGGAAGCCATATCCTCAATGAAAATGATTGTGCTATGGAATGGGAAAAAAGGTGAGTATTTTGAGATTGAGAATGGGCTTAGACACGGGGACCCCATTTCTCCATACTTGTTTGTTTTGTGTATGGACAAACTATCTCATATGATAAATGAGCCTATTGAGGGTGGAAAATGGGAGGGAATGAGAGCTGGAAGAAGGGGCCTATAATCTCTCACCTTATGTTTGTTGATGACTTACTTTTGTTTGGCAGAGCTTTAGAAAATCAAATGATTTGCATTATGGATATTATTGGAAAGTTTTGTGATAGCTCAGGTCAGAAGATTAGCATAGAGAAATTCTCCAAGGTCTGGAAATGGTGAAGACACGTGCATTTGGGGTGGTACACATAATGTAACTTTTACTATCTTAGATGCTTTCAATAGACCAAGTGCTCACGAGAATACTAATGATCAGAAGTAGTGGGGTGCTATTTGGAAGATCAACGTGCCTGGAAGGATTAGATTCTTTGTCCGGTTAATTTATCATAATGGCTTGAAGACAGAGCATTTTCTCCATTATCGTAGGATATGTGATCCCTACTGTGTAGATTGTGAAGGTGTGGAGGAGACAATTCTCCATGCAATGAGAGACTGCATAATGGTGATTCAGGTTTGGAAACAGCTTGTTTAGGAAACATACTGGGAAGTGTTTTTCAATACAGAGTTACAAGGTTGGTTGGAGCTTAATCGAGTTCAGAACCTGAGACAATTTGGATTGGCATTCAACTTTGGCTACTGCTTGTCATACCATATGGTATTGGCGTAACCAAAGAATTCACGTCCTGGAATTTATAATGCCTTATAATCTCGCTCAACAAATTCTTCTGCAGTTTCAAGATTACAATAGGAGCTTATCTTCGCATCATAAATTCTCCACACAACAAAGAATTGCAAGACAAATCAAGTGGATTCGTCCAGAGGATTTGCGGTTTTCTCTTAATACCGATGGAGCGGTGTCACCTTCAAGCAGAGCAGTGTGTGGAGGAGTGATTAGAGATAGCATTGGTTGTTGGTTGGGAGGCTTTGCAAAGGCTCTTGGAAATTGTTCAATGATGGTTGCAGAATAGTAGGTGTTTGGGAGCGCTTACGGCTTATGCAAAGGCTTCAATAAAGTTGTGCTGCAAATGGATAATAAAGTGACTCATCATGCACTTACGAATGATAATGTAAAGCTCAAAGAAGAGATGAGTATTCTCCGCAAAATCAGAAGCAAAATGAAACATGATTGGGAGATTCGGTTGGTTCATCTGTATGTGTATCGAGAAGCAACTAAGTGTATCAATTCTTTTCTTGTAAAATTTTGAGATAGAGAAAATTCAAAGACACCGTTTCTTCTCCTTTGTTGACACTCGCTAGCTATCTACAATTGTCACGACAAAGCAAAGCTACTGTAACTTTTTTAAATGATTTGTTCATTTCGTGATTGAGAATAATTTTCATTACAAATGTATGTAATTTTTCCATAATCAAAGTTACAGAGTGTTCATTGATTCTGAATCCTGATTCAGAATTATATATATTTCTGTGTTCTTAGTTGGACGTTACATATAAATGATAAAGAAAGAAGTTATTAGGACTTAAATGACTTGTGATACCATATAAGAGAGAGGGGCTGCCTCCGTGGAGGTTTGTGTGATAAATATTCTTGTAAATTTTATCAACAGTTGTTATAGTTATAAGATTTAGCATAATAATTTTATTTAAATTATGATTTTATATTTTAAATGTTTTTTATAAAAAAAAATCAACTTAATGAATAGTGATTTCGTGAATAGTGTTCGTGAATAGTAACTCGTGAATAGTGACACAAGTGTATAATTAATGAATATTCTCGCGTAACAATTATCACACAATAATGAATGACTAGTGATTTTAAATAGTAAGTCAACTTGATAAATAGTAAAAAGTTTAATTGGATTATTTTGTTGTTTAAAATAATAAAAATGTTTTTTTAAGCTCTGGATATTGATTCCAGATCAACTTTTATAATAAGAATTAAGATGTAAGTGGAAGATATACATTTCAAAATTAATTCTTTTCGATATGATAATGAAGGATAAGTTGCTTTGTTACTAATCTTGATTTGTAATTTTACATATTCTAATTCTTTTTCTAAATTGTCAAGAGATTTTCTAAATGTTTTTAAATATTTTCTGTCTCTGGCCAGATCCATTTTTTAAGAAAATAAATTATATTTGTATTTGAATTTTATCCTCTTGATAGTGTATACAAATCATCCTTAATAATTTTAATCATGGTTTTAAAAGTTGCTAGTTGTCTAAGAATCTGAATTTTTCTTTCTATTAAATTCAAGTTCAAATAAGAAAACTCAGTACAATAATTTAGAACTGTATTAATTCTTTCGAGGTCTTGTTCTAAAACTATAATGTAATTCCTGTATTCTTTTAATTCAATTATTTCTTTGGTTAGCTCCATGTTATCAGAGTTATAAATTTGTAAGGGGAAGCACAAATGTATGAACAATAATATGAGGAGGCTCAGTCTTCTAATGAATGATCTAATTAATTATAAACAGATATTTTTGGAGGCTCAGCCTTCCAATGTTATGATGCAAATATAAAAAAGAAATGAAGGTTAATGTTAAATAGAATTTACTAATAATGATATATTTTATCATATTGATTAATGGTGAATTTAAATTAATGTTTTTTCCACTTTGGTACGTGGCGTTGTTAATCTGAAGTATGTTCTTCATTAAACATTATTCCGAAGAACAAAGTGTTTAACTATCTAACATAAGTTGGTCAACAAGGTACAGTATTCCATCCTATATACCAATTTTTTGTGGAAGAAATTAGGCTCTGGATAGAGTAGATAATTCATCTTTAATGACCTTCATCATTGTTTTAAATATAGAAATTTGTCTAATAATACTATTTTTTCTTAGAATTAATGTGGGAAAAGTCCTTTCAGTACTATATTCTAATAGTAATTCTATTCTTTTTAAATCTTGTTTTAAATCAGAAATGTAATTTCTGTAAATTTTAAGGTCTTGTTTGTCTTTGGGGAAGTTCATAATATGTATAAATCTTTAATCTGTTTCATATTGATCATCATCCCAATCTATTTCATTGTCATAATAATTAGGATTAAAGCTTCTAAATTCAATAGAAACTAGGGATTTAGAATTTTTCATTCTATAATTTACTCTTGAATTATTTCCGTAAAAATGTTCTTCAAAGTATTTTATATTATTTGAAGTAGAGGTAAGTCCATTTATTTCTTTAATTAAACATTTGAGTCCATGTTCTTCAAACTCGAGTTCTATTGTGGCTTTTAAGTCATCTAAAAATACTTTTTCCTGGAAATAGGCAAATTTTAATTTTTTCAAAATAATTTTAACTAAATCTGGATAAGGAAAGCTTTTGAGTAAATAACTTGTTTTCTTATCAAAATTTTGGATATAAATTAAATCTGAGAATTTTTTATTGGAGTTAGGTTCAGAATAATCTGTTCCGAAATGATCTGTAAAATATTTTTGTGTTGTGAAATTTGTTTCTGGGTAATGATTTTCATGTTCCATTCTAAATTTTTGCAAATTTCTTTTTAACAAAAAAGGATTGATTTTAAATCCTATTCCTACTTCCCTTTGCATATTAAGGTTTATGGTTTCTAAAAAACTATCTCAAAAATATATGTTATACTCTTATTATTTTTTAATATTCCTGGTTTAATTTGGAACCTCACTTTGTCATCCCTCACCTACTACCACAGAGTTCTTCCAGAGACATCTCTGCGTTTATGACCTAAGATCTATGAATTTCCTCCTGGCGGTACTATTTTTTCCCTTTCAGGTATTTTCTTCCCTAAACGGATTCTTTCATAGATTAACAATCACATTCAGTTCAAACGGGACTTACGTCTTTTGATTATAAAATAAACCTAGATTAATAATAATCATAAGAGTAAAAACATATATTATCAAGAATAAGTTATTAAGAAACCATACCTCTTAATAGCAATTTAGGAAGTTGGAATAAGGAATTTTAGTGTGGAATGATAATTTTAGAGTAAGTGGTTTTGGAGAGCATATTTGAAAGCATTATTTGTATTTCTTGGTGTCTTTTACAAAGTGATAAGTCTCTCTTATATAGAAGAGAGATGAAGATTCTATAGATAATATACTATTATCTTTACAGCAAGAAAAGTTAAAGCATTATTTGCTTTAAGACTTTTCGTGACAAAACAAGAAAACTTTACAAAAGAAAAGTTAAAGCACTATTTGCTTTAAGACTTTTCAAAAGCAAAAACTATTTACTTTACGACTTTGCCTATACAAAACAAAAGACTTTACATTGTTAAAAAGTTGAAAGGGACAGGCCTCATTTCTTTAGCCGTGTAAATCTTGATTACCCTTACATGACTCCGAAGGGTCAAGTAATTGTATCCTTAATACGCGTCTTGCCTTTGTTTTGTCGTCAATAATTCAGATAATAATAGAATCACATAACTATGCGTCTTCCATTATTAGTGATCTATCCTGTGAGGATCCCGATGAACCTGGTCGTTTTGAAAAATTTGAATTTCTTTTCTTGTAAGCTTCGACTAACTTTGGTCTTGAATGTTTGACATCAAAGGAGAAAAAGAAATTCCTTGCAATTTATGAGTTGCAATAAATCTTTCCAAATTTATCTTCTCTTAATAAATTTCTTCTGACTTGTTCTTTGACCAGCCAAAATCTTCAGAAATTAGTTTGGCCCTTGCAAGTTCAATTTGTTGTGGCAAGTCTTCTAAATTTATAGTCTTTGGACCAGAATTTTGGACTTGAAATTCTTCATATTATGTGTCAATGTTTTTAAAATACATCCAAATCAAATGAACACATGGACTCACCAAATTGATCTGATCCAGAATATGAGTCAGAATCTGAGTACCTTAGTACCCACCAACCCCATATCCACATACTATATATTTTTTTTTATATTTGTAGTCGCTTCTCAGAGATCTGACCACCATGAGGAATGAACTCCCCAAATTGATCTGATCCAGACATCACTATTTCTAGTCCGACACTGCCAGGCGTAACATCTCGGATCCAGTTCACGTGCATGCTAGAACCATGAAATGATCTCCTGACCATTGAATCTTCAGTAATCCGAAAGCAGGATATTCATTCCTCTTTTATGCTGGAAAGTTAGCAAGTTGGTTATTCAATTCCCTTATATATTAGGGTGACGCCATTTCAGGTAACAAGTTTCAAACATTATTTGAATACTCTTTCATCATAGACATATTGACTTATGCGTCAGAGTTCTAACCTTATAGGTGCACCCGCCCTACACACACTATATATTTTTATATTTTTATTTTTATTATTGTATACACGTGTATGCTTATCAATTTTATTAAATAGATCATTATTAAACTGAAACACATTTTAATATAAGTGTTTATTTATTTTTTAACTCAACAATAACACTCTTGAATTTTATTAATGTTGTTAAAAACTTAAAATGACATGATAAGTTATAAATGATCGATAATTTTTTATTTAAAATGCGGGTAAACGAATATAAATATTTAAGTACCTATATCGTATATATACGAATATAAACAATAATGTCTACACAAATATACACTCAAGTACGAGATTTTTTTCAAACCACACATATGAAGACGAGTATTATAGTTCACCGCCAATTATTATCCCTACTAATGTGAAAATTTCTATAAAATTTCACTTGCAATAATAATTTTTTATAAAAATATTTTTGTTAAATTTTTAAATGAAAAACACAAACTTATTTATATCCCTTATATCATTAATTAAATAAATAATTATTTAAAACTATTAGAGACTGATTGTTTTTAAGATTCATAAATAATTATGAAGAATAAGCTACACGAAAATAAAAATATAAAAATTTAATTTTTGATTTTTTTTTATTTTGACATGTAATTTAATATTCCTAAAAATATTTAAAAATATATATATTTTAAAAAATGACACTCTCTAGTCCTATTTATAAGAGAAAATTGATTTTTTAGATTCATTGATTATTCTATGTATTTGATCCACGATACAGTTCAAATAAATTGATTATTCAATAAAACTAAAAATTAATTTTTTTTTTTATAAATAAGATCAGAGATAGTATAAAATTTCATCATAATTCCTCACATTTTGACTTGGTAATTATGGAAGTTAATGGACATTCTCCCAAATATGTACTCCCTCTATTTTAAAATGAGTATCATTTAAAAAATTTGCACATATATTAAAAAATATATTACATAATGTAACGATATTGTCACAAGATATTATAATTTTATTAAATTAATCTTATAAATATATTAAAAATAGTATACAAAATAATAAATAAACAATACAATTATTATTATTATTATATTATAAAATGAAAATAACATTCATTTTAAAATAAATTTTTTCATTAAAACGCTTGTAATTTAGAAACTGGAGGTAGTATATTCTTTGACTTATTTTTTATAAATTTATTGCTAGAACCACTTTATTTAATATATGTATAAAATTTGTGACTTTTTTACTACTTTGCCCTAGTTTTGAAAATAAAATAGTACTACAATACCCTACTTTAAAACAAAACAACCAAAATGTCTTAGTTGAAGAATCTGCTCGTCACTTCAATCCACAAGCATGTGAAGTGTTTTTCAGAAAGAAGGTGCTCGCCATCTCGTGAAGGCACTTTTTTTTTGTTTCATTTTTTTGTAATATTTTCTTTATTGATTTAAAATATTATAAATTAATTAAATAATACTAAAATTAAAATTAATAAATTAAAAAATATTATGTTTTCTTTGAATTAATAAATTAAAATATTTTCTTTGATAAGTTATAGAAACAGACATTTTTGAATTTGCAAATACCTGGCTCGAATGATTTTTGTTGATACACGTCAATCTATTTATAGAAAAATGTTATGTTTGTGCACGCCAACTCATTGGACGAGTATCATTCATTTTTAAAACATTATCAAATAAAAAAATATTTTTTTATTATTATTATTAAATTAAAAAATAGTATTTTTAATCATTAAAATAATTAATTAAAATAAGAAAATGTAAAAAAAGAAAAAGAAAACGAAAAAAATATGCCCTTCACATGCTCGCCTTTCTGAAAAATACTTCACATGTTCGTGAATTGAAGTGGCGAATAGGTTCAATAAATGGAGCATTTTGATTCTTTTATTTTAAAGTAGAGTATTGTATTTTATTTTCAAAAGTAGGGCACAGCAGTCGAAATTTGTAGGTGATTTTATTTAATAAAAGACAAATGAAGTGACTACTTGCGTCACTCTAAACTCTAAACTCAACATACTATATTCCCCATCCCATGCGAAATTATGCATTGACTTATATATATATATATATATATTTTTTTTTTTTTTTTCCTTAACATTTACTCCAAGGATACAAATTAAATTATGCAGTCAGCTTTTATTTAATTCGATCATCACACAATTTGAAAAACACGGCCTCCAAGAGTGAGTTGATGCCACCTCATATGCTCAGTGTTATAAGATACCTAGGATACCTAACTCACCCACTTGAGATTATTGTAATGTAGGGTCTCATGAATAAAAATAAGTTTTGTCCTTTCTTTCCGGCGTGTGGCCCTCGAAACCGACTTGAACAAGTACAACTGCCTATCCCTCGCTTCAGTGGTAGGAAACATTTCATTATATATAATTCCTCTTCTTTCACCATATATGTATACTCATTACCAGTATAACATACTAACAAAAATCAGTTAAGTTAGTTTTACTCTATTCCAGATCAATGTTACCTTACCATAGTTTGATTTTTTTTCTCCGAACTTTTGCGTGTTGTGATTGAGTATTTTTTTCCAGGTCTTGATTATATAGTTTCTGATGTTTCTATTTCTGCAGAAAATTTAGGTGAAATGGTTACGAATACTACATCTGGAAATGTTTGCTCGGCGCCGATGAAATCGACATCTAACGGTGTATTTCAGGGAGATAATCCTCTTGATTATGCACTTCCCTTGGCTATTTTACAGATATGCATTGTTCTTTTCGTTACGAGGGGACTCGCTTATCTTCTTAAGCCTTTAAGGCAACCGCGAGTTATTGCAGAGATTATTGTAAGTTCTTTTATTCTTTTTCTTTACATATTTGCACTAATTAATTAAATTATTGATTATTCGATACAAAAATGCTATTTTGACACCAAGCATACACCCATAGTGAATAGTGTCGTCCGTACATGAACAATGCATGCCGTACAGCAAATAGTGCCGTCCGTACATAAACAGTAGCGCATTTCCATACATAAATAGCACCTGTCCGTACATGAACAATGCCGTCCGTACAGTACAGAAATACAATATTAGTGTAAAATAGGGTGTCAAGATAGCAAACCTGTATTCGATATTATTAGTAAGAGGTTTTATTGGCACCCCTAATATTACTTTAATATTTTCCATTAGGTTTTTAGCCTTCAATAAGAGTCTTTAGTTTCCAATTTTTATATAAATTCAGTTTACTTGTTCACTTGTCCAAACTCAAAACAAGTCAACTACGAAACGTGTTATCACATGTTGACGCTAGTAATAACTTGAAAAAATAAATAAATGTTAGACATTGGTCACGTATTTGTTCTGAGCTGTAGGTGTCAAGGTTTTAAATATCTGGCTTTCGCGATTTCGGTCGGTATAGGTGTTATAGGTGTTGCACCGCTTATTGAGGTCGTCGTGGTGTGAATTAACTATAATTTTCTTTTTATCACAAAATCAGTAAATAATGCTATCAGAATTGGCATCTTCCGATACCGCTTTATCGCGTCTGTTTTGCGGTAAAGAACCGTTTTTTGAAACCTTGGTCTGTGCTACAGAACAAGTCAATTTTTTAATGTGCAATAGAATATGACAATTCAATGCTCTTAAATCAGCAATAGATGTTACTTGTTAGAGATATATACATTAAAAAACTATGCACATGTGTAAGAGAAATTAGAATTGTAGTGTTTGCAATACCATTTTCCATGCCACAGAATTTAAACACATTTTTTACTTTATTAAATTCACGTTTGTTCTTACAATCTGCCTTCTAAAAAAGCAGTGTTTTTTGGCTTTGCAGCTTCTATTAGATCCAATCTTGAATAGGAAAAGGAAGTGTTAGTAGTTATTACAGCATATATTTATGTGTTAACATTCCTTATTGATGACAGGGAGGGATACTACTTGGGCCATCAGCACTTGGACGGAATAAAAGCTATCTGCATGCGGTTTTCCCACCAAAGAGTGTTCCGGTATTAGATACTCTAGCAAACCTTGGCCTTATATTCTTTCTTTTTTTAGCAGGCATAGAGTTAGATCCTAAATCTCTCCGGAAAACTGGAGGTCGAGTCCTTGCAATTGCTGTGGCTGGAATAAGCTTACCTTTTGCACTAGGAGTTGGTTCATCATTTGTTCTGCGAGCAACAGTTGCCAAAGGTGTAAATACTTCGGCGTTTCTTGTATTTATGGGTGTTGCTCTTTCTATTACTGCATTTCCTGTACTAGCTCGTATTTTGGCCGAGTTAAAACTTCTAACCACTAGTGTCGGCAGAATGGCTATGTCGGCTGCAGCAGTTAATGACGTAGCAGCCTGGATTCTTCTTGCTCTGGCTGTTGCCTTATCAGGCAGTGGCCAATCTCCATTTGTGCCGTTGTGGGTTTTCTTATGTGGATGTGTTTTTGTCATTTGTTCTGTCCTCATTGCCCTTCCAATTTTCAAATGGATGGCCAAACAATGCCATGAAGGTGAGCCGGTTGATGAGTTATACATATGTGCTACATTAGCCGCTGTTCTGGCTGCTGGGTTTGTCACAGATGCTATTGGAATTCATGCCATGTTTGGCGCGTTTGTTTTTGGAATTTTGGTTCCAAAAGATGGACCATTTGCCGGTGCTCTTGTGGAGAAAATAGAGGATCTTGTGTCTGGTCTATTACTCCCGCTCTATTTTGTGTCAAGTGGATTGAAGACTAACATAGCCACCATTCAGGGGCTGCAATCATGGGGGCTTCTAGTTTTTGTTACATTTACGGCTTGTTTTGGAAAGATCGTTGGGACTATTATTGCTTCCCTTTTATGTAAAGTACCTTTTAACGAGGCTTTAGTTCTTGGATTCTTGATGAACAGTAAAGGCTTGGTTGAATTAATTGTCCTCAATATTGGTAAAGATAGAAAGGTATTTGAATTTATTTTCTTGCATTCACTATTCCTATAATAAGTTTAATATGGTGCATACTCACGTCCAACCGTTCATCACCGTGATGGATATTTGATGTATGGATTTGCAGGTTTTGAATGATCAGACCTTTGCCATTATGGTTCTCATGGCTCTCATCACTACCTTCATGACCACTCCTCTTGTGATGGCTGCTTATAAGAGGAAGGCAAGAAACTCTGATTACAAATACAGGACAATTGAAAGGAAAAATTCAGAAAGCCAACTGAGGATTCTTGCCTGTTTCCATGGCTCAAGGAATATTCCATCTGTGATAAATTTGATCGAGACTTCAAGAGGAATCAAGAAGCATGACGCTCTTTGCGTGTATGCAATGCACCTTAAAGAATTTTCCGAGAGGTCCTCATCGATACTAATGGTACAAAAGGCAAGAGAAAATGGGTTGCCGTTTTGGAATAACGGTCACCACGGAGATTCTGTCCATGTAACTGTGGCGTTTGAGGCTTACCATAAACTAAGCCAAGTGCGTGTCCGGCCAATGGTAGCAATTTCATCAATGGCAAACATTCACGAAGACATTTGTGCTACTGCTGATAGAAAAAGAGCAGCAGTCATCATTCTCCCATTTCATAAGCAACTAAGCTTAGACGGTTCCCTTGACATTATAAGAAATGATTTTCGATATGTTAACAAAAGGGTACTCGAGCATGCACCGTGCTCAGTTGGAATCTTTGTTGATCGCGGGCTTGGTGGTTCATGTCATGTTTCTGCAAGTAATGTTTCGTATAGTATTACTGTGCTTTTCTTTGGCGGTGGTGATGACTGCGAAGCTCTTGCTTATGGAGCCCGTATGGCTGAGCATCCTGGTATTAGATTAGTGGTTATTCGCTTCTTAGTGGAACCTAATATTGTAGGAGAGATCACGAGAGTTGATGTTGGAGAATCTTCGAGCACTAATTCAAACTCAGCTGACCACGAGTTCCTTGAAGAATTTAAGCTGAAAACAGCAGGTGATGACTCAGTTACCTATGAAGAAAAAACAGTAAAAGATGCTGCAGAAACAGTTGCTATTATCCGTGATGTTAATTACTGCAACCTATTTCTTGTCGGTATAAGGCCAGCCAGTGAATTGGCCTGTGCTCTGGAAAGAAGTGAGTGCCCGGAACTAGGACCTGTTGGGGGCTTGTTGGCATCACAAGATTTCCCCACAACAGCGTCAGTTTTGGTGATGCAACAGTATCACAATGGGATGCCAACAAAATTTGGCCCAGAAATGGAAGAACATTCACCTGATGGAGGCACAGAATCTGCGTAGCGGTTTGCATGGGGTTGATGGTGCTATAGCAGGGATTAGGAATAAGTACTCTAGACCTGATTCTACATAAATAAAAAAGTTTATTTGACTATGTTAGGTGTCCATCATGTTATTCTAATGAATTGCATATAAATAATCTATGTTTTTGCTACTGTTATGATTATTTTTTTAATTTTTATCATTTATCAAATGTCTTGAAATTTTGTATTTTCAACTTAAATGCTAAGTTTTGTTGGTTTATTGGTTTATGTTGATACATCAGAGTTATAGACCGTGGCCTCGAACGGCGTGATCCCAGCGCGGTCCGGACCCACTGCGTGAGAATACGGGAGCAGCGCGGCGTTTGAAAATGCAGGCGATTTCGCCGCAATCATGGGTCACTCCCGCGGGCGGAGCGGTTTATCCGATTTTTTTCCAATTATTTTTATTTGAAATGAAGGATAAAATATGAAGGGTTGAAAAGAAGATGAAGTGGTTGGGGAAGATACATAAGAATGAAGATAATAGTATTAAATTCAATGCATTGAAAAAAATAGTCAAATAATAATATTAAATTCAAACCTGGCCGTGTTAACACCACTTAAAATAAAGGCTAAATTATCTGCAGGATCCTTTAAGTTATTTAATTGTAACACTTTGATCCTTTATGTTTGTTTTGCTTCAAGTAGGTCCTTTATGTTCCATAACTGTTGCAACGTTACTCTTTTAATGAACTTCCGTTAAAAAAAACCTGATGTGGCACAAACGTTGCTTATGTGTAATTATTCAATTTATTATTTATTTATTTTATTACCAGGTATAATTGTTGAAGATAAAAATTATGTTATCCAACCCTAATTTCTTCATTAACTCTAATCAGGATTAAGTGAACATTCTAAAGGTGAAGAATATTCAACTCAGCTCAGGGACGAAGACGAAGACGCCACCATTGACGGATACGGTCTTGAAGGTGAAGAATTTGAGGTACGTTGTTTATGTCTATATTGATTTTAGTTTGGTGTTCTTCTTAGTGCTTCTTAGGTTATATGTGATTGATTTTAGTTTTGAGTCTGTTTGATGTTAATAGGTTAGGATAGATATGGATGTATTTTACGTTGATTTTCATCATGGGGGATATTTTGTTGGTGACAAATATGAAGGGGGGGGGGGGGGGGGGGGAAGTGTCAACCTGGAAGTGCGATGGTGATAGATGTAGTTACTTCGAGATTTTAGGTGTTGTTAAAGAGATGAAGTATCCAGGTGTTCTTGAAATCTGGTACGACTTTGCTGGAACATTGAAGGCTCTAGAAAATGACTATGGTGCAATAGAAGCACTGAACTGGTCAAAGACTAAGGGTAAGGTTGACATATACAGTGTTCATCCTATTTCTCAACCTGATATGGAAGTTGCCCTACCTGAGCCCCTAGCTGATGATGTTACTGAGGCCCAACCTGAGGATGTCTTCGAGCCCCATCATGAGAATGTTACTAAGGACCAACAAGAAGTTGTTAATGAGGATGTAAGTGAGCCCCAACATGACAATGTAAGTGAGCCCCAAGCTGAGGATGTAAATGAAGCCCAACATGAGGATGTAAGTGAGCCCCAACATGACAATGTAAGTGAGCCCCAACATGAGGATGTAAATGCGCCCCAAGATGACAATGTAAGTGAGCCCCAAGCTGAGGATGTAAATGAAGCCCAATATGATAGTGATGACAGTGCATTAGGAGACATGTTTGATGACTCAGATGATGAGATTTTAAACGATGGTTTTGATGCAGTGCTGTTAGGAGAAGGAGGTGTCACTGCTGGCCAAAATGAACAACCTGTTGATGAGTTACTAGCAGATGAGACACCTAAAAAAAGAAAAAGGAAGGGTGGTAGATCAAAGAAGAAAAAGCAGGTTCCAACTGAGACATCTGGCAGTTCCCAAAAAAATAAGGGTAGACCTATGAAAAAAAAGGTGGATAAGGGAAGTGAAGTTGTTGTGGATGAAACACCAAGTGATGAAGATGTGATTGATTTTGAAATAAGAGAAAGGAGAGGTAAAAAGGTATGTCTTGGTTTTTCTGATTCTGACTATGTGACTGAAGAATTGGAGAGTGAGGATGACTTGACTAGTGATTATTCAGATGAGGATGGCAAGGTAAAACACCCACCATTTGTCATGCCTAAGAAGTTTAATGACTATAAGTGGGAATTGGGAAGCTTGTTTTCAACAAAGGATGAGTTCAAGGAAGATATTGCAACTTATGTTGTTCATAATGGTAGGGATTTGAGGTTTTTGAAGAATGACAAAACTAGGGTTAGAGTGGGATGCAAGGATGAGTGTGAATGGGTGGCTTTGTGTTTTAAATTACCTAATGAGGATACTTGGCAATTAAGAACACTTAATGACAACCATACTTGTAATAGAGAGTACAATGTTAGGATGTTTAATGCTAAGTGGCTTGGTAAGAAACTATACTCCACAGTTAAAATCAATCCTGATGTGAAATTGACTGCTATTTGTGAGAAAGTACATGAGAAATGGAATGCTGGTATGAATAGCATGAAAGCTTATAGGGCAAGGAAGGCAGCACTTGCAATTATGGAAGGGTCATTTAAAGAACAATGTCGTAGATTATATGACTACACACATGAACTTCTGAGGTCTAACCCAAACTGCACCATCAAGATGAATGTCCAAGCAACTGAACAACAACATGAAATTGAAGAACAACCTAAAAATTATGTGAGCAAGCCTTTACTTCCAAGTTTCCACAGATTATATATGTGCCTTGAAGCCTGCAAGAAAAGTTTTACTTTTTGTAGACCAATAATTGGTATTGATGGTTGTTTTCTCAAAGGCAATTATGGAGGTCAGATTCTTGCTGCAGTTGGTAGAGACCCCAATGATCAAATGTTACCAATTGTAGTGGCTGTAGTTGAAGCAGAGACCAAGGACTATTGGGCGTGGTTTTTTGATCTGCTAGTTCATGATTTGGGAGGACCAGAAGTGTGCAAGAACATTACTTTCATTTCAGACCAGCAGAAGGTAAATAAAATGTTTTTAATGTTTTTAAATTGTAACTAATAGGTCCTTAATGTTTTTAAATTGTAACTAGTAGGTCCTTAATGTTTTAAGTTGTAACTAGTAGATCCTTAATGTTTTTAAATTGTAACAAGTAGATCCTTATTGTTGTAGCATTGTGTGTTTATAAACTGATCAGGAGTTGTTACCTGCAATAGAGGAATTGTTACCTGGAGTTGATCAAAGATTTTGTGTTAGACACTTGTATAGCAATTTCAGAAAAAGGTTTCCAGGAAAATAATTGAAGGAATTAATGTGGAGGGCTGCCAAGGCTACATATCCCCAAGCATGGGAAAGGGAAATGAAGGAGATTAGGAAAGTAAATGAAGAGGCATTCAAACATTTGCGAAAGATTCCTCCTAGATTCTGGAGTAAGTCACAGTTCAAGTATAGTACAAAAAGTGATGTGTTGGTGAACAACATGTCTGAAACTTTTAACAGTGTCATAATTGGAGCAAGACAAAAGCCAATTGTAACAATGTTAGAAGAGATTAGAGTCTACCTCATGGACAGATGGGCAACTAATAGAGCTAAAATTGAAGATTATGCTGAGTCTGTACTTCCAAGGATTAAGAAGGTGCTTGAAAGAAGGCAAGAAATATCAAGATTCTATATGGCAAGGTACTTCATTAAATATTTATGTATAAATTCAGTCTATTCAGTAATTCAAATATTAAAGTTTCCTTTTATTTTTCATTTGTTTATAGGTTATCAGGTGACAAAATTTATGAAGTAAGGCATACAAGTGTGACTGGAGAGAAATACATTGTTGACCTTAAGAGGTTTGAGTGCTCATGCAGGCATTGGATGCTAACT
This sequence comes from Lathyrus tuberosus, assembly GCA_022829125.1. Lineage (NCBI taxonomy): Eukaryota > Viridiplantae > Streptophyta > Magnoliopsida > Fabales > Fabaceae > Lathyrus > Lathyrus tuberosus. The sequence continues at coordinate 10,055,242 of JALAZF010000039.1, read as the reverse complement.
GGAATTCCATGCTACCATGTAATTTGTTGCATCCAAGGTAGATCTGAAGACCCAACTGAGTACATTCCTTCATATTACAGGAAGGAAAATTATCAGGCTTGCTACCAACCACTGATCTATGCAACAAATGGGGAAAACCTGTGGGAATTGACACCATATCCTTATATTATGTGTTGTGTTATAACTTTGTTGTGGCTGTGCATTATTATAATTTATTTTATAATAATGATTAATTTGTAACAAAAAGGTCCTCTTTCATTTTAAGTTGTAACAAACATGTCCTATAACTTTTTAAATTGTAACAAATTGGTCCTTTAAGTTGTATTAGTCGTAACAACAATAACATTAAATGCAAAATTGATTACACATATTGCAGTAACAAGACTGGTATACAAGTGCAACACAGATAACAGAGATGCAAAACAAATTACACATATTCTCAATTGTCATCACCACTTCTTAACCAACATACACATCAAGACTACTAAAATGAAAACTAAAAAAATTACGCCATAAACTAATATCTTTAAAATCTTCAACATGTTCTTCATCATCTCCTTATTGTAGTTGTCATCCCTTCTAAGTATGTCGATTTGTACATCCTTTTCACCACACTTGGAACATTTTAAATTATATGTGTCTTGTATCTCTGGTTTGCCTTCATCAATTTGTTGGTTTACGTACCACTCAAAAAAATTGCAACCAACATTATCATCTTCACTGTCAACAAAACAAAATCATTGATGGAGTTAAACATACTATTCACTAACACGCAACAAAATGAGATAAAAAACCACATTTCTTCCCCAAAATAGTTTCCCCACATACCTGAAAATATCTACATCCCCAAAATAGCTTCCCCAAATTTCTGCCTTGCTTATTAACCTTCCTTATCACTGCTTTGGCACCACAAGAATAGGTTGGTTCGATTGTGTGCACTGGGAGAGCTGGCTTTTGTCGGGTTGGCTTTCCTCGCTGGGGAGGTCTTTGTCCTTTGCCCGTTTGGTGGCCTTAGGTGCTGCGCCAATCGAGCTTTGCCCTCTGGTAGCTGCTTCGAAGCATCTCCTCGCAACCTCTATATCTCCATGCAAAGTCGCGATGTGGCCCTTCTCTGTGTAACATTTCATCTTGAGATGAACTGTTAAAGGGACGACGATCAGTTCCGCGAGGGTTGCTCTCCCCAGGATGCACTGGTACAACGATGGACAGTCGATGACCAGGAATTGTATTTTGATTGACCTGAAGGTCTCCTCCTCCCCGAATGTGACTGGGAGCTCCATGTACCCCCAAGGTCTGGCGGTAGCCCCGTTGAACCCTTGTAGGTCTGAACCCACGTACGATGAAAGATTCTTCTGGTTGAGCTTCAAGGCGCAAAACAAAATGGTGTACATGATGTCCACCAAACTGCCCTGGTCGACCAGGATCCGTTGGACATCAGTGCTAGCCAGCCTTGCCCTGATGAGCAGAAGAATATGTGAGTTCAGGGATCCCCCAGACAGCTCTTCACTATAGAATGTGATGGGTTGAGAACGCCTCCGGAATTTCTCGAGCGTGGACAGTCGGTCAGGGCTGCAGTCAATCATTTGGTCAAACTTCCTTTTGACCGATCCTACAGTGAGCTCATTGTATCCTCCACAGGTTATAACCATCGTCGTGGGAAAGGTCTCCCAGGATGTGTGTCTGGTAATCTGGGGAGGATCTTAGAATTCATAAAAATAATTATTATAACCAACTAAAATATTTGAAAATGAAATAAAACCATTTATTCAAGAATAAATGTGATACCATATATATCTACCACTGCCATAATTTACAAATTAATAACAATTAAAATTACATTACATATGCTGAAAAATCAGGCTTGTCTTAGAATTATACATCAACAATTGTATTAGAATTAAATTGCATTAATTTACAAAATTTGTTAGCCAAGAAAACCAAGAGAATAATACTGGTTTTCTTGTTGAGGCATTTTCACAGTCATCTAAAGTTATTTTGTATAAAGTCTCTGCCAACTTCTCAAGAGCCTCGGCGTTTGTACCTTGGTTTGTTTTTTCCTCTGGCTCAAACGTATCCACATTCATTTTCAATACTGGTTTTTTCAGAAGCCTCTCTCCTACCTTTGTAAGATTTTCAATGTCAACTATTGTAGCATTATCCATGGCTTCCATCGACGGATCCAACTTATATTCCTAAATTCTAAGGTAGTTGCGAGAAGAGCGGATGTGTGGGAGGACATTGGCAAGGTAATATTCACTCATATCTTTAGAAGCAGTATCATAAGCACCAACAGCAACATCAGCATCAAAACCTGTAAACTCTTTTGTTCCACATCCTATAGACAACAAGAAGATTTTTGTATGTCTCCCTCCCTTCTATTTCACCACTTCACTCACAGCAGCCATAGCCTGCAATGCATATGAAAAATAAGGACCAGTTTGCAAAATAAGAAAATATAAGGACCGATTTGCAAATTATAGAGACTATTTTGCAAAAATAAAAAATTTTACCGGATTACATGCAGCCACACCTCAATCAACCAAGTTGAACTCAGCACCATCATTTTCAAAGTAACATGGAGGTAGATAAGTTGGTGCAGCTGAAGTTCCAATGCATATGTCTGATAATTTTGCATCTAAGCTTGAAACTGCGTTCAACTTCATAAATAAAACAAAAAAGATTATAGTATATGCCAAGTACCTTAAAACTTGAGAATGTTACAGGATGAAATTTCTTGATGTCAAAAGTTGGGATAACAACATTGGTTAAAGTCTCACTGAGTCTTGTATCTTTCATTAATTCACTTGCTAAATTATGTAAGAACTTTCCATCATACTTTGTACCAGGGTATGTAGCATTCCAACCACTGCATATACATAATGTTATAATAATGTCCAATCATATATAAGACTCAATAATTTGATATTTTTTACTATAGGTAAAGTGCAAGTAATAATTATAATCACTTTAATAAATATTGGTCCCTATAAATCAAACTAGTGGATCATGGATTGGACCATCTTAAAATTGATTTCTGGATAAAGCAAAGAAAAGTCCCTGTCTTATATTTAATGTGTACAGCATAGCTAACCGCGGAAACGCTGCGACAAAACGATATTGAAAGGTGTTGATACTGACTCAGCTATTCACCATTTTTATGATAAAGTGTTCTTAGTCTTATAACTTGATGATATTAAGTTAGAATTAATCGCCTTAGATAGAATTATAAAAGGTTGATTGATTATGTATATATTTGATGAGTTATACCTAGTTTGGTTGAATATTGAAGGACCATATTGATGGTAGAAGTTGATAACTTGTTCAGCAGTGAATAGAGGACGAGTAGGATCCTCTGGATAAGGAGCAGCGAGCATAGCAGTTACAACTCCTCCAGTACTAGTCCCTAATATCACATCAAAATATTTTGCAAGTGATGCTTCTTTATCCTTAACCTCATGCAAAAATAATATATAAGTTTAGGGGATCTATTCTTACGTCAAAATAATATATAAGATCATGAGAAATCTTTCAAAGTCATTTCGCAGCTTGTTGAGGCATTTTCACAGTCATCTAAAGACAGATTCAAGATGGTTAGATCTTGAAGGCTGGAAATGTTTCTCGGGATATGTCCACAATAGAATTGTTAGACAAATTCAACAGAGTTAGCGACTGAACTGAAGCTGCAAAACAAGGCAAAGTACCTGTAAACTGATTGGAAGTAAGGTTGAGGATAACCATAGGTTGTTGAAAAACAACAAGATTACCCGACAATAAATTGTTTTCAAGGTCCATATACTTGAGAGACTTCAAGTAAAGTAAACTCTCAGGTATACCTCCACTGAATAAACAGAAACCAAGATTAACTCTTTCAAGATTTGCAGAGAAGTTACCTATCCATAAAGGAAGTAAACCTCCCAAGAGAGGATTCTCATTCAAAACAAGTTCAGTCAGAAGCGTAAGCCTCATGAAAGAATTCGGTATTCCACCATGAAACCTGTTGTGACTAAGATCAATAACTCTAAGGTTAAGTAAGTCCCCAAAACAAACAGGTAGAGGGCAAGTGAAATTATTGTGTGAAAAATCCACCTTGTTAAGATACAAAAGATTACAAAAATGACAGCATTACCTTGTATTTGAAAAAGCAATACAAATCAAACAAAGTAGGTAAAATACTTATAATAGTTGTTCCACTGTATCAGAGGAAGTGTGGTAAAAATAACCACCAAGGAGGAAGATAATGTCAAGCCCAGGAATATCGCCATAATCTTGTGAAAATATCCTGTAATCTGTATCTCCAGGAATAATAGGAAAAACATCCTGCGTATTACAACAGAAAACTCGTATTTGTATTGGCATATACGTATACGAAAAAAATAGTTTCTACACAGCAAGATAGAGTACTAAACAGGTATAAAGACAAAACCTGAGCTGCACTAGTAGCCATAGGGTACATTGCTGCTTCTGCATAGATATTAGAAGGCCAAGAACTTGGTCCAGATTGGCATACTAGATCTGATATATAATTAACAACATTTTTCAGTGAAATTCCTACATTACTTAGTTGTAGCTTATGATATCTAAATATTCATAACAGAAATTTAACATCGCATTTACCGCGTTATATGGCTTGGGTACAGTGTCAAAAGAGCAAGGACTGTTGCATTGTCGCCTAGATGCAATGAAAAATAAGCAGGGTTCACATATTTTTAAGGACAGGTGTGGGGGTGTGGGTAAAGAAGTTAGTTCATGAGTAGGATTCGTTTTGGATCATGGAATATATGCGCATTTAATGGAAATTTGCTTGTTTGAAGATGTTTGAATGAGTCCACTTAGTTTCCATTCAAAGATCAATTTTGTTGTACTCATTCAAACATCTTAAAACTAGCAAATATACGCAAGTTTTCTACCCAATTTCACTCAGAAATGTTTGTAAGCGTGTTAACTTGACATTGATACTAAGATCCATAATCTCAGTGTAAGAAATTGAACGAGTTAATTCAAGAGTTCAACAACCAATAGTTACATTACATCAAAACTCAGGACTTTTCTTTTAACAAGTGCATGCAAAGAAAAAGAACCATAAAAATAAATCAGGTTAACACCAGCCAGATCAAAAGCATCAAAAACAAATTACAAACAACACTAGTTACAACTTCCTCAACATGAATAAGGAGGGTTTTGAGGTCCACAACAGCCAAAAATAACCACAACACGGCGGCTTTGAGGTCGCATCGACCACATTTGACCATGATACACTAACAAGAACCATTGCTTAAAACCCTATCACAGAACCACTGCCATTTTAGTGTTCATTGTCATTTTAGATATGTGAAAGTGAAAATAATAATCATGTTGTAGACTCATTCATTTACTCAATTTTACTCAGAAACATTTGTAAGTGTGTTAAATAGACTTTAATACTAAGATTGATAAACTCAGTGCAAGAAATTGTACGAGTCAATTCAATTTCAATAACCATAATTACATTATATCAAAACCTAAAAAGAATTTTCCTTCAATAAGTGCATGCAAAGAAAAAGAGCCACAAAAATTGATTATAGCGGTCACTGTTGAAACCCTAACACTGAATCAAAATCTGAAAAATGAAAAAAGGAATAAAGTGTGAACTATAGCGAGAGTGATGAACCTTTTTTCTCAGCTGAAGGATGAAGAAGCTTCTGGAACGGATTGGGGTGATAGAGTAACAGAGTTGATAAGCAGCGACGAATTTTGAAGAAGAGGAGTGGCCATAGGCGTTGGATGAAACTGATTCTAAGAGTGGGAGATTGGCCTTAATGAAATAGAACGAAGGTTGATACTTCACGCGCAGTATCTACACGTGTAATATACCAATGAAGAGAGTGATGAACCTACAACACAAAGCAATAATCTGAGAAAAGAAAGATTACCAGATACCAATGAAGAGAGGGATGACAGTGGTGAGCTGACGAAGGGCCGAGTTCGACAGAGAATGTGTTTCCTATTTTCGGTGGTGAATAGATGGTGAATCACAGGAATCGCAGGAAGAAGAAGGGGAATGTGTTTCCTCGCTGGGTCGACAACGTGAATAATCGACGGAGAATGTGTTTACACTGTGTTTGAAGGAGGTTTGAAGGAGGAAGGAAGTGAATACTCAATGTTTGTTTTTTTGGTGTAGAATCAAAGCCTCGTCCTCGCAGGTAAGATTTCTCCTCTGTTTTTGCTTACGGCCATGTAGTATAATACATGTAGAATCAAAGCCCCCACGCATGAGTAGAGATTCCATTGCTTACTCGTTTAATCTCCGATTTAGAATTTAGGGTTAGGTGACATTTGAGTAGGAATCAGGGAGAGGTAAGGGTTGATTAGTGAAGAGGAGGTAAGGCTCCAATTGTCCGCCAAAATGAATAATGTTTATTTATTTATTTTATTATGTATTATATATATTATAATAAAATAGCATTTAAAATAAACGTTAATGGATAGGTAGTCAAATAATAGCACTTTTTCAAAAAGTGCTATCTTAGTTAAAAATATTAATAGCGCTTTAAGAAAAGTGTTATCTTAGTGAAAATCAATAATAGCACTTTTTTAAAAAGTGTTATCTTAGTTAAAAATATTAATAGCGTTTTAGAAAAAGTGTTATTTTAGTGAAGATTAATAATAGCGTTTTTTTTTATAAAGTGTTATCAAAATCACATTGTCTGTACCATATAATAGCGTCCGACCATAAAGTGCTATTAAAGATGTGTTTATTGTTTTTTTAATAGCACTTTTTTTAAAAATGCTATTAAATTAGGTGATACAAAATATCAATTTTAGTGTAGTGACAAGACGGAAATAATAATATATTTCCAATTGCCTTTGCTCTTGTCGAAGGTGAGACGGGTGAAGCTTGGAGTTTCTTCCTCAAAAATCTCAGAACACATGCCTCTATTGTGAGCGCTTACAATAATCCTGCTAATGGTTGGCACAATTCTCCTTCTGTCCATGTCTACTGCATAAGACATATTGCTCAGAATTTTATGCGAGGAATCAAAGACAGGAATCTCTGTAAAAAGTTGTGAACGCCGGGTATGCCTTAAACCAACCATCATTCATGTATTACCGCGAAGAAATAAGATTGTCAAATGCGGAGGCATTAAGCTGGGTGGATAATATTCCAGTGGAGAAATGAACAAGGGCATTTGATAGAGGATGTCGATGGGGTCACATGACCATAAATCTTGTGGAATCCCTGAACGGCGTATTTAAGGGAACTAGAAACCTCCCCATCACTGCACTGGTAAGAGCAACTTATTATAGATTGGGGTCAGTTTTTGCGACAAGAGGCAAAAAATGGAGTGCTGTTTTAGAATTAGGGCAATTATTCAGCGAAACCTGCATGAAATATATGAAAGAGGAAACTGTTAAAGCGGGCTCACATCGAGTTAGAGCATTTGACCGTCAGAATTATAGCTTCATTGTTGACAAGACAAAGGATCATAATGAGGGTCAGCCAATGGGATACTACAGGGTGAAAATTCATAAAAATTGGTGCGACTGCAGAAAGTTTCAAACCTTCCATATGTCTTGTTCACATGTCATTGCGGCATGTTCCAGTGTTCGTCAGGATCCATTCTTGCAACTGTTAGAAGTTTACAATGTCGTGAACTTATTCGGTATCTACAATAACAGCTTTCCAGTGGTAACTAGTGAGGACTATTGGCCAGCCTATCATGGGGACACCATCTACCACAATGAAAACATGAGAAGAGACAAAAAGGGTCGCCCCAAAAGCACCCGAATTAGAATTGAAATAGATACAACTAAGAAAATGGAAAGATTGTGTGGAATATATCGTCTTCCCGGGCATACAAGGAAACATTGTCCCAATGTTGAAACAAGTTCTAGATAGATTTACTTTTATCATTAGAAAATTTGTAACCTTCAAATTTAATATTTATAACAACTTATGGTTACAAGAAAACAAACTGAAATACTTCTAAAGCAACAACACAAACCATTAAAAATATACTCCCTCCGGTCACTATTATAAGCAAAAAAAACACCTTAAATCTTGGTCACTATTATAAGCAAAAGTCATTAAATTTTAGACTAATTAATGCTTGTATTACTATTATACCCTTAATTTAATTCAAAAGTATTTAATGTTGGTAGTTAATTCATTAAATAAACTAAGGATATTATCGTAAATTTTACTTTGATTATACATAAAATAAAAAAAATTCATTACACTTAACTAATTTTCTTAATAAGTGTGAAAGTAGTTATTTTAGCTCATAATAGTGACCGGAGGGAGTAGTAATTAATACAACATAAACTAAGATATAACAACAATCAAAACAATATCATCAGTTCCAAACATCATAGACCTAACGTCATTGTCATCTTTAATTCGCAATCACTCACGCTGTATATTGCCATCTGCAATCGAGAAGTACGAAACAAGTCATTCAATACTTCTAATTCTTTCGCCATCTGGAATGTCTCCTTCTAACCAGCGATTCAAATTCCTTCGTAGTTACTCTAAACTTTGGATGTTCCAAAACAGCATCCTTATCGGAGGCTTGATTCTTGAAAAAATGACATGCCCATATCTTCTAAGATACATGATTGAATCTGCTAAAATTGTAAGAAATAATGACATTTTAAGTGTGAAAGAATATACAAGTCATGACATCTATTTATACAAGAAATATTTCAAATAAAATAATAATAATAAATATTATAATATTATATAATATATGAATTAATAAAAATTAAATATTTTATACGAAATAAGGTGACTCCAATGCATTTGGCGCCCCCTTTATAATTTAAGAGGTGACTCCAATGCATTTTACGCCCCCTCCTAAATTCTAAAGGTGACTTCAACCCAGATGGCGCCTCCCTTTGGGTTTTAAAGGGGGAGCCATTTCAAATGGCGCTTCCCTTGACGGAAAACTTTTTTTTGTTGAAACTTGGGTAGTTTGAAAATTTTGTTGGAAAGGTGGGTATATTGGATAATATTATAAGGAAACATGGTTATTTGTGTAAAAATTTCTGAAAAATCAGATAATACTATTAAATTCAATGCACTGGGAAAAAATTCAAATAATAGTATCAATTCAAAGTTGGTAGTGTTATCACACAGCTGTATACCACTTAAAATAAATCTGTCTTCTTTTATCACACAACTCTATACCATATATAAAAGTATTATAAATTAAGGTTTTTAATTTTAAATTTATTATGAAATAATAATAATTTAATTCATTTAATATTATAATTTAAAGATTATTTTATTTATTTATGATTATTTTTATGTATATGTATATAATTTTTTAATTTATATAATTAGTCTAAAAATTTATCCTGTTATCTGCTATCCCATTTTTGAGATTGGTCGCTCTGTTCCGCTATCCGAGATTAATAACTTTGTGATACATTTAGAGATATCTTTGTGACTGTGATATGCCTTTTAACAAGTTTCTAGTTAAAAATAATAATATTTGACATTTGAGAATTGTTCGGGTTTATATGGACTTTTTTTTTTTTTTATCAATGGTTTATATGGACTTAATATGAAATATTTGTTAAAACTTGGTTGTTATGCCACCTAGGGTTGGTTATAGGCTATAGTTTATGTTTTGTTGCTTGCCAATTTAGTATTTTGGTGTATTTGTCGTAATTGAGTCTTTTCACATAGTTGTGTATTCTAGGATTAAGTGCTAAATCGTTTTACGCATGTATATATTGAACTATTTACTTAAAGTCAACGTAATACAATTCTAGTCAATTAATCAGAGTTTTGGATCAAGATACACATGAAAAAATAATTGAAATTGTATCAAGTCTCGAGTCAAATAAACACTTCATTTTGTAAAAATTTGAAAGTTTTAAAGTGTGATTCGAATCAAGGATTTGGGTGACACAAATCAAAGATTGAATGTGAAAATCAGAAATTGATTATGTATTTATGATTTGAATCATGAATAGGGGTGACTCGAATAAAAAATTGAACCTGAAAAATAGGATTTTACTTATGTATTTTTTATTTGAATCAAAATACTTATTCGAATCAAAGAAATGTCTGATTCGAATCATGTAGATCTTGATTCGAATCACAAAAAGGCTTGACTTGAATAAAAATTGGATACAAAATTTGAATTTTGGTCAAGTATTTTTGTTTTGAATCATGAATTAGAATGACTCGAATAATGGAAAATGCTGATTCAAATCACAGAAACAGTTTTTGTTTGTTTTTAGTTCTTTATTCAAATTATTCACTTTCTTGACTCGATCCATACTATTTGCTCTTTACTCGAATCAAATGGTATTTTCTCTCATTTTTATGCCTTATCTCCATCACATATAAATTATTTTTCAAAATCTCTCTCACAACATTCTATGATTTAGAACACACAACACTTTTCTCTCAAATTTTCAAAAGCATTTTGAGTTTTGTTTTGAGTTTGCAACCGAAATTTCTCTTCATCTTAAACCTCTAGCTCCTACCATTGTTGTTTGATTTGCCTTCTCAACCTAAAGCGTGAGATCTATGTGAGGAGGTTTGTTTGTTATTAAAATTTTGCAAAAATTTAAAGATTTCAGGCTGACATCTTTGTGTGGCTGTGGCTAGAATTGACAATCCAGCGAGAAAAAGAAGGGGTTTCTTTTCTCCAAAATTGCTTCGATAGAATTGTGTGGAAGTTGCTATGGACAGAGCTCGAGTTTCTATTACCTTTAGACAAATCAAGTCTTGATCCGGAGTATTCGAACGGATCCACGTAAGCTGGTCGTCAGATGGCAAGGTGCTCGGACGTACGCTGGTCGTCAGATGGGCGAGGTGTTCGGAATGTTGATGAGGAGATGAGGGGGTGTACCTGCAAGGCACTCCGACGCTCAAGTAAGAAAGGGTCAGAGAAAAGGGGCAAGTACAAAGTGTATTCTTAGGGTGAAAATATGATACCTGACCCTCTCAAACGAGAGGGTTTATATAGAGCCCCCAGCGCGTGGCCAACGGTCCTATTTTTGGGGCGAAATAACCGTTTTCCCCAAAGAATAGGTAACTGCCCAAATTAGCCGTTATGTCGGGCAGGGTGCCAGAAACTAGCCGTTATGTCGGGCATAAACGCAGTTCCGGGCACCTGTCCCTTGCTGTTCGGGCAGCGAGGAAGTCGTGCGTAATGGGCCTAAAAGTCGGGGAGGACGTTGCATTCCTTGCCCGGTTGGAGGGGCAGAAATGTCGTTTTTGCCCCTTTGTGGATTGGGGTTATGCAATTTGGGCCGCTCTGGAGCAGAGGCAGATTGGGCCAATTCTAGCCATTGGTCCAGTCCAGAACAGGAGCCCCCCAAGTCGTTGCTCCCGAGCATGAGAGTGATGACTTAAGGACTGCTCGTCGCTCAGGGGAGCTAGCGCGGAGTCGTCGTTTGGAGACGAGGATGATTGTCTCGAGGTGCTCGTGGCCCTCTGTGTCCGTGATATTCGTGGTCGAGACTATATTGCCTGGTATTCGTGGAGATAAAGCGTCAGACAGAATGGGAAACGTTGGTTTGCCACGTGTGCATCGAGCCCTGTGTAGCAGTTAATAGGTAATTATGGCTAGTGGGCAGTCATTATTGCCTATGGCCCGTGTGTGCACGTGCCCCTCAGTATAAAAGGGGAGAGATTGTCCCATTTTGCACTTTTTCTCTTTCTGATTTCTCTTCGCCTCTTCTGCGTTCCTGCCCGTCGCCGTTTTCAGAGCAACCGACCACCGTGCCAAGCTTCGAGCAGTCTCTTTCTTCTACTCAAATCAAGTAAGTTTTCTGATTTCCAGCTTGTTTTACTTTCTTTTGTTGTTAGCGGTAGATTGCATGCGGCTAGGGTTAGCTTTAGGTGACAAAATAGGTAGATTTCTGGCGAGTGTTGGTGGTGGACAGTGGTTCTGCCCTTTTGCTGCTTCTAGCATCTCGCCGAAGTAGGTAGTGTGTTCGGTGAGCGTGGTGGTCCACGTCAAGGTTGCGAGTCGTGACCACCGTGTCTGATTATCTTCTGATAGAACGGTGAATCTTCCGGTAGAACGTTTCCAGATTCCGGTGGAGCCTTGCGGTTTCCGGTGGAGCTTCAAACAGAATCTGGGCATGAGTGCGGGGAGGTTCTTCGTAGGAAGATGGCATGTCTCGGGCATCTCCTCGCGGGGAGGTTTTTCGTTTGATGTTAGGGCTTAGGCCAGGGACGTTGTCCTTAGCCTTTTGCGCGCCCTTTCACTTGACTTGGCAGTGGAAGGGTGGATTTGATTTCCTGTCGAATTCACTGTCTTTCTCTGCTTTTTCAGGTGATCGTAATGGCGACAGGGCCAGAGAGAGAGGTTATTTTAGACACGTCCGAGGAGGAAACCGGCTCCGAGGAGAATAGCAGCTCGACGACTTCGAGTTCGACGTCTTCGAGCTCGACGACATCGAGCTCCTCGAGCAGAGTCGAGGAGGAAGAAGAATTAGATGTTATGGAGGAAGATGTTGAAGGGTTCTGTCCGGAGGAGTGGGAGGTGGTCGAGCCTTCCGATCATATTTCTACGTTCGCAAGGTCTGTGGCGGATGCCTTTACAGAGGTGGGCCCAGAGGGGGACTGGAAAGTGCATTTTCCCACCTTGGACGGGCGGGTCTGCTCGAATTTCGGGGACCGCTTCACAATGTACGAGTACGCTTTCAAGGAGTTGGGCTAAGGTTGCCTTTCACTGATTTCCAGCGGTCGGTATTCGAGCATCTGAAGCTGGCGCCCTCTCAACTCCACCCCAATTCAGTGGCCTTTATCTGGGTTTTTGAGTTAGTGTGCGAGCATCTCAATCTGGGCACTACTCTCCCTCTGTTTTTTGCAGTTTTCCATCTTCAACGGCAGCTGGCGGGGAAAAAGTACGGATGGGTTTCCTTGAAGCAGCCCAAAAAGTTATTCAAGCCGTTCTCGGAGTTAATCCGAACGTTCAAGGGACGGTATTTCATCGTCGAGCCAGTGTCTGAGGCAGCCCAGGACAGCACGTATGTCTGGGAGATAGAGGTTGATGAGGACGGAGAGGAGATACTCAACGAGGAGGGGAAGTATATCGGAGAGAGGGTGTACAAGTTCCCGATCCGTTGGGCACCTGACCATTTCTCCAAGAAGCCTGGCGCTTATATTTTCGAGCCGAGCGTGCTACGCGGGCAGGACGCCGTGTCTTACGAGAGGCTGGTGAACTGGGTTAACTCCTTTAGTCTGGCCAGCTGTTGGACGAGCAAAGGCAACCCTATCTTCGAGGAGGATGTGAGCCAGAGGGTTGAGCGCAGATTCATCAACGTTAAGGCACTGCTGGAGTGCAAGACTCCCGCGGATGCCGAGAAGCTGCTCGGTAGTCTTAGTTGTTTAGACTTTGTTTGTGTTATTTCTTTTCCTCGTAACTAACGTGCTTGTTTTCATTTGTGCAGGTGAGATGCCTCAAGCTCGTGATCGCGTGGTGAGGAACGCCATGGCGAGGAATAAAGCTGGAGCGGCTCCCCCTAAGACCCAGACTGCTGCTGGTACTCGTGCTCCTCCCCTTGTTCAAACTGCCCCGGGGACCTCTTCTACTCCCTCTCCTGGTCCACGAGATTCTCCACTGCCTTTGACCGGGCGGGCGAAGCGGCCACGGATGTTAGATGATGTGGATCTTACTCGGGCGCCTGAGAAGGGAAGTTTGAGCTTCCCCCGTGCATCCTTGACAGGAGATTTTTTGAGGGCAACACCCTGGTCGTTCCTCGGGCAGAATCTCTTAGCTTGGAGAGCATGGACCGACCGAGCAAGAGGGCGCTGGTACCCCAAGATGCTTCTGCCCTTGTGAGGATGCTGGAGATGGCGGCCGTTTATGCGGAAGGGGACACTGCACTTGAAGCCGAACTTACTGCTGCCCGGGCTTCTGAGACTGCCTTGAAGGAGGAAGTCAAGAGTGCTCGTGAGTCTAGGAAAAAGGCCGAAGAGGAGACGGCCAAGTTGAAAGAGGAGGTCACCAAGCTGACGACGAAGAAAAGGGCTGCCGAGGAGCTGAACAAAGAGTTGATGGCGGCCAGTGCCCCGGGTGCTGATGAATCGGATGAGATAAAAGCGTTGAAGACTAGGGCTGAGCTGGTCGCCAGCATTCTGCAGGCCGAGGATGATGGTATCGCCGTGGCAGTGGAGTCCTTCGACAGTGCCATGGCCCAGTTGTGGGTGGTGAACCCTGGGCTTGAGATTTCGACCTAGGGCTTCCACTATCTTGCGCGTGTGGAGGATGTTCGCATCGTCTTGCCCGCAGGCCTTGTTCTTGATACCCCCGAGGTTCAGCCCGAGGGCCAGCCCGCGGAGGAGCAGAGACCTGAGCCGGCGTCAACTGAGCATGCAGATGAATGAGGAGTTTTGTTATTTTGATGTTGTTGTATTTTGTCCGGCCTGCGCGCCGTTGAGTTATTTGTAACTTTATTTGATTTTGGGGGGGCGTGGCCCCCTTTCTTATGTAATTCACACAATCTTTGGCCCTTGTGGCCTTTTTCACTTCATGTCCGGTTATTTATACAATTTCTGTTTATATTGCTGTACTTTACATTAGTTGTGCATGTGTGACTGCCTGTCGGAGGGTGCGTCTGTTAACGGAGCTTTCTCTCAAAAGATAGCTCGTTGTGTGTGAAATCGCCAGTGCGGGGAACTGGTCGAATAGCCGAGGAAGGTCCTGGCGAGGTTGCGGATCTCAGGTCACGATCGAGGCCTGAGTTCGCGGCGTGAACGTCCCATCGCGAGCTGGGGTTCTGCCAATCATGGTACTTGGATGAAGGCGGTGCTCGGTTGAGGACCACCGACGAGCAGAGTTCCGACTCATTTACTTGAGCGGGATTCTACTTTGTACGTATGCGTCGTTTGTACCTGGACGAGCATGATGACCGTTAGGTGGTCCTTTGATGCGAGGAAGCCTATAGTTACTTTAGTTGTAGTATTGCTTAAGTTTTTCAGCGTTCCACGGTCGGGGGATTGCATCCCCGTTGAGGTTTTCGAGGAAGTATGCACCATTCCCTGTTCTGGCACGGACTCTGTATGGCCCTTCCCAGTTGGCTGCTAGTTTGTCTTCGCGAAAGTCCTTGTGGTTTCTTCGCAGGACAAGGCTGCCCACATCGAACTCTCGTCGTAAGACTTTGGCGTTGTGCCTGATTGCTATTTTTTGCTTAAGAGATGCTTCGCAGAGGGTTGCTCCTGTTCGGATTTCCTCGACAAGGTCGAGCTCCTCTCTTATTGCTTCGTCATTCATTTCCTCGTCTAGAGGTGATTCGGTCCTCCTGGACGGTACGTGAATTTCAATGGGTAAAACAGCATCCATGCCATATGCTAAGCGGAAAGGTGTTTCCCCGGTGGTGGACTGAGGAGTGGTACGGTACGCCCATAAGACGCTGTGGAGCTTCTCGACCCATGCTTTCTTTGTTTCATCAAGTCTTCGCTTAAGGCCATGCAAAATGACACGATTGGCCGCTTCTGCCTGCCCGTTGGTCTGGGGATGTTCTACAGAAGCGAAATGTTGCTTTGTTCCGAGGTGGGCGACAAAGTCTTGGAACTTCTTGTCCGTGAACTGCATTCCATTGTCCGTGACAATTGCTTGGGGAATCCCAAAATGGGCAAGGATATTCCGCTTGTAAAAGCGCAGAATGTTAAGTGTTGTTATCTTTGCTAAGGCTTCTGCTTCTATCCATTTTGTGAAATAGTCTACGCCCACTATCAGGTATTTGTTTTGGCTGGACCCCGTCACGAAGGGTCCTAGGATGTCTAGGCCCCACCAGGCGAATGGCCACGGGGAGGTCATGCTTTTTAGCTCGTTAGGTGGGGCTAGGTGCATGTCCCCGTGCTGTTGGCATTTGTTGCATCTCTTCACATGCTCCTTGGCATCGTGCTGCATGGTTGGCCAATAATATCGTGCCCGGAGGGCCTTGCGGGCAAGGGACCTTTCTCCTAGGTGCTGGGCGTTAATGCCTTCGTGGATTTCTCGTAATACGTGGGGGACAACTTCCTCCTCTATGAATTTGAGTAGTGGGATGGAGAAGCCTCGTCGATAGAGTTTGTTTTCGAGGATGACGTGTGAGCAAGCTCTTTGTCTGATGGTGCTGGCCTCCTTGGGGTCATCCGGAAGTTCGTCCCTGGTGAGGTAGTTGTACACGGGCGTCATCCAGCAGTCGCTGTCTCCAATCGCGTGCACGTGTAGGGTCGAGGATCCCTTATCGATGCTGAACTAGGGAAGTATCTCTTGGATGACTGACCTGTTTCCGCCTTTCCTCTTAGTGCTTGCTAGTTTGGACAAGACGTATGCTCGCACATTATGTTCGCGTGGAACATGTCTTACTTCTACTGCTCTGAACTTCGACATTTTTCCCTTGACTAGGGTTAGGTATTCGGAGAGACTATCGTTTTTGGTCTGATACTCTCCTGATACCTGGTGGGCTACGAGCTGGGAGTCCGTGCAGATGATGATTTCTTCAGCCCCTAGGTCTTCGGCTAGGCGCAAACCGGCGAGGAAGGCTTCATACTTGGCCTGATTGTTCGACGTGGGAAAGGATAGTGTGAGAGAAGCCTCGACTATGGTTCCTTCGTCATTCTCCAGAATTACTCCTGCCCCGCTACCGGTCGAGCTGGATGCTCCGTCCACATAGATGGTCCATCTGTTCTCTATGTGGGACGAGGAGTCTTAGAAGGTTACTTCCGCTACGAAATCGGCCAGGGCTTGAGCTTTAAGAGCTTTTCTGGTTTCATACTGGACGTCGAACTCGGACAGTTCCAATGACCATTTGAGCATTCGCCCGACCATGTCTGGTCGTCCCAGTAATTGCTTGATGGGCTGAATCGTCCTTACCACGATCGTGTGGGCCAAGAAATAGTGTCTCAATCGGCTGGCAGCGTTGACGAGGGCCAATGCTACCTTCTCTATCTGCTGATATCGCAACTCCACGTCCTGCAACGCTTTGCTCGTGAAGTATACTGGCTTTTTCCCACCAGGATTCTCGCGAATGAGAACGGCACTAACGGCCTTGGCAGTGACGGCGAGGTATAGGAACAAGACTTCCCCAGTGTCTGGCCGTGATAATACAGGTGGTTTCGACAGAGCTTGCTTCAAGTGAAGGAGGGATGCTTCATATTCCTCGGTCCATTCAAACGCTGCTTCTTTTCGCAAGAGCTTGAAGAAAGGAATGGCGTGTTGGGCGGACTTTGCGACAAAGAGGGACAATGAAGTAAGTACCCCCGTTGAGGGACTGGATGTTCTTCTTAGACGTGGGAGTTGGGAACTCAGAGAATGCCCGACATTTGTCAGGGTTAGCTTCTATTCCTCGCTCCGTTAGGTAGAAGCCAAGGAATTTACCTGCCCGTACACCGAACGTGCACTTCTCTGGGTTAAAACACATTTGATACTTTCTTGCTTGCTCGAAAATTTTGCGAAGATGGGCCACATGATCTAGTTCCTCATGGGACTTGACGATCATATCGTCCATGTATACTTCGAGCATGTCGCCTATTTGTCCTTGGAAGACTTTGTTCATCATTCGTTGGTATGTGGCGCCGGCGTTCTTCAGCCCGAAGGGCATTACGTTGTAGTAATAGTTGCCCGATTCGGTCATGAAGGTCGTGTAAGTTTTATCGCTCGCGGCCATTGGGATTTGGTTGTAGCCCGAGTAGGCGTCGAGGAACGATAAAAGCTTAAAACCTGCTGAGTTATCTACGAGCTTATCTATATTGGGGAGGGGGTAGGCGTCCTTCAGACAGGCCTTATTAACATCGGTATAATCAACACACATCCTCCATTTGCCATTATTTTTTCTTACAAGTACAACATTTGAGAGCCATGTAGTGTATTTGGCCTCAGAAATAAACCTAGCTTCTAGAAGGTCTTTGACAGCTTTCTCCGTGGCTTCCATCTTCTCCGGGGATTGTTTCCTTCTGCGTTGGGCAACGGCTTTGACGGTCGGATCAATTGTAAGCTGATGGCAAGCGATGGATGGGTCCAATCCTGGCATTTTAGCAGCGCTCCATGCGAACAAGTCTGCGTTCTCCCGGAGGCACGCTTTTAGTTGTCTCCTGGCCAGGTCGGGGAGGTCTGCTCCGATCTTTACTCTCCGTTGGGGGTCTTCTCCGAACGGAACGATCTCGAAGTTGCCATCTGGGATAGGGCGTAGGAGATGGCCGCTGTTGCTGGACTGGCTATTCGAAGTCGTTGGATCCTTGGCGTGATCTTCCTCGCTGAAACGGCTGTCCAAGTCAATAGATTCGATCTGGGGGAGCGGTTTTGGCTGCTCGGAGCTGCTGGGCAGAGGGGACGACCAGAAGTCCTCGGTCTTGCTGAGATGGTGCTTAGTCTTTTTGATGCTGCTTCAAAGCACCGACGGGCAGCTTCGATATCGCCGTGGAGGATGGCGACCATCCCTTCAGAAATGTAGTACTTCATCTTGAGATGTACGGTGGAAGGTACTGCAATCAACTCTGCCATGGTTGGCCTTCCAAAAATGCACTGGTATAGTGACGGGCATTCAATTACCAGAAACTGTGCTTTAATTGCTCGGGTTGTCTTTCCTGAACCGAAGGTTACAATGAGCTCTACGTAACCCCGAGGCCTTGTCACTGCACCGTTGAATCCCTGCGGGTCGGATCCAACGTATGGAGTGAGGTGAGAGTCGTCCAGCTGCAGCGTTTCAAACAGTTGGTTGTACATTATATCAATTGATCTTCCCTGGTCCACGAGTATTCTGCGAACGTCGAAGTTTGCCATCCTTGCCCGGGTAAGCAGCGGGATGCTTGAGTTGGGGGCCCCGCTGAGGAGTTCCTCCTTGTAGAAGGAAATAGGAGCGGATCCTTTGTGAGTGGTGTCCAGCGTGGTGACTTCATTGGAGCTTTTGCTGATCAGTTGATTGAATCTCCTCTTGACTGAACCGACCGTGATTTTGTTGAATCCACCACCAGAAATGACCATGGCCGACAGGAAGGCCTCCCACGGACTGCGAGCAGCGAGGTACATGGAGACGGGCAGACCCTCAGGGATGCGGAAGTCCTCTGGCCGAGTTATGGACATAGCGACCTGTACGTTGGTGTCATCGGAGGGCGGAGTCTCTTCTGCAACCTTTTTGCCCTCCTGGGTTTCTTGTCGGGGAGCATCTTTCTTTTTCGCGAACTACTTCAGGTGGCCGTCGCGAATAAAGATCTCTATTGTATCTCTGAGGTGGATGTATTCTTCCGTCGTATGACCGTGACTCTTGTGGAAGCGGCAATACTTGGATTTGTCTACACCCGGCCTGGTCGGCAGCTGTTTGGGGAAACGGACTCCCGCCTGCTTGAATTCTGAGTTGGCATATTCGGACAAGATTTTCTCCCTCGAGGTAGTGAGGGGGGTATAGTCATGGAACCGCCCAGAAGGTCCCTTCTGTTCGCGTGCATCGTGACGCCGATCGTCGCGTCTTTTATCTCCTCGACGGGATGTCGAGGGTTCTTCAGCTCTGGATGACCGGGCACCTTCTTGGTTTCGAGATGCCCGGATAGAGTGGGCAGTAACCTTCTCCTCGTATTGTATATGCGACTGGGCTTGGAGGAGAAAGGCGTTAAGGTTCCTCGGTGGATCGAGGCCGATGGCTTCCGCGAAGTCTGAGCCAGGACGTAATCCCTCCTCGAGCAGGAATTTCTTCATCTCGTCAGTCGTTGGCACTTGGATGACCTCCTTGTTGAATCGCTTAATGTAGGCCCGAAGAGGCTCATCTCTTCCCTGTACGACAGCTCTGAGGGACGCCTCAGTCTTTGGATGGCGTCGCGATGCAGTAAAGTGACGGGAGAAAATCCTCCCCAGCTGCCTCCAGGATGTAATAGATTCTCCTGGCAGCTGCTTGTACCATGTCATTGCTCCCTTTTGGAGTGTGGTCGGGAACAGGCGGCATTTGATGGCTCCTCGTACCCCTCTGTAGTCCAAAAGAGCATCTATGTTTTCTATGTGCTCGTCTGGGTCAGTGGTTCCATCGTAAGTCCCTAGAGACGGAGGCTTCTCCAGTCCTTTAGGGAGACGGGTGGCCAGGATCCTGAGGGACAACGGGTCGTGAGGCTCGTCGTCGCTGTCTGAACTTGGAGTTGATGGTGACCGTTGTCTGCGCTCGCGGCGGCGGTTTCTGCGAGGTGAGGGTGAACGTGGCCGGTCACGAGGTCTGACCGGTGGAGAATGCCTGTCCTGCCTCGTTCTCTTGTGTCTTGGTGGTGATCGATCCCGCGGGGAGATCTGGTCGCGCTTGCGAACGTGTTGTGATTCAGGCTCATGCCTCGATTTGTGGTCTTCCCCGCGCCTAGGTGGCGGGCTTCTTGATTTCCGGTGCTTATTCTTTGGAGGAGAGGATCTTGGAAGAGATGTTTCCTCGAGAGCTCCTATTCTCTCTCCTTGCTGCAAGATAAGGAGGTTTGTGCGGTTGACAGCTTCCAAAAGAGCTGCAACGGCCAGGTCGGCGCTGGGAGGGCCAGGAATCTGTCGTTCACCTGACGGTGGCTGCTTGTCTCCTTGCCCGGCGGGAGGAGGAGTTGGAGATGCAGCAGCCCCGTCTCGTAGGAAACGGGGATCTGAAAGTAACGAAGATCTGCCGTCGACGTCCATCTTATTGATGGGAATGAGAACCGTAACGTCAGCACTTTTTGCGGAGTTCTGAGCGGCCATATGTGGGCGGATCAAAGAAAGTATGTTTTGATCTTTTAGTTTCCGAGGAGGAAAGAAAGAAGGGGAGAACAAGGAGTTCCCACAGACGGCGCCACTGATCCGGAGTATTCAAACGGGTCCACGTAAGCTGGTCGTCAGATGGCAAGGTGCTCGGACGTATGCTGGTCGTCAGATGGGCGAGGTGTTCGGAATGTTGAAGAGGAGATAAGTGGGTGTACCTGCAAGACACTCCGACGCTCAAGTAAGAAAGGGTCAGAGAAAAGGGGCAAGTACAAAGTGTATTCTTAGGGTGAAAATATGATACCTCACCCTCTCAAGCGAGAGGGTTTATATAGAGCCCCCAGCGCGTGGCCAACGGTCCTATTTTCGGGGCGAAATAACCGTTTTCCCCAAAGAATAGGTAACTGCCCAAACTAGCCGTTATGTCGGGCAGGGTGCCAGAAACTAGCCGTTATGTCGGGCATAAACGCAGTTCCGGGCACCTGTCCCTTGCTATTCGGGCAGCGAGGAAGCCGTGTGTAACGGGCCTAAAAGCCGAGGAGGACGTTGCGTTCCTTGCCCGGTTGGAGGGGCAGAAATGTCGTTTTTGCCCCTCTGTGGATTGGGCTTATGCAATTTGGGCCGCTCTGTAGCAGAGGCGGATTGGGCCAATTCTAGCCATTGGTCCAGTCCAGAACAAGTCTCATACAAGGAACCAATAGAATTTAGAAGGAGTTGTCGCGAAACGGACGCTTAGAACAGAATATTTGAATTTAGAAGGTGGAAGTCGAGATCGAGTGAAGATCTTACAGCAGTTTCAGACTCTATATACATTCGAAGAAAGGATTTAGATCGAAGATTGTTTAATTTTTAGCATTATCTTTAATTTTGTTTTTTTAAAAGGCTGTATAAATAATCAAACCATAATGGAAGACTAAAATTTTTTAATGGAAAATCATTGGAGAATGAAGTAGGCACAAAACAAGGGCGAACGTGTTGAACCAATATAAATTCGATGTGCTATCTCTATTTTTCTATTTTTTTAATGTTTCATTTAGAATCATATGTTTATGTTTTAATATTTTCTTAAAAATTGCATGTTGTTAGGTTTACCATATTAATAGAGACTTAGTGTATAAAAATTAGGTCTGTGTTATATCAAGATTCTAAACGTTCTTACTTTCGATTAAATATGAAAATATAATAATAAATTTCTCATTCAATTGAATAGCTTCGATTTACACATCTCATGTAAATCAAATTTAGGTCAATTGAAGTGTTGATTGATTTAGTCTCTTTATTTATTGTTTAATTTGTTTATGGTTTAAGTGCATACTGCGATCAATCCAATATCATATATTTTGTACGAAAATTCCGCTAGCGAGTTTTATCAAACTCTAATTTCGAAAAGAGATTTTTAAAATTTGATTTGTTCAAAACAATCAATTCAACCCCCATTTTAAACCATTTGAGTTCATATTCCTCTCCAACAATTGACCCGATAGTTGGTCTTTTGATTAGGTCTAACGACTCTAAAAGTTAAGATTGTTGGTAATGATAATCCGAAAAGAGCATACAATAGAACTCTGATTTTTAAAGGAAAAAAAATATGCTTATTGGAATTATAATATGTATGTTCACTTAATGTCAATAGATAAAATGTTTTTGGTAACTATCACGGACATACCATTTATCCCCAAAAGTGATGCTGACGACGTATCCATTGTAAAATCCCCAAAGGGTTGGACATATGACGAAACTAAAAATGCATCTTATAACTTTATGATGAGAAACATACTAATTTCCGTGTTAAGCGCGAAAGTGTATCACTGAATTTCACATCATAAGACTACACAATCAATGTGGAATGTTCTTCAAGTGGTCAATGAGGGTATTGAAGATGTAAAGAAATCTAAAATTAACATGTTGATTGAGGAGTACAAACTTTTCTATATAGAACCTGATGAAACTGTGGAATCCATGTAGATGCATTTTCTCCATTTAATCAAAAAGTTAGAAAATTTGGATAAATTTTTTATCTAATCAGGATTGTGCTAACAAGATTTTGAGATCAATGTGCAGCGGAATGACAACCTAAGGTAACCACCATTAAAAAATCACTACATCTAAAATCTTTGGACGTATCAACCTTGTTTGGAAAACTTATTCAGCATGAAAATGAATTGAAAAAACTTGTTGCAACTTAAGTCAATGCAAAAATAGAAAGAGAAAACAAAAGAAAAGAAACAAAAAATCTCCTTGAAAGCATCCTCTTCCAAATCAAGAAAGTAAAGGAAGATGATGGAAGTTCTGAAAAAGATTCTTCCAAAGAGTAAGAAATGAGTTTATTAGTCAAATGCTACAATAGATATATAAAGAAACATCGGTTCAGGGAAAGATAATTGATTAGATCCAATGAATAGAAATAGGTACAACCCACTCCCATTGCTTTTCATCCATCTCTTGGAATTTAATTCTTCCTTATTCTTGTGTGTACTTTTGCTATTATAATTATCATCATGATCAAGGCTCCCAAGATAATCAGATGCTCCAGAAGTTCTTCAAATGGAGATTACTCATCAGAACTCTTTTCATCTCAAGATAAAGAGATCCAGTTTAACTTAGAATTTTCAAAAAAAAGTATTCTCAAATCTTGTAACATGATAGAAACTTTTTGCAATGATTGTGATTTTCTAAAGTGGTTTGAAGATGCATCCCTGAAGAGTTTCATCTAAGATGTCCCAGAGGAGATGCATCTAACTTTAGTGTATATGTTTTACTCTAACCTCAAGTATGTTGGAGGGATCATCACAAGTGAAGTAAAAAAGCACCAAATCAAACTGACCCATCAAGAATTCACTGAGATCTACAATCTTTCTTACTCATAACCAGAAACTTAAGGTATCAACTATTCTCATTTATCTGCACCGACTACCTTCCTTTTTTATTCAAATTCTGGTATTCTTACCCATTCAATGTGAGGGAAGTATTCCCTAATACTCATCTCACTTATTATGCAGTCTCACATATTCTTACTCCAAAGAAACATAACTTTGGGCAACTATCCAGGGTCGAGGTTGTCGCGGTTTGTAAAATTTATAACAGAGTGGAAACAAATCAGAAAAGTGCTATAATTGCTCATATGGATGACAATAAGGCAGAGGATATGTCGTTACCATACAATGGGTTGGTTATGCAAATTTGGAATATGCCAATTTCATAAGCGACGATTTTTCTATCTTACTATTATAGTTTATACACATTAGTGTATTACAGTAATGCAACAATAAATACATCAAAGTCAGACGATTCAATTAGTATAAACCATATGTTTAATAACATAATTAAATATTTATGCTATTTCTCCTTCCCACACATGCCAAATATCTTGGTTGTATGTCAGTTATTTTTCTATAATCACACAAGACAAAGTATAACATATTCATAATTAGAGTGCACATACAAAATTAACAAACAACTACCCAATAGAACATAAACAAAATGAGAAACATTATTCTCAATAATTTAAAGAGATAGTCCATATTTTGAAATCCAAATTTAACCCTAACTGTGAGAGTTGGGTCGAACTCATGCTGTGTCGAAGGAGAGCTTTCATGTGTTTTTCGACAGGAGGCAAGTAAGTAGTCGAAGCTTGTT
The DNA here is from genome assembly GCA_022829125.1 of Lathyrus tuberosus. Lineage (NCBI taxonomy): Eukaryota > Viridiplantae > Streptophyta > Magnoliopsida > Fabales > Fabaceae > Lathyrus > Lathyrus tuberosus. Next base: position 10,030,979 of record JALAZF010000039.1, on the reverse strand, counting down.
TACATGTTGATGCCTGATTGTTACATATTGTAGTCGAAGTCTGTTCTAATATGTACTGTCAAATTATTCTGTTGAATTGGGCCTTGTGTTTAGGATCCAATTGTTTAGGTTTCTTAGGCTGCAAGTTACCTAGTTAGTCTATAAATAGGCTAGTACACTCAGTTTGTTGAGTGTGGCAAATTGTGATATTCACTTGTAATCATTTGTGATTTTAATGAGAAAGTGAATAGTAAACAGAATTTATATTTGCCCAATCCTTGTTGTTCCTTCTTCTTCTTCTTCTTGTTTTCTTTTCCGTTAAACCCTAACCCTTGTTTTGGTTCTTGATTATCAAGAAACCGTTTTATACTTTGCTTAAAGATATCGTTTTTCACAACAAATTGGTGCGGTGAGCATGGAGAATATGTCTTCAACAAAGTATGAGATTGAAAAGTTCGCCGGAGTGAACGATTTCGGTCTGTGGCATTTGAAGATGAAAGCCCTACTGGTGCAGCAGGGTTATTTGGAAGCGTTGAAGGGACAGGCAGCCATGAATGCTGTATTGACGGAAAGAGAAAAGATGGCAATGATCAAGAAAGCACACAGCGCAATATTGTTGATCCTTGGTGATAAGGTTCTTTAGCAGCCTTGTATTCGAAGGATTTGAATGAAAGAAAGGAGCAAAAACCTTCATCAGTTGGCGAAGGGTTGTCCGTGAAAGGAAGATCGTCAAAGAAAGATGGTAGGTTTGACAAGAAGAAAGGAAAGGCTCAACATAAGTCTTATGGTGGTGATATGTCTAGTATCAAATGTTATCATTGTAAGAAGGAGGGTCACACAAGAAAGGTGTGCCCTGAGCACCTGAATAATCATGGAGGTAAGGACAATGGGAATGCAACTATAGTGCAAGATGGTTATGAATCATCTGATGTCCTTGTGGTGTCGAGCAGCAACTCTTGCGAAGAGTGGATTATGGATTATGGATGTACTTGGCATATGACTCCAAACAAGAATGTGTTTGAAGAATTGTGTGATCAAGATGGTGGATCAGTGCTGCTGGGGAACAATAAAGCTTGCAAGATCGCAGGTATTGGATCTATTAGATTCAAGCTCCATGATGAGTCAATAAAGCTATTGACTGGGGTTAGGTATATACCTGATCCTAAGAGGAATTTAATTTCTCTTAATGAATTCGACAGAAAGGGATATGTTTTCAAAGGAGAGCAAGGTATCCTGAAAGTCATGAAAGGGTCGAAGAAAGTCTTGAGAGGCGTGAAAAACCAAGGCTTGTATACCCTTGAGGCAGAGGTTGTAAGTGGTTCGACAAATGTTGTATCCACGAAACCTGTGTCGAAGACTGAATTATGGCACATGAGATTGGGCCATGTCAGCGAAAGAGGCCTGGTCGAATTGGGGAAGCAGAACCTGCTAGGAGGTGACAAAGTCAAAAAGCTGGAGTTATGTGAATGTTGTGTATTTGGTAAATCCTGTAGGTCGAAGTTTAACAAAGGCAAGCAAAGAACACATGGACCCCTTGATTACATTCATGCTGATCTTTGGGGACCTGCAAGGAATCCTTCACACTCAGGTGCAAGGTATTTTCTATCCATCGTTGATGACTATTCCAGAAAGCTATGGGTATTCATTCAAAAGACGAAGGATGAAACTTTTGAGAATTTCAAAAGTTGGAAGGTTCTGGTCGAAACTCAAACTGGCAGAAAGGTTAAGAGGTTGAGAACCGATAATGGCCTTGAATTCTGCAACGAAGCGTTCGACAGTTACTGTGTTGAGTCTGGGATTGCAAGGCATAAGACTGTAGCAGGTACTCCTAGACAAAATGGCTTAGCTGAGAGATTCAATCAAATAATCCTTCAAAGGGTTAGATGCATGTTGATTAGTGCTGGATTGAAGAAGGTGTTTTGGGCGGAGGTTGTTTCAACAGCAGCTTATCTGATAAATAGATGTCCCTCGACTGCGCTGGGAATAAAGACACCTGAAGAAGTTTGGTCGGGTCATCCACCAGATCTCGACAAACTGAAAGAATTTGGCTGTTTATCCTATGCTTACATTAGGCAAGACAAGGTCGAACCTAGAGCTCTGAGATGCATGTTCCTTGGATATCCTGAGGGAGTCAAGGGTTATAGGTTGTGGTGCCTAGAACCAGGTCACAGAAGATGTATCACAAGTCGTGATGTAGTTTTCAATGAGGTCGAAATGGCTTTCAAGAAAACTGGTGATGTTGGTTGAAGTACAGAAATCTCTGAAGAGGAGCTGGAACAGGTAGAGATGCCTGTTGAGGTGGAGCATAGTGATGCTGAAGTGCATAGCCCTGATGAAGTCGAAGAGCAAGATGCTGAAGAGGCTGAGGAAACTGTCGATGACTACCTACTAGCAAGAGATAGGTCGAGAAGAGTCATCAAGCCACCTCAGTGACTTGGTTATGCAGATCTTATAGCTTTTGCCTTAATCTCTGTAAGTGAAGTACTTGACAAAGAACCTAGAGATTACAAGGAAGCTATAAGGAGTCGAGACAAGACTTGAAGTTCTGGAATCAGATATGTGATGTTAAGTGCGATGTCACAACATCAATATATGTTGTATGAACAATGCAGTAAAAGTAACAGCATTAAAAAGCAATAAATAAACACTGAGAATTATTCACCCAGTTCTGTCTAACAACCTACGTCTGGGGGCTACCAAGCCAGGGAGGAAATTCACTATTAGTAGTATCAATTCATAGACCCTACAGCCAACACACCAGTTGACAATCTACTCACTTAATAACTACCCAATGACACTTCTATCCAAGACACTCTCAGATATGAGACACTTCTCACTCCCCCTCAATCACAGCAGTGATAACAACTTACAATAAAGAAAGTAGAAGACACACTTCAACGACAATACCTTGATCTTGCTTAAAAGCTTCAACCAAGAATAATACACTCGTGCTTAAAAGCTTTGAGTGGACAAATTACAACTCAACTAAATCAGTCCAATTCAAACATCAAAACAGATGAATGAATGGCTCACAAAAGCAAACACAAAACACAAACCCTAAAACTTGAGCACAGCTCACACAATCCTTATTCTCCATGTTTCCAAGTAGGGTTGAGACTTCTTTAAATAGAAACAAATTCTTGGGCTTGGGCTCTGTGAAGAACTCAGATTTGATGCACAATAAAAACAGATTTTATCTTCAAATCTTTTCGCCCTAAGTATAGAAACAAACGATTGCATCTGAATAAATCTTCTCCAAGAATTTTGCCTGCAATCTCTCAAACAGAATCTCTCAAAACATAACAATTAACACGCAGCCCTAAAACGTATAACAGACTGAGCATGATGTTCTGTCAACAGATGTTAAGACATCAGTTTTGACATCATGCACAACAACTGCAATACCAAACAACATACCACATGCAGAATGTTAGAAGCACATGTTAAGACATCATGCATGACATCTTGATCAAACACATAGTTTTACCAAAATTGCTGCCAATAACAGAATTAACAAGACTGAATGGCAAAAAGACATGGATGACGAGATGAAATCTCTTCATGATAATAACACTTGGGAGCTGATTGAGAAACATGCAGGAGCCAGGTTAGTCAGTTGTAAGTGGATTTTCAAGGTCAAGGAAGGAATTGAATGAGTGATGTCGAAGCGCTTTAAGGCGAGGCTGGTTGCTAGGGGGTTCACTCAGAATGAAGGAGTCGACTTCAATGATGTGTTCTCACCTGTTGTAAAGCATAGATCCATTCGAATGTTGTTGGCCATGGTGGCAAAGTTCGACTTAGAACTTGAGCAAATGGAAGTGAAGACAACATTTTTGTATGGTGATCTAGATGAAACGACCCTGATGCGTTAACCTGAAGGGTATGCAAAAAAGGATAAAGAATATTATGTGTGCAAGCTGAATAGGTCTTTGTATGGCCTAAAACAATCTCATCGACAGTGGAACAGGAGATTCGACAAGTTCATGGCACACATTGGTTTCACTAGAAGTCAGTTCGATCACTGTGTTTACTTCAGATTTCGACCTGGAAACTCACTTGTTATGTTGCTGCTGTATGTGGATGATATCCTCATAGCTAGCAACAGTGTTGAGGATGTGATGAAGGTGAAGGCTGAACTCAGTAAGGAGTTCGAAATGAAGGATCTAGGAGCTACAACCAGGATTCTTGGGATCGACATCCAGAGAGATAGAAAGCAGTCGAAGTTGTGTTTATCTCAAGAGACATACCTACGGAAGCTTCTCGACAAGTTTGGTATGTCGAATTCAAAGCCTGTTGTGACACCTACAAATCCTCAGTTTAAGCTTAGTACTACTCAAAGTCCGAGTATTGAAGCTGAAAGAATCTATATGAATAGCATTCCATATGCTAGTGTAGTAGGTTCTTTGATGTATGCTATGGTCTGTACGAGACCAGACATAGCATATGGAGTGAGCCTTGTGAGCAGGTATATGGCCAATCCTGGAAAGGCGCACTGGAAAGTTGTAAAGTGGATTCTCAGGTACGTAAATGAGTCTCTGAAAAGAGTCTTGATTTATGGTGGAGCCTGTGGTGGTGATAGCATAGTTGAAATCGAAGGATTTGTTGACTCTAATTATGCAGGTTGTATGGATTCCAGAAAGTCTATTTCTGGATATGTTTTCATAATGTTTGGCACAGTAATCAGTTGGAAAGTGACGCTTCAGAAGGTTGTTGCCTTATTAACCACTGAAGCTGAATATATTGCCCTCACTGAAGCTGTGAAGGAAGCATTATGGCTTGAAGGTTTTACAAAGGAACTGAAACTTCAAGGTCGAAGTATCACTGTTAGTCAAAGTGCAATACACCTGTCGAAGAATTCAGCCTATCATGAGCGAACTAAGCACATTGATGTGAGGTTGCACTTCGTCAGAGAGATAATCGAGCGTGGTGAAGTCCAGGTGCTGAAGGTTTCGACTGAAGACAATGCTGCTGATATGATCACAAAGACGTTGCCAAGTTGCAAGTTCTTCCACTATATGCAGTTGATAAAGCTGCATTATGAAATCTAGTTGATTCCCTTGTTGCTGAGTTATATCCAAGGTGGATATTTGTGAGAGTTGGGTCGAACTCATGCTGTGTCGAAGGAGAGCTTTCATGTGTTTTTCGACAGGAGGCAAGCATGCAGTCGAAGCTTGTTCACATGCTGATGCCTGATTGTTACATATTGTAGTCGAAGTCTGTTCTAATATGTACTGTCGAATTATTCTGTCGAATTGGGCATTGGGTTAAGGATCCAATTGTTTAGGTTTTTTGGGCTGCAAGTTACCTAGTTATTCTATAAATAGGCTAGTACACTCAATTTGTTGAGTGTGGCAAATTGTGATATTCACTTGTAATCATTTGTGATTTTAATGAGAAAGTGAATAGTAAACAGAATTTATATTTGCCCAATCCTTATTGTTCCTTCTTCTCTTCTTCTTGTTTTCTTTTCCGTTAAACCCTAACCCTTGTTTTGGTTCTTGATTATCAAGAAACCGTTTTATACTTTGCTTAAAGATATCGTTTTTCACAACACTAACAATAACTCATATTTTGAAATCCAAATTTAACCCTATCAACAACTCATATTTTGAAATCCAAATGGATACTCCATATTTTGAAATTTGGATGACCCTAACACACATCAAAATTCCTACCCATAACATAACCTTAACCCCAAATGTCTTAAATTCAAACAAAATCTAAGTAGGACATTAGTACAAATAAGACTTTTTATGACGAAACTTTCACCTTGATCATTCAAAAAGCGAGGGAATATGTCTTGAGAGCACTATTTTTTATTAAAATAAATGATGGAGGAGAGAGAAAAAAACCCACACATAATCTCCACCATTTATTTTAAAATCTAATGGTTCAGATTCATTTTTATGTTCTCACATAAAAATGACATTTTCATATGATATGTCATATAAAGAGACCTCGCTTCGAATCTTAGATACTGGATTTTATGTTATTTTTATTTTCGATGATTTATTTAGCATTTTTCACTTGGTGCCTTTTCAGCTACCATTTTTTTCATTGTTAATCTTTTATTATTATTATTATTATTATTATTATTATTTATTTCTATTAACCTCAATTACATGTACCAACTGAGAGGTAATATATTGTGTCAATATTTATTAATTACTTTTTTCAAAAGCTTCTTTTATTTTTTATTTTATGAACCCATATACCTCGGTTTTCTTTAAAAAAATGACATGAAAGATTTTTTTAATAGAATTCCCATAATATGGTGATATATCGCGTTTGCTTTTTATTTTATTTTTAATTAATTAATACATGACGGTTTTCTCTTAAAATCCGACATCAAATTGTTTTGCATGAAATACTTCAAATAACTAGTCTATAACTTTTCGTTTACCTATCAACGCTCTAACTTCATTGTCATTATCTAGGCAGAAACCCTGGGCTTTCATTGTCACTTTGTCATCAAAATTCTTCCAATTGTTGTCAATTTTCATCGTCACTCACATCAAAACACGAACATCATCTCTATTTCCAACCTTAACTGAATCTTCGTCGTCACGTTTTGAGGTACTTCTTTATCACGTTTTTGCTTATATTACTGAAATAGTTTAGTATCACTAAAATGGCTTAGTATCAATGAAATAGTTTTTCTTAATCATTATTTTTTCATTTTGTTTATATCTCATCAGCCATGGCCTAACTACATTAGTTTTTATGAGATTTGGGTCGAACTCATGTTGTGTCGAAGGAGAAGCTTTCATGTGTATTTCGACAGGAGGCAAGCATGCAGTCGAAGCTTGCTCACATACTGATGCCTGATTGTTACAAATTGTAGTCGAAGTCTGTTCCAGTTTGTAGTGTCGAAATAGTTTATTCTGTCGAATTGGGCCTTGTGTTAAGGATCTAATTGTTTAGGTTTCTTGGGCTGTAAGTTACCTAGTTAGTCTATAAATAGGCTAGTACACTCAGTTTGTTGAGTGTGGCAAATTGTGATATTCACTTGTAATCATTTGTGACTTTAATGAGAAAGTGAATAGTAAACAGAACTTATATTTTTCCAATCCTTGTTGTTCCTTATTCTTCTTCTTCTTATTTTTTTTTCCGTTAAACCCTAACCCATGTTTTGGTTCTTGATTATCAAGAAACCGTTTTATACTTTGGTTAAAGATATCGTTTTTCACAACAAATTGGTGCGGTGAGCATGGAGAAGATGTCTTCAACAAAGTATGAGATTGAAAAGTGCACCGGAGTGAACGATTTCGGTATGTAGCATTTGAAGATGAAAGCCCTACTGGTGCAGCAGGGTTGTCTCGAAGGATTTGAACGAAAGAAAGGAGCAGAAACCTTCATCAGTTGGCGAAGGATTGTCCGTGAAAGGGAGATCGTCAAAGAAAGATGGCAGGTTTGACAAGAAGAAAGGTAAGGTTCAGCAGAAGTCTTATGGTGGTGATATGTCTAGTATCAAATGTTATCATTGTAAGAAGGAGGGTCACACAAGAAAGGTGTGCCCTGAGCGCCTGAATAATCATGGAGGTAAGGACAATGGGAATGCAACTATAGTGCAAGATGGTTATGAATCATCTGATGTCCTTGTGGTGTCGAGCAGCAACTCTTGCAAAGAGTGGATTATGGATTCTGGATGTACTTGGCATATGACTCCAAACAAGAATGTGTTTGAAGAATTGTGTGATCAAGATGGTGGATCAGTGCTGCTGAGATTGCAGGTATTGGATCTGTTAGATTCAAGCTCCATGATGAGTCAATAAATCTATTGACTGAGGTTATTTATGTACCTGATCTTAAGAGGAATTTAATTTCTCTTGGTGAATTCGACAGAAAGGGATATGTTTTCAAAGGAGAGCAAGGTATCCTGAAAGTCATGAAAGGGTCGAAGAAAGTCTTGAGAGGCGTGAAAAACCAAGGCTTGTATACCCTTGAGGCTGAGGTTGTAAGTGGTTCGACAAATGTTGCATCCACGAAACCTGTGTCGAAGACAAAATTATGGCACATGAGATTGGGCCATGTCAGCGAAAGAGGTTTGGTCGAATTGGGGAAACAGAACCTGCTAGGAGGTGACAAAGTCGAAAAGCTGGAGTTGTGTGAATCTTGTGTATTTGTTAAATCCTATAGGGAGAAGTTTAACAAAGGCAAGCAAAGAACACATGGGTCCCTTAATTACATTCATGCTGATCTTTGGGGGCCTGCAAGGAATCCTTCACACTCAGGTGCAAGGTATTTTCTATCCATCGTTGATGACTATTCTAGAAAGCTATGGGTATTCATTCAGAGGAAGAAGGATGAAACTTTTGAGAATTTCAAAAGTTGGAAGGTTCTGGTCGAAACTCAAACTGGCGGAAAGGTTAAGAGGTTGAGAACCGACAATGGCCTTGAATTCTACAATGAAGCGTTCGACAGTTACTGTGTTGAGTCTGGTATTGTAAGGCATAAGACTGTAGCAGGTACTCCTCAACAAAATGGCTTAGCTGAGATATTCAATCGAACAATCCTTGAAAGGGTTAGATGCATGTTGGTTAGTGCTGGATTAAAGAAGGTGTTTTGGGCAGAGGCTATTTCGACAGCAGCTTATCTGATAAATAGATGTCCCTCGACTGCGCTGGGAATGAAGACACCTGAAGAAGTTTGGTCGGGTCATCCACCAGATCTCGACAAACTGAGAGTATTTGGCTGTTTATCCTATGCTCACATTAGGCAAGACAAGGTCGAACCTAGAGCTCTGAGATGCATGTTCCTTGGATATCCTGAGGAAGTCAAGGGTTATAGGCTGTGGTGCCTAGAACCAGGTCACAGAAGATGTATCACAAGTCGTGATGTAGTTTTCAATGAGGTCAAAATGGCTTTCAAGAAAATTGGTGATGTTGGTCGAAGTGCATAAATCTCTGAAGAGGAGCTGGAACAGGTAGAGATGCTTGTTGAGGTGGAGCATAGTGATGTTGAAGTGCATAGCCCTGACGAAGTCGAAGAGGAAGATGCTGAAGAGGCTGAGAAAACTGTCGATGACTACCTACTGGAAAGAGATAGGTCGAGAAGATTCATCAAGCCACCTCAGAGACTTGGTTATGCAGATCTTATAGCTTTTGCCTTAATCTCTGCAAGTGAGGTACTTGACGAAGAACCTAGAGATTACAAGGAAGCTATAAGGAGTTGAAACAAGACTGAATGGCGAAAAGCCATGGATGACGAGATGAAATCTCTTCATGATAATAACACTTGGGAGCTGATAGAGAAACCTGCAGGAGCAAGGTTAGTCAGTTGTAAGTGGATTTTCAAGGTCAAGGAAGGAATCGAAGGAGTGATGTCGAAGCGCTTTAAGGCGAGGCTGGTTGCTAGGGGGTTCACTCAGAAAGAATGAGTCAACTTCAATGATGTGTTCTCACCTGTTGTAGAGCATAGATCCATTCGAATGATGTTGGCCATGGTGGCAAAGTTCGACTTGGAACTTGAGCAAATGGATGTGAAAATAGGATTTCTGTATGGTGATCTAGATGAAACGATCCTGATGCGTCAACCTGAAGGGTATGCAGAAAAGGGTAAAGAAGATTATGTGTGCAAGATGAATAGGTCTTTGTATGGCCTGAAACAATCTCCTCGACAGTGGAATAAGAGATTCGACAAGTTCATGGCACACATTGGTTTCACTAGAAGTCAGTTCGATCACTGTGTTTACTTCAGATTTCGACCTGGAAACTCACTTGTTATGTTGCTGCTGTATGTGGATGATATCCTCATAGCTAGCAACAGTGTTGAGGATGTGATGAAGATGAAGGTTGAACTCAGTAAGGAGTTCGAAATGAAGGATCTGGGAGTTGCAGCCAGGATTCTTGGGATTAATATCCGGAGAGATAGAAAGCAGTCGAAGTTGTGCTTATCTCAGGAGACATACCTACGAAAGCTTTTCTACAAGTTTGGTATGTCGAATTCAAAGCCTGTTGTGACACCTACAAATCCTCAGTTTAAGCTTAGTACTACTCAAAGTCCAAGTACTGAAGCTGAAAGAATCTATATGAATAGCATTCCATATGCTAGTGTAGTGGGTTCTTTGGTGTATGCTATAGTCTGTACGAGGCCAGACATAGCATATGGAGTGAGCCTTGTGAGCAGGTATATGGCCAATCCTAGAAAGGCGCACTGGCAAGCTGTAAAGTGGATTCTCAGGTACATAAATGGGTCTCTGAAAAGAGTCTTGATTTATGGCGGAGCCTGTGGTGGTGATAGCATAGTCAAAATCGAAGGATTTGTCGACTCTAATTATGCATGTTGTATGGATTCCAGAAAGTCTATTTCTGGATATGTTTTCACAATGTTTGGCACAGCAATCAGTTGGAAAGCGATGCTTCAGAAGGTTGTTGCCTTATCAACCACTGAAGCTGAATATATTGCCCTCACTGAAGCTGTGAAGGAAGCATTGTGGTTTGAAGGTTTTACAAAGGAGCTGAAACTTCAAGGTCGAAGTATCACTGTTAAATGTGATAGTCAAAGTGCAATACACCTGTCGAAGAATTCAGCCTATCATGAGCGAACTAAGCACATTGATGCGAGGCTGCACTCCGTCAGAGAGATAATCGAGCGTGGTGAAGTCCAGGTGCTGAAGGTTTCGACTGAAGACAATGCTGCTGATATGATCACCAAGACGTTGCCAAGTTACAAGTTCTTCCACTGTATGCAGTTGATAATGCTGCATGATGAAAGCTAGTTGATTCTCTTGTTGCTGAGTTAGATCCAAGGTGGAGATTTGTGAGATTTGAGTCGAACTCATGCTGTGTCGAAGGAGAAGCTTTCATGTGTATTTCGACAGGATGCAAGCATGCAGTCGAAGCTTGTTCACATGCTGATGCCTGATTGTTACAAATTGTAGTCGAATTCTATTCCAGTTTGTAGTGTCGAAATAGTTTATTCTGTCGAATTGGGCCTTGTGTTAAGGATCCAATTGTTTAGGTTTCTTGGGCTGCAAGTTAACTAGTTAGTCTATAAATAGGCTAGTACACTCAGTTTGTTGAGTGTGGCAAATTGTGATATTCACTTGTAATCATTTGTGACTTTAATGAGAATGTGAATAGTAAACATAATTTATATTTGCCCAATCCTTGTTGTTCCTCATTCTTCTTCTTCTTGTTTTCTTTTCTGTTAAACCCTAACCCTTGTTTTGGTTCTTGATTATCAAGAAACCGTTTTATACTTTGGTTAAAGATATCGTTTTTCACAACAGTTTTTCACTTGCATTATTGTTAGTATCACTGAAATGACAAATATCTCCCATACAACATCAACAACTCACCCAGAAGATGTTGGTGTCTCGATGAATTCAACCTCTACGACTCATATAACTACCTATACAAATACAAAATGTAAAATAAAAACTAGAGGTGCCATGATCTATACCAAGGTGAAAAAAACCCACGAAAATAGTATTCGCTACCCGGTTAGAGTTAATGTTGCAACCAACAAGGCTTATGGTGAACATGCTGAAGATTTTACGGGTTACGTTCCGTAACAAGATAGAAGTAAAGTGAGTATTATGTTGAATAGTTGGCACGACGTCGACGATGATTTGAAAAATAACTTATGAACTGATATTATGGTATTTAAATTGAATTTTATGATTTGTTTTACAAATATGCATGATCATTTAACTTTTTGTTTAATACTTATAACAAATCTATTGTATAAACATATGAAGTGTTTAATTTTAGTCCGGATGATAGTAAGGTGAAAAAGAAGGTGCTTACATATGCTGGTGAGCGTTTGAGAGGCTTTAAGACATAACTCACCCATGATTATATCACTCAACCAACAACTAAAAGTATAAAAAAGCCTCCATACCTGATGTATTCATATATTGATCATGATTGTTGGGAGGAATTTGTAAATTCTCGCACCACTCCAGAATTCTTGGCTAAGAGCAAAAAAGAAAAGCTTAATAGATCTAGAAATCTCTATCCACATAGATTGTCTCGTGGAGGATATGGCAAACTTGAAAAGAAGATGATTGAAGAAAAAAGAAAACAAAGGGAACAAGATCTGGGTGATTCTATAAGCCTTTATCGTACTCCATCTCCACCATCACGCCTTGAGAAATGGAAGAGGGCACGTCAAAGAAAAAACGATGAGTTCACATAAGAGGCTACACGCTAAGTGGATAAAAAGATTGTAAGTAGATTTTTTTTCAACAATATTATTTATTTTGGTTAAATCAATTCGTTAAAGATGAAATTTTATATGTGATGTATGATGTATTGGTTGAACAATCAAAAGTCGGCATTTTCGTTCTAGAAGTTCGTCATGCCATCTTGGTTTAGGCGGTTGGAACCGAGGAACATCCTAGGCGTGTTCGTGGTCTTGGAAGAGGCATTGGCTTCAAGATTTTTTTTAGACGATCTCAATTAACTAGAGTAATACACAGTAAGGAAGAGATTGAAGAAATACTTGCTGTTAAGTTGGTGGAGAAAAGGGAAAAGTGAAATCAGGAGGAAAGTTGAAGGGTACATACGGAGGAGCGGGAGAGGGTGTTACAGGAGGAGACTGAGAGATTGTTGTAGCAGGTGTGAGAGCGGGTCCAAAAGGAGCAAGAGGAGCGAGAGAGGTTGGATGAGGTGGAGCAAAAGAAGGTGAATGAAGAGAAGTATGAGAGATTATCCCAAAAATGTATCTGCGATGTGCTTGGGGTATAAGTTGAAAAAATTGTGTTGTATGTTATTGTTATTATTTTTGCGTTTTAATTTTTGTATTGTATTTTTGTTGTTTTTATGATGCAGAGGTTCAGTTCAATGGGTTTACTCAACCAAACAAATTCAAATAAATTGGACATTCAAGAGAAAGTAATGGGTGGTACAAGCACAAAAGAAGTTGTTATGCCCACCTGAACAATATTGAAACCACACCACAACAAGTAGATAACATTCAGAGACTAAAACCGATTGTATAGAGTATTCAAGATATCTGCCAGAATATTCAATTAAGTCATGTTCCAGATTAGTTTTACGTACTTCATAAGTCTACTATTAAGGATTTTTTGAAGGGGGTGAATGGCTAGACGTTACCATATTACAACTGTGGTACTCGTAAGTATAATTTTTACGTTGATCATTTCTATTCATATTCATACGTTCTCGTACTTTAACAATAAACATTTGACTCCTGCATGTACTTGCATGACATGTGTGTTGAAAGGGATTTAAGAAAGTATTTTATCATAGATCCAAATGCCATTAGCCTTCATGATGGTACAGTAGCAAACAATATCAAGGTTTACTTATAAGACAGGTTTATAGAAGAGAAGAAAGAATGTTATTTGGCTCTATTTTTTCACTCGTAAGTATATATTAATTCCTGTTTTCATTTATAAATTAATTCTATACATATTAATTATTCTGAATGTTTATGCAGTAATCATTGGCAATTAATTATTATATGCCCGAGACAAAATGTTGTAGTTATGCTTACTCTATGAACAATCCCCTTAATGAAGTTATATTAAATGATTTGTGTGGGTAAGTGTTATTAGTTTTTATTCAAATTTAACCTTTAGTTTTGAATAGTTTTTATGCGTGTTTAATTTTTACGGACATGTGTGGAGCAATGGAGGTATACAATGCAATCAAACGTAATTTAATTGGTAAAAGGCCAAGAATCTTTACCCCAAAAGTAATTATTCCTTTTGCTTTTTTATATTCTTTTATTTGTGTGTATTAATCAGTAACTATGTTATACTAATTAGTAACATTTTTTGTAGTCGAGAGACAACCCGACAACTATTCATGTGGATACCGTGTTATGAAACATACGCATGATATTGTCACCGGAGATATTACAAATGGATGGACCAAGCGTAAGGTATTAGCTTAATCCATATACATGTAATTTATGTATATTTCATAAGTCAATGTTGTTGTTGTTGTTAGCTTGCCATAATTTAAACTTTGTTCTAATTATAGGAGTTTAACGACAATACATCATTCTTACAAGAAGAGATAGATGATATTCCATCAATTTGGGTTGGTGTCTTCTTATCATCTTGTCATGAAATTCAACAACAATAATTTTTATTTTGCTATAAGTTAAATTTGTACATATAGAGGTTTTAACATTTTCATGTGTTGATGACAACAATGTAAATTTGAACATTTAGTTTTGCTACAATGTAAATTTGTAATTCTGCATAAAAAAAAAAAAGAATACCAATTTCGTTATCTGTTTCTGATTTGGTATTATGTGTTAATTTGATATTCTGTAACAATTTTATAGTTTCTGCATGTGTACAAAATGATACAGGCCTGCCAGTAAAATGAGAATCAAACCAAATTTATGTAGCATTGAAATTTGTTAAACCCCTCGGTTAAAGACAAAAACTGACGTACAAACATATCTTATTATCTCGACTATTTAATAAAGTTGAGAGGTATGTTGCAAGCGCTAGTTAATTTTGAAAATAAAAATATGTTGTTGCTAGGGATCGAACCCTAGACCTTTTGAATTTTAACCTCGGCTTTATAAACACCGAGGGGTAAAGTTCCCACTTTTCATGTCACCCTTCGTTACCTCGGCATTGTAACCAAGGTGAAATTAATTTCGCGTCCGACATGACATGTGTTATTTGTAGTAGTGGGAGAAAAAAGATATTACATTTCTATTTAGTGAAATATAATGTATCTTAATTAGAATATATGAAGAAATTGCATGCATCAAAATCAGAAAAAGCAAGATAAAGATGAGAAACTTACCAAATATTATTCAAACTTGAGAGATGAGTGTGTGTAGTTTGAATGAAAATGAGTAGAAATTGATTAATGTGTTTAATTTGATAAAAAATGGAGTAGAAATTGATAGATGGTTGAAAGAATATTAAGTCTGAATTTTGAGAGGGTTTTTCGTGTTCTTTAAAATTTATTTTAAATGTAAGAGAATGTGAAGATAAAGAGTGATCGTGTCATTTAAAAGTGTCCACTTGGATTCCAATCTCCAAAGGACACATCCAGAGATTGTAATTATATATATATATATATATATATATATATATATATATATATATATATATATATATATATATATATATATATATATAAAAGAAAAAAGGAAATGCACTTACACTGTCAACCAATCACAACCATGTATTAAAATAAAACATATTTTTATTTTAAAAATACTGATATTACATGGCAATTGTAAGCATTTTGATTGGTTGCATGTGTAAAACTGTCTTACACTGACAGTGCACTACCATTAAACCCTATATATATATATATATATATATATATATATATATATATATCTTAGCCATGAGTGCTTGCATTTTTGATGAATTTAGGTTGTTGTAACGTATAATGGATCCGAATTTCAAACTCCAAATAGTGCGAGAGGATTATTTTTAATTTTTCACCAGGGTCTGATGAAATTCACATGCGTTTAATGAGCAACCCTTGTTACAAAGAGGAGAAATTTGTGTGAGCTAAAGGGAGCAGACCGAAAAATGTGCTCCCAAAAGAAAGAGATTTTATCCTGCCACCCTCCACTCATACCTGACACCTCACAATTTTCCATAATACCCAAAATATCCTCGTCAAATTTTATCAAAAAAGAGCGCACGAAAAATCTAGTAGTGGAAGCTAAAAATCCGATAGTGTATTTTAAAAACTTGGTATGCATTTTTACTAGTTTTTTAATAAAAAAACATTAGTGCGTGAAAAAACATATTGGATTTAAAGAAAAACACCACATATTACCAGATTTTTTCCAAATTCTTGAAATATTCGGTAGTGTTTAAATCACCGGTTTATTAAAAAGCTCATATATTTACCAGACTTTTAGATGATCTACAAAAAATCTGTAATGTTATTTTTAATGATTGAGATTTTGTCGACACTTTTATATGACTGTGATTGCACCGACAGTTGTGTGTTGTCTATACTGAATCCAAACTTGTATAAATAGGGTCATATGCTGTTAAAAAACATCTTAGAGTGTCTCAATATCCGTTTATGGCAGCTGTGTCCTTCAACGGTGTGAAATCTCCTGTTTATTTTCGGCTACTAGAGGACACCACCAGTCTCGTTGTTCTGAGATCTTTATTGGATAATCACCTACCCACAACAAGAACATAAAGGGGATACTATCGTGTTTTGTGCGCCATGGAAGGATACTAAAGGAAATGTGAAATACAACAATATTGAGCTGAAGACTGATGAAGATTTAAAGGTTGTGTGAAGAACATATCACCGTAGGCAAACAAAGGGACCTGTCGAGTTTGATGCTACAATTTCTAGATTTGTTGACGATATACTCATGATGTTGAAACGTCTAGAATCATCTAGCAGTGTCTAGGTTTTGTTATTTATTATTATTTTGTTAATTTTTGTAATCGTCTATGTTAAATTATGTTAACAGTCATGTGTTAAGTTATGTTAATTGTCATCTATTAATTTATGTTAGTCATACAATAATGAAAATTATAATGTGTTATCTAATAAACTGTACATATCAGATGTCTGAGTAATAATACAAATAATATATGAAAAATACAAACAAACAAAAAATCTACACATGACAACACAGGTTATGTGTGCTGCCTATGATGGCAAAGTATAAACTCACCATCTGAGTTTTCCAAACTCACGAGGTTATCCATAATGATTGTTATCATCTGCAGACGTTGTTGGTCACCCACATCAGGTGGAGGCGGTGACACATCATTAGAAGGTCCCCCAACATCAAAAGGTCCAGCATCATCTACATGGTAAACTAGTGAGATGATGCGAGAGTGTGATACAGTAAGGTACCACTCTAAGTAACCATTCATACACTACGCAGGGAACTGAACCTCCACTGCAGAATCTGTAATGGCACGAGCAGAGCAAACAATGTTACCTACAAACCATCTATCAATGACCTCGGATAGAACAACATGGACTGTGTCATACCCCAAATTTTAACCACTAAGATTTCCCATCATGGCGCAAATCATCAACACAATATGGATGTACCTTTGTACCTCATTAGTCTCCCCAAAGATGGGTGAACACTCACTACAATCAGAACTGGGTTTCAAACCCTGTCAGAGCTCTTAGACAAAGGATCAATCAAGAAATGACATGATCTTCAACTTGTCTAGCCTCTCAAATATCCATAATGGATCAAGAGGACTCCCACTTCAAGGATTAAGCACAAGGCTGCTCCCTTCTAGGTGGATCAAGCCTCAGGATCGCTGGTGTCACCAAATTAGGGTTTGGTCGACTAGGGCCTCCAGATGGAAAATTTCCTCTGGGCATGAGCCAATGCTTCAAAGCATATCCTAATACGCTCCATGGAATATCATAAACCCCATCATCAAGTCAATTTAGCCTCAGGGGATGCATTTACCAGAAATCCGGAATTAGGGTTTCTTGACCTAATTCACCCCTAAGTTGACTTTTGGGACAAAACACGAGCCAAGGCCTCAAGAGAGGATTTGAGGATCCCTAACACACCACATTGATCCATTTGCAATAATGTATTGATCCAAGAAGCTTGAGCAACAAGTTTCAATTTCATCTGAACCACAGTTAGGGTTTCACGGGAAAAGTCAACTGTACCTTTGACTTTTGACCCAGGCATGCTCCCAAACCTTGAGACACGATTCAATACACCCTATAACACCTATGGAACATGTCCATCAAGTTTGATTTAGTTCAAGGACTTGATTTCATAAAGGATCACACAGTTTGGAATTTATCTGATAAAAAGTCAACTGTGCCCAAAAGTCAAACTTTGACTTTTTGAGATTTTTCATAAAAATGGTTTTTTAACCCTAAAATGATGTTAATGTGTGATTGGAATCATCATTCATCAAGAAAAATCAAGAAAAGTGGGATAACTTGAAAAAGGGGTAACCATAAAAACTTAGAAAATTTTCTAAGTTATGAAATAAAGTGGCAAGGGTACCAACTTTGGAGGATCATAACTCCTAAACCACAAAGCCATTTTCCCCCATCCAAAGCTTGATTTGTAGCCCTCATGACCCTCTACAAAAGTGTCAACTACACCTCATCCCAATTCATCATGGATTTTGAGTTATGGTTGGATCAAAATGGTTAAAAACCTAAAATTGACATTTTTCAGCACTTAGCCAAAATCTGCCTTGTAATTTCAGCATGAAGTCCCAACTTCAAGGCTGTTTTTCTCCATGATCCAAGTTAAACCAGGTCTAGGGCCAAACATCAAAGTTGAAGTACGTCATCTCAGCTTTCCAGAAAGTCCTAAAACGTCCATGTAGCATACTCGAGCAGGGAGTTATGGATTTTACAAAAAGGCTTACTGCAGCTGAATTTTTCAAGGCAGATTTGCACATTTCTTGTGCCACACGAATTTTCAAGCCTTGTCATCATTTTGGACACATCTAAGGATCAAATCTAAGGGGGATGATCTGATCCATGAGCCTCCCAAGTCCAAGGAACCAAAACTAGCATGCCAAAACCTATAAATCCCTAAAAGAGGGACAAGACTCCAATTTTGGTTTGGAGCATTTAATGGATGCTTAGAGGTGGCATGAACTGAGCTTCCTCCAACTGAATTCATTTAAGATTCATCCAACATCTACGGAACCAAAGGCCTGTGCTCTAACCTCTAGTCAATGGCTAGAGGAGACTTGGATTTTCATTGGCCAACATTTGCCAAATCTCTGTTGCAGCCACCATTCACTATTGCTTGCAAAACAAACTTGCTCTACTATAAATAGAGCTCATTTGTGCTCAGTTTGAGTACACCAAAGCCATCAAACAGATGCTTTCCTCAAATTCTCTCTTTCACTCCAAAATGCCTTCTTTAGTAAGGAAATTCTGATTTTTTGAGTTAGAGAGCATTTCCATCACAGCTCATGATCCTAACACCTCATAAACATCATATGTAGGTGATCCAAACTCTCACAAGTGACCTATAACACCAACATCACAAAGTCACCTCTCAAAACCTTAAAATTGGACTTTTTTGCATTTTTCAAGCCATGTCTTGATTCAGTCACTTTCCAAACCAGATAAAACCTCAAACACACTCCAAATATCATCCTTGAACTATCCCAAATGGTGCCACACATCTGGAACACCATTTGAGAGAGTTGGCATTTTGGCCACTTTTGCCCATTTTGCAAGAAAGTGCTCAAACTTGCTCCAGAGGTTTCCAGCTGATTCCAACCATCCTAAAAGCTTCTAAGAGATCATTTGAGGGTGTCTAAAGCATCAAATCATTTCTGGAACAAAGCACTTGGTAGGTTGCTCAAAATCTCCAAAAAAGAGGTAAAATTCACAACTTGAATTCTTTGAATCATGTTTTCCTTTGTTGTCCACATACATGCATCATATTGAACAATTCTTGAAGCAAAAATGTAGTCCTTAATGTGTATGTTATGATCCTCCTAGTGTTTGCACTTTAACATGTTTATATGTGGAGTTTTGGTTGTTTTAAAATCACAGTCCAGTTCTGGTTTTTTGCGTCGTGCATTCTGTACGTTGAGTTTTAGTGTGTATGTGTGGTACCGATGGATTCCTTGCGAAAAATCGGTCAAGATAGGTTTTTACGGATTTTGATTCCGATAAAAATTGAGAGAGTTACGCGCGTTGGAAGTTTGGCGCAAAACGACGTAGAAAACTAACGTGCAGTTCTGGTTTTTCGATTCGCGTGTTTTTTACGTTGAGTTTCAGTGTGTATGTGTGGTACCATTGGATTCCTTGCGAAAAATCGGTCAAGATAGGCTCTTCCGGATCTTAATTCCGTTAAAAATCGAGAGAGTTACGCGTGTTGGAAATTTGACGCGAAACGACGTCGAATTAACGGTCCAGTTCTGGTTTTTCGATTTGTGTGTTCTGTACATTAAGTTTCAGTGTGTATGTGCAGTACCATTGGATTCCTTGCGAAAAATCGGTCAAGATAGGCTCTTCCGGATCTTAATTCCATTAAAAATCGAGAGAGTTACACGTGTTGGAAATTTGACGAGAAACGATGTTTTAAATTAACATAGCTGATAGAGAGTATTATTAGTTTTATTATAATATTTTAGTTTATTATTAAATTAAGGTTTTATAGTAGTTGGTATTTTAGTTGTTATTGAATTGGGCTTCCTCTAAGTAATTGGGCATTTTAGTAATGACCCATTAGTATCATTATATATGTATTATCTTTTGACACATTAGAAAAAAATGAAAAAAATCAAGTTATCTCTTTATTCTCTTTTATCTTTATGGTTTTATTAGTTTTTCTCTAATAGTTTATTAGGGTTTGTTAGCATCCTAACAATTTGGTGCTTTCATTTTCGATCTCACTTTCCGCTTTAACTCATGACAATATTATTGTTTGACGGAGAAGAAGATGCTTATTGGTGGATTCTTTGTTTTGAGAAATTTTTCAAAGAACATGGAACACATGAGTCATTGAAGGTGTTGAAATCCGTAGGAGCTTTGAGAGGTTTTGCTCTCAAATGGTGGATATGGTGGTCTCGTGTTCATCGCCAATATAGTTGGGATACATTTACAACTGCTTTGTTATGGAGATTTAAACGGGAATGGAGAGAAATTTTACCAATAGAAGAAGAGGAAGAGCCAGATCTAGAATAGGTGAAAGTCATTGAGAAACCTTTCCTTCGTGAAGACCTTGCTGTTGAACCAAACACTTTATTTGTTTGTGAAAATGATCTAAATTCTTGTGAGGCATCGAGTCCCTATAATAATTGGGCTTCGTCTAAGTCGCATTTTACACACATGGGTTTGAATGACGAGGATGAGGAACCGGCTTTGGCTTCAAAATCCGGTAATGACGATGTCTTGTCCATGGCTCTAATCTGTGAAACTGTCGAAGAGGAGGTAGAAGAACTCATTGATGAGAATCATGCGATTGCTTCTTCGGTTGGACCTGAATATTATATTGATGAAGTTAATCCAATGGTTACTGTAATGATGGTACAACAAGCTCCTTTAGAATCACATGCTGACATCGGTGGTTTAGATGTCCAGATACAAGAAATCAAAGAAGTCGTCGAGCTTCCCCTGCCAGATCCTGAACTGTATGAAGATATTGGTATCAAGCCTCCAAAGGGAGTCATTTTATTTGGAGGACCTGGAACACGAAAGACATTGCTTTATAAGGCTGCGACACCGTTTCCTCCACCTAAACCTCCGGATTTGCAAACCTCATCGGATCCTATTTTCGACATCAACAACGTCACTTGGAATCTCGCAGCTAACATGCCTCCTCCGCTATGGTGCGAAGATGTAGAAACACAATCACCACCGGCGACGTTCTCTGATCAACTATCGGTACCACCACTGCCACTTGAACCAACTCACCATCTGTTTGATGAAATGCCAGAACGAGACGCTGCCAGATTCTTTGTTGTAGAGGTGTTTCGCATCATCTCCACGACCTTTGATCCAGAGATTCCACATTTTTTATTTGATGCTGAATTTTGCAGCCATGGAAAAGTTATTAGAATAACTCAACCTAGACGTGTTGCTGCTGTCACTGTGGCTAAAAGAGTTGCTGAGGAATGTGGGGTGGAGTTGGGTCAGAAGGTTGGGTACTTTGTTCGTTTCGATGATTCTACTTCGAACTCAACAAGGATCAAATATATGACAGATGGATTGCTTCTGCGGGAAGCATTACTGGATCAATATCTTTCTAAGTATTATGTTATAATTGTTGATGATCTTATTAAACTTTCCCTATTAAAACCACTGCATTTTTCAGCTGATCCATCTGCAAAACGGCCAGCATCCTTGACTGAGGAGGCTTCCAAGAGAGTAGAGGTCCTTCAGCGGCTTGAACAGATTGAAAAAAATTGGGTAAAGCAGCTGACTCGTCTGAAGGGGTACACTGATCAAATGGTCCAAGATGCAAATGCTCTCATAGTCACTTTTGGTTCTTATCGGCTTGGCGTTCATGGTCCTGGTGCTGACCTAGATACACTTTGTATTGGCCCATCCTATGTTAACAGAGAGCGTGATTTTTTTCTACACATTGCATGAGATCCTAGCTGGCCTGGATGAAGTTACTGAACTGCAACTAATTTCGGACGCTCATGTTCCAGTTATGAAGTTCAAGTTTGATGGAATATCGATCGACCTTCTTTATGCTAGTATTTCTCGCTTGATTGTACCTGAAGAATTGGATATATCTGATGTCTCTATTCTACACAATGTTGACGAGCCTACAGTTCGAAGTTTGAATGGTTGCAGGGTTGCAGATCAAATTCTAAAGCTTGTTCCAAATGTTGAGTACTTTCGAACAACACTCCGCTGCTTGAAGTATTGGGCCAAAAGACGAGGTCTTTATTCCAATGTGACAGGTTTTCTTAGTGGTGTTAACTGGGCACTTCTTGTTACTCGAGTGTGCCAGATATATCCAAATGCAGTTCCGAGCATGCTTGTCTCCCGGTTCTTTAGGGTATATACACAGTGGAGGTGGCCAAATCCTGTCATGTTATGTCCAATAGAAGAGAACGAGCTTGGGTTTTCATTGTGGCATCCTCGTAAAAATCCTCGTGACCGAACCCATCTGATGCCAATCATCACTCCTGCCTATCCATGCATGAATTCAAGTTATAATGTTTCTACAAGCACCCTCCGAGTTATGATGGAGCAGTTCCAACATGGCAACAAAATTTGTGGGGATATAGATTTGAATAAAAGTTGCTGGAGGGCTCTGTTTGAACCATACCTTTTCTTTGAAGGCTACAAGAACTTCTTGCAAATTGACATAGTTACTGTTGATGTTGATGACTTGCGGAATTGGAAGGGTTGGGTGGAATCACGCCTTCGACAACTGACTTTGATGATTGAACGTGATACTTTTGGGAAGTTACAGTGTCATCCCTATCCTCGGGAGTATATTGATTCTTCAATGAAATGTTTACATAATGCTTTCTTCATGGGCCTTCAGAGGAAAGAGAGTGAAGTTGTTCAAGAAGGCTGTCAGTTTGATATACGTGCGAATGTTGAAAAATTTCGGAATTCTGTTAATAGCTATATGTTCTGGAAACCTGGAATGGATATTCATGTTTCGCACATCCGTAGAAGGCAAATCCCATGCTATGTGTTTCCAGATGGTTTAAAACAATCTCGACCATCAAGGTCAACAGCACAACTGAAGAAGTCTCCTACATCATTCCATGGAAATGCGGTTTCTCCAACTGAACAAGGTGAGAAGAACTTTAAGAGGAAGCATGATGACAGAGGGGCGAGGCAGAATGTTTCACTGAAAAAGCATTGTGTTAGTCCTCATGTGGATAACTTGACAGGAGACAATCCATGCCTCCGTGCTGGTGACATGTCAGTTCATGCCATATCTGATTGTCAATATTTGAAAAATGTTAAGAGTACGAGTTTGTCCAATTGTGAGCAAGATCAGTTTGATAGACGAATGTCTCCAGAATCCGGGACTGAATGTGCATCAAATTCAAGTGGGGTTACATCTGTTTCAAGTAATGGTGATTCTTCTCCTGAAGATGTTGGGTCTGTACTGGTGGGAGGTTTTGTTGAGGATAATGCCATGGCTGTTGAGGCAACAACCTGTGGTAGATTTGAAGATACGACTTACATGGAAGATTCTGTAGAACTTGGAAACAATACGCTGGCTGGTAGAGACTTATTTTGGAAGTGGCTTGTCTGAAATTATAGGCGTGATAGCTTGGAGAGTATTCTTGGTTCGCGGCTTGTTTTGGCATGTGATGCAAGTATCAACTTGTATTAGGAAGCTTGTTTTGGCATATGTGTCTAATGGCTTGATAGCTGTGTGGTAAAGCTTAGGATACAAAACCAATTCAAGTCCATTTCACAGAGCATGTATGGATTGATGTTTGCAGCTCTTACCTCTACTATGTGTTTTGGTATTAATTTAGAACCTTGAGGACAAGGTTCAAGTGAACTCGGCGGCAATGATAGAGAGTATTATTAGTTTTATTATAATATTTTAGTTTATTATTAAATTAAGGTTTTATAGTAGTTGGTATTTTAGTTGTTATTGAATTGGGCTTCCTCTAAGTAATTGGGCATTTTAGTAATGGCCCATTAGTATCATTATATATGTATTATCTTTTGACACATTAGAAAAAAATGAAAAAAATCAAGTTATCTCTTTATTCTCTTTTATCTTTATGGTTTTATTAGTTTTTCTCTAATAGTTTGTTAGGGTTTGTTAGCATCCTAACAATAGCAGTTCTGGTTTTCCGATTCGCGTGTTTTGTACGTTGAGTTTCAGTGTGTATGTGTGGTACCATTGGATTTCTTGCGAAAAATCGGTCAAGATAGGTACTTCTGGATTTTAACTCCGTTAAAAATTGAGAGGGTTATAAGTGTTTGAAATTTGATAAAAAAGGTGTTAAAAACTAAAGTTTCAGTACTGGTTTTTTGCCACATAAGAGATGTCGAAGATGATGTTGTGACAGCTTTCCTCTTTTTCTTATTTTTATTTTCAAAACTCAACCAATTCTTTTACATATCAAAAATCATCATTTTCCAATTCATACCCCATAATATTTTAATCCACAAAAAATCACAAAAAAATATTATTTTTAGATTATTTTTAATATATTTAAAAATATTGTTTTAAATGCTTTTAAAATGATTTCTTTTTCTTGATTTTTAAAACCAAAATGATTTTAAATATTCATGTGGATAAAATACTTTTTCATAAACCTTAATCATTGTTTATAACATGATTAATGATTTTATTGGATATTTTTATCATTTTTTACTTGATTTTTCTTTGAAAAATGCCTTTAAAAAATGAAATTGGGGTTTCTTTGATTTTCACCCTAACAAATCTTTATTCAAAAACACGCCTCTAATAGAGTGTAAGACCCAACCCTTTTTGTACAAAAATATTTTGGGCCTCAGTTATTGTATAAGTCCTGATACGTTAAAAATCTCGGCGCGATCGCCATTTTCAAACTGAAAATCATCTGTGTCTCCCCTCGTGTTGTAAGCCCCATTTCTTTTCCTAAAATACACTTTGGGCCTCTAATAGAGTGTAAGTCTCATCCCTTTTGTAAATAAATATTTTGGGCCTCAGATATTGTATAAGTCCCTCGGTACATTGACAAAGTTCGGCGCGATCGTCACCTTTTAACAAAAAAGACCATTGGGCTTCTCCTTGAGCTATAAGTCCCATTTATTTTTATTTTAAAACACTTGGGCCTCTAATAGAGTGTAAGACCCAATTTCTTTGTAAATACCAAAATTTTGGGCCTCAATCACTTGTATAAGTCCCGCGGTGTTTCCAAAACCTCGGCGCGATCGTCGCCCTTTTCAAAATTAACCATTGGGCCTACCCTCGAGTAGTAAGACCCATTTATTTTCTTAAAACTCACTTGGGCCTCTAATAGAGTGTAAGTCCAAACCCTTTTTTTTACATAACCCATTTTGGGGCCTCACTTATTGTATAAGTCCCTCTGTACATTCTAAAACCTCGGCGCGATCGCCATTTTTAAACAAAATCATCTGGGCCTACCCTCGCGTAGTAAGACCCGCTTTTTTTCTCTAAATCATTTTTTTGGGCCTCTTGAGAGAGTGTAAGACCCATTCCCCTTGCACAGAAAACTTTTTGGGCCTCAGTCACTTGTATAAGTCCCACTGTACAAACTCATATCACAGTGCAATCACTGGCAAAACTCACCTGGGCCTCTCTTTGAGCTGTAAGCCCCAATATTTCCTTTCAAAGCACTTTCTCCTTTGATTTTGAAATATACTGTTGTTTTCAATCTTTCTTTGTTGAACAACTAACCAAACAGCATGGAAGCTCTACAACCGAGTAAGTGTTTATATGCTTTCATTTACCGCTTTCATATACATATAACTATATTGTGGGGCTGTTTCGCTGTAAGTCTTCTTTTATAAACTCATATCGACTGTGTAATAATAATATAGATATTTAGAGTTTCCCCGGCAACTACGTCTAGCACTAGGTAAAGTCTTTTCGATCATTCTTAGAAATAGACAATACTAGATTCCCCATAGGAGCACCAGATACAGTCTTTTCTTCAGCTGTCCTCCTTAGGAATTGTCAAGAAACTCTACTCCCCAGAGATGATCTCTTCTCCGTGAATTGCATCCCTTGAGTTTCTTCCAAATTCTCGAACTTTCCTGGCTTGATCTATTCTTTGTGAATAGCCTGTCTTGAACTTCTCGGGGTTTGGGGACCCACAGGCTTCTTAAAAGCATCCCCGCCTCCTCTTGGGCGTTGTACAAGGACCCGTCGGCTTCTTAGAAGTATTCACAGCCTCCTCTTAGGCTTCGTATAAATGATTTATTCCTCCGGGAATGATAGCCTCCTCTTGGGCTTCGTACAAATTGTCCCTCGGCTTTTTAAAAGTTTCCAGCCTCCTCTTGGGCTTCGTACAAATTGTCCCGACGACCTCCTAGAGGTATAAGAACAAAAATTAGTCATCTTAATAGAACAGCCTTTCAAAGAGTCTAAATCTTTCTACCGTGAATGTACTACAACTGTTTCTTTAAGCATAGTACAAAAGATAAAACTCTAGACTTGGACAGTCTAATTTCCTCGAGTCTCAGAGACATTCCCAAGTAAGGAAACGCCCGCAGACTTGGACAGTCTCAAATACCCTTTGTATTCCCCGTTTCCTTAGAGAACAGGAAATAATCCCGATCCTCAGATCAAATCCATGAGTGCAACATTACTCATATAAGAACTGATTTTCTCGTTGAACCAACATACTGGACCTGTCACTCAACTGAAACAGTACCCTTTTAGCCTCCATCTCGGGCTTCGTACGAGATACAAAGACTCTCTTGTTGAGTCAAAACTTTTAGTCTCCATATCGGGCTTCGTACGAGATACCAAAACACTCTCTTGTTGAGTATAAAAGGCTCTCTTGTTGAGCCAATCCCATCTTCAGCCTCCATCTCGGGCTTCGTACGAGATACAAAAACACTCTCTTGTTGAGTATAAAAGACTCTCTTGTTGAGTCAATCACCTTTTAGCCTCCATCTCGGGCTTCGTACGAGATACAAAATCACTTTCTTGTTGAGTATAAAAGATTCTCTTGGTGAGTCACCATCTTTAGCCTCCATCTCGGGCTTCGTACGAGATACAAAAACACTCTCTTGTTGAGTATAAAAGATTCTCCTGTAGAGTCAACCCTTTTAGCCTCTCTCTCGGGCTTCGTACGAGACACACAAAAACTCCCTCTTGTTGGGCCAATAGCCTCCTCTTAAGCTTTGTATAAGGAAAACCCCGGTTGAGTCAATCAACCTTTTAGCATCAAAGTTGTGCCTCATTCACAGTACACAAACATCAACAACTCCTTCCCCTTCGTCTAATCGCTGTAAGCAGCAAGCCTCTGGATTATTTACATCCATGACACTGTCCCTCTTTTAGCATGAAAAATTCCTAAGGAAAGATAGCATTGCTCTACACTGAGTTAAAGTCTTCTCCTTCAGGTTGGAACCCCCCTATAAAGGAAATTATGGCATTGTCGGAATCACATATCCCGGTTAAAGTAATTCTCCTTTATAAACAGTTGTGACAAACAGACCCTTTTTAGAGATGACAAATTCTCTCTAAAGACAACACATTTTAGCTTCACATCTTGGGCTTCGAACAAGATACAAATAGACCCTTCAGCTTCACATCATGGGCTTTGAACAAGATACAAACCACCTTCAGCTTCACATCTTGGGCTTTGAACAAGATATAGATCACCTTTCACTTCACGTCTTGGGCTTCAAACAAGACACCAAAACACCATTTCCTCCCATAGAATAGGAGGAACTACGAACGCTCTGATTTTCCTGTTTCGGTAAACGGGAATACGTAGGCATAAGATTGAAAGAAAAATCTTAGCGAGCACACTAATCCAAAAACCTAAAGTCCCCTATCTCCACCCAATCTGACAAATTCCCCATGAATAGTCCCAGTTTTCCACCTTAATAAAGTAAGAAGAAAGAAAGGCCCCATTACCATATAGCATCCGTAACCTAACAGACCGCTGTTTAAACTCAGTATGCAAGCAGGGTTAATTGGAGACATTTATTTCCCTTCCTTAGTCAGCTCACAATAGGATAAAAAATGAATCGACCTGTAGTAAACCCCAAAGAGCGACAGCGCTTAAGAACCGCGTCCAAAATCGCTCGCTACAGACTGGTCGTGGGATGTTATGGATATACCCAAATTGGCTCACACGCCTGTCAGGTAAGTGTCTAGCCACTAAGGTCTCCTATCGTAGATAACTAGAAAAAGGGAAGTGTCATCAAACTCCCTGTGCACTATATGGTATGTGTATGGTGTCCAAATGATATTGTTTATAGTCAGTGCATTAATCCTCCTCATATACTCCAAAAGACCGCCTTAGTGTGCATGTCTAACCTTCCATCTCTTGGCCCGTTTGGATTCAATAGTGATAGGACTAACCTGCGACTCCCAAATGGATGAGAAATGCTCGTATATCAGCTTTAGAAGTCACCTCTATATCATCCAAAGTCTTCGTCTTAGTATGATGGGTCACCTCTGTCTCGACCACCATTTGTTTGTTATCCTAACCTTCACATCCCCAGTTGTTGTCTGGACATCATCAACAACTGCATCATCGGACTCATCAGTAAAATCTCTGGTCCATCCATCAACTCTATCTCCTCTACATTGAATATTATGGGGTGCACGAACCTGCTCAACCATCCACCTCCCGTGAGAACCGTTTGGGCTACTCTCCCCGCTCAGATATGTGAATCCTCGACAGCATCTGCCTTTGCACGAGCCCTCGCTGCAGCTCTGTCACGCTGCCTAGAAGCAATTGTCCCTTCTGATCATCTGGTCCTTACTACAAAAAAAAAACTAAAAAATATGAAATACAAGATTTTTAAAAAATCTAGAAATCAACATGGCTTTCCCGGTTTTTTCAAAAAATCCGGTCAACCATCTCAAGATTGTCTTCTACCATTTTCTTTTGGTTGAAAAATTCGGTTTGTTTGCATGC
Organism: Lathyrus tuberosus; assembly: GCA_022829125.1. NCBI lineage: Eukaryota > Viridiplantae > Streptophyta > Magnoliopsida > Fabales > Fabaceae > Lathyrus > Lathyrus tuberosus. The sequence continues at coordinate 10,002,034 of JALAZF010000039.1, read as the reverse complement.
AATTTTACAGTACTTTTTAAAGTAACCGATAGAAATGCATTTATTTTTATCGGATTTTTAAAAATATTCGATAAAAATGCATGAGAAATATGAGCTTTTACCAGATTTTTTTAAATATCCGGTAAAAATGCATGAAAAACATGAGTTTATTCCATACATTTCAAAAAAGCTAGTAGAAATGCACATTTTTGATGAAAAATCTGGTAAAATATTTAAATTGTCGGTAAAATTATATACTTGAAAGTAGTTGGCTCGAAAAATCCAATAAGACGCACAACTTTTTTGTAAAAAATTTAAATGTTAAACATGAATAATGAAATGAAATTTTAATATGTAAAGGTAATATAATGAAATCACGGTATTTAAAAGGGTGTCAAATATGAGTGGGATGACAGGACAAAATCTAAAAATAAAAAAAAAATAGTTTCATTGGATCAATGTTAAACAGGATGGAAATGTCACATTTCCCTTTATTATATGAGAAAAAGAAGTAAACACAGTGTAAAAGTATTCCGACAAATCACATTTTTATTTTTAAATATTAATAAAACATGACTGAATGTTAAAATTCTATTGATAAAAATGTAAAAATATTTTATGCCAAAAGTGTACTACCTTTAATAAATTATTATATTCTAGTAGACTTGCAATTTTTTTAATATCATTATGTCAAAGGGATATGTCAAGATTAACGTATTATGTAAAAATATACTACTAATTTAAATTTACATGAGAAAAATTTTCAATCTACAGTTAGTTATATAATATAGATATCTAACTTAACATTATTGAACTGTATAACATTATTTAAGTGTTAGTAGTGTAATGTGATTGATCATCAGCTAAAATTGAAAATGTCAGAGTTACAAATTTCTCTATTATTTTATTTTAATAACTATCTGGACATAATTTATAAGGATTACAATGAAAGGTAGATGAACTATTGCTACAAATGATAGTATAAGTTTTTTCCTTTACAGGCGCCATTAACAAATTTTTGTAAAGAGGGTGCAGATAAAATTGTGGAAGTCAGTACATTCTCGCTGCCTTTGAACAGAACATATACTGCTCTTCAAACATCTATTGTACAATTTCAAACACGGTTACTGCAGCAAAAACGAGAAAGAGAACACCTCCAATGTAGGCAATAACCTTCAAAAGAAATGAAAATACTGTTTTTAGTTCATAGCTCCATGAGATAATATTCCAAACAGATGCACAAAATACTTCAAACACAAGGCACTATCAAGTATTATCTACAGAATGTAAAATGTGGTCACTGGTCAGCAGAACGTTAAAACATGCATATGGTTATGATAAATTGCTCTTATTAACCGCTTAAACATGTTGCTGCTATTCATAGATGCCACATATTTTATACTGAAATTCCAATGCTGAAAATTTCCATGACCTATAATCTATAGGCAGCTCCAATTCAAGAAAATAATTTTGTAGATCACATTTCAACCTCTACTACATGGTCTAAAATCTCACATTAGGTTACATTAGTCAATGAATCTAATTGATATGCAAGCAAGCATCTATAGTTCCCAATTGATGAACTCTGGTTCATTTTTTAAATGGAGAAAATCAGGAAGTTGGAACTAACAAACTACAACATATCAGCAATGGAGGCTACAAGTCAGAAGTTACCTTCTCTGACAAAAATGTCCCAAGTAAAGTACCACCAAGTACGGCAATCTGTATAAAAAAGATAGGAGAATATAAAAAATCCCAAAGTTATTTACAGATATGCCATAAGAAATGGTGGGAGGGGTATCTCAACTAGCTTGAAACAATTGAGCTAAAGGTTTAAAGGAGTTGGAGGTCCAGGATTCAAGTCCTGGTAAAAGTGTAAATATATACTAACAATTCGTCATTTAAAAAGAAAAAAGATATGCAATAAGAAAGAATAGGCCAGTTGATTCAAGGAATATCAATTATATGCATCAAATTTTCCATGATAGTTAAGGTTTTTCACATATAGATTTCTTTTCATATTAGTTTTGTTTTTGATCTGGTTGGGGGCACCAAATATAGGTCATTGGGAAAAAAAAATTAGCTCACTTCAAAACTAAAATGTTTATAAAGCACTTGGACATTTTTTTTGCACTTTAGCTGGTCATTTTGGAAGTTGAACCCAGGATCTCTGGTTAAGCTGGAAGAGACCCCTACCATCCATCTCAACCAAGTGCTCCTGGGTACCACTATGTTAATTTTAAAGAATGCATTTATTGTAACTTTCAAAGAGCTGCATCAATTCGTTGCTGAAAAGGGAGTTACCAAAGTTGCAACCCCATGACCGGCCAGTGATCCAGCTATGACTCCCAGAGGTGAAGAAGCTGCTGCAAGGGCTAAACAGTAGGAGGAAAAAATAGTTCAGAATCATTGAAGGAGTTAAAGTGCAGGACAAAAATCAGCATAGCATGTCTTGCAATTTGAGACAAATTAAAAATTCAACAAGTTAATGATAAACTAATACTGTACTATTCCAAATTAACTGACATCATAACCAGGCATACAAGTAAGTTTTTGTTAATAACAATACATTTAACTTAATTATTTATATATTAGTTGGTTTAATGGAGATTTCGGTGCAAGATGTTTTTATGATTGAGAAAAATTACTTATGTTCATTAAGAGTGGTCCATATATAATAGAGTTTTATGGACCTACAATCCTAACTTTAGTAGCACTCACCAATTGTAGAGAAAAATGATTTATCACCCCACTCAGCAACAAATACTAAGAGAAAAGTACTGGCAATTGTGCTAGCAGCAGCTACTATCCCAGCACCATTTCCAGAAAATTCAGAAACTGCCAACTCTGCCTGGTTAAGATAGGGACCATTGCATAGGAAACATCGTGAACTATTTCAAAGTGAAGGAAATTAAAAAATCAGGCTTAATAATGTACTAGTAAAATCAGGCACATTATGCAGCTAATGCCAAATATTACCTCCTTCTGTTCGTCATCTGATTTTTGGCTATCACTAGATGAGGCATCCAGCAGGGTAGAGACCCCAAAGTACACCTGAAGTCAACGGAAATCTTAACCAAGCGTTTCACTTAAAAATATAGGATAAATTTGTGTATCATAGAAAACACTAATGCAATTTTGTGGGCTAAAGATAGTAATGAGATTTGGACCTATGACCTCACATAAACTATTCTAATCCTTCACCACTATCTCATTCCTAATGGCTTATACACTAATGCATTTACATTAACATGGAATTAGGGTTCAAGAAATATGGGGTTTGTAAAGAAGAAGAAGAAAACGAGAGGGAGAGAGAGAGAAAACTATGTTGCAGAATTGTTAAAAAATGTATTAACTGTATCAAGCTATGTATTAAAAATTACAAACTAGTAAACCCTTTATATAAGCCATCATGGCCCAGGCCCAAACTACATTTCGACACAACTCTTTATCAGCTATATTCGACTCTGTCGAATACAGCTGACTTACAATGTATTACAACTATTCGACTATCATACACTACTTCGACCAAACCTATAAACCTTCGACTTCGACACAACACTGAATTTCAATTTCAACACACCCCCTAATTCATGTTGTCGAGACTTCTCATCCCGATGCTTCTCTTCAATTCGTCGAATCTGACTCTTCCCAGAGGTTTGGTGAGTATATCAGCTAGTTGAACTTCTGTTTTGCAATACTCCAGTTCCAGCTTCCCTTTGTTTACTTGATCTCTCAGGAAATGATACCTCCTCTCAATGTGTTTGCTTCGACCATGGCTCATTGGGTGATTCGCCAGGTTGATAGCTGACTTGTTGTCTACAAGTAACTTTACTTTCTTCGATTCCATTACCTTGAGTTCTTCAAGCAACATTTCGATCCATGCTGCCTGACACGCAGCATATGATGCAGCTACATATTCAGCTTCACATGAGGACAAAGCTACAATGCTTTGTTTTCTTGAGCTCCAAGATATTGGGGCTCCTTTGATCATGAAGATGTAGCCTGCAGTACTTTTCCTTTCGTCTTGATCTCCGCTGAAATCAGAATCAGTGAACCCATAGACTTCTGCCTTTGTATTATCTTTCGACTTCCTTGGCATCAACACACCATGATCAACCGTTCCCTTTATGTATCTCAGCACCCTCTTCACAGCAATGAGATGACATTCTTGGGGTTTCTCCACAAATCGACTTAACACTCCAACACTTTGACATATATCAGGTCTAGTGTTGCACAAATATCTCAAGGAACCAATGATTTGTTTGTACAGAGTTGCACTTACAAACTCATCATTAGTTTCTTTCTTCAACTTTGCGCCAGTTTCTAATGGTGTGGTTGCTGGATTACAGTTGCTCATCTTGAATCTTTTCAAGATATCTTGAGCATACTTCTTCTGGTGCAGAAATATTCCTTCACCTGTGTCCTTAAATTCCATCCCTAAGAAATATGACAACTTCCCTAGGTCGGACATTTCAAACTCCTGCATTAGCTTCGACTTGACTTTCTTTATCTCAGCTTCGTCTGCTCCTGTGATTAACAAATCATCGACATAGAGACATAGAATGATTCGACTGACACTGTCAACATCATTCACGTACACTCCATGTTCAGAGACACATTTTGTGAAACCTGCTTCATTCAGAAAATTATCTATTCGTTTATTCCAAGCTCTAGGAGCTTGTTTCAAACCATAGAGAGCCTTCCTTAATCTGTACACCTTCGACTCCTGCCCTTTGATGTCGAATCCTGGGGGTTGAGTAACATAGACCTCTTCTTCTAATGGTCCATTCAGAAATGCTGACTTTACATCCAGCTGATGTATCTTCCACCCTCAATAAGCAACTGTTGCCACAACAATTCTGATTGTCTCCAACCTTGCAACAGGTGCATAAACCTCGTCGAAGTCAATGCCCTGTTTCTGCAGAAAACCTCTAGCCACTAATCTTGCCTTATACTTGGCAATCTCACCATTTGGTCTTCGTTTCAACTTATAAACCCATTTTACATCAATTGGCTTCTTGTTGGATCTTTCGACAAGCTCCCAGGTCTTGTTCTTCTCAATAGCTTTGAGTTCTTCCTTCATAGCTTCACACCACTTTGAATCACTCATGGCTTGATCCAAATCAATTGGTTCTGCTTCAGTCATCATCATGGCTTCTTCGATTAAGTCACCATCTGCATCAACTGCTTGGTCTGGAAATCTCTCATATCCAGATAGTCTTGTCGACTCAGTTCTTCTTCTATTCGATCTTCTTGCATTCTGCTCAGGTTGTTCTTCATTTCGACTGGTTGAATCTTTATCCTGTTCACTTCGACTGGTTGAAGCCTCATTCTGTTGATCTTCTTCAAACACAGTTGTGACTGTATCTGACTCCTGTCGAACTAAAGTTTGACTCCAGTCCCACCCTTTGCTTTCATCCACAAGAACATCTCGACTGATCACTAGTTTATCATCGTTTGGTGAATACAGTTTGTATGCACCAGTCGAATGATAACCTATTAACACCATAGCTTGACTTCGATCATCCAGTTTTGTTCTCAATTGTTCAGGTACATGCCTGAAGCATATTGATCCAAAAACTCTAAGATGACTAACATTTGGTTTCGACCCTGTCCAAGCCTCATAAGGAGTCTTCTCGACTAGCTTCTTCGTTGGACATCTATTCAGAATGTATACTGTTGTCGAAGCTGCTTCCGCCCAAAATCTCTTTGGCACCTCTTTCGCCTTCAACATACTTCTCGTCATATTCAGTACACTTCTATTCTTCCTCTCAGCTATTCCATTATGTTGAGGTGTATAGGGTGCAATAACCTCATGCTCTATACCTTCCTCTTCACAAAATCTAGCAAACTCTCGAGAGACATATTCGCCACCACCATCAGTTCTCAGTTTCTTTAGCTTGTAGCCACTTTGCTTTTCGACAAGCAACTTAAACTTCTTGAACTTTGTGAATACTTCATTCTTACTTTCAATCATATAAATCCACATATATCTGGTGAATTCATCAATGAAAGTTAAGAAGTAACGCTTACCACCATTTGACCTAACTTCAAAAGGTCCACACACATCAGAATGAACTAGCTCCAGTTTTTGCCTTGATCTCATGGGCAAGTCATGCTTGAATGCTTTTCTGGCCTGCTTTGCTTTACAGCATTCTTCACACACCTGCTTTGGTTCCTTCAACTGCGGTAAACCAAACACCATTCTTTTCTGGTTGAGCATGCCTAAACTTTTGAAGTTTAGATGTCCATACCTGTGGTGCCATAGCCAATTCTTGTCTTCTTCAGTCATTGAAGCAAGACACTTATGATCTGATGTGTTGAGTTCAACTTTGAAGGTTTTGTTTTCTGCCATAGGTGCTTTCATTATCAACTTCCCATCAGCCCTATGTACCTTCATGTGATTCTTCTCTAACTTCATATTGAAGCCTTTTGAAAGTAATTGACCTACACTTATCAAGTTACTTGTCATTGCAGGTACATACAATACATCAGTGATAGTTGCTCTTCGACCATCCTTTCTGACAATCGAAATATCTCCTTTACCACCTGATTTGATGTGCCTGCCATCTGCGAACTTTATAACCTTTTCGACTGATTCATCTAAGTCGGTAAACCAGTTTTTATTGCTAGTCATGTGGTTGCTACATCCTGAATCTAGATACCACATGTTAGTTCGCTCAGTGTTCGACTGAGTGTTGGCCATCAGCAACACATCATCAGAATCACTATCTCTAGTGCGTGCATATTGGGCTTCATCACTATCTTTTGCTTTTGCCTTCTTTCTTCTTCGACAATCTCGAGCATAGTGACCAAAACCTTGACAGTTGTAACATTGCACGTCCTTCATGTCTTTCTTAGTCGAATCAGTCTTCTTGCTTGACTTCTCATCATTAGCAACATTCTTTGACTGCTTCGATTTCTCTTTTCCAGATTTCTTGGTGAATCTTGATTGCAGCGCCTTTTCAGTCACCTTCTCTCTTTCTGAGTTCCTCTGCTTCAATCTCATCTCATGAGCCTCTAAAGAAGCTTGAAGTTCTTCTAACTTCATCTCAGAAAGATTCTTGGACTCTTCTATTGTCACTACAAAGTAATCAAAATTTGCTATCAAAGATCTTAATACCTTCTCAATCTTTTGCAGATCAGTCAGTGATTCACCACATGCCTTCATCTGGTTCGTTAACATCACGATTCTTGAGAAGTATGCCGAGACTGATTCATCTTCTTTCATCTGAATCATCTCGTATTGCTTCCTCAAGGTCTGCAACTTCACCTTTTTCAATTTTTCATCTCCACCATACAAGCTCTTTAACTTTTCCCAAGTTGCTTTTGCTGATTCTTCTTCAATAATCTTTTCAAACACGTTTGGATCCACACACTGGTGAATCAAGAACAGTGTTTTGCCATCTTTCTTCCTTTGATCTTTGTGCACAGCCTTCTGCGCCTCATCTGCATTTGCCCCCAATTCCGATACTCTATCATTGACGATTTCAACAACATCTTGAAATCTGAAAATGACCTTCATCTGCGCCACCCACCGTTGATAGTTCTCGCCTTTGAAAACCGGTAAGTTTGCTGGAAATTGCGTAGATGTTGTTCCGTTTGCCATTTGATTCTCTCAAAATTGCAATCGTAACCGGGCTCTGTAATACCAATTTGTTGGAATTAGGGTTCAAGAAATATGGGGTTTGTAAAGAAGAAGAAGAAAACGAGAGGGAGAGAGAGAAAACTATGTTGCAGAATTGTTAAAAAATGTATTAACTGTATCAAGCTGTGTATTAAAAATTACAAACTAGGAAACCCTTTATATAAGTCATCATGGCCCAGGCCCAAACTACATTTCGACACAACTCTTCATCAGCTATATTCGACTCTGTCGAATACAGCTGACTTACAATGTATTACAACTATTCGACTATCATACACTACTTCGACCAAACCTATAAACCTTCGACTTCGACACAACACTGAATTTCAATTTCAACATTATACACTAATGCATTTACATAAACATGGAGGTGAATTTACCAATAGGCAAACAGCAGCAATATCATCAATAGGTAAATCAGTTTGTCCAAACCTGTGCAAAGTAACCTATTAGATGAGTTCTGGAGAAGACATTCTTAATAAACAGTAATCGTTTCTCCTAAAAATATTAGTCTGATCAGATATCAGATTATGCTTTCAAGTTACATGGTTACATGGCATTGAAAAACCTGATAATATTCCTGGAAAACACGGAACATGGTCAAACTAAAGACCCCTTTGCACCACAAAGAAACTGATTTTTTTGCAAATGATTAAAGTTTTGTTCTAAAAAAAATTGATAATGTATTATTATAAAACTGTGTTTTGGTTGGTCAAAAGGCATTGAAAAACAATATTGGGATTGTGAGTCTTTTCAAACATGTATGCGATACGGTGTTTATTATATTGCTCCGTGTTCACTTTTCTTGTTGTATGAGTATAACCAATTCATACCAGAGGTAAATAAATCAAGGAAATAAAGAAAAAACCTGAAAGGAAGGAGTTCATCAACATAATGAAAAGTTCGTCCAAGAGCGACAGATATGACAGTCATTGCCCTGCCAAAAACAAATAAATTAATAAATATCAATGGTTTGAAGATTATTATTGCATAGCACAAATAAATACATTCTACACAATGATTAGCATTCATAAAAGTGGTATTGAATGTAAATGTTGACTTCCAGACACAACATAAGCCTGAAGAATATTGTTCAAATGCATCACTTGTCTAAGTTTCAGTAAATATGAGAAGAAAACCATTGAAATCTAGTGATATTGTCCACTAGCTTACACTGAAGAACTTTTATTAGCCAGTTTCACTGTTCTAAATTGTGAAAATATTTGAACCATAATTGCTTGCATTGCATCAACTTATAGAGCGTTGTGAGTAATAATGAAAAACACCTTCAAAACAAAGAACTAAATGCAAGGGCATCTAAATCTCATGAAACATTAAAACATACGCAAGTGCACCAAATGTCCCAACGAAAACAACACCAGCTGAATTCCTAGCTGCTAACAGTGCCTGTATAAAACATCAAACAACCAGATCAAACTTATTTCCAGAGCCTTGCCTCTTCATTTTGTTTCATCAAATAACACTCTTTGAATAAAACTTAACAGAAAGGAGGTTATCGTTTTTTAATATCACAAATTCCTTTCTTCATTGTTTTGTATTTGGTTTGAAAAGAATGAAAATGAACTAGTGATTTATGAGCACTCACTGCAATGAAAAAGGTCTTGTCTCCCAGTTCAGAGAAAAATATCAGCAGGAAAGCCTGTAATAGCGCACAAAACAAGAAGAACCAGATTAGTCTTTGAATACATGTTAAGACCTTTTTTAATGTTCAGACTCTTTAGACAAACAACTTAATAAAGTGTGTATACTTAGGTCATATTTAGATTAAAAAAAAACTTAGTTGCAGCTTATAGCACAAGTGCTTCTATATAAACCTACTTAAGCTATTTTTATAACAAGATAAAATTAAGTTAGATTGCTTTGGTATATGCTCTAAGCTGTTTTCATGAGCTATCTTGAAGAGCTTATGAAAATAAGCTGAAAAATATATGAAAAAGGTCATAAGTTATTTTCACAAATTCTCCCAAACAATGTCATAAAACTTATATTATTAGATAAACTCAAATAAGTTGATCCAAACGGGCTCATATGACATAAACGTTTATCATATAAGTGCATATATATAAAATATTTCTATGATAAAAATAACCTAAAATTTAACAATTTTTTATATAAGTTAAGCTGTTTTCATTGCTATTCAAAAGAGCTTGCGAAAATAAGCTTTTGAAAATAAGCCAAAAACAACTTATGGACATGTCATATGCTCTTTTAATAAGCTCTTCGAAACAAGCTCACAAGTGTTTATGTTACTACTCCCTCTGTCTCAAAATAAAAGTTTTTTTAGTAAAATTTTTTGTCTCAAAATAAAAGTCTTTTTACGTTTTCAATGCAATAATCATTAATTTTTACCAACTTTACCCCTAATAATTATTATCTACACAACTTTTAAGATAATACATCACATTACACCTTTATGACAACTAATAGTAATTAAGGGTAATTTTGTAAAATTGTTATATTTAATTAGTCAATTATTATTTTTCTTAATATGTGAAACAACCTTAAAAGACTTTCATTTTGGACTTTCATTTTGAGACGGAGGGAGTACATAAACTAAAATAAGTCAATTCAAACTACTCCTAATTGTGACCGTCACTACTACCGGATAACTAGTAGAGTCCACATTATCATTTGTAGTATAATGACGCTATTCATATTTTTTTTTCATTTAAAATAAAAAGTAAGTAATTATGATTACAAAAGTAACAGGGAGATTTTCCTAACTGAAGCAAAACCTGTGCTTAAGTCACCGACATCTCCAAATATAGGAACTGAATTCAAACCAGTAGCAAAATCAGAAGCAGCAGCAGCGGGATAAGAATCTCGAAGTGTGAGGAACGCAAAGAACAGCATAAACTTCGCAATTCCAATAGATCCATTATCACCATCGGAAGAAACAATCGGCGTTGCCAATTGACATCCACAACCAGAGTTTTCGGCAGTGGAGTCATCGGAAGAAGTCGCGAATCCCTATGCATATGCGAAAACGAGAGTGAATTTGAGTAACGGAATGAAATGAAGAAAGAGATAGGAGGTGGAAATTACCTTGGTGTCCCTTAGAATGCGTGGTGATAGATTGAGATTGCAGCGAAGAGGAGGAGAAGAGAGAAGTGAGGTGGAGAAAGATGAAGATTGGAGAGTGAAGATGGTGTTAGAACGAAAGATGTAAGAAGAGGACGATGCGATTGGGAATGGTTTCGGAAACGAATGGAGTGAATAATGTGATTGCATTTCTAATTCTTGTGAGTTTCTACTCTGCTATGCTATGCTTAGCAGTTCGCTATGATTCTCTCTTTGGATAAGTCCCGCGCCACAATTAACCATCCACCTCGCGCCTGGTTATCTCAAATAGTTATGAATTATCATGGTTTTTATTTTATTTTATTCTATTAAAAGAAATAGAATTTAATTGATATATACTGACAGTGTAAAGCTTTTTTACACTGTCAGTTAATCACAACCGTTAATTTATTTAAAATATTTGACTTTTATTTGAACCACTTAAAAAGTAATACCAACGGATGGTTGTGATGTATGGTTAGTGTAAAACTTTTTACACTGACAGTGCATAACAATTAATCACAAAGAAATTTTAACTTGTCACTCCCAAATTATATTTCCTATCCCCATATTCTTTTATATTTCTAAAATTGTCCCTTGACTAAAAATTAGTTCAAGTTTTCGTTTAAATATTAAATGAAATTTTGGGTAGTATTGAAAAAACAATTAAAAAACTAATTTTATATTTTTATTAAAATTAATATACAATTTTTTAAGATAACTTTTTTCATTGACACAAGTTAACATTATTCATATTTAATTGTATTGAAAAAAACAATTAAAAAACTAATTTATATTTTTATTAAAGTCAAGATAGCATTTTTCATTTAGTTCGCATATTCAAAATATAAAATTATTTTTTTAATTATTTTTTTCCAAACACTACAAGAAATATTGTCATTTCTCACATGATATTCACGTCACTAAGTTTATAGAATGTAATTTGACCCTCTAGTGAAATAGGGTATTTATAGGCTGCCCCCAGCGCAGGGCTACGGTCATCTGTTTTGGGCCTTGCGACCCAGCCCAGTGCAGATAACTGCCAGGGTTTACGTGGCGTAGTGAAGACCAGCACGTGGTCTTCGCCCTGGAGTAACGGTCCCGTGATCTCCGGAAGGTGGGTTGACCGACTCTTTCGGAAGTGGGTGTTACCTGATGATGTGTTCCCGCAGGGAGGAGCACGTGGAGAGGTTCGTTCTCTCCCCGATCACCGCAGTGCCTGTCCGACGACGATAGGATCGGGCTATGCTCGACGATGACAGGATTATGTCGTGCCCGACACTGATGGAGCGTGTTGTGCCTGATAAGGGAAATAATTGGGCCTTATTGGGCCGCTTGGCGTGACCTTGGGTTGGGTCTGCCCGGCGTATAGGCAGGTGTCGGCCCAGTCCAAAACAGAAGCCCCCAAGTCGTTGCTCTGACGAGTAGGAGTAATGACTTGAGGACCATCCCATTCGTTGGGGATCCGTTTAGTGGAACAGCGTGCCCGACGTTGCCGAGTTGGCGGGAGACGCAGGCGGGGAGGAGGATGGAAAGGCGACGCGTGGAGATAAGTCTCGGGGACTGACGTTTGCTCGGCGTGCTAAATGTCATTTATGGCCGGCGATGCGGGGAGATGAAAGGAGACGGGTGCATTTTCCACGCGGGTATGAAGGGAAGTGAAACGACGCACGCGGGGTCCTGAGTATCACATGTCGTCTGTCATCAATGCCTAGGGCGGCTAGGATCCTAGGCATTCAAGTGCCTAGGGACGCCTCGAATCCTGTGAGGGTCCTATAAATAAGAGCTAAGTACGTGCCATTTGCACGTTCCCGTTTCCTCCACTCACAACTTTCTCTCTTTCCCTTCGGCTTTTCGACTTCCTTCTTCCGCCGTACCTCACCGCACCGGAGATTCACCATTACCGCTACAAGTAAGTTTCTGGTCTCTTCTTCTCTATTTAATATTTTCTATGGTGGTTTCTGCGGCGAACTGATGAAGTTCCCGGGGAGGCCACGGAGTTTCCGGCGAATACGGTGGGGCTTCTTTAGATCTCCGATGAAAGCCCCGGGGACCTGGGATGAATCTCCCGAGGACCCGATGAAGGTCCCGAGGACACTGGATGAATTCCCCGAGGTCGTGGGATGAATATCCCGAGGTCGTGATGAAGGTCCAGGGGAAGTTAGATGAATACCCCGGGGTGATGGTAGAAGGCCTCGAGGGCGCCAGGTTGAGGTCTCGAAGTCCTTAACCAACGTGATTGAGGCTGGTCACCGTGACGTCGGGGAGAATTTTTGGTTGGAGGTGGGTAGAACTTCCTCGCGCTTTCTCCGGCTCCTCGCCTGCCTTGCTCGCCCTTTCACTTGATCTGCGGAGGAAGGGTGGATTGGATCTAGAACGTCGAATTCACAGTTTTCCTCTGCTTTTCAGGTAAAAAAATGGCTGCCAGAAGAATCGAAGGGGTCCTAAAAACCGATGATGAGCCCGACTCCCCAGTGGCACCAAACAGCAATGCTCGAACGCCCGAGGACTGGGTTAGGGAGGAGCCTCTGGGCTTCCCCTCGTAATTTGCTACAGATGACTCCGACGCTTTCGCCACTGTCAAGGACCTCTACGAAGGCTCCGCACGGAGTTGGCGGGCGTACAGGCCCCTGGAGCATCACCGGATATGTTCGACTTTCAGAAGGACAAGGTTCCCTATGTATGAGATCGCCTTCCTGGAAGTGGGCCTGCTTTTGCCCTTCAGTGACTTTCAGCTGGGGGTGTTTTCCTGGTTGCGCCTGGCGCCCTCACAACTTCACTCGAACGCGATCTCTTTCGTGTGGGCCTACGAGCTCGTGTGTAAATACCTTAAGGTCGAGGCCACAGACCCTCTCTTCTTCCGTATCTTCCACCTATAAAGACAGACGGTCGAGGGGCATCATAGCTGGGTGTCCTTTAAGCAGTCGGGGAGGCTGTTTCGGGTATATCTGGACTCTGTCCGGAATTTCAAAACCCGGTGGTTCATCATCAAGACCCTCACCCGTGAAGCCACCGATACATTGTACAGTCGCGTGGACGGAGGAGCACTTCCTAATGAGCACGGATAGCTATATTGTCGATCCCAAGGCGATGGACGAGGACGATCAGGTGGCCTACCAGAAGCTGGTCGACTTTGTGGCCAGTTTCACTCGTGTGAAACAGGTGACTCCGGACGGGAACTTCAAGCTCAATGCTCGCGGGGAGATCATAACGGAGGCCCGATTTATAAACACAAAAGCCCTCCTTGAGTGCGAGACCGACGTGGAGGCTATTCGGTTCTTAGGTAGCGGGCATACCCCTTTTTTCGGGGCCTCTCCAGGTTTCTGCCGTTGGTTTGGTGATGTTTGTTTTCTTTTTTTTTGCAGGTGCAATGTCGACCATGGAGGAGTGCGTGAAGAAGCTGGTTGCTACCTGAGTCCCGAAGAAATGTGGAAAAGGGCGAGTCAAGCAGATCAGACAGCAGGTGCAGGGCCTACCCCGACCCCCGGGGACTCCTCCAGTTCTCCATAGTGCAGCCAATCTCCCACTTCGCTGGGATCCCCGAAGAGACAACGGACCCTTGAACCTGTGCATGTCGACCTGACGAGCAGCCCGCCCGATGGAAAGTTCGTGTTTCCGCCCTGCTTTATGCGGTCCAACTTCTTCTCGGAGGCCAATTCCCTGACTGTTAGTGTTGCTGAGTCTAAGGTCATCCTAGGCGTTGACCAAGCGTCTAGGAGGAAAGCCTAGTCGGACGACATGGCCGCAGTGATGCGGGTCTGCGCCACAGCTTTCGTTTTGAATGATGAAACCTGCCCTTCCGCTGAACTGACCAAACTGCAGAACAATTTTGCGTCAGTAGAGGCGGAGATAAAAAGCTGGCCGAGGACTTCTCCGAGTGTAAGAAACAGAATGAGGCTCAGGCCAAACTCCAGGGGGAGATGGAAAAGAAGGTTAAGGGTGCCGAAAATGAGCGGAAGACCCTGCTGGCCAGGATTGCTGAGCTGGAGATGTAATACCCCAAATTTCGTAAGAATATTTATTTGATTTATTTAAATATTATATTCGTGAATTTTGGCGAATTTTGGTGATTCGGGTTGATGTCGTGATTTTGTGAAGTTTTGGTTATTTAATTAAATAATAGTATATATTATGAGATATAATGTATTATTATTTATTTTAAATAATATTAAAGGAATTAAGGGTAAATTGGACTTTTGAGGAGGATTGGTGAGGGTATTATGGAGAAAGCCCAGTTTTGAGGCCCAAGGGTTAGGTTGAATATAAAAGGAGGATTTTGAGAATAGGGTTCATTTTTGGTTAACCGTGAAAAGAAGGAAAGAAGGGAGAAAATAAGGGAGAGCTATGAGGAAAAAGGGAAAAGGCGAGGAATTTGTGAAGGTTTCTGCAGGATCGATAGAGAAAGCTCAGATTCGACAATCTAAGGTATGGGGAGTAATTACCTTTCATTGTTTTCATTATAGAATTCGATGTAATTGAAGTGGTTGTTTTGTGTTTGAGGGTTTATGAGATTTTTGTGACGGATTGACGATTTGAAGGTATTTTGTGAATCGATTATTAAGGGTTGAATTTAATCGGATAAAAATAGACCTTTGGGGCAGATTTCCCCGTTGTTGTAGTTTTAACCTTGTGGTGAAAGATCTATGGAGTTTATGGGGAGCTTGAGAGTTTTGAAGGTTTAGGGAAATTAAGGCTTCCCGTAGTGTCATGAATCGACCTAACAGACGTAGGTTTTAGGCCTTTAAATTATGTGATATATTATAACTGCTCTGGAATGTTTTTGGGGAAATCTGAGGTTGAAGTCGCAAGGGTTTTGGGGCTGGAATGCTACTGAATGCGTAGCAGCGATTTCCTTCAATCGCAGGTTCGCAAAGCGAGTGAAAGCTTCGCAAGGCGAATATTCGCCAAAGTTCGCAAAGCGAACGACGCAGCGAATATGCGATGACTGTCTGGGGATTCTGATGAATGCTGGGAAGTAATTGTGATGCTCGCAAAGCGAATGTCCCAGCGAAGGGCTTCACAAAGCGAATAGAGGCAGCGAGGAGAGGCAGAAGGGGAAACTTTGTGATTTTGTGTGGGAGTTGAGGGATTCGCTGGAGTTCGCAAGGCGAACCTCCCAGTGAACGAGTTCGCATAGCGAACTCAGTAGCGAACCCTGCTGTTCGCGAAGTTTTGTTATGATTTCTGTGATGTTCTGATGTTTTCGGTGTTGTGATGTTTCTGATGTTTTACCATGATGTTAGTGATGTTAATGATGATTATGACGTGATGATTTCGTGATGTTTTGACGAGTAATTGATGATATGAATTTCATGAGAATATTGATGATTATGAACTGTGTATATTTGATGTATGATGAATACTTGACGATATGAATTACTATGACGTTTATTGATGATCATGAGCTGTTTATGTATGATGTATGATGATTAAGTGATGATATGAATTACTATGACGTATATTGATGATCATGAGTTGTTTATGTATGATGTATGATGATAAGATGATGACGCATGATGTTTTGATGAATAAATGAAGACATGACGAACATGATGTTTTGATAAATGATGATGCCCATTATGATGTTTACCTTGATGATGATGATTAATGATGTTGTGTATCATACATTCATATGCATACTCTGTGACGACGCTTCATTCCCATTGTGCGGATATGAGGTAATTATGACGTGCTCCGGTTCCAAATGCGGGATCGATCCTATTGACGGGGATCTTTGGAGGGTTGATGGCCTAGTGTCCATCTATTATGACGATTGATACCACATGCATAAGTCTTGTTGTGCATTTGCATTTAATTGGCATTGCTGTATTTTATGATGTTGTTCGTGATTTTGATGTTTCCTTGTGATGACCCTGAAGATGTTGTATATGAAGATAATGCCATTTTATGTATATCTTGTTTTATAATGATTATTATGAATTGTGATTACTCACCCTGCCTGTTTGAATGTTGCCTCCACGTGGGTAACGTGCAGGTGATTAGGTTTAGCCGTGGATGCTTCGAGGACCTTGAAGTTTATTTGTTTTTGGTCGATTTAGAAGGTCTTGCTCTGATAGTGTAACATCGGGTTGGGGTCTTTTGAGTCGAACTATGTTTTCCCCTTATTTTGTTGTCATTTGATGATATGGTTTTATATGTTGAAAAACCTTTTTGGATTATTGCGATGTGTGTTGAAAACCGTTTAATTGAGAAATTTGAGTTCCGCTGCCATGTGAAGGCTTTTGAGTTATTTTGAGGAAAAATCCCTTTGTTTACAGGGCAAGTGTATTATTTTGATTTAACTGTGAAATGTGCACCCTTTGAGGGAATTTTTATGTTTTACTCTGATAATTGAGTATTTCTGCTGCAATATTTGTGGGGGTAGAAAAGGGTGTTACATTAGTGGTATCAGAGCAGGTCGGTCCGTCCGCCCAGGTTGTCTAATGTTGTTTGTTTCCCTAGTGTGCAACATGTGCGTAAAAACACTGTCGATGCTTGTTGTGTTTTCCATTTGCAGGTTGGGAATGAAACAAGTGGGGGATAAGATGGTGCTTCTCCAAGGTGTTTTCGAGCGTAGAGCGTTGGCTAAGTGTGGTGTTGGACGCTGTGATAGTTGATGGAGATAGTTTATACCGCCTCATAATATCGGTTGTTATTGATAAATTGAGGAACTGATCAACCTTAATCTCTTGTTGATAATAGACGGGGTCATGTTGGATGGGATAGACTTGTCTTGCAAGCTTGATTAGTGTGCACAGTAAATTGTTTGGAGTTAAGCCGGGTGCTTACAGATTATTTTGATGAGTCGATGCAGACTAATAGACTTGAGGATGAGGCGAATTCGAGTTTCTTGTCTGACGGTCCAGTTGGAATATCTTGAGGAGAACAATCAGGCATTGTTGATGTCTGCTTTTGAGGGATAAAGAACAGGGTGATGGCTAGTGATATACCGACTGTAACACCATTTTAACCCCGCGGAATAAATATAAATAATCAGAGTATTTATCATGCTATTACACAAAAGGGTGTCACATATATTTTCAAAACATCATACATACATCTGTCATGCTCATTAACACTTTAGTAATTTCATGCTTTTCAAAACTTCTCTTAGCATGTAGCAGCGGATTCCAAATAATCACAAAAGACATAAATAGAGTTTCATGCTTATCACATTAATAAACGAAACTTGGGCATAAAAGCCAACTTCATACAAACCAAGTAAGCATAAAGCATAAAGTAGAGTACATAGTGTATCTCTAAAACATAAACCCAACGATCCCAGTGTTACATGATCAGAGCATGACTCGACCCAACATAAATAAAGAAGCTAAACAGCTGCATCAGCGGCTACCTCGCGCTACGAGCAAGTCTACTCCTCGGCACCTGAGCGATGTCGTATAAAACATCATTCCAACAGAAGGGTGAGAATTCACATCAATATTGAAATTATAAGATAATGATTATTGTGAAACATATAAACACAAATAATAAATAATCTCACACTTCAATATTCATCAACAAGTATCACTCAAGTATCCAGACAATTCATATCAAATTCCAATACTCAACAAGTCACAATCACACACATACTTCCATATAACAATCATATATGTCATGCGACTCGATGCAAACTCAATGCAACTCATGCCATGTGGTACCAACACTTGTTATTTTTTTTCGATTTTTACATTAAACCGGGTCCGTTCTCTAGACCAATAACACACAAATCCCGTTCTCTAAGCTTTCAAACCCCTCACTAGGTTTAGGACAAGTCACTAGCTCCCACGGAACTAGCAAGCATTGTCTCTTGACATAAATTATGCGTATGCAATCAACAACCATATGCAATTAAGACATTTCTCTAATCTTAATATCATGCATATCTCCAATAATTCATCACACTTGAATTATTACACAATTGCACACACAAACACATTTTCATAATCAAGGTATTCATACTTTAAACATCATCACCCAAATCAACAATTAATACACAAGAATCGACTCGATTCAATCACAACTCACAATCACAAATTATCAATTAAATACGGAATAATTAATCAATCACTAATAATTGAATCCAATATTCAATAAAATTTCACTATTCAATAAATATTAATCAACATTTAAATAAACAATCAATATTTAAATAAATAATTTAATATTTAAATAAATAATTAATATTTAATAAATATTCAATATTTAATAAGTAATCAACAATTAAATAAATAATTAATATTTAATAAATACTTAATAATTAAATAAGTAACCAACATTTAAACTAAATAATTATTATTGAAATAAGTAATTAGTGTTCAAATAAATGATTGATATTTGATTGGGTTCCATTTAATTCATTGCCAATTTATTTCTAAACTACAACCATATCTTCCTGCTACTTCTAAGAACCCATGTGACAGAACCTTTTACTTACTAAACAAACAGTTAAATCATGTGGTAGAATCTTCATTTTATTTTTTTCTACAGTAAATAAATACATTAAGAGGAGTACAAGGGTACTCCAAACCCACTTAAAGAAATAAAGAAAGAACAATAATCTTATTTTACAGGTTAGCTACATGGATTAAATGGTGTCATAACATTCTATCAAAAATCATATAGCTTGGCAAACCATTAATATCTATCTTTCTCAAAAGACCACAAGTCTTTCACAGTCACATTTTATATACAGTATGATTAACCAATGCCAATTCAAACTAGTTTCATTAAATTCATTTTAAAATATTACTATAAATTCTAACAAAAGTGCTGCAACTATGAGGATAAAAAAACATCATAATTATATCCTAAACTTGTTTTATCAGCTACAGAGAAAATGGGAAGAATAAATATCATCACTACATAATATACTAACATTATCAATATCATGCTTCCTACATTCCGCTACAGTAAGGAACAAAATGAAGTTCTCCAATTCTAATGGGTATTCTAAATATTAAATGGATCTCTTAAATATTACCAAATCAACTCTAAACACACCAACAATTAATAATTTCCAGAAATTAATATTAACCTAATAATTTCAATCTCATAGAAAATTTTTGGGGATTTTTCACCAACTTCATTTCTACCCAATAATCAACACCCAATAATCCCAATAATGAGAGAAAACCCACCCTTACCTTAAATTTCTTGATGAATTTGTTCTTGAGTGCTTTGGGTGTCTCTTCTCTTCTACTCTTCTTCTTTTCTCTTCTCCTCTTCTACACTTTCCCTTTTAATTTTCTGATTTTTCACTCTTTCAACTCTTAAAATTTTACCCCTTACCCCTACAATTATACCTATACCCCTACAAAAAAAAATCATGACCAAAATACCCTTGTATAAATAGTTAAAACTCAGCAATTTTTCCATTTTTCACTTTCCACACTTTTAAGTCATCCGGAGAAGATTTGGAAGCATTGCATTCCGGAACACTTTCATCAAGTCTTCCGGTTCATAATTTCATTTCCGGAACACATAACAAAAGTCATTCGGTGCATTTTATATTACCGGAACACATCAAGTAAGTCTTCCGGTAGTCTTTTTGTTCCGGAAGTCATAGAAGATGTCTTCCGGTTCAAGTAATTTATGAGTTTGCTTTCTGGAACTCTTTAGCGAAGTGTTCCGGAACGCTTCCAAAACATGTCAAACCGGAACTCTTTACTAAAGTGTTCCGGAACGCTTTTTTTTTTTAATATTTGTTATTTATGTTTTTATTTTGACAGTGGTGCGCACACGAGGCAAAGACGGTTTGATCCCTAAACGTGGGCTAGGACGGGGCGAATCATCGCGGATGGCTGAGGAAGAGCATACTGGTGCATCTGCTTCAGCAGCACAACCCGTTGGATATCCAGGAGGACCGTACGATACCTCTCTTTTGGTTACGTACGAACATCATGTTGCTAGACATATATGGTTCGGTGAGGTAAATAAACTACAATTATTTGATATTGAATAAAAGTTAAATTTGTTATGTTGTAATTTATAATATATTTACGTTTAATTGTTTTCAGGAGAGGGGTTCGAAGAAAGAGCTGAAGGTAGCAGGACATGGGTTGAAGCTGGCTCAGAGGGTTCCACAGCTTCTTCCTAGAGAGATGGAGAATTTGATAGCTCGCTCTAGTTTAGCTTCACTTCAGAGGACCAGTATGTCGAAGATAGATACGAACCTGGTATCTGCATTTGTGGAGAGATGTCATCTAGAGACATCTTCATTTCACATGTCATTTGGTGAGATGACGATTACTCTAGATGACGTCTCTTGTCTGCTTCACTTGCCCATCAGGGGAGTCTTCTGGAGCCCTCAAGATATCAGCGAAGGGCTTGCTGTTGATTGGGCAGTTGATTACTTGGGAGTTTCACGGAGAGAGGCACAGAAACAAGTCCGTGAATGCAGAGGTTCTTATTATAAGCTGGAGTGGTTATACGATCTATTCGTCGAGCACAGAGCCGCTTCTAATTGGACATTAGCGACTAGAGCATATTTGTTGATGTTAGTGGGTTGTACCATTTTTGCGGATAAGACATTTACGCTTGTGGAGGCATGATACCTTGCGCTATTTATGGACTTGGGGGCCTTATCCGGATACAGTTGGGGAGCAGCTGCGTTGGCTACCCTTTATAGACATCTCGGAGATGCTTCCATGTTCAGTTGTAAACAGCTCGGTGGTTATCCGACTCTCCTACAGGTATTTATTTTAATTGAGTTTATTTTCGTGTAATTAATTTTATTTAGTATATTAATTTTATTTTTCTAGTTTATTATGTTATAATTAATTATTTTAGATTAACTAATATTATTTATTTTGTAACAGTGCTGGATTCATGAGTATTTCCCAGGACTTGGAAGAAAAGGAGAGAATTGGACACCAGCTACTAATTTTGGTCTCCCTCGAGCGATGAGATGGTCCTATAAGCAAGGTGTCCTGAAGATGGATGACTTGCGACCTATTCTAGATGAGCTGACACCTGACGATGTCATATGGCGCCCGTTTGAGGACCATAGAGCATGGCGACAGTTTGATGAGTTGTGACTGTATAGGGGGTGTCTGAGGTGGGGTGACATTATTGTGCCATACTTGCCTGACAGATGTATGCGTCAGTTTGGATATAGGCAGTATGTTCCACCTCCACCTCTTGATTATACGATGGCTGGTGATATTGATGTTGAGTGGATTAGTTACCATCAGAGTGTTGCAGATGTGATTCGTCCGACAGCACTAGCCACCACCCCATTTGAGACAGTTGATGGATATCTTCAGTGGTATTATCGTGTTTCGCATCCTCGTCTCATACTGCCCCGTTGTGACGCGCCAAGAGAGGTGTCAGTTCCCGTTTACGACGCAGGACCATCTGATCCTAGCTGGGCTCGTGTTTCTTCTTTGATTCGTCGTTATCTTCAGCGAGCTGGTGCTGAAGAGGATGATCCACAGTTTGCTGACTTGTTCAAGGCTTTACAGATTGCTCGTGATCATTGACTTATATTTATGTTTATGTTTATTTAGACTATGTCACTAATGTTTATGCTTATGTATTAACCTTTAGACTCTATTGTATTAACCTTTAAAATGAATAACTTGTTAATCACAGCATCTATTGTTTAGCTTTAAAATGAATAACTTGAAATAATAAATGAATAACATAATTTATATTTCATAATGCGTTGGTAATATGGGCGTAAGTTGTTGCCAATGTTGTAGACGTGCTGCAAATCCTATCATCTAAGATGTTGCTTCTGTAGAACGAAACTTCTTCCAATCTACTGTCACTGGTGGCAATGGAAACCCTTCTTTCATGTTTACCTGAACAAAAAAAAAATAATCAAAAAGTTAAGTAAAAATAACTAAGATATTTGGTTAGTCACATTAACTAAAAAAACTAAGTAAAAATAACTAAGTACCTGAACCCAGTGATTCCCGTTTACAAAACCAATGCAATAAAAGGATACATTTGGTGAAAATGAGGTTGTCATAGGGAAGAAAGTCAAGCATTCAAACCCTAAATAGACAAGTATAACATTATAACGATTCGCTATCAAGTAACTCATATCTGGTATAGTCAACCATTTCTGTGGTGGTTGAGGACCAAATGCCTCTATCATCAAAGATTCTCTCACTCCTGCTAACCGTTCACCAAATAAATTGGCATACAAACTTGATCTTTCGTTATGTATTATTTCCAACCCCAAGTCTCGACGAACCATTGGCCAACCATCTTCACCATATCCATGCAATGAAGCAATGACTCTAAATCCACAATTACCATCTGATACAACATTAACTACATCATCAATATACGACCTGATGTGATTAGGAAACTGAAGGATGATCTGCTTAGATAACTGTGAAGATTTTGATATTTTCAACTTCTTCGAAGCCTGTGATGCCTGAGATTTCTTCTCTGAAGATTGTGATAATTTCAACTTCTTTGAAGTTTGTGATGGTTGAGATTGTTTCTGTGAAGATTGAGATGCTTGATAAACATACTCATGATACGAAGGGTCCCTATAAACATCATACCCTACTGGTTTTTTGCCTTTCTTCTTGACCCCCCATTTGGTTTTTATTTTCTCAGGTGGTGGACACAAAGAAGTCATTGTGGGAAAGGCAAGTTCAAAAACCCTACTTTTTAATGCCCTTTTCCCAACAATATCTAGTGACCTAAACCTTTTCCATAACTCGTCTATTGCCCTACTCATATCCACCTCTGATCCATCATCTACGTCTTCCTCCAACTTACCTTCCATACTTAGTTTCTTCCAATGTACATGCACAACATCTATTGGTATCGAGATACCACCAATTCTATATCCTGTCAACTCACAAGCACACGGTAATCCATAGGTTGTTCTAAGAGTACAACGACATATTTCCTTGTTAGTTCCTACATAATCAACCCGTGTTAACTCTTTAGCAATGCGTCTCAATGCAGCTCGAGACACTGAACCCCGTAAGTTATTGTAAAACAGACCTACGTGGGCATGCTCAACTTCATAAAAACTTTTTTGAAAAGAAGCTCTAATGTTTCCCAGCTGTAACTTTAAGTTATCATTCATAGCCTCCCAACATTTGACCATGTCACCAATACTGTTCCCCAACATATACTTTAACTTCCAATGAGCAGACTCAACCCTAAAAAATAATACATATTAAAAATACAAAAATACAAAAAAAACATACAATTTAGAAATACTTAAAAAAAATATACAATTTAGAAATACTTTAAAAAAAATACATACCTATTAGTCGTCATGTTACCCAAATGTAGCACTTGATCAATCCATGCTTCAACAAATCTTTGTCTATGTGGTGTCAACCATGTGTCCTTCACATAATCAATAAATTCATTACATTCAACACACGCCTGCTCAAGTAGCCTCAACCGTTGATCATACTCAATCTCATCACTAGCCCATACAACTTCAGTCCATAATTGGTCAATTGTCTCTTGCTTTTCACGAGCCACGTATTGTTTCCGTTTTGCACCAACATTTTTGTTAATATGAAATCGACATAGCAAATTGATCGACCTTGGAAACACAGTTTCAATGGCTTTCATCAAGGCAAGATCTCTATTTGTCACAATCACTTGTGGACACAAATCTTTCTTCACAAACAATTGTTTAAGCTTATCTAATACCCAACAAAATGTCTCAGTCTGCTCTGACTCAATATACGTAAATGCGACAGCAAAAGTCAACTCGGTTGATGTCATGCCAACAATTTCAAACAGCGGTTGCCTATATTTATTTGTCTTGTAAGTGCTGTCCATAACTAACACAATAGGAAAAATATTTAACAACTTAACTGAATCTGGATGAACCCAAAATATATCTCTAATAACTTCAGAGTCGTCTATTTTTCTACACCAATAAACATAACATGCACCTTCAATAAGCTTAAACAAATGTTGTACCTCACTTCTAGGACCTCTGATCTCTTTTTCGATCGTACTCTTCTGCTTGTATATTTGTGTTATCCGAGTGACATTATCTGGATCTTGCTCTTGCAAGGAAAGCAATATATATCTAGGTGGAACCTTTCTCTTTGTCAAATCAACAACATGTTGCTTCTGATCCGCTGTCAACCTACCAACAAATGTGTGACCTTCTAATGTATCAGGCAGACCATGGTTATGAACTCCACATTTTACATCAACCTTCCATCCAGACCCATCTTTCGCCGGAGTTGACCTGATTTTAAATGGGCATCCACATTTTTTCGTTGCACTTTGGGTTCCACTACGACTATCCTTGTGTTTCCCACCTTTATCACAACCAAATATTAATTTGTTACTTCTTCCTCTCTTGCCTATTTCAATATCTGAACGAGTGATGATAACTGTTACTTTATTCTGAATTTCGATCTTTTTAATCCATCTTATCACCTCTTCACGTGTACCAAATCTTTGATTAGTTGAAAAAGCATCAGACGTATCTACACATATTTGATCTTTATCGCTTATTTGCAGAGGAATTTCTTTACCTACATAAAAAAAAAAAAAAATAGAATTACGAAAATAAACCGGAAGACTTACTTGAAGTGTTCCGGTGAACAAATTAAAAAAACCGGAAGACTCACAACAAGTGTTCCGGTACACATTTCAAACAAACCGGAAGACTTGATGATAGTGTTCCGGTGACGCAAAACTAAGTCTATAAACCGGAAGTCTTTTAACAAGTCTTCTGGTACGTACTATTTAATTTACCGGAACTCTTATCAAAAGTCTTCCGGTGTGAAAATTTGCTTACCGGAAGTCATTTTGTATGTGTTCCGGAACGAGTAAAATGAGGTAAATTTTTTTATCTCTGACACACGTCTGACAATGAACAGTAACAGTACAAAAATAATAAAATACTAAAATAATTAAAATTAACCAGGGATAGAATTGGCATTTTTTTAAAAATGTAGGCGTATGGGTATAATTGTAGGGGTATGGGGTAAAATTTTCTTACTAACTCTTTTACTAAAACCCTACTATTCATAACCAAATGGGCCTAACTCAACCCATTACACTTAATATCAACACCTCCCCTTAAACCCAATAATTTCTAGCAACTATAAAAGTCTACTAAATATAATAATTTAAATAGTTTATTTTAATATCAATAATCCAATTAAAATAAATAATTAGATAAATTCAACAATTCAATTTATTTTCAAATAATAAATTAATTCACACATTTCAATTTAATCAATTAAATCAATTAATTCACATAAATTTAATAAGCCAATTAATTTATATAAACTCAATAAATTATATAAATCAAGTAATTCAAATAAATTAGATAAATCACATAAATTAATATTTCATAAAATCATTTAATAATTAATATAAATAATTAATTACTAAAAATCGGGGTGTTACACCGACGGTGTGTAATTCCTGACGATCACCTAAATCTAATTTTGACGATGGTGAAGAGTTGTTTGTTCTGTGAAGCAAGTGAGTGAGTCTGTGAAAGATGGTGCAAAGGTGTTAGGATGTTGGATTATTGGAAGGCTTAAGGGATACGGTGGTGTGTGACTGTTTGGAGGTGTTCCTATGAGATGTCAGTGATGTACCACCGTAGTGTGGAGTGGAACTTGTTGTCGACCTGGTACTTGATGCAAGCTGGATGTCGGTGATTGCATACGAGATATATGTTTCTGAGTTAGGAAAATTTAAGGAATAACTGGAAGAATTGCTTGGGATGAAGTTGTTCGACCAAGTGTTTCCCTGTGGGGTGCTCCTGTGTGGTCGGTGAAGGAGAAATATGGAAGTATGAGGTTGTGTGTTGATTATCGGCAGTTGAATAAAGTGACGATCTAGAATAAGTGTCTGCTTTCGAGGATTGAGGAATTGATGGATCAGTTAGTAGATGCATGTGTGTTTATCAAGATTGATTTGAGGTCTGGTTATCATCAGATTCGTGTTGAGCCTGATGATATTCCGAAGACAGCTTTCCGGACAAGGTATGGTGAATATGAGTATACTGTGATGTCGTTTGGTGTGTCTAACGCACCTGGTATTCATGGAGTATATGAATCGGAATTTTCTTGAGTGTTTGGATAAGTTGTGGTGGTTTCTATTGACGATATTCTGATATACTCCAAGCCTGAAGAAGAGCATGCCGAGCATTTGAGGACTGTGTTGCAAGTGTTGAAAGAGAAGAAGTTGTATGCAAAGCTGTCGAAGTGTGAGTTTTGGTTGAAGGAAGTAAGTTTCCTTGGCCATGTGATTTCAAGTGGTGGTGTTGCTGTTGATCCTTCTAAGATTGACGTGGTATTACAGTGGGAGACTCCGAAGTCTGCTACTGAGATACGGAGTTTTATGGGATTAGCGGGTTACTACCGCAAGTTTATTGAAGGCTTTTCTAAGTTAGCATTACCTCTGACTCAGTTGACTCGAAAGGGTCAAACTTTTGTGTGGGATGTAGCTTGTGAAGAGAGTTTTGTGGAGTTGAAGAAGAGGTTGACTACTGCTCCAGTGTTGATTTTGCCTAATCCAAGTGAATCTTTTGTGGTGTATTGTGATGCGTCGAAGATGGCTCTTGGTGGAGTGTTGATGCAGAATGGACAGGTTGTTGCCTATGCTTCGAGACAATTGCGAGTTCATGAGAGAAATTATCCTACGCATGACTTGGAGTTGGCCGCGATGGTGTTTGTGTTGAAAATTTGGAGACATTATCTGTTTGGCTCTAAATTTGAAGTGTTCAGTGATCATAAGAGTCTGAAGTACTTATTTAATCATAAGGAATTGAATATGAGGCAGAGAAGGTGGTTAGATATGTTGAAGGATTTCGATTTTGATTTGAGTTATCATCCGGGCAAAGCAAATGTAGTGGTCGATGCATTGAGCAGAAAGTCATTGCATATGTCGATGCTTATGGTGAAAGAATTGGAGTTGATTGAGCAATTCAGAGATTTGAGTTTGGTATATGAAGCGACTCCTGGCAGTGTGAAGTTAGGAATGTTGAAGTTGACTAGTAGTATTCTGGAAGAAATCAGAGTGGGACAACAACCTGATTTAAAGTTGGTTGACCAATTGATTTTGATTTACCAAGGTAACGGAGGTGACTTCCAGATTGACGAGAATGGTGTGATGATATTCAGAGATAGGGTGTGTGTTCCAGATGTCCCAAATATTAAGAAGAGCATTCTTGAAGAAGGACATCGAAGTAGGTTGAGTATTCATCCCGGTGCTACGAAGATGTACCAAGATTTGAAAAAGTTGTTTTGGTGGCCAAGTATGAAGAAAGAGGTTGCAGAGTTTGTTTATGCGTGTTTGACTTGTCAGAAGTCGAAGGTTGAGCATCAGAAGCCTTTAGGTATGATGCAGCCATTGAGGATTCCAGAATGGAAATGGGATAGTATTTCCATGGATTTTATGGTGGAATTGCCTAAGACTGCTAAGGGAAATGATTCAATTTGGGTTATCGTGGATATATTAACTAAGTCGGCTCATTTCTTGCCGATGAAGATTAATCATTCTATGCAGAAGCTAGCCGAGATGTATATTGAGAAGATTATGAAGTTACATGGGGTACCTTCAAGTATTGTGTCAGATAGAGATCTGAGGTTTACGTCGAGGTTCTGGAAGAGTTTGCAAGATGCGTTGGGTACCAAGTTGAGGATGAGTTATGCATATCATCCGCAGACAGACGGTCAGACAGAAAGGACGATCCAATCTTTAGAGGATTTGCTGAGGGCTTGTGTGTTGGATCATGGAGGATCGTGGGATATCCATTTGCCTTTGATTGAGTTCGCGTACAATAATAGTTTTCATGCTAGTATTGGAATGGCGCCCTACGAAGCTTTGTATGGGAGAAGGTGTATGACTCCTTTGTGTTGGTATGAGTCGGGCGAGAGTGTTGTACTCGGACCTGAAATTGTGCAAGAGACGGATGAGAAGATTAAGAAGATCCAAGAGAGGATGAAAGCTTCGCAGAGTCGTCAGAAGAGTTACCATGACAAGAGGAGGAAGGCGCTTGAATTCCAAGAGGGAGATCATGTGTTTTTTAGAGTGACGCCAGTGATTGGTGTGGGTCGAGCTTTGAAGTCTAGGAAGCTAACTCCATGTTTTGTTGGTCCATATCAGATATCACAGAGGATAGGAGAGGTAGCCTATCGAATTGCTTTACGCCGTCACTTGCGAATTTGCATGACGTGTTCCATGTGTCTCAGTTGAGGAAGTACGTTCCGGATTCGTCGCATGTGATTCAGATGGATGATGTACAAGTGAGGGATAATCTGACTGTGGAAGCATTGCCTGTGTGTGTCGATGGTCGAGAGATGAAGCAATTGCGGGGTAAAGACATAACTTTGGTGAAGATGTTGTGGGGTGGACCGGCTGGCAAAAGTTGGACTTGGGAACGTGAAGATCAGATGAGGGAGTCGTATCCGACTCTATTTCCTTTAGGTAACTTTCAAGGGCAAAAATTCTTTAAGTGGGGGAGAGTTGTAACACTCCAAATTTCATAAGAATATTTATTTGATTTATTTAAATATTATATTCGTGAATTTTGGCGAATTTTGGTGATTCGGGTTGATGTCGGTGATTTTGTGAAGTTTTGGTTATTTAATTAAATAATAGTATATATTATGAGATATAATGTATTATTATTTATTTTAAATAATATTAAAGGAATTAAGGGTAAATTGGACTTTTGAGGAGGATTAGTGAGGGTATTATGGAGAAAGCCCAATTTTGAGGCCCAAGGGTTAGGTTGAATATAAAAGGAGGATTTTGAGAATAGGGTTCATTTTTTATTAACCGTGAAAAGAAGGAAAGAAGGGAGAAAAGAAGGGAGAGCTCTGAGGAAAAGGGGAAAAGGCGAGGAATTCGTGAAGGTTTCTGCAGGATCGATAGAGAAAGCTCAGATTCGACAATCTAAGGAATGGGGAGTAATTACCTTTCATTGTTTTCATTATAGGATTCGATGTAATTGAAGTGGTTGTTTTGTGTTTGAGGGTTTATGGGATTTTTGTGATGGATTGACGATTTGAAGGTATTTTGTGAATCGATTATTAAGGGTTGAATTTAATCGGATAAAAATAGACCTTTGGGGCAGATTTCCCAGTTGTTGTAATTTTAACCTTGTGGTGAAGGATCTATGAAGTTTATGGGGAGCTTGAGAGTTTTAAAGGTTTAGGGAAATTAAGGCTTCCCGTAGTGTCCTGAATCGACCTAACAGACGTAGGTTTTAGGCCTTTAAATTATGTGATATATTAGAACTGTTCTGGGATGTTTTTGGGGAAATCTGAGGTTGAAGTCGCAAGGGTTTTG
The DNA here is from genome assembly GCA_022829125.1 of Lathyrus tuberosus. NCBI lineage: Eukaryota > Viridiplantae > Streptophyta > Magnoliopsida > Fabales > Fabaceae > Lathyrus > Lathyrus tuberosus. Next base: position 9,972,051 of record JALAZF010000039.1, on the reverse strand, counting down.
GGGCTGGAATGCTACTGAATGCGTAGCAGCGATTTCCTGCAATCGCAGGTTCGCAAAGCGAGTGAAAGCTTCACAAGGCGAATGTTTGCCAAAGTTCGCAAAGCGAACGGCGCAGCGAATGCGCGATAACCGTCTGGGGATTCTGATGAATGCTGGGAAGTAACTGTGATGCTTGCAAAGCGAATGTCCCAGCGAAGGGCTTCGCAAAGAGAATAGAGGCAGCGAGAAGAGGCAGAAGGGGAAACTTTGTGGTTTTGTGTGGGAGTTGAGGGATTCGCTGGAGTTCACAAGGCGAACCTCCCAGCGAACGAGTTCGCACAACAAACTCAGTAGCGAACCCTGCTGTTCGCGAAGTTTTGTTATGATTTCTGTGATGTTCTGATGTTTTCGGTGCTGTGATGTTTCTGATGTTTTACCATGATGTTAGTGATGTTAATGATGATTATGACGTGATGATTTCGTGATGTTTTGACGAGTAATTGATGATATGAATTTCATGAGAATATTGATGATTATGAATTGTGTATATTTGATGTATGATGAATACTTGACGATATGAATTACTATGACGTATATTGATGATCATGAGCTGTTTATGTATGATGTATGATGATTAAGTGACGATATGAATTACTATGACGTATATTGATGATCATGAGTTGTTTATGTATGATGTATGATGATAAGATGATGATGCATGACGTTTTGATGAATAAATGAAGACATGACGAACATGATGTTTTGATGAATGATGATGCCCATTATGATGTTTACCTTGATGATGATGATTAATGATGTTGTGTATCATACATTCATATGCATACTCTGTGACGACGCTTCATTCCCATTGTGCGGATATGAGGTAATTATGACGTGCTCCGGTTCCAAATGCGGGATCGATCCTATTGACGGGGATCTTTGGAGGGTTGATGGCCTAGTGTCTATCTATTATGATGATTGATACCACATGCATAAGTCTTGTTGTGCATTTGCATTTAATTGGCATTGCTGTATTTTATGATACTGTTTGTGATTTTGATGTTTCCCTGTGATTACCCTGAAAATGTTGTATATGAAGATAATGCCATTTTATGTATATCTTGTTTTATAATGATTATTATGAATTGTGATTACTCACCCTGCCTGTTTGAATGTTGCCTCCACGTGGGTAACGTGCAGGTGATCAGGTTTAGCCGTGGATGCTTCGAGGACCTTGAAGTTTATTTGTTTTTGGTCGATTTAGAAGGTCTTCCTCTGATAGTGTAACATCGGGTTGGGGTCTTTTGAGTCGAACTATGTTTTCCCCTTATTTTGTTGTCATTTGATGATATGGTTTTATATGTTGAAAAACCTTTTTGGATTATTGCGATGTGTGTTGAAAACCGTTTAATTGAGAAATTTGAGTTCCGCTGCCATGTGAAGGCTTTTGAGTTATTTTGAGGAAAAATCCCTTTGTTTACAGGGCAAGTGTATTATTTTGATTTAATTGTGAAATGTGCACCCTTTGAGGGAATTTTTATGTTTTACTCTGATAATTGAGTGTTTCTGCTGCAATATTTGTGGGGGTAGAAAAGGGTGTTACATTAGTGGTATCAGAGCAGGTCGGTCCGTCCGGCCAGGTTGTCTAATGTTGTTTGTTTCCCTAGTGTGCGACATGTGCGTAAAAACACTGTCGATGCTTGTTGTGTTTTCCATTTGCAGGTTGGGAATGAAACAAGTGGGGGATAAGATGGTGCTTCTCCAAGGTGTTTTCGAGCGTAGAGCGTTGGCTAAGTGTGGTGTTGGACGTTGTGATAGTTGATGGAGATAGTTTATACCGCCTCATAATATCGGTTGTTATTGATAAATTGAGGAACTGATCACCCTTAATCTCTTGTTGATAATAGACGGGGTCATGTTGGATGGGATAGACTTGTCTTGCAAGCTTGATTAGTGTGCACAGTAAATTGTTTGGAGTTAAGCCGGGTGCTTACAGATTATTTTGATGAGTCGATGCAGACTAATAGACTTGAGGATGAGGCGAATTCGAGTTTCTTGTCTGACGGTCCAGTTGGAATATCTTGAGGAGAACAATCAGGCATTGTTGATGTCTGCTTTTGAGGGATAAAGAACAGGGTGATGGCTAGTGATATACCGACTGTAACACCCTTTTAACCCCGCGGAATAAATATAAATAATCAGAGTATTTATCATGCTATTACACAAAAGGGTGTCACATATATTTTCAAAACATCATACATACATCTGTCATGCTCATTAACACTTTAGTAATTTCATGTTTTTCAAAACTTCTCTTAGCATGTAGCAGCGGATTCCAAATAATCACAAAAGACATAAATAGAGTTTCATGCTTATTACATTAATAAACGAAACTTGGGCATAAAAGCCAACTTCATACAAACCAAGTAAGCATAAAGCACAAAGTAGAGTACATAGTGTATCTCTAAAACATAAACCCAACGATCCCAGTGTTACATGATCAGAGCATGACTCGACCCAACATAAATAAAGACGCTAAACAGCTGCATCAGCGGCTACCTCGCGCTATGAGCAAGTCTACTCCTCGGCACCTGAGCGATGTCGTATAAAACATCATTCCAACAGAAGGGTGAGAATTCACATCAATATTGAAATTATAAGATAATGATTATTGTGAAACATATAAACACAAATAATAAATAATCTCACACTTCAATATTCATCAACAAGTATCACTCAAGTATCCACACAATTCATATCAAATTCCAATACTCAACAAGTCACAATCACACACATACTTCCATATAACAATCATATATGCCATGCGACTCGATGCAACTCATGCCATGTGGTACCAACACTTGTTATTTTTTTTCGGTTTTTACATTAAACCGGGTCCGTTCTCTAGACCAATAACACACAAATCCCGTTCTCTAAGCTTTCAAACCCCTCACTAGGTTTGGGACAAGTCACTAGCTCCCACGGAACTAGCAAGCATTGTCTCTTGACATAAATTATGCATATGCAATCAACAACCATATGCAATTAAGACATTTCTCTAATCTTAATATCATGCATATCTCCAATAATTCATCACACTTGAATTATTACACAATTGCACACACAAACACATTTTCATAATCAAGGTATTCATACTTTAAACATCATCACCCAAATCAACAATTAATACACAAGAATCGACTCGATTCAATCACAACTCACAATCACAAATTATCAATTAAATACGGAATAATTAATCAATCACTAATAATTGAATCCAATATTCAATAAAATTTCACTATTCAATAAATATTAATCAACATTTAAATAAACAATCAATATTTAAATAAATAATTTAATATTTAAATAAATAATTAATATTTAATAAATATTCAATATTTAATAAGTAATCAACAATTAAATAATTAATTAATATTTAATAAATACTTAATAATTAAATAAGTAACCAACATTTAAACTAAATAATTATTATTGAAATAAGTAATTAGTGTTCAAATAAATGATTGATATTTGATTGGGTTCCATTTAATTCATTGCCAATTTATTTCTAAACTACAACCATATCTTCCTGCTACTTCTAAGAACCCATGTGACAGAACCTTTTACTTACTAAACAAACAGTTAAATCATGTGGTAGAATCTTCATTTTATTTTTTTCTACAGTAAATAAATACATTAAGAGGAGTACAAGGGTACTCCAAACCCACTTAAAGAAATAAAGAAAGAACAATAATCTTATTTTACAGGTTAGCTACATGGATTAAATGGTGTCATAACATTCTATCAAAAATCATATAGCTTGGCAAACCATTAATATCTATCTTTCTCAAAAGACCACAAGTCTTTCACAGTCACATTTTATATACAGTATGATTAACCAATGCCAATTCAAACTAGTTTCATTAAATTCATTTTAAAATATTACTATAAATTCTAACAAAAGTGCTGCAACTATGAGGATAAAAAAAACATCATAATTATATCCTAAACTTGTTTTATCAGCTACAGAGAAAATGGGAAGAATAAATATCATCACTACATAATATACTAACATTATCAATATCATGCTTCCTACATTCCGCTACAGTAAGGAACAAAATGAAGTTCTCCAATTCAAATGGGTATTCTAAATATTAAATGGATCTCTTAAATATTACCAAATCAACTCTAAACACACCAACAATTAATAATTTCCAGAAATTAATATTAACCTAATAATTTCAATCTCATAGAAAATTTTTGGGGATTTTTCACCAACTTCATTTCTACCCAATAATCAACACCCAATAATCCCAATAATGAGAGAAAACCCACCCTTACCTTAAATTTCTTGATGAATTTGTTCTTGAGTGCTTTGGGTGTCTCTTCTCTTCTACTCTTCTTCTTTTCTCTTCTCCTCTTCTACACTTTCCCTTTTAATTTTCTGATTTTTCACTCTTTCAACTCTGAAAATTTTACCCCACTTACCCCTACAATTATACCTATACCCCTACAAAAAAAATTTTATGACCAAAATACCCTTGTATAAATAGTTAAAACTCAGCAATTTTTCCATTTTTCACTTTCCACACTTTTAAGTCATCCGGAGAAGATTTGGAAGCATTGCATTCCGGAACACTTTCATCAAGTATTCCGGTTCATAATTTCATTTCCGGAACACATAACAAAAGTCATCCGGTGCATTTTATATTACCGGAACACATCAAGTAAGTCTTCCGGTAGTCTTTTTGTTCCGGAAGTCATAGAAGATGTCTTCCGGTTCAAGTAATTTATGAGTTTGCTTTCTAGAACTCTTTAGCGAAGTGTTCCGGAACGCTTCCAAAACATGTCAAACCGGAACTCTTTACTAAAGTGTTCCGGAACGCTTTTTTTTATTTTTAATATTTGTTATTTATGTTTTTATTTTGACAGTGGTGCGCACACGAGGCAAAGACGGTTTGATCCCTAAACTTGGGCTAGGACGGGGCGAATCATCGCGAATGGCTGAGGAAGAGCATACTGGTGCATCTGCTTCAGCAGCACAACCCGTTGGATATCCAGGAGGACCGTACGATACCTCTCTTTTAGTTACGTACGAACATCATGTTGCTAGACATATATGGTTCGGTGAGGTAAATAAACTACAATTATTTGATATTGAATAAAATTTGAATTTGTTATGTTGTAATTTATAATATATTTACGTTTAATTGTTTTCAGGAGAGGGGTTCGAAGAAAGAGCTGAAGGTAGCAGGACATGGGTTGAAGCTGGCTCAGAGGGTTCCACAGCTTCTTCCTAGAGAGATGGAGAATTTGATAGCTCGCTCTAGTTTAGCTTCACTTCAGAGGACCAGTATGTCGAAGATAGATACGAACCTGGTATCTGCATTTGTGGAGAGATGTCATCTAGAGACATCTTCATTTCACATGCCATTTGGTGAGATGATGATTACTCTGGATGACGTCTCTTGTCTGCTTCACTTGCCCATCAGGGGAGTCTTCTGGAGCCCTCAAGATATCAGCGAAGGGCTTGCTGTTGATTGGGCAGTTGATTACTTGGGAGTTTCACGGAGAGAGGCACAGAAACAAGTCCGTGAATGCAGAGGTTCTTATTATAAGCTGGAGTGGTTATACGATCTATTCGTCGAGCACAAAGCCGCTTCTAATTGGACATTAGCGACTAGAGCATATTTGTTGATGTTAGTGGGTTGTACCATTTTTGCGGATAAGACATTTACGCTTGTGGAGGCATGATACCTTGCACTATTTATGGACTTGGGGGCCTTATCCGGATACAGTTGGGGAGCAGCTGCGTTGGCTACCCTTTATAGACATCTCGGAGATGCTTCCATGTTCAGTTGTAAACAGCTCGGTGGTTATCCGACTCTCCTACAGGTATTTATTTTAATTGAGTTTATTTTCGTGTAATTAATTTTATTTAGTATATTAATTTTATTTTTCTAGTTTATTATGTTATAATTAATTATTTTAGATTAACTAATATTATTTATTTTGTAACAGTGCTGGATTCATGAGTATTTCCCAGGACTTGGAAGAAAATGAGAGAATTGGACACCAGCTACTAATTTTGGTCTCCCTCGAGCGATGAGATGGTCCTATAAGCAAGGTGTCCTGAAGATGGATGACTTGCGACCTATTCTAGATGAGCTGACACCTGACGATGTCATATGGCGCCCGTTTGAGGACCATAGAGCATGGCGACAGTTTGATGAGTTGTGACTGTATAGGGGGTGTCTGAGGTGGGGTGACATTATTGTGCCATACTTGCCTGACAGATGTATGCGTCAGTTTGGATATAGGCAGTATGTTCCACCTCCACCTCTTGATTATACGATGGCTGGTGATATTGATGTTGAGTGGATTAGTTACCATCAGAGTGTTGCAGATGTGATTCGTCCGACAGCACTAGCCACCACCCCATTTGAGACAGTTGATGGATATCTTCAGTGGTATTATCGTGTTTCGCATCCTCGTCTCATACTGCCCCGTTGTGACGCGCCAAGAGAGGTGTCAGTTCCCGTTTACGACGCAGGGCCATCTGATCCTAGCTGGGCTCGTGTTTCTTCTTTGATTCGTCGTTATCTTCAGCGAGCTGGTGCTGAAGAGGATGATCCACAGTTTGCTGACTTGTTCGAGGCTTTACAGATTGCTCGTGATCATTGACTTATATTTATGTTTATGTTTATTTAGACTATGTCACTAATGTTTATGCTTATGTATTAACCTTTAGACTCTATTGTATTAACCTTTAAAATGAATAACTTGTTAATCACAGCATCTATTGTTTAGCTTTAAAATGAATAACTTGAAATAATAAATGAATAACATAATTTATATTTCATAATGCGTTGGTAATATGGGCGTAAGTTGTTGCCAATGTTGTAGACGTGCTGCAAATCCTATCATCTAAGATGTTGCTTCTGTAGAACGAAACTTCTTCCAATCTACTGTCACTGGTGGCAATGGAAACCCTTCTTTCATGTTTACCTGAACAAAAAAAAAATAATCAAAAAGTTAAGTAAAAATAACTAAGATATTTGGTTAGTCACATTAACTAAAAAAACTAAGTAAAAATAACTAAGTACCTGAACCCAGTGATTCCCGTTTACAAAACCAATGCAATAAAAGGATACATTTGGTGAAAATGAGGTTGTCATAGGGAAGAAAGTCAAGCATTCAAACCCTAAATAGACAAGTATAACATTATAACGATTCGCTATCAAGTAACTCATATCTGGTATAGTCAACCATTTCTGTGGTGGTTGAGGACCAAATGCCTCTATCATCAAAGATTCTCTCACTCCTGCTAACCGTTCACCAAATAAATTGGCATACAAACTTGATCTTTCGTTATGTATTATTTCCAACCCCAAGTCTCGACGAACCATTGGCCAACCATCTTCACCATATCCATGCAATGAAGCAATGACTCTAAATCCACAATTACCATCTGATACAACATTAACTACATCATCAATATACGACCTGATGTGATTAGGAAACTGAAGGATGATCTGCTTAGATAACTGTGAAGATTTTGATATTTTCAACTTCTTCGAAGCCTGTGATGCCTGAGATTTCTTCTCTGAAGATTGTGATAATTTCAACTTCTTTGAAGTTTGTGATGGTTGAGATTGTTTCTGTGAAGATTGAGATGCTTGATAAACATACTCATGATACGAAGGGTCCCTATAAACATCATACCCTACTGGTTTTTTGCCTTTCTTCTTGACCCCCCATTTGGTTTTTATTTTCTCAGGTGGTGGACACAAAGAAGTCATTGTGGGAAAGGCAAGTTCAAAAACCCTACTTTTTAATGCCCTTTTCCCAACAATATCTAGTGACCTAAACCTTTTCCATAACTCGTCTATTGCCCTACTCATATCCACCTCTGATCCATCATCTACGTCTTCCTCCAACTTACCTTCCATACTTAGTTTCTTCCAATGTACATGCACAGCATCTATTGGTATCGAGATACCACCAATTCTATATCCTGTCAACTCACAAGCACACGGTAATCCATAGGTTGTTCTAAGAGTACAACGACATATTTCCTTGTTAGTTCCTACATAATCAACCCGTGTTAACTCTTTAGTAATGCGTCTCAATGCAGCTCGAGACACTGAACCCCGTAAGTTATTGTAAAACAGACCTACGTGGGCATGCTCAACTTCATAAAAACTTTTTTGAAAAGAAGCTCTAATGTTTCCCAGCTGTAACTTTAAGTTATCATTCATAGCCTCCCAACATTTGACCATGTCACCAATACTGTTCCCCAACATATACTTTAACTTCCAATGAGCAGACTCAACCCTAAAAAATAATACATATTAAAAATACAAAAATACAGAAAAAACATACAATTTAGAAATACTTAAAAAAATATACAATTTAGAAATACTTTAAAAAAATACATACCTATTAGTCGTCATGTTACCCAAATGTAGCACTTGATCAATCCATGCTTCAACAAATCTTTGTCTATGTGGTGTCAACCATGTGTCCTTCACATAATCAATAAATTCATTACATTCAACACACGCCTGCTCAAGTAGCCTCAACCGTTGATCATACTCAATCTCATCACTAGCCCATACAACTTCAGTCCATAATTGGTCAATTGTCTCTTGCTTTTCACGAGCCACGTATTGTTTCCGTTTTGCACCAACATTTTTGTTAATATGAAATCGACATAGCAAATTGATCGACCTTGGAAACACAGTTTCAATGGCTTTCATCAAGGCAAGATCTCTATCTGTCACAATCACTTGTGGACACAAATCTTTCTTCACAAACAATTGTTTAAGCTTATCTAATACCCAACAAAATGTCTCAGTCTGCTCTGACTCAATATACGTAAATGCGACAGCAAAAGTCAACTCGGTTGATGTCATGCCAACAATTTCAAACAGCGGTTGCCTATATTTATTTGTCTTGTAAGTGTTGTCCATAACTAACACAATAGGAAAAATATTTAACAACTTAACTGAATCTGGATGAACCCAAAATATATCTCTAATAACTTCAGAGTCGTCTATTTTTCTACACCAATAAACATAACCTGCACCTTCAATAAGCTTAAACAAATGTTGTACCTCACTTCTAGGACCTCTGATCTCTTTTTCGATCGTACTCTTCTGCTTGTATATTTGTGTTATCCGAGTGACATTATCTGGATCTTGCTCTTGCAAGGAAAGCAATATATATCTAGGTGGAACCTTTCTCTATGTCAAATCAACAACATGTTGCTTCTGATCCGCTGTCAACCTACCAACAAATGCGTGACCTTCTAATGTATCAGGCAGACCATGGTTATGAACTCCACATTTTACATCAACCTTCCATCCAGACCCATCTTTCGCCGGAGTTGACCTGATTTTAAATGGGCATCCACATTTTTTCGTTGCACTTTGGGTTCCACTACGACTATCCTTGTGTTTCCCACCTTTATCACAACCAAATATTAATTTGTTACTTCTTCCTCTCTTGCCTATTTCAATATCTGAACGAGTGATGATAACTGTTACTTTATTCTGAATTTCGATCTTTTTAATCCATCTTATCACCTCTTCACGTGTACCAAATCTTTGATTAGTTGAAAAAGCATCAGACGTATCTACACATATTTGATCTTTATCGCTTATTTGCAGAGGAATTTCTTTACCTACATAAAATAAAATAAAAATAGAATTACGAAAATAAACCGGAAGACTTACTTGAAGTGTTCCGGTGAACAAATTAAAAAAACCGGAAGACTCACAACAAGTGTTCCGGTACACATTTCAAACAAACCGGAAGACTTGATGATAGTGTTCCGGTGACGCAAAACTAAGTCTATAAACCGGAAGTCTTTTAACAAGTCTTCTGGTACGTACTATTTAATTTACCGGAACTCTTATCAAAAGTCTTCCGGTGTGAAAATTTGCTTACCGGAAGTCATTTTGTATGTGTTCCGGAACGAGTAAAATGAGGTAAATTTTTTTATCTCTGACACACGTCTGACAATGAATAGTAACAGTAAAAAAATAATAAAATACTAAAATAATTAAAATTAACCAGGGATAGAATTGGCATTTTTTTAAAAATGTAGGGGTATGGGTATAATTGTAGGGGTATGGGGTAAAATTTTCTTACTAACTCTTTTACTAAAACCCTACTATTCATAACCAAATGGGCATAACTCAACCCATTACACTTAATATCAACACCTCCCCTTAAACCCAATAATTTCTAGCAACTATAAAAGTCTACTAAATATAATAATTTAAATAGTTTATTTTAATATCAATAATCCAATTAAAATAAATAATTAGATAAATTCAACAATTCAATTTATTTTCAAATAATAAATTAATTCACACATTTCAATTTAATCAATTAAATCAATTAATTCACATAAATTTAATAAGCCAATTAATTTATATAAACTCAATAAATTATATAAATCAAGTAATTCAAATAAATTAGATAAATCACATAAATTAATATTTCATAAAATCATTTAATAATTAATATAAATAATTAATTACTAAAAATCGGGGTGTTACACCGACGGTGTGTAATTCCTGACGATCACCTGAATCTAATTTTGACGATGGTGAAGAGTTGTTTGTTCTGTGAAGCAAGTGGGTGAGTCTGTGAAAGATGGTGCAAAGGTGTTAGGATGTTGGATTATTGGAAGGCTTAAGGGATACGGTGGTGTGTGACTGTTTGGAGGTGTTCCTATGAGATGTCAGTGATGTACCACCGTAGTGTGGAGTGGAACTTGTTGTCGACCTGGTACTTGATGCAAGCTGGATGTCGGTGATTGCATACGAGATATATGTTTCTGAGTTAGGAAAATTTAAGGAATAACTGGAAGAATTGCTTGGGATGAAGTTGTTCGACCAAGTGTTTCCCTGTGGGGTGCTCCTGTGTGGTCGGTGAAGGAGAAATATGGAAGTATGAGGTTGTGTGTTGATTATCGGCAGTTGAATAAAGTGACGATCTAGAATAAGTGTCTGCTTTCGAGGATTGAGGAATTGATGGATCAGTTAGTAGATGCATGTGTGTTTATCAAGATTGATTTGAGGTCTGGTTATCATCAGATTCGTGTTGAGCCTGATGATATTCCGAAGACAGCTTTCCGGACAAGGTATGGTGAATATGAGTATACTGTGATGTCGTTTGGTGTGTCTAACGCACCTGGTATTCATGGAGTATATGAATCGGAATTTTCTTGAGTGTTTGGATAAGTTGTGGTGGTTTCTATTGACGATATTCTGATATACTCCAAGCCTGAAGAAGAGCATGCCGAGCATTTGAGGACTGTGTTGCAAGTGTTGAAAGAGAAGAAGTTGTATGCAAAGCTGTCGAAGTGTGAGTTTTGGTTGAAGGAAGTAAGTTTCCTTGGCCATGTGATTTCAAGTGGTGGTGTTGCTGTTGATCCTTCTAAGATTGACGTGGTATTACAGTGGGAGACTCCGAAGTCTGCTACTGAGATACGGAGTTTTATGGGATTAGCGGGTTACTACCGCAAGTTTATTGAAGGCTTTTCTAAGTTAGCATTACCTCTGACTCAGTTGACTCGAAAGGGTCAAACTTTTGTGTGGGATGTAGCTTGTGAAGAGAGTTTTGTGGAGTTGAAGAAGAGGTTGACTACTGCTCCAGTGTTGATTTTGCCTAATCCCAGTGAATCTTTTGTGGTGTATTGTGATGCGTCGAAGATGGCTCTTGGTGGAGTGTTGATGCATAATGGACAGGTTGTTGCCTATGCTTCGAGACAATTGCGAGTTCATGAGAGAAATTATCCTACGCATGACTTGGAGTTGGCCGCGATGGTGTTTGTGTTGAAAATTTGGAGACATTATCTGTTTGGCTCTAAATTTGAAGTGTTCAGTGATCATAAGAGTCTGAAGTACTTATTTAATCATAAGGAATTGAATATGAGGCAGAGAAGGTGGTTAGAGATGTTGAAGGATTTTGATTTTGATTTGAGTTATCATCCGGGCAAAGCAAATGTAGTGGCCGATGCATTGAGCAGAAAGTCATTGCATATGTCGATGCTTATGGTGAAAGAATTGGAGTTGATTGAGCAATTCAGAGATTTGAGTTTGGTATATGAAGCGACTCCTGGCAGTGTGAAGTTAGGAATGTTGAAGTTGACTAGTAGTATTCTGGAAGAAATCAGAGTGGGACAACAACCTGATTTAAAGTTGGTTGACCAATTGATTTTGATTAACCAAGGTAACGGAGGTGACTTCCAGATTGACGAGAATGGTGTGATGATATTCAGAGATAGGGTGTGTGTTCCAGATGTCCCAAATATTAAGAAGAGCATTCTTGAAGAAGGACATCGAAGTAGGTTGAGTATTCATCCCGGTGCTACGAAGATGTACCAAGATTTGAAAAAGTTGTTTTGGTGGCCAAGTATGAAGAAAGAGGTTGCAGAGTTTGTTTATGCGTGTTTGACTTGTCAGAAGTCGAAGGTTGAGCATCAGAAGCCTTTAGGTATGATGCAGCCATTGAGGATTCCAGAATGGAAATGGGATAGTATTTCCATGGATTTTATGGTGGAATTGCCGAAGACTGCTAAGGGAAATGATTCAATTTGGGTTATCGTGGATAGATTAACTAAGTCGGCTCATTTCTTGCCGATGAAGATTAATCATTCTATGCAGAAGCTAGCCGAGATGTATATTGAGAAGATTATGAAGTTACATGGGGTACCTTCGAGTATTGTGTCAGATAGAGATCCGAGGTTTACGTCGAGGTTCTGGAAGAGTTTGCAAGATGCGTTGGGTACCAAGTTGAGGATGAGTTATGCATATCATCCGCAGACAGACGGTCAGACAGAAAGGACGATCCAATCTTTAGAGGATTTGCTGAGGGCTTGTGTGTTGGATCATGGAGGATCGTGGGATATCCATTTGCCTTTGATTGAGTTCGCGTACAATAATAGTTTTCATGCTAGTATTGGAATGGCGCCCTACGAAGCTTTGTATGGGAGAAGGTGTAGGACTCCTTTGTGTTGGTATGAGTCGGGCGAGAGTGTTGTACTCGGACCTGAAATTGTGCAAGAGACGGCTGAGAAGATTAAGAAGATCCAAGAGAGGATGAAAGCTTCGCAGAGTCGTCAGAAGAGTTACCATGACAAGAGGAGGAAGGCGCTTGAATTCCAAGAGGGAGATCATGTGTTTTTTAGAGTGACGCCAGTGATTGGTGTGGGTCGAGCTTTGAAGTCTAGGAAGCTAACTCCATGTTTTGTTGGTCCATATCAGATATCACAGAGGATAGGAGAGGTAGCCTATCGAATTGCTTTACGCTGTCACTTGCGAATTTGCATGACGTGTTCCATGTGTCTCAGTTGAGGAAGTATGTTCCGGATTCGTCGCATGTGATTCAGATGGATGATGTACAAGTGAGGGATAATCTGACTGTGGAAGCATTGCCTGTGCGTGTCGATGGTCGAGAGATGAAGCAATTGCGGGGTAAAGACATAACTTTGGTGAAGATGTTGTGGGGTGGACCGGCTGGCAAAAGTTGGACTTGGGAACGTGAAGATCAGATGAGGGAGTCGTATCCGACTCTATTTCCTTTAGGTAACTTTCAAGGGCAAAAATTCTTTAAGTGGGGGAGAGTTGTAACACTCCAAATTTCATAAGAATATTTATTTGATTTATTTAAATATTATATTCGTGAATTTTGGCGAATTTTGGTGATTCGGGTTGATGTAGGTGATTTTGTGAAGTTTTGGTTATTTAATTAAATAATAGTATATATTATGAGATATAATGTATTATTATTTATTTTAAATAATATTAAAGGAATTAAGGGTAAATTGGACTTTTGAGGAGGATTAGTGAGGGTATTATGGAGAAAGCCCAATTTTGAGGCCCAAGGGTTAGGTTGAATATAAAAGGAGGATTTTGAGAATAGGGTTCATTTTTTATTAACCGTGAAAAGAAGGAAAGAAGGGAGAGCTCTGAGGAAAAGGGGAAAAGGCGAGGAATTCGTGAAGGTTTCTGCAGGATCGATAGAGAAAGCTCAGATTCGACAATCTAAGGAATGGGGAGTAATTACCTTTCATTGTTTTCATTATAGGATTCGATGTAATTGAAGTGGTTGTTTTGTGTTTGAGGGTTTATGGGATTTTTGTGATGGATTGACGATTTGAAGGTATTTTGTGAATCGATTATTAAGGGTTGAATTTAATCGGATAAAAATAGACCTTTGGGGCAGATTTCCCAGTTGTTGTAATTTTAACCTTGTGGTGAAGGATCTATGAAGTTTATGGGGAGCTTGAGAGTTTTAAAGGTTTAGGGAAATTAAGGCTTCCCGTAGTGTCCTGAATCGACCTAACAGACGTAGGTTTTAGGCCTTTAAATTATGTGATATATTAGAACTGTTCTGGGATGTTTTTGGGGAAATCTGAGGTTGAAGTCGCAAGGGTTTTGGGGCTGGAATGCTACTGAATGCGTAGCAGCGATTTCCTGCAATCGCAGGTTCGCAAAGCGAGTGAAAGCTTCACAAGGCGAATGTTTGCCAAAGTTCGCAAAGCGAACGGCGCAGCGAATGCGCGATAACCGTCTGGGGATTCTGATGAATGCTGGGAAGTAACTGTGATGCTCGCAAAGCGAATGTCCCAGCGAAGGGCTTCGCAAAGAGAATAGAGGCAGCGAGAAGAGGCAGAAGGGGAAACTTTGTGGTTTTGTGTGGGAGTTGAGGGATTCGCTGGAGTTCACAAGGCGAACCTCCCAGCGAACGAGTTCGCACAACAAACTCAGTAGCGAACCCTGCTGTTCGCGAAGTTTTGTTATGATTTCTGTGATGTTCTGATGTTTTCGGTGCTGTGATGTTTCTGATGTTTTACCATGATGTTAGTGATGTTAATGATGATTATGACGTGATGATTTCGTGATGTTTTGACGAGTAATTGATGATATGAATTTCATGAGAATATTGATGATTATGAATTGTGTATATTTGATGTATGATGAATACTTGACGATATGAATTACTATGACGTATATTGATGATCATGAGTTGTTTATGTATGATGTATGATGATTAAGTGACGATATGAATTACTATGACGTATATTGATGATCATGAGTTGTTTATGTATGATGTATGATGATAAGATGATGATGCATGATGTTTTGATGAATAAATGAAGACATGACAAACATGATGTTTTGATGAATGATGATGCCCATTATGATGTTTACCTTGATGATGATGATTAATGATGTTGTGTATCATACATTCATATGCATACTCTGTGACGACGCTTCATTCCCATTGTGCGGATATGAGGTAATTATGACGTGCTCCGGTTCCAAATGCGGGATCGATCCTATTGACGGGGATCTTTGGAGGGTTGATGGCCTAGTGTCTATCTATTATGATGATTGATACCACATGCATAAGTCTTGTTGTGCATTTGCATTTAATTGGCATTGCTGTATTTTATGATACTGTTCGTGATTTTGATGTTTCCCTGTGATTACCCTGAAAATGTTGTATATGAAGATAATGCCATTTTATGTATATCTTGTTTTATAATGATTATTATGAATTGTGATTACTCACCCTGCCTGTTTGAATGTTGCCTCCACGTGGGTAACGTGTAGGTGATCAGGTTTAGCCGTGGATGCTTCGAGGACCTTGAAGTTTATTTGTTTTTGGTCGATTTAGAAGGTCTTCCTCTGATAGTGTAACATCGGGTTGGGGCCTTTTGAGTCGAACTATGTTTTCCCCTTATTTTGTTGTCATTTGATGATATGGTTTTATATGTTGAAAAACCTTTTTGGATTATTGCGATGTGTGTTGAAAACCGTTTAATTGAGAAATTTGAGTTCCGCTGCCATGTGAAGGCTTTTGAGTTATTTTGAGGAAAAATCCCTTTGTTTACAGGGCAAGTGTATTATTTTGATTTAATTGTGAAATGTGCACCCTTTGAGGGAATTTTTATGTTTTACTCTGATAATTGAGTGTTTCTGCTGCAATATTTGTGGGGGTAGAAAAGGGTGTTACATTAGTGGTATCAGAGCAGGTCGGTCCGTCCGGCCAGGTTGTCTAATGTTGTTTGTTTCCCTAGTGTGCGACATGTGCGTAAAAACACTGTCGATGCTTGTTGTGTTTTCCATTTGCAGGTTGGGAATGAAACAAGTGGGGGATAAGATGGTGCTTCTCCAAGGTGTTTTCGAGCGTAGAGCGTTGGCTAAGTGTGGTGTTGGACGTTGTGATAGTTGATGGAGATAGTTTATACCGCCTCATAATATCGGTTGTTATTAATAAATTGAGGAACTGATCACCCTTAATCTCTTGTTGATAATAGACGGGGTCATGTTGGATGGGATAGACTTGTCTTGCAAGCTTGATTAGTGTGCACAGTAAATTGTTTGGAGTTAAGTCGGGTGCTTACAGATTATTTTGATGAGTCGATGCAGACTAATAGACTTGAGGATGAGGCGAATTCGAGTTTCTTGTCTGACGGTCCAGTTGGAATATCTTGAGGAGAACAATCAGGCATTGTTGATGTCTGCTTTTGAGGGATAAAGAACAGGGTGATGGCTAGTGATATACCGACTGTAACACCCTTTTAACCCCGCGGAATAAATATAAATAATCAGAGTATTTATCATGCTATTACACAAAAGGGTGTCACATATATTTTCAAAACATCATACATACATCTGTCATGCTCATTAACACTTTAGTAATTTCATGTTTTTCAAAACTTCTCTTAGCATGTAGCAGCGGATTCCAAATAATCACAAAAGACATAAATAGAGTTTCATGCTTATCACATTAATAAACGAAACTTGGGCATAAAAGCCAACTTCATACAAACCAAGTAAGCATAAAGCATAAAGTATAGTACATAGTGTATCTCTAAAACATAAACCCAACGATCCCAGTGTTACATGATCAGAGCATGACTCGACCCAACATAAATAAAGACGCTAAACAGCTGCATCAGCGGCTACCTCGCGCTATGAGCAAGTCTACTCCTCGGCACCTGAGCGATGTCGTATAAAACATCATTCCAACAGAAGGGTGAGAATTCACATCAATATTGAAATTATAAGATAATGATTATTGTGAAACATATAAACACAAATAATAAATAATCTCACACTTCAATATTCATCAACAAGTATCACTCAAGTATCCACACAATTCATATCAAATTCCAATACTCAACAAGTCACAATCACACACATACTTCCATATAACAATCATATATGCCATGCGACTCGATGCAACTCATGCCATGTGGTACCAACACTTGTTATTTTTTTTCGGTTTTTACATTAAACCGGGTCCGTTCTCTAGACCAATAACACACAAATCCCGTTCTCTAAGCTTTCAAACCCCTCACTAGGTTTGGGACAAGTCACTAGCTCCCACGGAACTAGCAAGCATTGTCTCTTGACATAAATTATGCATATGCAATCAACAACCATATGCAATTAAGACATTTCTCTAATCTTAATATCATGCATATCTCCAATAATTCATCACACTTGAATTATTACACAATTGCACACACAAACACATTTTCATAATCAAGGTATTCATACTTTAAACATCATCACCCAAATCAACAATTAATACACAAGAATCGACTCGATTCAATCACAACTCACAATCACAAATTATCAATTAAATACGGAATAATTAATCAATCACTAATAATTGAATCCAATATTCAATAAAATTTCACTATTCAATAAATATTAATCAACATTTAAATAAACAATCAATATTTAAATAAATAATTTAATATTTAAATAAATAATTAATATTTAATAAATATTCAATATTTAATAAGTAATCAACAATTAAATAATTAATTAATATTTAATAAATACTTAATAATTAAATAAGTAACCAACATTTAAACTAAATAATTATTATTGAAATAAGTAATTAGTGTTCAAATAAATGATTGATATTTGATTGGGTTCCATTTAATTCATTGCCAATTTATTTCTAAACTACAACCATATCTTCCTGCTACTTCTAAGAACCCATGTGACAGAACCTTTTACTTACTAAACAAACAGTTAAATCATGTGGTAGAATCTTCATTTTATTTTTTTCTACAGTAAATAAATACATTAAGAGGAGTACAAGGGTACTCCAAACCCACTTAAAGAAATAAAGAAAGAACAATAATCTTATTTTACAGGTTAGCTACATGGATTAAATGGTGTCATAACATTCTATCAAAAATCATATAGCTTGGCAAACCATTAATATCTATCTTTCTCAAAAGACCACAAGTCTTTCACAGTCACATTTTATATACAGTATGATTAACCAATGCCAATTCAAACTAGTTTCATTAAATTCATTTTAAAATATTACTATAAATTCTAACAAAAGTGCTGCAACTATGAGGATAAAAAAAACATCATAATTATATCCTAAACTTGTTTTATCAGCTACAGAGAAAATGGGAAGAATAAATATCATCACTACATAATATACTAACATTATCAATATCATGCTTCCTACATTCCGCTACAGTAAGGAACAAAATGAAGTTCTCCAATTCAAATGGGTATTCTAAATATTAAATGGATCTCTTAAATATTACCAAATCAACTCTAAACACACCAACAATTAATAATTTCCAGAAATTAATATTAACCTAATAATTTCAATCTCATAGAAAATTTTTGGGGATTTTTCACCAACTTCATTTCTACCCAATAATCAACACCCAATAATCCCAATAATGAGAGAAAACCCACCCTTACCTTAAATTTCTTGATGAATTTGTTCTTGAGTGCTTTGGGTGTCTCTTCTCTTCTACTCTTCTTCTTTTCTCTTCTCCTCTTCTACACTTTCCCTTTTAATTTTCTGATTTTTCACTCTTTCAACTCTGAAAATTTTACCCCACTTACCCCTACAATTATACCTATACCCCTACAAAAAAAATTTTATGACCAAAATACCCTTGTATAAATAGTTAAAACTCAGCAATTTTTCCATTTTTCACTTTCCACACTTTTAAGTCATCCGGAGAAGATTTGGAAGCATTGCATTCCGGAACACTTTCATCAAGTATTCCGGTTCATAATTTCATTTCCGGAACACATAACAAAAGTCATCCGGTGCATTTTATATTACCGGAACACATCAAGTAAGTCTTCCGGTAGTCTTTTTGTTCCGGAAGTCATAGAAGATGTCTTCCGGTTCAAGTAATTTATGAGTTTGCTTTCTAGAACTCTTTAGCGAAGTGTTCCGGAACGCTTCCAAAACATGTCAAACCGGAACTCTTTACTAAAGTGTTCTGGAACGCTTTTTTTTTTTTAATATTTGTTATTTATGTTTTTATTTTGACAGTGGTGCGCACACGAGGCAAAGACGGTTTGATCCCTAAACGTGGGCTAGGACGGGGCGAATCATCGCGGATGGCTGAGGAAGAGCATACTGGTGCATCTGCTTCAGCAGCACAACCCGTTGGATATCCAGGAGGACCGTACGATACCTCTCTTTTAGTTACGTACGAACATCATGTTGCTAGACATATATGGTTCGGTGAGGTAAATAAACTACAATTATTTGATATTGAATAAAAGTTGAATTTGTTATGTTGTAATTTATAATATATTTACGTTTAATTATTTTCAGGAGAGGGGTTCGAAGAAAGAGCTGAAGGTAGCAGGACATGGGTTGAAGCTGGCTCAGAGGGTTCCACAGCTTCTTCCTAGAGAGATGGAGAATTTGATAGCTCGCTCTAGTTTAGCTTCACTTCAGAGGACCAGTATGTCGAAGATAGATACGAACCTGGTATCTGCATTTGTGGAGAGATGTCATCTAGAGACATCTTCATTTCACATGCCATTTAGTGAGATGATGATTACTCTGGATGACGTCTCTTGTCTGCTTCACTTGCCCATCAGGGGAGTCTTCTGGAGCCCTCAAGATATCAGCGAAGGGCTTGCTGTTGATTGGGCAGTTGATTACTTGGGAGTTTCACGGAGAGAGGCACAGAAACAAGTCCGTGAATGCAGAGGTTCTTATTATAAGCTGGAGTGGTTATACGATCTATTCGTCGAGCACAGAGCCGCTTCTAATTGGACATTAGCAACTAGAGCATATTTGTTGATGTTAGTGGGTTGTACCATTTTTGCGGATAAGACATTTACGCTTGTGGAGGCATGATACCTTGCACTATTTATGGACTTGGGGGCCTTATCCGGATACAGTTGGGGAGCAGCTGCGTTGGCTACCCTTTATAGACATCTCGGAGATGCTTCCATGTTCAGTTGTAAACAGCTCGGTGGTTATCCGACTCTCCTACAGGTATTTATTTTAATTGAGTTTATTTTCGTGTAATTAATTTTATTTAGTATATTAATTTTATTTTTCTAGTTTATTATGTTATAATTAATTATTTTAGATTAACTAATATTATTTAATTTGTAACAGTGCTGGATTCATGAGTATTTCCCAGGACTTAGAAGAAAATGAGAGAATTGGACACCAGCTACTAATTTTGGTCTCCCTCGAGCGATGAGATGGTCCTATAAGCAAGGTGTCCTGAAGATGGATGACTTGCGACCTATTCTAGATGAGCTGACACCTGACGATGTCATATGGCGCCCGTTTGAGGACCATAGAGCATGGCGACAGTTTGATGAGTTGTGACTGTATAGGGGGTGTCTGAGGTGGGGTGACATTATTGTGCCATACTTGCCTGACAGATGTATGCGTCAGTTTGGATATAGGCAGTATGTTCCACCTCCACCTCTTGATTATACGATGGCTGGTGATATTGATGTTGAGTGGATTAGTTACCATCAGAGTGTTGCAGATGTGATTCGTCCGACAGCACTAGCCACCACCCCATTTGAGACAGTTGATGGATATCTTCAGTGGTATTATCGTGTTTCGCATCCTCGTCTCATACTGCCCCGTTGTGACGCGCCAAGAGAGGTGTCAGTTCCCATTTACGACGCAGGACCATCTGATCCTAGCTGGGCTCGTGTTTCTTCTTTGATTCGTCGTTATCTTCAGTGAGCTGGTGCTGAAGAGGATGATCCACAGTTTGCTGACTTGTTCGAGGCTTTACAGATTGCTCGTGATCATTGACTTATATTTATGTTTATGTTTATTTAGACTATGTCACTAATGTTTATGCTTATGTATTAACCTTTAGACTCTATTGTATTAACCTTTAAAATGAATAACTTGTTAATCACAACATCTATTGTTTAGCTTTAAAATGAATAACTTGAAATAATAAATGAATAACATAATTTATATTTCATAATGCGTTGGTAATATGGGCGTAAGTTGTTGCCAATGTTGTAGACGTGCTGCAAATCCTATCATCTAAGATGTTGCTTCTGTAGAACGAAACTTCTTCCAATCTACTGTCACTGGTGGCAATGGCAACCCTTCTTTCATGTTTACCTGAACAAAAAAAAAATAATCAAAAAGTTAAGTAAAAATAACTAAGATATTTGGTTAGTCACATTAACTAAAAAAACTAAGTAAAAATAACTAAGTACCTGAACCCAGTGATTCCCGTTTACAAAACCAATGCAATAAAAGGATACATTTGGTGAAAATGAGGTTGTCATAGGGAATAAAGTCAAGCATTCAAACCCTAAATAGACAAGTATAACATTATAACGATTCGCTATCAAGTAACTCATATCTGGTAGAGTCAACCATTTCTGTGGTGGTTGAGGACCAAATGCCTCTATCATCAAAGATTCTCTCACTCCTGCTAACCGTTCACCAAATAAATTGGCATACAAACTTGATCTTTCGTTATGTATTATTTCCAACCCCAAGTCTCGACGAACCATTGGCCAACCATCTTCACCATATCCATGCAATGAAGCAATGACTCTAAATCCACAATTACCATCTGATACAACATTAACTACATCATCAATATACGACCTGATGTGATTAGGAAACTGAAGGATGAACTGCTTAGATAACTGTGAAGATTTTGATATTTTCAACTTCTTCGAAGCCTGTGATGCCTGAGATTTCTTCTCTGAAGATTGTGATAATTTCAACTTCTTTGAAGTTTGTGATGGTTGAGATTGTTTCTGTGAAGATTGAGATGCTTGATAAACATACTCATGATACGAAGGGTCCCTATAAACATCATACCCTACTGGTTTTTTGCCTTTCTTCTTGACCCCCCATTTGGTTTTTATTTTCTCAGGTGGTGGACACAAAGAAGTCATTGTGGGAAAGGCAAGTTCAAAAACCCTACTTTTTAATGCCCTTTTCCCAACAATATCTAGTGACCTAAACCTTTTCCATAACTCGTCTATTGCCCTACTCATATCCACCTCTGATCCATCATCTACGTCTTCCTCCAACTTACCTTCCATACTTAGTTTCTTCCAATGTACATGCACAGCATCTATTGGTATCGAGATACCACCAATTCTATATCCTGTCAACTCACAAGCACACGGTAATCCATAGGTTGTTCTAAGAGTACAACGACATATTTCCTTGTTAGTTCCTACATAATCAACCCGTGTTAACTCTTTAGCAATGCGTCTCAATACAGCTCGAGACACTGAACCCCGTAAGTTATTGTAAAACAGACCTACGTGGGCATGCTCAACTTCATAAAAACTTTTTTGAAAAGAAGCTCTAATGTTTCCCAGCTGTAACTTTAAGTTATCATTCATAGCCTCCCAACATTTGACCATGTCACCAATACTGTTCCCCAACATATACTTTAACTTCCAATGAGCAGACTCAACCCTAAAAAATAATACATATTAAAAATACAAAAATACAAAAAAAACATACAATTTAGAAATACTTAAAAAAAATATACAATTTAGAAATACTTTAAAAAAAATACATACCTATTAGTCGTCATGTTACCCAAATGTAGCACTTGATCAATCCATGCTTCAACAAATCTTTGTCTATGTGGTGTCAACCATGTGTCCTTCACATAATCAATAAATTCATTACATTCAACACACGCCTACTCAAGTAGCCTCAACCGTTGATCATACTCAATCTCATCACTAGCCCATACAACTTCAGTCCATAATTGGTCAATTGTCTCTTGCTTTTCACGAGCCACGTATTGTTTCCGTTTTGCACCAACATTTTTGTTAATATGAAATCGACATAGCAAATTGATCGACCTTGGAAACACAGTTTCAATGGCTTTCATCAAGGCAAGATCTCTATCTGTCACAATCACTTGTGGACACAAATCTTTCTTCACAAACAATTGTTTAAGCTTATCTAATACCCAACAAAATGTCTCAGTCTGCTCTGACTCAATATACGTAAATGCGACAGCAAAAGTCAACTCGGTTGATGTCATGCCAACAATTTCAAACAGCGGTTGCCTATATTTATTTGTCTTGTAAGTGCTGTCCATAACTAACACAATAGGAAAAATATTTAACAACTTAACTGAATCTGGATGAACCCAAAATATATCTCTAATAACTTCAGAGTCGTCTATTTTTCTACACCAATAAACATAACCTGCACCTTCAATAAGCTTAAACAAATGTTGTACCTCACTTCTAGGACCTCTGATCTCTTTTTCGATCGTACTCTTCTGCTTGTATATTTGTGTTATCCGAGTGACATTATCTGGATCTTGCTCTTGCAAGGAAAGCAATATATATCTAGGTGGAACCTTTCTCTTTGTCAAATCAACAACATGTTGCTTCTGATCCGCTGTCAACCTACCAACAAATGCGTGACCTTCTAATGTATCAGGCAGACCATGGTTATGAACTCCACATTTTACATCAACCTTCCATCCAGACCCATCTTTCGCCGGAGTTGACCTGATTTTAAATGGGCATCCACATTTTTTCGTTGCACTTTGGGTTCCACTACGACTATCCTTGTGTTTCCCACCTTTATCACAACCAAATATTAATTTGTTACTTCTTCCTCTCTTGCCTATTTCAATATCTGAACGAGTGATGATAACTGTTACTTTATTCTGAATTTCGATCTTTTTAATCCATCTTATCACCTCTTCACGTGTACCAAATCTTTGATTAGTTGAAAAAGCATCAGACGTATCTACACATATTTGATCTTTATCGCTTATTTGCAGAGGAATTTCTTTACCTACATAAAAAAAAAAAAAATAGAATTACGAAAATAAACCGGAAGACTTACTTGAAGTGTTCCGGTGAACAAATTAAAAAAACCGGAAGACTCACAACAAGTGTTCCGGTACACATTTCAAACAAACTGGAAGACTTGATGATAGTGTTCCGGTGACGCAAAACTAAGTCTATAAACCGGAAGTCTTTTAACAAGTCTTCTGGTACGTACTATTTAATTTACCGGAACTCTTATCAAAAGTCTTCCGGTGTGAAAATTTGCTTACCGGAAGTCATTTTGTATGTGTTCCGGAACGAGTAAAATGAGGTAAATTTTTTTATCTCTGACACACGTCTGACAATGAACAGTAACAGTAAAAAAATAATAAAATACTAAAATAATTAAAATTAACAGGGATAGAATTGGCATTTTTTTAAAAATGTAGGGGTATGGGTATAATTGTAGGGGTATGGGGTAAAATTTTCTTACTAACTCTTTTACTAAAACCCTACTATTCATAACCAAATGAGCCTAACTCAACCCATTACACTTAATATCAACACCTCCCCTTAAACCCAATAATTTCTAGCAACTATAAAAGTCTACTAAATATAATAATTTAAATAGTTTATTTTAATATCAATAATCCAATTAAAATAAATAATTAGATAAATTCAACAATTCAATTTATTTTCAAATAATAAATTAATTCACACATTTCAATTTAATCAATTAAATCAATTAATTCACATAAATTTAATAAGCCAATTAATTTATATAAACTCAATAAATTATATAAATCAAGTAATTCAAATAAATTAGATAAATCACATAAATTAATATTTCATAAAATCATTTAATAATTAATATAAATAATTAATTACTAAAAATCGGGGTGTTACACCGACGGTGTGTAATTCCTGACGATCACCTGAATCTAATTTTGACGATGGTGAAGAGTTGTTTGTTCTGTGAAGCAAGTGGGTGAGTCTGTGAAAGATGGTGCAAAGGTGTTAGGATGTTGGATTATTGGAAGGCTTAAGGGATACGGTGGTGTGTGACTGTTTGAAGGTGTTCCTATGAGATGTCAGTGATGTACCACCGTAGTGTGGAGTGGAACTTGTTGTCGACCTGGTACTTGATGCAAGCTGGATGTCGGTGATTGCATACGAGATATATGTTTCTGAGTTAGGAAAATTTAAGGAATAACTGGAAGAATTGCTTGGGATGAAGTTGTTCGACCAAGTGTTTCCCTGTGGGGTGCTCCTGTGTGGTCGGTGAAGGAGAAATATGGAAGTATGAGGTTGTGTGTTGATTATCGGCAGTTGAATAAAGTGACGATCTAGAATAAGTGTCTGCTTTCGAGGATTGAGGAATTGATGGATTAGTTAGTAGATGCATGTGTGTTTATCAAGATTGATTTGAGGTCTGGTTATCATCAGATTCGTGTTGAGCCTGATGATATTCCGAAGACAGCTTTCCGGACAAGGTATGGTGAATATGAGTATACTGTGATGTCGTTTGGTGTGTCTAACGCACCGGGTATTCATGGAGTATATGAATCAGAATTTTCTTGAGTGTTTGGATAAGTTGTGGTGGTTTCTATTGACGATATTCTGATATACTCCAAGCCTGAAGAAGAGCATGTCGAGCATTTGAGGATTGTGTTGCAAGTGTTGAAAGAGAATAAGTTGTATGCAAAGCTGTCGAAGTGTGAGTTTTGGTTGAAGGAAGTAAGTTTCCTTGGCCATGTGATTTCAAGTGGTGGTGTTGCTGTTGATCCTTCTAAGATTGACGTGGTATTACAGTGGGAGACTCCGAAGTCTGCTACTGAGATACGGAGTTTTATGGGATTAGCGGGTTACTACCGCAAGTTTATTGAAGGCTTTTCTAAGTTAGCATTACCTCTGACTCAGTTGACTCGAAAGGGTCAAACTTTTGTGTGGGATGTAGCTTGTGAAGAGAGTTTTGTGGAGTTGAAGAAGAGGTTGACTACTGCTCCAGTGTTGATTTTTCCTAATCCAAGTGAATCTTTTGTGGTGTATTGTGATGCGTCGAAGATGGCTCTTGGTGGAGTGTTGATGCAGAATGGACAGGTTGTTGCCTATGCTTCGAGACAATTGCGAGTTCATGAGAGAAATTATCCTACGCATGACTTGGAGTTGGCCGCGATGGTGTTTGTGTTGAAAATTTGGAGACATTGTCTGTTTGGCTCTAAATTTGAAGTGTTCAGTGATCATAAGAGTCTGAAGTACTTATTTAATCAGAAGGAATTGAATATGAGGCAGAGAAGGTGGTTAGAGATGTTGAAGGATTTTGATTTTGATTTGAGTTATCATCCGGGCAAAGCAAATGTAGTGGCCGATGCATTGAGCAGAAAGTCATTGCACATGTCGATGCTTATGGTGAAAGAATTGGAGTTGATTGAGCAATTCAGAGATTTGAGTTTGGTATATGAAGCGACTCCTGGCAGTGTGAAGTTAGGAATGTTGAAGTTGACTAGTAGTATTCTTGAAGAAATCAGAGTGGGACAACAACCTTATTTAAAGTTGGTTGACTTGATTTTGATTAACCAAGGTAACAGAGGTGACTTCCAAATTGACGAGAATGGTGTGATGATATTAAGAGATAGGGTGTGTGTTCCAGATGTCCCAGATATTAAGAAGAGCATTCTTGAAGAAGGACATCGAAGTAGGTTGAGTATTCATCCCGGTGCTACGAAGATGTACCAAGATTTGAAAAAGTTGTTTTGGTGGCCAAGTATGAAGAAAGAGGTTGCAGAGTTTGTTTATGCGTGTTTGGCTTGTCAGAAGTCGAAGGTTGAGCATCAGAAGCCTTTAGGTATAATGCAGCCATTGAGGATTCCAGAATGGAAATGGGATAGTATTTCCATGGATTTTATGGTGGGATTGCCGAAGGCTGCTAAGGGAAATGATTCAATTTGGGTTATCGTGGATAGATTAACTAAGTCGGCTCATTTCTTGCCGATGAAGATTAATCATTCTATGCAGAAGCTAGCTGAGATGTATATTGAGAAGATTATGAAGTTACATGGGGTACCTTCGAGTATTGTGTCAGATAGAGATCTGAGGTTTACGTCGAGGTTCTGGAAGAGTTTGCAAGATGCGTTGGGTACCAAGTTGAGGATGAGTTATGCATATCATCCGCAGACGGACGGTCAGACAGAAAGGACGATCCAATCTTTAGAGGATTTGCTGAGGACTTGTGTGTTGGATCATGGAGGATCGTGGGATATCCATTTGCCTTTGATTGAGTTCGCGTACAATAATAGTTTTCATGCTAGTATTGGAATGGCGCCCTACGAAGCTTTGTATGGGAGAAGGTGTAGGACTCCTTTGTGTTGGTATGAGTCGGGCGAGAGTGTTGTACTCGGACCTGAAATTGTGCAAGTGATGGCTGAGAAGATTAAGAAGATCCAAGAGAGGATGAAAGCTTCGCAGAGTCGTCAGAAGAGTTACCATGACAAGAGGAGGAAGGCGCTTGAATTCCAAGTGGGAGATCATGTGTTTTTTAGAGTGACGCCAGTGATTGGTGTGGGTCGAGCTTTGAAGTCTAGGAAGCTCACTCCATGTTTTGTTGGTCCATATCAGATATCGCAGAGGATAGGAGAGGTAGTCTATCGAATTGCTTTACGCCGTCACTTGCGAATTTGCATGACGTGTTCCATGTGTCTCAGATGAGGAAGTACGTTCCGGATTCGTCGCATGTGATTCAGATGGATGATGTATAAGTGAGGGATAATCTGACTGTGGAAGCATTGCCTGTGCGTGTCGATGGTCGAGAGATGAAGCAATTGCGGGGTAAAGACATAACTTTGGTGAAGATGTTGTGGGGTGGACCGGCTGGCAAAAGTTGGACTTGGGAACGTGAAGATCAGATGAGGGAGTCGTATCCGACTCTATTTCCTTTAGGTAACTTTCAAGGGCAAAAATTCTTTAAGTGGGGGAGAGTTGTAACACTCCAAATTTCATAAGAATATTTATTTGATTTATTTAAATATTATATTCGTGAATTTTGGCGAATTTTGGTGATTCGGGTTGATGTCGGTGATTTTGTGAAGTTTTGGTTATTT
Organism: Lathyrus tuberosus; assembly: GCA_022829125.1. Classification (NCBI taxonomy): domain Eukaryota; kingdom Viridiplantae; phylum Streptophyta; class Magnoliopsida; order Fabales; family Fabaceae; genus Lathyrus; species Lathyrus tuberosus. Next base: position 9,943,874 of record JALAZF010000039.1, on the reverse strand, counting down.
AATTAAATAATAGTATATATTATGAGATATAATGTATTATTATTTATTTTAAATAATATTAAAGGAATTAAGGGTAAATTGGACTTTTGAGGAGGATTAGTGAGGGTATTATGGAGAAAGCCCAATTTTGAGGCCCAAGGGTTAGGTTGAATATAAAAGGAGGATTTTGAGAATAGGGTTCATTTTTTATTAACTGTGAAAAGAAGGAAAGAAGGGAGAAAAGAAGGGAGAGCTCTGAGGAAAAGGGGAAAAGGCGAGGAATTCGTGAAGGTTTCTGCAGGATCGATAGAGAAAGCTCAGATTCGACAATCTAAGGAATGGGGAGTAATTACCTTTCATTGTTTTCATTATAGGATTCGATGTAATTGAAGTGGTTGTTTTGTGTTTGAGGGTTTATGGGATTTTTGTGACGGATTGACGATTTGAAGGTAGTTTGTGAATCGATTATTAAGGGTTGAATTTAATCGGATAAAAATAGACCTTTAGGGCAGATTTCCCAGTTGTTGTAGTTTTAACCTTGTGGTGAAAGATCTATGGAGTTTATGGGGAGCTTGAGAGTTTTAAAGGTTTAGGGAAATTAAGGCTTCCCGTAGTGTCCTGAATCGACCTAACAGACGTAGGTTTTAGGCCTTTAAATTATGTGATATATTAGAACTGTTCTGGGATGTTTTTGGGGAAATCTGAGGTTGAAGTCGCAAGGGTTTTGGGGCTGGAATGCTACTGAATGCGTAGCAGCGATTTCCTGCAATCGCAGGTTCGCAAAGCGAGTGAAAGCTTCACAAGGCGAATGTTTGCCAAAGTTCGCAAAGCGAACGGCGCAGCGAATGCGCGATAACCGTCTGGGGATTCTGATGAATGCTGGGAAGTAACTGTGATGCTCGCAAAGCGAATGTCCCAGCGAAGGGCTTCGCAAAGAGAATAGAGGCAGCGAGAAGAGGCAGAAGGGGAAACTTTGTGGTTTTGTGTGGGAGTTGAGGGATTCGCTGGAGTTCACAAGGCGAACCTCCCAGCGAACGAGTTCGCACAACAAACTCAGTAGCGAACCCTGCTGTTCGCGAAGTTTTGTTATGATTTCTGTGTTGTTCTGATGTTTTTGGTACTGTGATGTTTCAGATGTTTTACCATGATGTTAGTGACGTTAATGATGATTATGACGTGATGATTTCGTGATGTTTTGGCGAGTAATTGATGATATGAATTTCATGAGAATATTGATGATTATGAACTGTGTATATTTGATGTATGATGAATACTTGACGATATGAATTACTATAATGTATATTGATGATCATGAGCTGTTTATGTATGATGTATGATGATTAAGTGACGATATGAATTACTATGACGTATATTGATGATCATGAGCTGTTTATGTATGATGTATGATGATAAGATGATGACACATGATGTTTTGATGAATAAATGACGACATAACGAACATGATGTTTTGATGAATGATGATGCCCATTATGATGTTTACCTTGATGATGATGATTAGTGATGTTGTGTATCATACATTGATATGCATACTCTGTGACGATGCTTCATTCCCATTGTGCGGATATGAGGTAATTATAACGTGCTCCGGTTCTAAATGCGGGATCGATCCTATTGACGGGGATCTTTTGAGGGTTGATGGCCTAGTGTCCATCTATTATGACGATTGGTACCACATGCATGAGTCTTGTTGTGCATTTGCATTTAATTGGCATTGCTGTATTTTATGATGTTGTTCGTGATTTTGATGTTTCCTTGTGATGACCCTGAAGATGTTGTATATGAAGATAATGCCATTTTATGTATATCTTGTTTTATAATGATTATTATGAATTGTGATTACTCACCCTGCCTGTTTGAATGTTGCCTCCACGTGGGTAACGTGCAGGTGATCAGGTTTAGCCGTGGATGCTTTGAGGACCTTGAAGTTTATTTGCTTTTGGTCGATTTAGAGGGTCTTGCTCTGATAGTGTAACATCGGGTTGGGGTCCTTTGTGTCGAACTATGTTTTCCCCTTATTTTGTTGTCATTTGATGATATGGTTTTATATGTTGAAAAACCTTTTTGGATTATTACGATGTGTGTTGAAAACCTTTTAATTGAGAAATTTGAGTTCCGCTGCCATGTGAGGTCTTTTGAGTTATTTTGAGGAAAAATCCCTTTGTTTACAGGGCAAGTGTATTATTTTGATTTAACTGTGAAATGTGCACCCTTTGAGGGAATTTTTATGTTTTACTCTGATAATTGAGTGTTTCTGCTGCAATATTTGTGGGGGTAGAAAAGGATGTTACAGGAGAAGGCGGCCAGACCTGCTGAGAATGAAACCGGGGAGGATAAGCTGCTGACCTCTCGGGCTGAACTGATATCGAGGAGGATAAGCTGCTGACCTCTCGGGCTGAACACATTTTAGTTTTTCTTTTGCCTATTTTGTTAGGCCTGTGTGCCACTTTTTGTAATGACTTTTGCCCGCCCTGTGCACTAGGGGCTTGCAACATTTTGTATGTACTTTGAACAATGGGCTTCTGCCCGACATAATGCTTTGTCTTTTATTTATCTGTGTGTGATGTTTGTATGTTTGATGATATATCTATTTCGTTTTTATCTAAGTAATTGGGGGTTTCGCTCGACTTTGTTGATCCTCGACAATGCAGGGAGCTGGTCGAGTGGTCGGAGCTATGTATCGACCTTCAACGAGGCTAAGAGCTCGATCGAGGTCTTAACTTTGTGGCGTGGGCTTCCCATCGCGAGCTGGGTGCCCGACCAAACTAGTACGGCAACGGTGGAGCTCGGTTGAGGTGTCCCCGTCGGATCAATAGTCCTCGCGCACACACAGCGTAGGCCTTTGTCTTTTTGTCTCGAGGAGAGTCGAACTTGTACCTTAGTGCGCCCTTGTAGTCGCGACGCGAATGGGTCGCGGGCAGTGTTTAACTGTAATATTGTTTAAACTTTTCAGCATTCCTTGGTCGAGCAAGTTCCTCCCCGTGTAGATTTTCGAGGTAGTAGGCTCCTGTCCCCGTTTTCGCGCGGACGCGGTATGGGCCCTCCCAGTTCGTGGCGAGCTTATCTTCTCGCGAATCTTTCTAGTTCCTTCGTAGGACGAGGGTGCCTACCTGAAAATTACGTTTAATAACTTTGCTGTTATAGCATAGAGTTATCTTCTGCTTGAGTGAGGCTTCGCGGAGGGACGCACCCGACCTTATCTCTTCGACGAAGTCGAGCTCTTCCCAGAGGGCCTCATCGTTCGTCTCCTTGTCGGGGGGAGACTCCGTTCTTCTCGAAGGTTCCCTTATTTCCACATGGATCACCGCCTCAGTTTCGTAGGTCAAACAAAAGGGGGTCTCCCCGGTAGTGGAGTGCGAGGTTGTTCTATAGGCCTAGAGGAGGCTGTGTAGCTCCTCAACCCATCTTTTCTTGGCATCGCTCAGTCTCCGTTTCAGACCTCGTAGGATCACCCTATTCGCGGCTTCAGCCTGGCCGTTAGTTTGTGGGTGCTCGACCGATGTGAAGTGTTGCTTCGTGCCCAGCTTCGCGACGAAGTTCTGAAAGTTCTTATCAGTGAATTATGTCCCGTTGTCGGTGACAATTTCCTGGGGCACGCCAAACCGGGCTAGTATGTTCCTCTTGTAGAAACGTAGTATGTTGTGGGTCGTGATTTTGGTCAGGGCTTCAGCTTCGATCCACTTCGTGAAATAATCAACGCCGACGATCAGGTACTTGTTTTGGTACGATCCTATGACGAAGGGCCCGAGGATATCCATCCCACACCATGCAAACGACCATTGGGACGATAGCGTTTTGAGCTCACTGGGTGGGGCCAGGTGCATGTCCCCGTGTCGCTGGCATCTGTCGCACTTCTTGACGTGTTCCTTGGTATCCTGCTGCATGGTGGGCCAGTAGTACCCAGCTCGTAACGCTTTACGGGCTAGTAATCGTCCGCCGAGGTGTTGTGCATTGATCCCCTCATAGATCCTCTAGAGTATGCTGGGGACCTTGGACTCCTTAACACACCTGAGAAGAGGGATTAAGAAGTTGCGTCGATATAATTTGTCTTCGACGATTGTATATGAGCAGGCACGTCGCCTAACAACTCCGGGGTCTTTAGGGTCGTCGGGTAGCTTGCCCGTGCTGAGGTACTCGTACACAGGGGTCATCCAACTATGGCTATCTCCAATGGCGTTCACGTCAGCCGCAGGGACGGTTTTCTCGATGCTCGGACGAGAGAGCACCTCTTGAATGACGGATTTGTTCCCGCCTTTCTTGTTTGTGCTTGCGAGTTTCAATAGAACGTCCGCTCGAGTATTGTGTTCGCGCGGGATGTGATTCACTTCCGCCGAGGATAACTTTTTCATCGTTTCCTTCACCAGAGCCAAGTATTTGATGAGGCTGTCGTTCTTGGCTTGGTATTCTCCTCGTACCTGGGAGGCCACGAGCTGGGAGTCGGTGAATATTTTGACCTCTTTGGTGCTGAGGTCCTCAGCTAGGCGTAATCCGGCGAGGAAGGCCTCGTACTCGGCCTGATTGTTCGATGTCGGGAAAGACAATGAGAGGGAGACTTCGAACAGGATTCGTTGGCCGTTTTCAAGGATGATGCATGTTCTGCTGCCTGTCGAGCTGGATGCCCCGTCGACGTAGATCGTCCACTTTTGGGATCTGTTGGTCAACGGCTCTAGGAAGGTCATTTCTGCTACGAAGTCGGCCAGTACCTGAGCTTTCAGGGCCTTCCTTCCCTCATATTGGATGTCGAACTCAGCGAGTTCGAGCGACCACCTGAGCATCCTCCCCACCATGTTTGGCCGGCCGAGGAGTTATCGCACGGGTTACTCGGTCCTCACCACGATCGTGTGGGCCAAGAAGTAGTGTCGCAGTCTCCTGGTCGCGGTGACGAGAGCCAGAGCGACCTTTTCGATCTGCTGGTACCTAAGTTTCGGGCCTTGGAGGGCTTTGGTGGTGAAGTAAATCAGCTTTTTCCTGTCGGGGGTTTCCCGAATTAAGACCGCGCTGACTGCTTCACTCGTGATGGCGAGGTACAGGAATAACGTCTCCCCGCCCTCTGGTCGCGAGAGAACCGGGGGGTTGTGAAATGACTTGTCTAAGGTGGAGGAACGCTTGCTCGCATTCCTCGGTCTATTGGAACGTGGCTTTCTGGCGTAGAAGCTTGAAAAATGGGAGTGCGTACTATGCGGATTGGGCCACAAAGCGGGAAAGCGAGGTCAGCATCCCGTTCAGCGATTGTATCGACTTCTTCGAGTTCGGGGTTAGAATCTCGGAGAATGCCCTGCACTTGTCGGGGTTTGCCTCGATTCCTCGCTCCGTGAGGTAGAAACCGAGAAACTTGCCCACCCGGACGCCGAAGGTGCATTTGTCGGGGTTGAACCTCATCCTGCATTTCCTCGCTGTGTCAAAGACCTTTGTGGGATAGGCAGTGTGGTCGACTTCTTCTGCGGATTTGACGATCATATCGTCCATGTAGACCTCGAGCATGTCTCCAATCTCTCCCTGGAAGACTTTGTTCATCATCCGCTAGTAGGTCACGTCGGCGTTCTACAGGCCGAAGGGCATTACGTTGTAGTAGTAGTTGCCCGACTCAGTCATGAAGGCAGTGTGCTGCTTGTCGGCCTTGGGCATGGGGATTTGATTGTACTCCGAGTAGGCGTCCATGAAGGACAATAGTTTGAAACCTGCAGAATTATCGATCAGCTGGTCGATGTTAGGCAATGGATAAGAATCTTTCAGGCACTCCCGGTTATGATCGGTATAGTCAACGCACATCCTCCATTTTCCATTATTTTTCTTGACAAGTACAACATTGGACAGCCAGGTTGTGTACCTGGCCTCCGAAATAAAATTTGCCTCTAAGAGGTCTTTTACAGCTTTTTCAACAGCCTCCGCTTTCTCGGGAGACTGCCTACGCCTACATTGCACTATAGCCCCAGCGGTTAGATCTACAATGAGATGATGACAAGCCACCTCTGGGTCGAGGCCGGGCATCTCTTGAACTTTCTTTTCTCTTGGTTCTTCTCTTCTTCTCCACTCTTCTTCTTTCCTCTAAACTTTCCTCCTTTCCAACTTTTTCTCTCTTTCTATCCTTCTACTCTTATCAAACCCTAACAATTTATCTTAAAACAATTGGGCTTATCTCAACTCATTCCCACTTACTATTCATACACCACAATAAGCCCGACTAATTAATCTAACAATTCTACATTATTCCACCAAATAGAATAAATCAAATAAATTACTTAATTCAATAAATCACACATTTCAATTAAATCAATTAACTCATATAAATTAAATAAATCAATTAATTTAAATAAGTCCAATAAATCAATTAATCCAAATAATTCAATAAATCACACATTTCAATTAAATTATTAAACAATATAAATTAAATAAACCAATTAATTTATATAAATCCAATAATTCATATAAATCAAACAATTCATATAAATTCAATAAATCAAATAATTCATTTAAATCGAATATTTCAAATAAATCGAATAAATCACATAAATCAATTAATTCATAAAATCACTCAACTAATTAATGTAAATAAATAATTACTAAAATTAGGGTGTTACATAAACAATCAGATTGATTATTGGTCTAGCAAACATGAACAATTGGCACACATGTCAGATGGATGTGAAATGTGCATTCCTGAATGGCTCCTTAGACGAAGAAGTTTATGTTTCACAACCAGCTGGGTTTGTGAATCAAGGCGAAGAAAGAAAGGTGTACAAGCCGCATAAAGCCCTGTATGGACTTAAGCAAGCTCCAAGAGCTTGGAAAAGAAGATCGACAACTTTCTAAGGGAGAAAAAATTTGTGAATTGCACAACTGAGCATGAAGTGCATGTAAGGAGAAGCAATAGTGAATTGCTTATACTATGTCTCTATGTTGATGACCAGTTGATAACAGGAAGTTGCAAGAAGGAGATCGAAGATTTCAAACATGACCTAAGTGAGGAGTTTAAAATGTCAGACTTGAGAAATCTCTCATATTTCCTTGGCATCGAATTCTACAAGACTGATAGAGGTTTGATGATGCACCAAAGAAGATATGCAGGCGAAACACTCAAGAGATTTTAGATGTAAGATTGCAATCCAACTTTGACTCCAGTTGAGACCTGATTGCAATTGTCGAAAGATTCAAATTCAGATGATGTTGACCCAACCCAATATAGAAGACTTATTGGGTCACTTCGATACCTTTGTCACACAAGGCCTGACTTAGCATACAGTGTGGGTAATGTAAGTAGATTCATGCAAAAGCCAAAGGTATCACACCTAACAGCGGCGAACATGATACTGAGGTATCTGAAAGGAACTCTCGACTATGACATTTTGTTTCCTGCAACTGATGAAGAAAAAGAATGCAAGTTAGTGGGATACACTGACTCAAGTTGGTGTAATGATGCTGAGGATAGAAAATCCACAGCTGGCTATGTGTTTATGTTAAGTGGTGCACCAGTTGCTTGGAGTTCGAGAAAGGAGCCAGTAGTGGCATTGTCGTCATGCGAAGCTGAATACATAGCTATTTCTCTCTTTGCATGTCAAACAACATGGATGGTGAACTTGGTCGAAGATATTACAGGGAAGAGTCATGGAGCAATTACCATGAAGATCGACAGCATGTCAGCTATAAACCTGGCGAAGAATCCAATAGCACATAGACGAAGCAAACACGCCAAAATGAGGTTCCATTATTTTCGAGAGCAGGTAGCATAAGGGAAGATGAACTTGGAACACTGCAGAACTGAGAATCACATTGCAGACATCATGACGAAGGGAGTGTAGGTCGAAGCGTTCAAGAAGCTAAGGTTTATGATGAATATAGACAGCTTAGACACAATGAATTAGGTGGTGTGTTGAGTTGTAATTCCTTGTGTCAAAGCAGTGTAGCTCGACAGAAACAAGGATTAGTCGAATTAGCCTAATATCTATGTGTCGAGTGTGTCGAGTTGTATTAGTGTGTCGAAGTGTCGAAGCAGGTTGCAACACACAGGATTTCGACTTAGGTCTCTTTTAGTAATGTTAACTATTTTGGGCTTTTATAGTTTTGGGCTTTGGCTTGAGGTGCAAGCTAACCTAAATTTATAAATAGGGAGAAACTCTTATTTTGTAAATAATTCAATTCAGAACTTGTAATCACTTACAGTTGCAATATTAACAAGGTTTCCACAGTTTGTGGGCAAAGAGAAACTCTGTAGAAAATATTCATCTTCTTCAACGCTATTTTTCTTTCTTTCTCAACATTTTCTTTTCAATGCGTGAGTGAAATAATCTTGAGATCAAGATTGAGTGACTTTCTCCATAGGTTATGGTTGAATTCCAACATACATGCTTCATAAGAAGACAAAAATAATTCTTTGATAATATTATAACTACCATATTATATTTATTTATTTATTTAAGAGTCTCTAAAATATAAACAAACATGTCATATAATTTTTTGTCACATAACTACATAAATCTTTAGTATTAGTAATAATCAATTAGTTTAATGACATGGAATATGATATTTACAAAAACTCATTTTTATATGCAATACGAATTAAAATCATGAATTATATGAAATATTATACTTATACCTGCATGATGAGAAGAATAATAGTTTTATTTTTCTTTAGAATTGAGTTACACATAAAGCTCTCATTTCCAAAAAGAAAATGGTCTATAATAGCATTTTCCAAGAAAGTGCTACTAAAGAAAAGAATAATATATAACTCTTTTGCATAAAATGCTATTAAGTACTAGACTAACAATAGCGTTTTTTTTTTTTAAAACTACTATTAAATACCATAAAAAGAAAGGCAACATCAATGTGTATACATACTCTATATTCGTGCTTTTTGAGAAAAATTGTTAAAACGAGGATTTTTAATAGTGCTTAAAAAGAGCTATAATATGTGGTTAACCTATAATAGCGAGAGCTTTAATAGCTCTTAGAAGCGCTTTTGAAGGTAAAAAAACATAATTGAAAGTCCTTTTTGGTGTAGTGATTGTCGCTATATGTTATTATCCTTGTTGTTGTTGTGCAATTTGAGGACAAAGGATGAAAAACCGGAGATTTGGTTTAAACTTCATTGCAGAAAACACAGTTTCTGTTCTGGTTTAGGGTAATTGACGTCACCCTAATGACACCTTGGTCGTCAACGATGTGAATGCGCTGACGGGTAGACCGTCCTGTTCCCCAGGCACGTTTAGTTAGAATGGTCGTTACAGGTGTGACGTGTGAGATGATGTGAAAGGTGACGGGCATCACCTTTCTGATGGGTAACCCGTCACGTTTCTAGAATGAACGTCATTTTCTCATTGGCTTAGAATTGACTCCTTATTCTGATTTTTGATGTGCTGTTATGTTTTGGCTATTGTTTAGTCGCTGTTTGGAAATACATGTTGTTGTTTATAATGTTATGATTGAATTGATTCACTTGTGTTGTATGGAATATGTTGTGTGCATACCGATGATAATTCATGGTGATCATTTTTGTGAGGTTGCATGTTATGGTGAACCATACATCATTATTTACGGTATTCGATCTAGTTTTTGATGTGCTCTGGTCCAATGGTATGGATTTAGGATCGAGTTACTAGTTTTAATGGGGAATTAGTGAAGCGTTGCTTATGGTGATAACAACAAATTTTAGTGTGCTCTGGTCCGATCGTGAGGATTCAAAAGCAAGTAGCCGATTTCATGTGGGAATTGGTGAAGCGTTACCTATGGTGATGGTAATAATTTGGCGTGCTCTAGTTCTATGGTAGGGATTCAGGAGCGAGATGGACACAAGTTGTTCATATATGGTACCACATTCATTGTTAAGTCTTGGTGTTTAGTACATTTGAATTCATTATTTGCACATGTATGAAATAATTATATTGATGTTGGTGATTGATGATACTTTGGTATGTATGCAAATGAATTATATTGAATACTTATTGATGTTTATTTAGGCTACCCTTGCATAATTTTGCACCATTATATATTATGATCATATTTTCACCCCTTTGTTGTTTACGTGGTTCTGTGCTCCTTCTTGGGATACATATGAGTATCTAAATGAGTAGCTGCTTAGAGGCTGAAGGATGACGTAAAGGTTGTTCTTCCTTTTCATGTTTTGTGCGTTATTTAGTATTTCGTTGCTCTGATTTGTAACATTTTGCGGGTGAACATTTTGTTTGATTTTGTTACTTTGTGCGATGTTGTTGATGTTAAAGGCATTTTGTCATGACCATGTTTTGTGTCATAAGACTTATTTATCTGTTGAATTATTTCTATTCATTGATTTCGTTGCGATGATCCTATGTTAAGGCAAACATGTGATGGGAGATGTTTAATTTAATGCGTATTTTGAATAAATCGTGTTACGGAGCAGATTTTTGTTGTGTTTAAGTGACACCCTATGTGAGTATTTGTTTTATTACTGCATTATTTCGCATCTCGAGGTCTATGGTGTTATAGTTCAAGGTTTCTAATACAATAGATACGAGACTGACTTACAAGGTTACCAACACTCAAGTTAGTACAAGAGTGAAAAGTAAAAATTGGATGGACAATGATTTGAATACTTGAAAAAATGACGTGATCACTTCTTTAAATAAGGGAGTTAGTTGATACTCAAACACGTACGAGAGGGCGTGAGATGCGTCCAGTAGTTAGATATATCTAAAAGACTATGATGGGATTCACGGGAGAGCTCAAAAACTTGGTGAAAAAAATGAAACTAACATCTTTTGCATCGAAGTTGGTCATTTACCACAATTGAACTTATATGATGTTGGACCTTATGTGCGGTCATACATGGTATCAAAATATAAATATAAATAAATAAATAAATAAATAAATAAATAAATATATATATATATATATATATATATATATATATATATATATATATATATATATATATATATATATATATATATATATATATATATATATAAGGAGTTAAATTTATTACACTTAAAAAATGAATTAAATTACTAAATCGTTAAATTGAAATGTATTATTAAGAAGATCAAATCTATAATTTTTTTATAAAATTTAAAAATGATTTAATATTCTATCATATTAATTTATTTATTTTTTTAATACATTATTAAAAATAGGGTTAATACCCCTTTTGCCCCATGCCATATGAGCGAAATCCCAAAAACAACCCTGTAAAAAAAAAAAAGATTTCATCCTTGTAATTTGTAGATTCCCTCATTTTGGCCCCTGAGTAGATTCGGTCAACAAAATTAGTGATGTGACACTGCTTTGTTGGCTTTTTTATTTTTTATTTAATTTATTATTATGTGGAAATGCCACGTGGACTTCTTTTAATTTATTATTAGTGAAGCGTTGCTTATGGTGATAACAACAAATTTTAGTGTGTTCTGGTCCGATCATGAGGATTCAAAAGCAAGTAGCCGATTTCATGTGGGAATTGGTGAAGCGTTACCTATGGTGATGGTAACGATTTGGCATGCTCTAGTTCTATGGCAGGGATTCAGGAGCGAGATGGACACGAGTTGTTCATATATTGTACCACATACATTGTTAAGTCTTGGTGTTTAGTACATTTGAATTCATTATTTGCACATGTATGAAATAATTATATTGATGTTGGTGATTGATGATACTTTGGTATGTATGCAAATGAATTATATTTAATACTTATTGATGTTTATTTAGGCTACCCTTGCATAATTTTGCACCATTATATATTATGATCATATTTTCACCCCTTTGTTGTTTACGTGGTTCTGTGCTCCTTCTTGGGATACATATGAGTATCTAAATGAGTAGCTGCTTAGAGGCTGAAGGATGACGTAAAGGTTGTTCTTCCTTTTCCTGTTTTGTGCGTTATTTAGTATTTCGTTGCTCTGATCTGTAACATTTTGCTGGTGAACATTTTGTTTGATTTTGTTACTTTGTGCGATGTTGTTGATGTTGAAGGCATTTTGTCATGACCATGTTTTGTGTCATGAGACTTATTTATCTGTTGAATTATTTCTATTCATTGATTTCGTTGCGATGAGCCTATGTTAAGGCAAACATGTGATGAGAGATGTTTAATTTAATGCGTGTTTTGAATAACTCGTGTTACGGAGCAGATTTTTGTTGTGCTTAAGTGACACACTATTAAAATATATCAAAATTGTTTAAAATTTTAAATATCTAATCATGATATTATTAAGTAATTAAAGATTTAAGTTAATTTAATTTAGTTTTACACATAATTATTAAAAATGTAAGTATCTTTAAATTTTAATAATTATGTATAAAAACTATACTACTTCCCACTATATAATAGCATGTGTAATTAATGCTGTTAAAATGGACCACTGGTCGATTCTGGTGGGTATATGTTTTTTAGGATTGAGTAGGGCTGGAAATGAGTCGAGTCGAGTCGAACTCGCCTTAGCTTAGTTCGACTCGTTAAGAATTAGCCGAGTTCGAGTTCGAGTTCGAGTTTATCACGAACTTTTTTTTCAGCTCAAACTTGACTCGTTAAGAATTGGCCGAGTTCGAGTTCGAGTTCAAGTTCATCACGAATTTTTTTTTCAGGTCAAACTCGACTTGTTAGAAGTTCACGAATATCTCTGTTCAACTCGTTAGGTTTATCTTGTTGGGTTCAACTCACTTATTTCACATACTTAAAAGTAATTTTTTAAAGTCTATTTTTTATATATTTATTTGACATTTTAAATTAATATTTTTTAAATAAAAAATATAGAAATAAAATAAAAGTTATAAGATTGGAATTTATACGATGTTAATTTTATTTGTATAATTATTCGTTGAAATATTTTACTCACTTGAGAATATAAATTATCAATTAAAACCGTTAGATTAAAAGAAAATATGAGACTAAGATTTAGAACAAATCATTAAAACTACTCTTAAAGACAATATAATCTATCTCATATATAATCGAATTGCCTCATGAACCTAACGAGTCGAACTATGTATAGTTCAAGTTCAGATCATTTAGTTAACGAACTTAGTTTTTAGCTCATATTCAGCTCATTTAGTTCATGAACCTAGTTCAACGATTTAATTTTCGAATCGAATTTCGAACTATTTTCGAGTTGGTTTGGTTCATTGTCAGCCCTAGGATTGAGTAAAAAATTCCATTTTTAATATAGGTTCGAAAGTTACTATCCGAGTCCGGCCTTAGATAGACTTTGGACTACTCGATCTTAAACGAATTTTTTTAAATAAAAAATAAAAATAAAAATATCATAATATTTATTATAAATAAAATTAAAAATTATATTATTTTAAATATAATACTTTTCTAAGTACTATATCATCTTTTATAAATACTATAATATATTTGTAAATACAATACACATTTAAATTGTATAAAATAATACTCAAATATTTAAATAAGAAAAAGTAATAGAATAAAAAGTGCTGATTATATTAATATATAATATTTAAAAAAGAAATATTTAATAGAATAAAGATAAAATTTTGTGAGATAAAAAAAATCAATGTGTTATTTTGAAGTAAGACAATATAAATATTAATATAAATTTTAAAATTTATAGTAATGTGAGCCTAATGGATTATCCACGGCCCATATGAAATAATTCTAATTGATAGCGAACTTTTTAAGATTGAGTTTATATATATATATATATATATATATATATATATATATATATATATATATATATATATATAAACTCTAATTTTACGGCTCAAACTTTATGATTTTTCGAATTTAGCGGACTCTTCATATGTGCTAGTCTATTTTAACCACTTAATGCTCTTGTCATTAGAATTTTAATAATTATGTATAAAAACTATACTACTTCCCACTATATTATAGCATCTGTAATGTTATTTTCAATAGAGAGAGAAAATGCACTGTGGTAGTATATGTAATGTTCTTTTCAATAGAGAGAAAAAATGCAGTGTGGAAGTATAGTGGGAAGTAGTAGTATATTTTAATTGGGGTCAATTGATTAAAATATTTAATAATTAGTTTTTAAAAAGTAGAATTAATGGTGTTTGGGTTCATGCACTAGATTTTACATTACCTACACCCATCCCAGGTTTCATTACTTAATTTACTTTGGTGCGTTTGTTACGATAATATTTCTTATTTCAAAACCTTGAAATAAATTCTATTAAAAATTCAAGAAAAGTGTTACTCATAATTTTAAAAAAAATCCTCAATATATTTGTGAGATATTGGATCGAACTCTAGTTTTAGCATGTCGTCGAACTCCGCTCACATGTTATTGTTGAAGACCTACATGCTGTAGTCGAACTATGTTCTAGTATGTAGGAGATCGAATTGGGCCTTGTTTTATAGATATAATTGTTTAAGTTGGCTTGTACCCTAAGTTAGCTTGTAATGGGTAATTGTTAAAAAAACCCATTAGTTTAGTATGTTAGGTTTATTATAAATAGCATACTAGTCTCTCTTCCTAAGTGTGACAAAATCTTATTAGGTTGAGAGAAGTTAATTGTTGGTATTCACTTGTAATTTTTGAACCCTATTGAGAAAGTGAATAGTAAAACAGATTTAACTAATTCTCTATTCTTCTTCCTCTTTTTCTCTTCCTTTGTGAACCCTAATAGGGTTTCAGTTGTTTTTCCTTGTTATCCCTAACACTTGCATGTTTCTTGTCCATAAAGAAACCCTTAATATTTTGTTTTCGGTATCGTTTTTCACAACAAATTGGTGCGGTGAGCATGGAGAAGTGCCTTCAATAAAGTATGAGATTGAAAAGTTCACCGGAGTGAACGATTTCGGTCTGTGGCGCTTGAAGATGAAAGTTCTACTGGTTCAGCATGGTTGTTTGGAAGCGTTGAAGGGAGAGGCAGTCATGGATGTTGTGTTAACGGTAAAAGAAAAGACGGTCATGATAGAGAAATCCCACAATGCAATATTGTTGAGCCTTGGTGATAAGGTTCTTCGACAGGTATCAAAGGAGACTACGACATTAAGGTTATGGTTAAAACTTGAAAGTTTGTACATTACCAAAACTCTGGTGAATCGACTCTACCTGAAGCAAGCTTTGTATTCATTCAAGATGAGTGAAGACAAAGTTTTGGCTGAGCAGTTGGATATGTTCAACAAGCTGATTCTTGATCTTGAAAATATTGATGTGAAGATCGATGACGAAGATCAAGCACTGTTGTTGTTGTATGCTTTGCCCAGAACATATGCTCAATTCAAAGAAATTATCTTGTATGGAAGGGAGTTCCTGAGCTTTGAAGAAGTTCAATCAACCCTGTATTCTAAGGACCTGAACGAACAAAAAGAGCTTAAACCTTCGACGGTTGGTGAAGGTTTGGTCGTTAAGGGAAAATTCTTACGAAAAGATGGTAAGTTCGACAAGAAGAAAGGTAAAAGCCAGCAAAAGTCTTATAGTGGTGAAACATCTGGCATTCGATGCTATCATTGTAAGAAGGAGGGTCGCACAAGAAATGTGTGCCCTGAACGCCTGAAAGATCATAGAGGTAAGGATAATGGCAACGCAACCATTGTTCAAGATGACTTCAACTCATCTGATGTCCTTGTGGTTTCAAGCAGCGACTCAAGAAAAGAGTGGATTATGGATTCAGGTTGGACTTGGCACATGAATCCAAATAGAGAATTGTTTGAGGAGCTATGTGAACAAGATGGTGGATCGATGCTGCTGGGAAACAACAAAGCTTGCAAAATTGCAGGTATTGGATCTATGAGATTCAAGTTCCATGATGAGTCAATAAGGTTATTGACTGAAGTCAGGTATGTACCTGATTTGAAGAGAAATTTCGTTTCTCTTGGTGAATTTGACAGAAAGGGATATGTTTTTCAAGGAGAGAAAAGTATCCTAAGAGTCATGAAGGGGTTGAAGGAAGTCTTGAGAGGCATGAAGAAACAAGGCTTGTATACCCTTGAGGATGAAGTTGTAAGTGGTTCGACAAATGTTGCATCCCCGAAACCTTTGTCGAAGACAGAAATTTGGCACATGAGATTGGGCCATGTCAGTGAAAGGGGTCTGGTCGAATTGGGGAAACAAAATATGCTCGGAGGAGACAAAGTCGAAAAGCTGAAATTTTGTGAACCCTGTGTACTTGGAAAATCTTGCAAAGTGAAGTTCAACAAAGGCAAACAAAGAACTCATGGATCCCTTGATTACATACATGCTGATCTTTGGGGGCCTGCAAGGTGTCCATCATATTCAGAGGCAAGGTATTTTCTATCCATAGTCGATGATTATTTCAGAAAGTTGTGGGTATTCATCCAGAAGACTAGGGATGAGACTTTTGAGAATTTCAAAGGTTGGAAGACTCTGGTCGAAAATCAGACTAGCAGAAAGGTTAAGAGGTTGAGAACCGACAATGACCTTGAATTTTGCAATGAGGCGTTCGACAACTTGTGTGCATCCTCAGGTATTGCAAGGCACAAAACTACTGCAGGTACTCCACAACAAAATGGTTTGGCAGAGAGGTTTAATTGAACTATTTTGGAAAGAGTTAGATGCATGTTGAATAGTGTTGGGTTAAAGAAGGTGTTTTGGGCGGAGGCTGTTTCGATAGTAACTTATCTGATAAATAGATGTCCCTCGACTGCCTTGGGAATGAAGACACCTGAAGAATTTTGGTCGGGACATCCACCTAGTCTCGATAGACTGAGAGTATTTGGCTGTGTGGCCTACGCTCACATTAGGCAAGACAAGGTCGAACCTAGAGCTCTGAAATGCATGTTCATGGGATACCCTGAAGGAGTCAAAGCTTATAGGCTATGGTGCCTAGAGCCGGGTCACAAGAGGTGTATCACCAGTCGAGATGTAGTTTTCAATGAAGCTGAGATGACTTTCAAGAAAACTGATGATACTGACGAAGAGCTGGAACAAGGAGAGATTCCTATTGAGCTGGAGCATGTTGATGCTGAATTGCATATCCCAGATGAAGTCAAAGAAGAAGCAGAAGATGTTGTCGAAGATGAGGAGACTGATAATGACTACCTGCTAGCAAGAGACAGGTCGAGGATGTAACACCCCAAATTTATTAGAATATTTATTTAATTTATTTAAATATAATATTTGTGAATTTTCGATGAATTTTGGTGGTTTGTGTCGATGTCAGTATTTGGGTGGAGTTTTGGTTATTTTAATTAAATAATAGTATATAATATGAATATATTAGTATTATTATTAATTTAAAATAATGTTAGAGGAATTAAGGGCAAGTTGGACTTTTGAGGAGAATTAGTGAGGGTAAATTGGGGAAAGCCCATTTTAGAAGCCCAAGGGTTTAACAAAAAGGAATTGGAAAGAAATAGGATTAATTTTGGTTGGAACGTGAAAATAAGGAGAAAGTGCAGAGCTCTGAGGAAAAAGGGAAAGGCGAGGATTCGCGAAGGCTTCC
The DNA here is from genome assembly GCA_022829125.1 of Lathyrus tuberosus. Classification (NCBI taxonomy): domain Eukaryota; kingdom Viridiplantae; phylum Streptophyta; class Magnoliopsida; order Fabales; family Fabaceae; genus Lathyrus; species Lathyrus tuberosus. The sequence continues at coordinate 9,926,513 of JALAZF010000039.1, read as the reverse complement.
AAAGAATCAGTAGAGAAAACTCCGGAACGACAATCTAAGGTATGAGGAGTATTGCCTTTCATTATTTTCAATATAGGAAGTGATGTGTTTAAAGTGGATTTTTGAGGTTTTTGGGGGTTTTGGGGTTTTTGAAGGGTTTGTGAGTTTATTGATGATTTAGAGGTATTTCTGAGGATCGATGATGGATTATTAAGGGTTGAATTGATTCGGGTAAAAATAAGCCTTCGAGGCAAAACCTTCTTTGATGATATGTGAGATCTTGTATGAGAAAGGGATTTATGGGGTTTATGGGAATCTTGAGAATTTGTGAAGGTTTAGGTATTTCGAGTTAGAAGAAAGAAATTAACCGACCTAATAGACGTAGGTTTTATGCCTTTGATTGCCTTGATGTTTCAGGACTGTTTTGGGAGTGTTTTGGGGTGAATTGAGGTTGGAATCGTAAAGGTTTTTAGGGCTGGGATGCTACTGATGCATAGCAGCAATAGCAGAAACCGCAGGTTCGCAAAGCGAACCATTCCTTCGCAAGGCGAACATTCGCCCATGTTCGCAAAGCGAGCAGCGCAGCGAATGTGCGATGAGTGTGTGATGGTACTGAGAGGACTCTGGGAGGTGACTTTTGAGGCTCGCAAGGCGAGCGTCCCAGCAAAGGGCTTCACCTAGCGAATAGAGACAGCAAGGAGATGCAGAAGGGGGAACCCTCTGGTTTTTGTATGGGGATAGGGATTTGCTGGCAGCTTCACAAAGCGAACGCCAAAGCGAATAGGTTCGCAAGGCGAACTCAGTAGCGAACTCCTGCTGTTCGCGAAATTTATTTTATGATGCTGTGCTATTTTGATGTTTGACGCTGTGATTTTTCTGATGGCTTACTTCGATGTTACTGATGATTATGAGATGATGATTTGTGATGTTTTGATGAATATATGATGACATTATTAACATGAAGTTTTGTTGAATGATGATGCACATAATGATATTTTGATGATGATGATTATTGATGTTGTGTATCATGCATTCATAGCATATTCTGGTGATGATGTTAGGACTTTGGTCCAGTGATGAAGATGTTAGACTTTGGTCTATTGTGGCTTTCATCCCATTGTGCGGATGTGAAGTGGTTTATGACGTGCTCCGGTTCTTGTGTGGAACTGATCCTAATGACGGGGATCTTTGGAGGGTGATGGCCTAAGTGTCCATCGATTGTGACGATTGGTACCACAAGCATGAGTCTTGTTGTGCATTGCATTTATGTGGCATATTGTTGTGATTTATGATGTCGTGCTTTGATGTTTGCCTGTGATGACTCTGATGATGCTGTGTATGATGATGATGTCATTTTTATGCATATCCTATTTTATATTGATTATAATGAATTGTATTACTCACCCTGCCTGTTTGAATGTTGCCTCCGTATGGGTAACGTGCAGGTGATCAAGATTAGATGTGGATGCTTTTGAGGACTTTTGAAGTTATTTGCATTTTGGTCGATGTAGAGGGTCTTGCTCTGATAGTGTAACATCAGGTTGGGTCGTTGAGTCGAACCATGTTGAGTTTTATTTGGCTGTTATTTTATTGATTATTTGATGACTATGGTTTATTTTAATAAACCCTTTTGTGGGATTTTTGTGGTTATGGTGGTTCTGCTGCCCTTTGAAGGCATTTTTGAGTTATTTTGAGGAAAACCCGTTGTTTACGGAGCAGCTTTTGTTGATTTGATTTTATTGAGAAATGTGCACCCTTTGAGGTGATGCTGATTTATTTAATGATTTTAGGTTTAATCCGCTGCGATATTTTTGGGGTAGAAAAGGGTGTTACATTAGTGGTATCAGAGGAGGTTGGTCCGCCCGGCCAGGTTTTTACGTGATGTCAGTCCCCTGTCGGTCGATAAGTGTGTGTACACTGTCGATGTTTTAGTTCTTCTAACCTTGTTGGTGGTGTGCAGGATGGCTGGAAGAAATGATCGTGCCATTGCTGATGCTTTGGAATCAGTTGCTAATGTGGTGGCGCAACTCAATTCGAATGGTGGAGTCCCATATGAGTTTCGTGCTTTGGGGGAGTTCAAGAGGAACAATTCGCTGGAGTTTGAGGGTACTCACGATCCAACAAGTGCACATAAGTGGTTGAAGGTGATTGAGAAGATCTTCCAAGGGATAGGATGTGCTGACGCGCAGCAGGTTCAGTTTGGAACTCATATGCTGTCAGAGGAGGCTGAGGATTGGTGGGATAACACTCGTCAGAGACTGGAAGATGTTGGCACTATGATAACCTGGGCTGTGTTCAAGCAGGAATTTCTGGGAAAGTATTATCCAGAGGATGCTCGTGGTAAGAGAGAGGTTGAATTCCTTAAGCTGAAGCAAGGAGACATGACTGTTGCAGAGTATGCTGCGAAGTTCGAGAAGCTGGTGAAGTTATGTCCCCACTACAACCGTGCTGATGCTGAGATGTCCAAGTGCCTCAAGTTCGAGAATGGGCTGAGACCAGAGATTAAGCAGGGTATTGGGTATCAACAGATCTGCAGGTATATTGAGTTGGTGGACAAAAGCAGAATCTATGATGAGGATAACCGAGCTCGATCTGCTTACTACAAGCAGTTGAGTGAGAAGAAAGGGCAGTATAGGGGGAAACCTTATACAACTTCAACTGACAAAGGGAAACATAAGGCTTCAGATGGGAAAAAGATAAGTGGGGGAGCAGCTCCCGCTTCTGGGGAGTGTTATAGGTGTGGCGAGCAAGGTCACCGTGCTGATGTTTGTACTAATAGTGTGTTGAGGTGCTACAAGTGTAGTAAGAAGGGTCATAGAGCTACTGATTGCAAGGATGAGGGTCTAACTTGTTTCAATTATGGTGAGAAGGGTCACATCAGTACCAAGTGTCAGAAACCGAAGAAGACGGCTACTGCTACTCAGACCAGTGGCAGAGTGTTTGCTTTGAGTGGTGCAGAAGTGTTAGAGAAGGACAACCTGATTCAAGGTACTTGTTTTATTAGTGATGTTGAGTTGGTTGCTATGATTGATACTGGTGCTACTCATTCTTTTATCTCGCTTGAATGTGCTAATAGATTGGGTTTAAAGTTGTCTAATATGAATGGTAGTATGCTAATAGAGACTCCTGCTAATGGTTTTATTACTACTACTTTTGTGTGTTTGAGATGTCCTTTAACTATTTTTGGGAAGAGTTTTGTGATGGATTTGGTGTGTTTACCCTTGCACCAAATCGATGTAATCCTTGGAATGAACTGGTTGGAGTTCAACCACGTTTATATCAATTGTTATACTAAGACTGTGGAGTTTCCTAAGTTTGGTGATAGTGGAGAGTTAATGTTCTTGTCTGCTAGGCAAGTAGACGAGCTTATGGAAGACGAAGCCTTGGCGTTTGCAATGTTTGCATCATTGTAGATTGATCGTGAAGCTACAAGTTTCGACTTACCTGTTGTATGTGAATTTCCAGAGGTGTTTCCAGATGGCATCAGTGATTTGCCTCCAGAACGTGAAGTAGAGTTTGCAGTGGACTTAGTACCAGGTACGAGTCTAGTGTCAATGGCTCCTTACCGGATGTCAGCTTCTGGGTTAAGTGAATTGAAGAAACAGCTAGAAGAATTGCTCGAGAAGAGGTTTGTTCGACCAAGTGTTTCTCCGTGGGGTGCTCATGTGTTGTTAGTGAAGAAGAAGGACGGAAGTATGAGGTTGTGTGTTGATTATCGGCAGTTGAATAAAGTGACTATCAAGAATAAGTATCCACTTCCAAGAATCGGCGACTTGATGGATCAGTTAGTAGGTGCCTGCGTGTTTCGCAAGATTGATTTTAGGTCGGGCTACCATCAGATTCGTGTTAAACCTGATGACATTCCGAAGACCGCTTTCAGAACGAGGTATGGTCACTATGAATACACTGTGATGCCTTTTGGTGTGTCCAATGCACCTAGTGTGTTCATGGAGTATATGAATCGTATTTTTCATGAGTATTTGGACCAGCTTGTGGTGGTTTTCATTGATGATATTCTCATATATTCTAAGTCTGAAGAAGAGCATGTTGAGCATTTGAGAACTGTGTTGCAAGTATTGAAGGAGAAGAAGTTGTATGCCAAGCTGTCGAAGTGTGAGTTTTGGTTGAAGGAAGTGAGTTTCCTTGGCCATGTGATTTCAGGTGGTGGAATTGTTGTAGATCCTTCCAAGATTGATGATGTGTTACAGTGGGAGACTCTGAAGTCTGCTACTGAGATACGAAGTTTTCTGGGATTGGTGGGTTATTACCGCAAGTTTATCGAGGGTTTTTCTAAGTTGGCATTACCTTTGACCCAGTTGACTCGAAAGGGTCAAGCTTTTGTGTGGGATGTAGCTTGTGAAGAGAGTTTTGTGGAATTGAAGAAGAGATTAACGACCGCTCCAATGCTGATTTTGCCTAATCCGAGCGAATCTTTTGTGGTGTATTGTGATGCGTCGAAGATGGGTCTTGGTGGAGTATTGATGCAGAATGGAAAAGTTGTTGCCTATGCTTCGATACAATTGCGAGTTCATGAGAGGAATTATCCTACGCATGACTTGGAATTGGCCGCCGTAGTGTTTGTGCTGAAAATTTGGAGACATTATTTGTTTGGCTCTAAGTTTGAAGTGTTCAGTGATCATAAAAGTCTGAAGTACTTATTTGATCAGAAAGAATTGAATATGAGGCAGAGAAGGTGGTTAGAGCTGTTGAAGGATTTTGATTTGAGTTATCATCCGGGCAAAGCAAATGTAGTGGCTGATGCATTGAGCAGGACGTCATTGTATATGTCGATGCTTATGGTGAAAAAATTGGAATTAATTGAGCAATTCAGAGATTTGAGTTTGGTATGTGAAGAGACTCCTGACAGTGTGAAGTTGGGAATGTTGAAGTTGACTAGTGGCATTCTGGAAGAGATCAGAGTGGGATAACAATCTGACTTAAAGTTAGTTGACCAGTTGACTTTGATCAACCAAGGTAACGGAGGAGAATTCTGAATTGACGAGAATGGTGTGATGATGTTCAGAGACAGGGTGTATGTTCCAGATGTCCCATATATTAAGAAGAGCATACTTGAAGAAGGACACTGAAGTAGGTTGATTATTTATCCCGGTGCTACGAAGATGTACCAGGATTTGAAATAGTTGTTTTGGTGGCCAGGTATGAAGAAGGATGTTGCGAAGTTTGTTTATGCGTGTTTGACTTGTCAGAAGTCAAAGATTGAGCATCAAAAACCTTTAGGTACGATGCAGCCGTTGAACATTCCAGAATGGAAATAGGATAGTATTTCCATGGATTTTGTGTCGGGATTGCCGAGGACTGCTAAGGGAAACAATTCCATTTGGGTGATTGTGGATAGATTGACTAAATCGGCTCATTTCTTGCTGATGAAGATTAATCATTCTATGCAGAAGTTAGCCCAGATGTACATTGAGGAGATTGTGAAGTTGCATGGGATACCTTCGAGTATTATGTCGGATAGAGATCCGAGATTTACATCGAGGTTCTAGAAGAGTTTGCAAGATGCGTTGGGTACTAAGTTAAGGATGAGTTCTGCGTATCATCTGCAGACGGACGGTCAGACAGAAAGGACTATCCAATCTTTAGACGATTTGCTGAGGACTTGTGTGTTGGATCATGGAGGATTTTGGGATAGCCATTTGCCGTTGATCGAGTTCACGTACAATAACAGTTTTCATGCTAGTATTGGAATGGTGCCCTATGAAGCTTTGTATGGGAGGAGGTGTAGGACTCCTTTGTGTTGGTATGAGTCAGGCGAGAGTGCTATACTCGGACCTGAGATTGTGCAAGAGATGACCGAGAAGATTAAGATGATCCAAGAAAGGATGAGAGCGTCGTAGAGTCACCAGAAGAGCTACCATGATAAGAGAAGGAAGACACTTGAATTCCAAGAGGGAGATCACGTGTTTTTGAGGGTGACGCCAGTGACTGGTGTGGGTCGAGCTTTGAAGTCTAAGAAGCTCACTCAATGTTTTGTTGGTCTGTATCAAATCTCGCAGAGGCTATGAGAGGTAGCCTATTGAATTGCTTTACCGCCGTCACTTGCGAATTTGCATGACATGTTCCATGTGTCTCAGTTGAGGAAGTATATTCTGGATCCGTCGCATGTGATTCAGATGGATGATGTGCAAGTGAGGGATAATCTGACAGTGGAAGTTTTACCTGTGCGGATTGACGGTCGAGAAATGAAGCAACTGCGGGGTAAAGACATAACTTTGGTGAAGTTGTTGTGGGGCGGACCAGCTGGCGAAAGTTGGACTTCAGAACGCGAATATCAGATGAGGGAGTCGTATCCGACTCTATTTCTTTGAGGTAATTTTCGAGGGCGAAAATTTTGTAAGTGGGGGAGAGTTGTAACACCCCAAATTTATTAGAATATTTATTTAATTTATTTAAATATAATATTTGTGAATTTTCGGTGAATTTTGGTGGTTTATGTCGATGTCAGTATTTTGGTGGAGTTTTGGTTATTTTAATTAATTAATAGTATATAATATGAATATACTAGTATTATTATTAATTTAAAATAATGTTAGAGGAATTAAGGGTAAGATGGACTTTTGAGGAAAATTAGTGAGGGTAAATTGGGGAAAGCCCATTTTGGAAGCCCAAGGGTTTAACAAAAAGGAATTGGAAAGGAATAAGATTCATTTTGGTTTGAATGTGAAAATAAGGAGAAAGTGCAGAGCTCTGAGGAAAAAGGGGAAGGCGAGGATTCGTGAAGGCTTCCAAAGAATCAGTAGAGAAAACTCCGGAACGACAATCTAAGGTATGGGGAGTATTGCCTTTCATTGTTTTCAATATAGGAAGTGATGTGTTTAAAGTGGATTTTTGAGGTTTTTGAAGGGTTTATGAGTTTATTGATGATTTAGAGGTATTTCTGAGGATAGATGATGGATTATTGAGGGTTGAATTGATTCGGGTAAAAATAAGCCTTCGAGGCAAAACCTTCTTTGATGATATGTGTGATCTTGTATGAGAAAGGGATTTATGGGGTTTATGGGAATCTTGAGAATATTGAGAATTTGTGAAGGTTTAGATATTTCGAGTTAGAATAGAGAAATTAACCGACCTAATAGACGTAGGTTTTATGCCTTTGATTGCCTTGATGTTTCAGGACTGTTTTGGGAGTGTTTTGGGGTGAATTGAGGTTGGAATCGTAAAGGTTTTTGGGGCTGGGATGCTACTGGTGCGTAGCAGCGATTGTAGAAACCGCAGGTTCGCAAAGCGAACCATTCCTTCACAAGGCGAACATTCGCCCAGGCTCGCAAAGCGAGCAGCGCAACGAATGTACGATGAGTGTGTGATGGTACTGAGAGGACTCTGGGAGGTGACTTTTGGGGCTCGCAAGGCGAACGTCCCAGCGAATAAAGGCAGCGAGGAGAGGCAGAAGAGGGAACTCTCTAGTTTTTGTATGGGGATGGGGATTCGCTGGCAGCTTTGCAAAGCGAACGCCAAAGCGAATAGGTTAGCATGGCGAACTCAGTAGCGAACTCCTGGTGTTCGCGAAATTTGTTTTATGATGCTGTGCTGTTTTGATGTTTGACGCTGTGATTTTTCTGATGGTTTACTGTGATGTTACTGATGATTATGAGATGATGATTTATGATGTTTTGATGAATATATGATGACATGATTAACATGAAGTTTTGATGAATGATGATGCACATAATGATATTTTGATGATGATGATTATTGATGTTGTGTATCATGCATTCATAGCATCTTCTGGTGATGATGTTAGGACTTCGGTCCAGTGATGATGATGTTAGACTTCGGTCTATTGTGGCTTCTATCCCATTGTGCGGATGTGGAGTGATTTATGACGTGCTCCGGTTCTTGTGTGGAACCGATCCTAATGACGGGGATCTTTGGAGGGTGATGGCTTAAATGTCCATCGATTGTGACGATTGGTACCACATGCATGAGTCTTGTTGTGCATTGCATTTATGTGGCATATTGTTGTGATTTATGATGTTGTGCTTTGATGTTCGCCTGTGATGACTCTGATGATGCTGTATATGATGATGACGCCATTTTTATGCATATCCTATTTTATATTGATTATAATGAATTGTATTACTCACTCTGTCTATTTGAATGTTGCCTCCACGTGGGTAACGTGCAGGTGATCAGGATTAGCTGTGGATGATTTTGAGGACTTTTGAAGTTATTTGCATTTTGGTCGATGTAGAGGGTCTTGCTCTGATAGTGTAACATCGGGGTTGGGTCGTTGAGTCGAACCATGTTGAGTTTTATTTGGCTGTTATTTTATTGATTATTTGATGGCTATGGTTTATTCTAATAAACCATTTTGTGGGATTTTTGTGATTATGGTGGTTCTGCTGCCCTTTGAAGGCATTTTTGAGTTATTTTGAGGAAAACCCGTTGTTTACGGAGCAACTTTTGTTGATTTGATTTTATTGAGAAATGTGCACCCTTTGAGGTGATGCTGATTTATTTAATGATTTTATGTTTAATCCGTTGTGATATTTTTGGTGTAGAAAAGGGTGTTATAGAGGAGAGTCATCAAGCCATCTCAGAGACTTGGGTATGCAGATCTTATAGCTTATGCCTTAATCTCTGCAAGTGAGGTTCTCGACGAAGAACCTAGAGACTATATGGAAGTTATGAGGAGTCGAAACAAGACTGAATGGCTGAAGGCAATGGATGATGAGATGAAATCTCTTCATGATAAAAACACATGGGAACTGATCAAGAAACCTGTTGGAGCCAGGTTAGTCAGCTGTAAATGGATTTTCAAAGTTAAGAAAGGAATCGAAGGAGTGGCATCGAAGAGATACAAGGCAAGATTGGTCGCTAGGGGGTTCACTCAGAAAGAAGGTGTCAACTTCAATGATGTGTTCTCTCCTGTTGTGAAGCACAGGTCCATTCGAATGTTGCTTGCCACGGTGGCACAATTCGGTCTTGAACTGGAACAGATGGATGTGAAGACTGCGTTCTTGTATGGTGATCTAGATGAAACAATCCTGATGAGGCAACCTGAAGGGTATGTTGAAAAGGGGAAGGAAGATTATGTGTGCAAGCTGAAGAGATCTTTATATGGATTGAAACAATCTCCTCGACAGTGGAATAGGAGATTCGACAAGTTCATGGCACACATAAGTTTCGTTAGAAGTCAGTTCGACCACTGTGTTTACTTCAAATTTTGACCTGGTAATTCATTTGTTATTTTGTTGCTTTATGTGGATGATATTCTAATAGCAAGCAACAATGTTGAAGATGTAATGAGGGTGAAGGTTGAACTCAATAATGAGTTCGACATGAAGGATCTGGGAGCTGCGTCCAGGATTCTTGGGATTGACATCCGAAGAGATAAAAACAGTCGAAATTATGCTTATCTCAAGAGGCATACCTACGAAAGATTCTCGAAAAGTATGGTATGTCGAATTCAAAGCCTGTTGTGACTCCGACAAACCCTCAATTCAAGCTGAGTATAGATCAGTGCCCCAGTACTGATGTCAAAATAGCTTATATGAATAGCATTCCATATGTTAATATAGTGGGTTCTTTGATGTATGATATGGTCTATACTAGACCTGACATAACATATGCAGTAAGTCTTGTAAGCAGGTACATGGCGAATCCTGGAAAGGCTCACTAGCAAGCATTGAAGTGGATTCTAAGGTACATAAATGGGTCTCTGAATAGAGTCTTAATTTATGGTGGAGCCTTTGGTGAAGATAGTAAAGCAGGAATCGAAAGATAATGTCGACTCTGATTATGCAGGTTGTATGGATTCCAGAAAATCTATTTCTGGATATGTGTTCATTATGTTTGGGACAACAATCAGTTGGAAAGCAACATTTCAGTAGGTTGTTGCCTTATCAACCACTGAAGTGGAATATATTGCCATAACTGAAGCTGTGAAGGAAGCATTGTGGCTTGAAGGTTTTGCAAAGGAGCTAAAACTTCAAGGTCCAGTTATCACTGTTAAATGTGATAGTCAAAGTGCAATACACCTGTCGAAGAATTCAGCCTATCATGAGCGAACCAAACACATTGATGTGAGGCTGCATTTCGCCAGAGGGGTAATCGAGCGTGGAGAAGTCCAAGTGCTAAAGGTTTCGACAAATCATAATGTTGTTGATATGATCACCAAGACGTTGCCCAGTTGCAAGTTTTTCCACTGTATGCAGTTGATAAAGCTGCATGAAGAAAGCTAGTTATTTCTTGAGGATATAGAGTTAGATCCAAGGTGGAGATTTCTGAGATATTGGATCGAACTCTAGTTTTAGCATGCCGTCGAAGTCCACTCACATGCTGTTGTCGAAGACCTACGTGCTGTAGTCGAATTGTGTTCTAGTATGTAGGAGATCGAATTGGGTCTTGTTTTATGGATCCAATTGTTTAAGTTAGCTTGTACCCTAAGTTGGCTTGTAATGATTAATTGTTAAAAAGCCAATTAGTTTAGTATGTTATGAATGCTGGATCAGATCCTGTAGAATCAGGCCGCCAAGTGCGTCAGGGATGCTGGTCGTATGGAGAGGAGAGGGGTGTACCTGCAAGGCACTCCGACGCTCAAGTAAGAAAGGGTCAGAGAAAAGGAGCAAGTACAAAGTATGAATTCTTAGGGTGAATATTGGATACCTGACCCTCTCAAGCGAGAGCATTTATATAGAGCCCCCATCGCATGGCCAACGGTCCTATTTTCGGGGGAAAATAACCGTTTTCCCCAAAGAATAGGTAACTGCCCAAACTAGCCGTTATGTAGGGCAGGGTGCCCGAAACTAGCCGTTATGTCGGGCATAAACACAGTTCCGGGCACCTGTCCTTTGCTGCCCGGGCAGCGAGAAAGCCGTGCGTAATGGGCATCAACGCCGGGGAGGAACGTTGCATTCCTTGCCTGGTTGGAGGGGCAGAAAGGTCACTTTTACCCCTCTGTGGATTGGACTTAGGCAATTTGGGCCGCTCTGGAGCAGAGGCGGATTGGGCCAATTCTAGCTGTTGGTCCAGTCCAGAACAGGAGCCCCCCAAGTCGTTGCTCCCGAGCGTGTGAGTGATGACTTAAGGACTGCTCGTTGCTCTGGGGAGCTAGCATAGAGTCGTCGTTTGAAGACGAAGAGGGTTGTCTCAGAGTGCTCGTGACCCCAGGTGTTCGCGAGATTCTTGGTCGTGACCTTATTGCCCGGTATTCGGGGAGATCAAGTGTCAGACAGAATTGGAAACGTTGGGTTGCCACGTGTGCCTCGAGCTCCATGTAGCAGTTAATAGGCAATGATGGCTAGTAGGTAGTCATTATGGCCTACGGGCGCGTGTGTGCACGTGCCCCTTTGTATAAAAGGGGGAAGATTGTCCCATTTTGCACTTTTTCTTTCTGATTCCTCTTCGCCTCTTCTAAGCTTTTGCCTGTCACCATCTTCAGTGCTTCCGACCACCACGTCAAGCTTCGAGCAACCTCTTTCTTCTACTTAAATCAAGTAAGTTTTCTGATCTGGGACTTGTTTTACTCCTTTTCGTTGTTAGTGGTAGATTTGCATGAGGTTAGGGCTAGTTTAGAGGACGAAATGTGTGATTTTCCGGCGATTGTTGGTGGTGGACGGTGGTTATACCATTTTCACGCTTCTAACATGTTGCCGGACCTGTTAGTGCGTTTGGTGAGGAGGGTGGTTCACGGCGAGGTTGCATGTGTGACCACCGCGTTTGTTCATCTTTTGATAGAACCATGAGTTTTCCGGTGGATCGTTTCCAGATTCCGGTGAAGCTTCGCGATTTCCGGTGGAGCTTCAACGGAACTGGGTGAGAGCGCGGGGAAGCTCCTCGTTCTGGGATAACAGTCTCGAGCGTCTCCTCGTGGGGAGGTTCCAGCTTTCCCTTTGATGTTAGGGCTTAGGCCGGGGATGTTGTCCTCAGCCCTTTGCGCGCCCTTTCACTTGGCTTAGCAGTGGAAGGGTGGATTTGATTTACTGTCGAATTCACTGTCTTCTCTGCTTTTCAGGTGATCGTAATGGCGACGGGGCCAGACAAAGAAGTTATTCTAGATACGTCTGAGGAGGAAACCGGCTCCGAGGAGAGGAGCAACTCGACGGCTTCGAGCTCGGCGACATCGAGTTCCTCGAGCAATGTCGGGGAGGAGGAAGAGCTGGACGTCATGAAGGAAGACGTCGAAGGGTTCTTCGCGGAAGAGTGGGAGGTGGCCGAACCTTTTGAGCACATATCCACGTTTGCAAAGTCCTTGGTAGACGTCTTCATGGAGGTAGGACCGGCAGGAGAGTGGAGGGTGCACTTTCCTTCTTTAGACCATCGGGTCTGCACGAACTTCGGGGACCGCTTCACAATGTATGAGTACGCCTTCAAAGAGCTGGGCCTGAGGCTACCTTTTACCGATTTCCAGCGGTCAGTGTTCGAGCATCTGAGGTTGGCCCCTACATAACTGCACCCTAACTCGCTGGCCTTCATCCGGGCTTTCGAGTTGGTGTGCGAGCATCTTTCCTTGGGGGTCACTCTCCCTCTGTTCTTCATTGTTTTCCATCTACAAAGGCAGTTGGCGGGGAAGAAGTATGGCTGGGTTTCTCTGAAGCAGCCTCGCAAGCTGTTCAAACCGTTTTCAGAGTCAATCCGGACATTCAAGGAGCGGTACTTCGTCATTGAGCCCGTGTCTGAGGTTGTCCAGGACAGTACGTACGTCTGGGAGATTGAGGTTGACGAGGATGGAAACGAGCTGCATAACGAGGAGGGGAAGTACATTGGGCGGAGGCTCTACAGGTTCCCCATCCACTGGGCACCCGACCATTTTGCCAAGAGGCCCAGCGACTACCTTTTTCAGCCGAGCGAGCTGCGCGGGCAAGATGTCGTGGCTTACGAGGCACTGGAGAAGTGGGTTAACTCCTTCAGCCTTGCTGAGTGTTTCACGAGCAAGGGCGATCCGATCTTCGAGGAAGATGGGAGTCAGAGGGTCGAGCGTCGGTTTATCAATGTTAAGGCACTGCTGGAGTGTAAGACTCCTGCGGATGCTGAGAAACTGCTCGGTAGTTTTTAGTTATTTAGATTTTGTTCATGTTATCTCTTTTCTTCGTATCTAACATGCTCGTGTTTTGTTTGTGCAGGTGAGATGCCTCAGGCTCATGATCGGGTTGTGAGGAATGCTCTGGCGAGGAACAAAGCTGGAACGGCTCCTCCGAAATCTCGGTTCGCCGGTACTCGTGCTCCTCCTCCCGTTCAAGCTGCTGCGGGGACCTCCACTTCTCCAACTCCTGCTCCCCGAGGATCTCCCCTGACGCTGGCCGGGCGACCCAAGCGGCCAAGGACTGTTGATGCCGTGGACCTTACTCGAGTAGCGGAGAAGGGGAAGTTCGAACTTCCTCCTTGCATCTTCGATAGGAGGTTTTTTTAGGGCAACTCTCTGGTCGTTCCCCGGGCAAAATCTCTTTGCTTGGAAGGCATGGACCGCCCGAGCAAGAGGGCGCTGGTGGCCCAAGACGCTTCAGCCTTGGTCCGGATGCTGGAGATGGCGGCAGTTTATGCTGAAGGGGACTCTACAACTGAGTCCGAACTCAACGCTGCCCGTGCTTCCGTGACATCCCTTAAGGAGGAAGTCAAGGGTGCCGACGAGGCTCAGAAGAAGGCGGAAGAGGAAGCGGCCAGGCTAAAAGAGGAGAACTCTAAGTTGTCAGCGGAGAAGAAAGCTGTCGAGGAGCTGATCAGGGGGCTGAGGGCGGCCAATGCCCTGGGTGCCAATGAGCCGGACGATTTGAAAGATCTGAAGACTAGGTCTGAGCTGGTTGCCCGCATCCTGCTGGCCGAAGATGATGGCATCGCCGTGGTGGAGGAGTCTTTCAGAAACGCTGTGGCTCAGCTGCGCGTGGTGAACCCTGGGCTTGAAATCTCTGCCGAGGGCACTCACTATCTTGCGCGCGTTGATGATGGTTGTATTGTCTTGCCCGACGGTCTCCTTGTCGTTACCCCCGCGGATCAGCCCGCAGAGGAGCAGGGACCCGAGCCAGCGTCAACCGAGCACGCTGATGAATGAGGAATTTGTTATTTTTTTTGATGTCGTTGTAATTTGTCCGGGCTGCATGTCGTCGTAATCATTGTAGTTTATTTTTTGGGGGGCATGGCCCCCGTTTTATGTAACAACGTACAATTTGTGGTCTTTGCGGCCACTTGTTAAATTATCACATATTTAGTTCTGTTGTTTGCATGATTTTACTTGCTTTTATTTTTGCTAAGTATCGTATTCATGCTCGCTGTGAATGTATGTCCGCCCGTGATAGGGGGTGTTTGACTTGTGTGAATATTTTTTTGGGGAGATTGCTCGTAATAGATGTGTTTGGTAGTGTGGGGAACTGGTCGAACTGCAGGGGAATGTCCTGGCGGGGAGCGGAGCTCAGGTCGCATTTGAGGCCAGAGTTCGCGGTGTAAACGTCCCATCGCGAGCTGGGGTTCTGCCAATCGTGGTACTTTGACGACGGCGATGCTCGATCAAGGACCGTTGTCGAGCACTTACCAGGCTCGTTACTGAGCGGGGTTATGCTTTAATCGTATGCGACGCTTGTACCTAGACGTGCATAGTGGTCGGTAGCTGACGTTCGTCGTTGCGACGAGTCGAACCGAGGGTTTAGCTGTAGTATTGTTTTAGCTTTTCAGCATTCCATGACCGAGCAAGTTCTTCCCCAGTGAGATGTTCTAGGTAATAGGCCCCATTTTCCGTTTTTGCCCAGACGCGATAGGGTCCTTCCCAGTTGGCTGCTAGTTTGCCTTCGCGAGAGTCTTTGTGGTTTCTTCTTAGAATAAGGCTTCCCACGTCGAACTCTCGCCGTATCACCTTGGCGTTGTGCCTGGTGGTAATTTTTTATTTTAGTGAGGCTTCGCGGAGGGCTGCTCCAGCTCTGATTTCCTCGACGAGGTCGAGCTCTTCTCTTAACGACTCGTCGTTCATCTCCTCGTCTAGGGGCGACTCTGTCCATCTAGAGGGTATGTGAACTTCGACGGGAATTACGGCCTCAGTTTCGTATGCTAGACGGAAAGGTGTTTCCCCGGTCGTTGAGTGTGGAGTTGTACGGTATGCCCAGAGTACGCTGTGCAGTTCCTCGACCCATGCCTTCTTTGTTTCGTCTAGCCTTCGCTTGAGGCCTCGAAGGGTGACTCGATTGGCTGCCTCAGCCTGCCCGTTTGTTTGAGGGTGTTCGACGTATGCGAAGTGTTGCTTCGTGCCCAGTTGGGCGACGAAGTCCTGAAACTTCCTGTCCGTGAACTGCGTCCCGTTGTCCGTTACTATCGCTTGGGGAATACCGAAACGTGCAAGGATGTTTCGTTTGTAGAAACGCAGGATGTTGAGGGCAGTTATTTTGGCTAGAGCTTCTGCTTCTATCCACTTTGTGAAATAATCTACGCCCACTATGAGGTACTTGTTCTGACTTGATCCTACCACGAATGGTCCTAGGATATCTAGGCCCCACCAGGCGAATGGCCACGGGGATGACATAGCCTTGAGCTCGTTAGGCGGAGCCAGGAGCATGTCCCCGTGCCGTTGGCATTTGTCGCATTTCTTCACGTGTTCTTTTGCGTCGTTTTGCATGGTCGGCTAGTAGTATCCTGCGCGAAGAGCCTTGCGAGCAAGGGACCCTCCTCCGAGATGTTGGACGTTGATTCCCTCGTGGATTTCGCGCAGGATGTGTGCGACCATTTCCTCCTCGACACATTTGAGCAGTGGAATGGAGAATCCCCGCCTGTATAGTTTACCTTCGACCAAGACATACGAGCAGGCTCTTCACCTGATCGTGCTGGCCTCCTTTGCGTCAGACGGGAGTTCGTATTTGGCGAGATAGTTGTAGACTGGAGTCATCCAAAAGTTGTTGTCGTCGATCACCTGCACGTCGAGTGTCGGGGAGGTCTTCTCGATGCTGGGTCGAGGAAGCACTTCCTGTATGACGGATTTGTTTCCGCCTTTCTTCTTTGTGCTGGCCAGTTTAGACAGCACGTCTGCTCGTACGTTATGTTCGCGGGGAACGTGTTTTACTTCCACTGTTGTGAATTTCGCCATTTCCTTCTTTACCAGGGCCAAGTATTCGGCCAGGTTGTCGTTTTTGGCTTGGTATTCACCTCGGACCTGGAGGGCCACGAGTTGTGAATCCGTGCAAATGACGACCTCTTGCGCGCCCAGATCCTCAGCAAGGCGTAGCCCAGCGAGGAAGGCTTCGTACTCCGCCTGGTTGTTGGAGGTTGGGAAAGACAGTGTGAGTGATACCTCGATGATAATTCCTTCGCCGCTCTCCAGTATGATGCCCGCGCCGCTTCCCGCCGAGCTTGAGGCACCGTCGACGAATATGGTCCATTTACGTGCTTTGCTTGCGGGGGAGTCTGTGAATGTCATCTCCGCGACGAAATCGGCCAGAGCTTGGGCCTTGAGGGATTTTCTGCCTTCGTACTGGATGTCAAATTCGGACAGCTCCAGCGACCATTTGAGCATTCGGCCGACCATATCTGGTCGTCCGAGCAGCTGCTTTATGGGCTGGTCTGTTCGAACCACGATCGTGTGAGCCAGGAAGTAGTGTCTTAATCTTCTGGCTGCGTTGATGAGGGCCAATGCCACTTTCTCTATCTGTTGGTATCTTAACACTGATCCTTGCAACGCTTTGCTTGTGAAATAAATGGGTTTCTGCCCGTCAGGCGTCTCGCGGATGAGAGCGGCACTCACTGCTTCGGTCGCAACGGCCAGATATAAGTATAGCGTTTAGCCGTTGTCCGGTCGAGAGAGGACCGGCGGCTCTGAGAGTGCCCGTTTTAGATGGAGAAGGGCCTTGTCGCACTCCTCGGTCCATTCGAATGCTGCCTCTTTGCAGAGGAGTTTGAAGAATGGCAGGGCGTGCTGGGCGGACTTGGCCACGAAACGAGATAATGATGCGAGCGTCCCGTTGAGGGACTGGATGGATTTTTTGGATTTGGGCGTAGGAAACTCGGAGAATGCCCGACATTTGTCGGGGTTGGCCTCGATTCCTCGCTCTGTTAAGTAGAAGCTGAGGAATTTTCCTGCCCGGACACCGAACGTGCACTTCTCCGGATTGAAACGCATTTTGTACCTCCTTGCCTGTTCGAAGACTTTTCGTAGATGGGCGGTGTGATCAGTTTCCTCGTGGGATTTTACGATCATATCGTCCATGTAGACTTCGAGCATGTCGCCTATTTATCCCCGGAACACTTTGTTCATCATTCATTGGTATGTTGCTCCGACGTTAGTCAGGCTGAAGGGCATTACATTGTAGTAATAGTTGCCTGATTCGGTCATGAAGGCCGTATATTTTTTGTCGGACATTGCCATTGGGATTTGATTGAAGCCCGAGTAGGCATCCATGAACGATAAAAGTTTAAAACCAGCGGAATTATCAACAAGTTTATCAATATTGGGGAGGGGGTAGGCATCCTTCAAGCATGCCTTATTGAGATCAGTATAATCAATGCACATGCACCATTTTCCATTAGATTTTTTAACCAATACAACGTTGGACAGCCAAGTGGTGTACTTGGCTTCCGAAATAAATTTGGCCTCGAGGAGGTCCTTTACATCTTTTTCAGCAGCCTCCGTTTTCTCCGGAGACTGCTTCCTTCTACGTTGTGCTACAGCCTTAATGGTCGGGTCAATTGTCAGCTGGGGACAGGCGGTGGACGGATCCAAACCGGGCATTTCCGCAGCGCTCCACGCGAAGAGGTCGGCATTCTCCCTGAGGCATGCTTTGAGCTGCTTCCTCGCGATGTCAGGCAGGTCAGCTCTGATCTTCACTCCCCGTTGGGGGTCTTCGCCGAACAGAACTATCTTAAAATTGCCATTCGGGATTGGGCGCATCGGATGGGAGTTGCTGCTGGATGACGTGGACGGGCTGACTGAAGCTGCTCGTTCCTCCTGTTGGTCCTCGGGGAAGCGACTGTCGAGGTCGATAGAGTCGACCTGGGGCAGAGGCTTGGCCTCCTCGAAGCTGCTTGGCAGTGCTGGCTTGCTCGACGCTTTAGGCTTGGGCGCAATGGCGTTGAGCCCCTTTGTAGCTGCTTCAAAACACCGTCGGGCAGCTTCTATATCACCGTGGAGGGTGGTGACCATTCCTTTCGAAGTGTAATACTTCATCTTTAGGTGGAAGGTCGATGGCACTGCTACCAACTCGGCTAGAGTTGGCCTTCCGAAAATGCATTGGTAAAGTGACGGGCAGTCGATTACCAGAAATTACACCTTGATGGATCTGGCCGTTTCAGCTGCTCCGAAGGTCACAATCAGCTCGACGTAACCCCACGGCTTGGTCACATACCCGTTGAATCCCTGTAAATCGGACCCTACGTAGGGGGTAAGGTGTGATTCGTCCAGCTGAAGCGTTGAGAACAACTGGGAGTACATGATGTCGACCGAGCTGCCCTGGTTGACTAGGATTCGGCGAACGTCGAAGTTTACCATTTGGGCTCTGACGAGCAACAAAATGCTTGAGTTCGGGGAGCCGCCGAGGAGTTCCTCCCTGTAGAAGGAGATGGGGACGGAACCCTTTGGGGCCTGATCAAGCGTGGTCATTTTGCCGAGGAGTGTCCTTCTTCTTCGCGAACTGCTTCAGGTGGCCGTCCTTGATCAGTATTTCAATGGCATCCTTCAGATGGATGCAGTCCTCCGTAATATGGCTGTGACTTTTGTGGAAGCGACAGTATTTTGACTTGTCCACGTTTGATCTGTTTGGCAGTTGTTTGGGGAAGCGGACCCCGACTTGTTTGAACTCCGAATTGGCACATTCGGTCAAAATCTTCTCCCTGGAAACGGTCAGGGGAGTGTAATCATGAAAATTCCCGGAGGGCCCTTTGCTGTCACGGGAGTCGCGGGGACGGTCCTCGTGCCTTCGTTCACCCCGACGAGACATCGAGGCTTCTTCTCCTTTGGAGGCCCGGGCACTCTCCTGGCGGCGAGACGCTCGGACGTTGCTGGCCGCAATCTTCTCCTCGTACTGGATATGAGATTAGGTTTTGAGGAGGAGAGCGTCTAAGTTCCTCGGTGGCGCGAGGCCAATGGCTTTAGCGAACTCGGAGTCCGGGCGGACCCCTTGTTCGAGCAGGAACTTCTTCATCTTATCTGTCGTCGGGACCTGCACAACTTCCTTGTTGAACCTCTCGATATATGCGCGGAGAGGTTCGTCTTTCCCATGGATTATGGCTTCGAGGGAGGCCTCAGTTTTGGGATGGCGGCGAGATGCTGTGAAGTGCCGCGAGAACATCCTGCCCAGTTGTTTCCACGAGGTGATGGATTCCTCGGGCAGTTGTTTATACCATGTCATTGCTTCCTTCCGAAGCGTGGTCGGGAACAGTCTGCATTTGATGGCGCCCCGTACGCAGCGGTAGTCTAGCAGCGCATCGATGTTCTCGATGTGCTCGTCGGGGTCGGTGGTCCCGTCGTATATGCCAAGTGACGGGGGTTTCCCCAAGCCTTTTGGGAGACTGGTGGCCAAGATCTCCTGGGACAACGGGCCGCGAGGCTCGTCGTCGTCACTAGAACTGGTGTATGATGGTGACCAGACGGGATGCTCGCGTCGGCGGTTCCTTCGTGGAGAAGGTGAGCGGTTCCTTCGCGGAGAAGGTGAGCGGTTCCTTCGAGGAGAAGGTGAGCGGTTTCTTCGAGGAGAAGGTGAGCGTGCCCGTCCTTTGGACTTGATCGGAGATTCCTCGTTCCTTCGAGTCCTTTTGTGGTCATGAGCGTGCTGGTCACGCGGGAAGATCTGGTCGCGCTTTCGGGCTACGCGAGGATCGTGCTCTTTGCGCAGTCTTCGGTCGATTTCTCTCCGTGGCTGCGGGCTTTTTGATCGTCGCTGGTTCCTCCGCGTAGGAGGGGATCTTGGACGGCGAGACTCTTCCAGTGCCTCGATCCTCTCGTTTTGCTGCAGGATCAGGGTGTTAGTTTTGTTGAGTGCCTTCAGGAGGGCTGCCACGGCTGGGTCGGCGTTGGGCGGAACAAGAACGGACTAGAGGTCGAGAGACGGTTGATCGTTGTTGCGATCAGCAGGGGTAGGGGAAGGAGAAGCAGTGGCTCCATCCCTAAGGAAACGGGCATCTCGGAGGAGAGATGATTGGCCGTCAACGTCAGATTTGTTGACGGGGAGGATGGTTGATTGGAGAGCATCCTTGGAGCGATCTTGGGAGGCCATGATCGTGATGATGTTTGAGAATTGTTTTGATCTTCGGTTAAAGAAAGATGGGGAGAACAAATGTTCCCACAGACGGCGCCACTGATCGTGAGTGCTGGATCAGATCCTGTAGAATCAGGCCGCCAAGTGCGTCAGAGATGCTGGTCGTATGGAGAGGAGGGGGGTGTACCTGCAAGGCACTCCGACGCTCAAGTAAGAAAGAGTCAGAGAAAATGAGCAAGTACAAAGTATGAATTCTTAGGGTGAATATTGGATACCTTACCCTCTCAAGCGAGAGGGTTTATATAGAGCCCCCAGCGCGTGTCCAACGGTCCTATTTTCGGGGCGAAATAACCGTTTTTCCCAAAGAATAGGTAACTGCCCAAACTAGCCGTTATGCCGGGCAGGGTGCCCGAAACTAGCCGTTATGTCGGACATAAACGCAGTTCCGGGCACCTGTCATTTGCTGTTCGGGCAGCGAGAAAGCCGTGCGTAACGAGCATCAACGCCGGGGAGAAACATTGCATTCCTTGCCCGGTTGGACGGGCAGAAATGTCACTTTTACCCCTCTGTGGATTGAACTTAGGCAATTTGGGCCGCTCTGGAGCAGAGGCGGATTGGGCCAATTCTAGCCATTGGTCCAGTCCAGAATAGGTTTATTATAAATAACATACTAGTCTCTCTTCCTAAGTGTGACAAAACCTTATTAGGTTGAGAGAGATTAATTGTTGGTATTCACTTGTATTCTTTGAACTCTTGAGAAAGTGAATAGTAAAACAAATTTAACCAATTCTCTATTCTTCTTCCTCTTTTCTCTTCCTTTGTGAACCCTAATAGGGTTTCAGTTGTTTTTCCTTTGTTAACCCTAACCTTGCGTGTTTCTTGTTCATAAAGAAACCGTTAATATTTTGTTTCCGATATTGTTTTTCACAACAATATATTTACTCTCCTAATAATTTAATGAGATTAAAGATAATACACATAAATTATTTTAAACTATTATTTAATTATGTCATATAACAATTTAAAAAAAATATTTAATCGATATTTAATATTTTATAAATGAATAAATAAAAATACCATGAATAGAATTCTATTACTGCAAAATATCAACGTTTTTCTTTAACATAATTTTAGAACACCATTTTTTCAAACATGTGGATACATTTTTTTTTAGGATAATATTAATTTGTGATCTAGTGATTCAAATTAAAAAACTCATTTATAAAAAAAATTATATTGAAAAAATAATAAAAAATTAATTATATATTTTATTAAAATAAATGTACAAATTGTATTTTTTATTTAATTTTTAACTTGTGCCCAGCATTATTATTTTTTTAATAATTAAAATAAAACAATTACAAAACTGAGAACTGAAGTGCCTTATAATGCTAGTCAACGCAATCGATTTATCGGCAAAGTCGTTTTTGCAGCGGTCATC
Organism: Lathyrus tuberosus; assembly: GCA_022829125.1. NCBI lineage: Eukaryota > Viridiplantae > Streptophyta > Magnoliopsida > Fabales > Fabaceae > Lathyrus > Lathyrus tuberosus. Next base: position 9,904,973 of record JALAZF010000039.1, on the reverse strand, counting down.
GTAAAATCAAAGTCCATTTGTACTTTTTCAGACAAGACCTTCAAAGTCTCTCCTCCGTCTACCACCGTCGTGATGGGCAACCGCAGCAGCAGAGCCAAAACGAAACCCTCCTCCGATTCCCAAACCGACGCCCGTTCAAAATCAAACCCCCAAAATTCAACTCTCACTTCCTTCCCCCCTCCCAATCAACCAACCCCAACCCCCACTCATTCCTCTCCCGTCGGCCGCGTCTTAGGCCGCCCCATGGAAGACGTCCGATCCACCTACAGCTTCGGCCGCGAACTAGGTCGTGGTCAATTCGGAGTCACATATCTAGTAACTCACAGAGTCACCAAGGAACAATTCGCCTGCAAATCCATCGCGACGCGGAAGCTAATCCGCCGCGATGATTTGGACGATATCCGACGCGAAGTTCAGATCATGCATCACCTCACCGGTCACCGTAACATCGTTGAGCTTAAAGGTGCTTATGAGGATCGGCATTCAGTTAACCTCATCATGGAACTTTGTGCCGGCGGTGAACTCTTTGATAGGATTATATCGAAAGGACATTACTCCGAACGTGCTGCTTCTGAATTGTGTCGCCAGATGTTGGCCGTTGTTCACAATTGTCACACCATGGGAGTTATGCATAGGGATTTGAAACCCGAGAATTTCTTGTTCCTCAGTAAGCATGAAACTTCGCCTCTTAAAACCACTGATTTCGGTCTCTCTGTGTTTTTCAAACCCGGTTAGTTACTTTAACCTTGTTTCGATTAACAACTTTATTAATTATTTGTACTATAATTACTTATCATATAGTAGATATTTAAGTATAAACTATTTCTATATGACAAAATTTGATTTTGAATGAATTGATATTAGTTAAAAGCGAGTTAAAAGCAAAGTGATATATGTTTATATACATATTTGTAAAAATGAGTTGAACAATAAATTTGAGCATAAGTCACATTTGGAGTCAAAAACTACAAATCGGTAAGTCACATTTGGAGTCAAAAACTTCAAGTCGTAACTTCAAGTTAGCATTAATTCTATGAAAAACATCCAAATATGTCAAACTCAACTCTTAACCTCTAGAATGAATCAATTTTGTGGCACCTTCAAAATTGGAACCAAACATACAAGTTGGTTTTCTTATAAGCTATCAAGAGATTCACAAGTGTTAATGCTGGCAGACAAGCCCAAATAAGCACATGTTTGGTTTTCATCAACTGGAGTTGTGTTAGCTCGAGATCACGGCAATTTTTTGCGTCTATGTATGCAAAAGCTCTGTCTTGTAGCTACTAGGAAACCACGGAAAAGCCAGAATTGGACTTGTGTTTGAGCCTCCAAATGCAAATCCAAACAGACGCTAAGTTAATCCAAACTGACTTTCAGTGTTTTTTTACTCTACCGAGTTTGAGTTAGTTAATTAGCTAGTTCCATTTCACTGATGTTAAGTTTTTCTTTGAAACACTGATTTCAATAGTTTGTGGGCATGATTTTTGAGAACAGGAGATGTATTTAAAGATCTTGTTGGGAGTGCGTATTATGTTGCACCTGAGGTGTTGCGTAGAAGTTATGGCCCCGAAGCTGATATTTGGAGTGCTGGGGTTATTTTGTATATTCTCCTCTCTGGTGTCCCTCCCTTCTGGGCAGGTATACTTCCTTTCTTTACTGTTTTTTTTTAACACTCATACATATTATCATGTAGCTGCATGAAGTTGTTTAGTTTCATTTGTTTACTGGCTGAACTTTCTAAGTTATTTTGGACTTCAATTTAGTTAGATCTGGCATTTGTGCAAGTTCTGATTTCATGTCTTTCTTGTTTGATAACGCCTTACCTTGATTACTGACTAGTATACGGTACCTTTCTGATATTTCTCACACTTTCTTCTTATTCTTTATGTGAAGAAAATGAACAGGGTATCTTTGATGCTATTCTTCATGGACATATTGATTTCGCATCGGAACCTTGGCCTAAAATATCAAGTAATGCTAAAGATCTGATCAAGAAGATGCTGCGAGCTGACCCTAAAGAACGACTTTCAGCTGTTGAAGCCCTTAGTAAGTTTTACTCTTCTTGTAAATGCAAGTTGATTTCTTTTTACATCAAAAGGGTTTTATGCTGTATTTTGACCATGTTAACTCTGAGGATCAGCCAGGCATTGTTGATAAAATAACTCTAACCATATTATTAAATATCTGATCTTTAGAATTGATACAAAAGTGAAAGGGAGGTGAGATAGTTGGCAAGAAATAGGATATTAATTTTAAAAGAAGCTATGACTACTCGCTCAATTGATCCATGATATTGTTATAGATATGAGAGTAATATGTGTCATTCAATGGGAAAAAGAGGAGAATGGACATTTATTTTCACATACGCTCTTCAATTCCCTCTCGAATAAAGGAAAAGGTAGGTTAGGGCATATGCATCTCTGCCAAGTGCCATCTCTTCGTTATTGTAAATTTGAGGTAGATGCACCACTATTTCCCAAACAAATGCATTGTTTCTTTCAATTACTTCAATTGATATTTTCTCTCCCCTGATCTGTCTCATCTACACCGTGCTTTCGTTGTTGTCTCTCACCACAATTCCCATATTGCAGTTTTCTATTTTACCTAAATGAGTAGTATCCGTAATTTTGTTTGAGAAGTTTTCTTCTTTGAAAGTCATTGCTACCTCGCCGCATTGGCTAGCTTTCTTTCGATTAGATATTCATGTGATTGGATTATGCTACTCTTTGGTTAATTGGTATGCTCTAGGGGCATGATAACATAGTATATATACATTTCAGATCATCCTTGGATGAGAGATGATGGAGCACCCGATAAGCCTCTTGATATTGCTGTTTTAACCAGAATGAAACAATTCAGGGCAATGAACAAGCTAAAGAAAGTAGCTCTGAAGGTAAATAGTTGTTTATCGTCATTTTTGTTGATCAAGGTCTCATAATCAAGCTTTCAGATAAATACCTAGAATTACTGTTTTAGTTAAATCCTCGAGGATCAAAAATGGTACACAGTAATAGAAAGTGATAGATAGATAAATAAATAACTAAATAGCCGTTATAAAAAAGTAAATAAACTGGGAGAAGAAATCCATAACTGAACTGGAACAAAGATTAATATGTGAAAATTCTTATGTTTTTTGCAGGTTATTGCTGAAAATCTTTCTGAAGAAGAAATTATTGGCTTGAAGGAAATGTTTAAATCCATGGACACAGATAACAGTGGAACAGTCACTTTTGAAGAGTTGAAAGCTGGTCTCCCCAAACTAGGTACTAAGATATCTGAGTCTGAAGTAAGGCAGTTAATGGAAGCGGTAAGATTTCTTTTACACCATTAATTCTCTATTACAACTAACAATTGATTACAACATGTATTTATTTCTAAGCCAATAAATTAATGTTTGATTACATATCACTCTGAATATTAGTGACGAAGACACACACACAAACATATATACACTCTTTCCCTTCTTTCTATACTAGTAGTACCAGATCTTGTTGCAGAGTTATACTTTTGTATCTTAACCTCTGGAATTTAATTTTTCGTAGCTAACTCTCTGCATATGTCACGTGTAAACGTAGTGGATAAATGTATTCTCTGCAAGTTCATCTCCTGGATAGTTATCTTATCTGTATCCAAATCCTGATTTGTTATTGTAATTAACACAGTGATTAATGCTTGATGCGCTGCATTTATAGAATGCCCTAATTGTCCATTGATATTGTAGAATCATATACATACGAGAGTGCTAGGAAAATAGTTGTATACTATATTTAGACTAGAGCTGTTCAATATTGTGATTCCAAGCTTACTACTTTTCTTGATTTCACTTATGATTTTTCTTTCTCTATTCATAACATATCTAATTTGCAGGCTGATGTTGACGGAAATGGAAGCATTGATTATATTGAGTTTATAACAGCTACCATGCACTTGAATAGAATGGAAAGAGAGGACCACCTGTTCAAAGCTTTTGAACATTTTGACAAGGACAAAAGCGGGTAATCTCTTTTTTTAGGAATTTTTTTATTATCAGAATCCTCTCTTATTATAAATGAATTTGGATGTGACAGTTCATGCTATGAATTAGAAAAAGGACACAAAATTAATGAATCCCACATAATAAATGGCTGGTCTTACTATTGTCTCTTTCTCACCACACAGACATAACCTTCTCATGAGAGGACCATGATCTTTTTTTTTACCTTTTCTTTATATTTTTTTAAACATACCCGTGTTGAATCACATTTTGGACTATTTTCTTGCTTCTGGTTTCATAGGTACATTACAAAGGAAGAGTTGAAAAATGCCCTTACAAAGTATAACATGGGGGATGAGAAAACAATAAAGGAGATCATTGACGAAGTCGATTCAGACAATGTACCCTTCTTTACTTTTTCTTTTGTCTCGGGTCACATTCGTGTTCTTATTTTTAGTTATCCTAATATGAAATTGTAAATACAAGTTAAAACTCGCAAACCTCTTGCAGGATGGAAGAATTAACTATGAGGAGTTTGTAGCGATGATGAGGCAAGGCAACCCAGATTTGAACAAACATCGCAAATGATTAAGTTGACCATACATCACCTGTTTAAGCGAGTCGGGACGGCTCAAGCAGGTTCTGCTAACATGGACTGATTTGCATTGTTCACTTACGCTATTACTTTAACGAACTATTTCTGCTTCGGATTTTGCCTGCTATTTGCTCGTCGGTTGAGGGCACTTGCATGGCATGGTAGCTTGCTCTTCCATTGAGACTAAGTTATGACATTTTCTATACTTGCAATACATATTGATTGTTCATAATTTTACTAAGAGCATTGCCATTTTTACATCTGTTTTTCGACACCTATGCTCTACACCGTAGCTTTGAAATTCATTTTCAGTCTAGCACATATTCCAAGACATATAAAAAAAAGTAAAATATTTGAAATAGACTGTATGGTATGTTGATACGCTGGAGGTGTCATTTTGAGTATCATTGTAATATTTCTCTTTTACTAATTGTGTGCTTCACTAAACAATGTTGTCCTGTTGCTTAAAATTAATAACCATGACAAATTAATGATAATTTATATAATATTTTTAAATAGAAGTGATTTTTATATAACTTTAGAGATTATTATTCAGTAATTTTTAAAAAAAAGCATAAAATATTGTTACAAAATCAATGAGTTGAAAATTGAACATCTTAAAATAGATTTTCATTAAAATGGTTGGAAAAATATAGACATTATAAAATTTGATTTTCTGTCCTATTAAAGTAGTTTTCTTTAAAAACTATTCAAAGTAGTTATTTATTTTTAGCACGATAATACTTTTTTTAAGCAAAAGTGATTTAAAAAAAGAACATACACAACCATAATTAAAATATTAAAAAAGTTTTTAGGAAAATCTTAAACAAATGGACCAAATATAATAATAAAATATTTGAATAAACGGTAATCGATAGCAATGGGTTACTCAAGAATTTAACCTACCATCCCCTATTTCATATCTGACACCTCCCATATTTTTAGTATTTCAAACATATCCCTGTTTTATTTATCTAAAAAATTTATCATTTTTTAAAAAAATTTTAACTTTTTTCAACCTAAGATTTTAAAATTTCTGGTACGCGCAAATTTTAAAAATTTCTGTGTTTATATTAAAAATTTCACAAAATTCGGTATACATTATCAGAACTTTGTAAAAATTTGGTACTTTATAGCGGAAATTTGAAAATATCTGGTGAATATTATAAAGATTTTAGCACTAATATCATAAATTTTAAAAATTTCTGGCACCCAAAAATTTCGTCTGCCATTGAAATTTCTGATAACAGAACTGGAAGTTAAAAAAATACTTGCTTTGTGCGGTCCGGAACCGGCAGGGTCATCTACAGATTCGTGTAACGATTGCACTCAATTTTTTTATCACAGACAAAATATGTTTTTTATGTAACAAATTAAAATTTAATATTTTCGTTGCATTATATAATATTAATACTACATTTTTTATGTAATGTAAACGACAAATATTTGAGAGCCAAGATGAAGTATTAGTCTGGGCACAGCATATTTGCAAGCAACATGGTATTATAGTTGTGATTGTTCGTTCTGATACTGCAAATTGCTAGCGAGGTAGGAAGGATAAATTGATTATAGGTTGTGAGAGAGGAGAAAATTATAAAAGGAAAAATACATCTGAAAGTAGTAAATCTTCAGATGATATTTATAGTATGAAAGTGAAATGTCCTTTTAGCCTGAGATCTTCGCCAAGTGATATTGGTTGGAAGGTGATGGTTAGGTGTGAGTTTCGCAATCATAAACTATCTGAGGATTTAGATGACCATGACATATTGGGTCGTCTAAAAGATCATGTGAGACAATTTGTGAATGACATGACGAAGTACAACATGGCTCCACGATACATAGTTTCTGCCTTGAAAGACAAAGATCCAAAAAACCTCACTAGTGTTACCCAAGTGTATAAAGCTAGAGTTACGTACAATGCGAGCAAGATACATTCATTGACGCAAATGCAAATGTTGTTGACTCTTATTCATAAAGAAAAGTACATGCGCTGGACAAGAAATAGGGATGAATCAAATGTTGTTGCTGATATCTTTTAGACACATCCTGATTTAGTGAAGTTGATGAATATGTTTCACTTAGTGTTGATTTTTTATTGTACATACAAGACCAATAGGTAATGTGCATCTTGATCATACTTTGATACCATTTTGACATACATTGATTTATCAGATTTTTGGTTATTTGAATCGTGAACATACAGGTATCGGTTACCATTGCTTGAGATTGTTAGCATAACATCAACAAAGTTGACGTTTTCTGTAGGGTTTGCGTATTTGGAACATGACAGGAAGGAGAACTTCACATGGGCACTTGAGAAACTCAAACAGTTGTTTTCTTCCGAGAAATTGCTACTCAATGTTGTTATGACGGATCGAGAACTTGCGTTGATGAATGCAAGTCAAGTTGTGTTTCCAAATTCAACATACATGTTATGTTCGTTCCACATTACCATGAATGTTAGCATGACGTGTAAGGAGTATGTTAAATCAGAAAGACATGAACATGTCATGGATCTATGGAACAACATCATGTATGCTAATATAAAAACTGAGTATCTCGCACACTTGAAGCACTTTGCGACTGTTTGTGCTGATATACCTTTGTTTGTTAAGTATGTGAATGAAACATGGTTGACACTTTATAAAGAAAGGTTTGTGGCTGCTTGGACTAACAAAGTTACTCATTTAGGGAACACAACAATGAACAGGCACACCAACTTCTTTTCGATGTTATTACTAAGCATAATTTATCCTGTTGTCTCATTATAGGGTAATTATTGTGATTTAGAATAGAGTCTGCTCATTGGAGACTGAAAAACATGTTAACTACAAGCCGAGGAGATTTATGCCGAAGTTGGGATGCTGTGAACCCCATGCTGAAGTTGCATCTAGGTTCAATCAGAGTGTCATTTCAAAAAAGTATTGTTAACATTGAGCATCGATATAACACTTCATTCTATGCCAACTTGCACAGTTTTGTTTCAAGGCGGTGTATACAACACATAGGGAAAAAGCTAGAAATGGTAAAATTTATTGGTACAAACAAGGATATTTGTGGTTGCTTCATTAGACCTACACATGAATTACCTTGTGCGTGTCAACTTGCTGGTTTTCAAATACAAGACTTGCTTGTTCCTTTAGAACCAATTCATGTTTTTTGGAAGAAATTATACATTCAAGAGCATGCTAACGACCATGACGATAATGACACAAAGTTTGATTTAAAAGCAGAATGTGAAGAGTTGAAAACATATTTCAATTCTTTGGATATTATAGGCTAGGGGGTATTGAAGAAAAAGGTTCGGGAACTAACACATCCAGCCACAACTTCTATGTGTCCACCGTTGGTGAGGTACATGCCAAATATGGGAGTTAAGAAGAGCAGAAAGAGTGAAGAGAGTGATGTGCATCGTGATCCTTCGTAGTGGGAGTATGGTGAGGGCACGCAGGGGAGTCAGACTACAAAGAGATCATGCACAAACCCAACAAGAAGTCAACTTTCTAGTATGTAGGGTCAAAGTCAACTGTCAAGTATGTCGGGTCAAAGTCAACCGTCCAATGTATCTTCTAGGCATCTTTACTTGTCTCAGTTTCCTGGTTTCTTGCATTCATACATTGATGACATTGTTGATGAGACGATGGAAATTGTGGTTTTCGGTAGGGGTGGAAAAACGGGACGTGGCCCGCCGGGCCGGCCCGCGCACCCGCCAAAAAATGGCAGGTTGGGTTGGAATTTTGGGCCCGCCGCCCACCAAAGTCCGCCCCGCCAAAACCCGCCGCCCGCGAAAGCCCGCCGCACCTATTTGTTCATCTTGTCCCACCTTAAACCCGTCATTTTTTAAGTTAATTCCAATAATTTAAATTCTTGATGGTTTTATTTTATACATTTATTTGGGAATATATGCAATAATTTTTGAAGTAAAATTTGTTTAAAAGATGCTTTATAAAAATTGTTCTAAAAAATAAGTGAAAAGTCTAATTGAAATGTAAAAACACGTCTATTAATCTATTAAAAAAAAAAAAAAAAAATTAGGCGGGCAAGCCCGCCAACCCGTCACCTTGGCGGGGCGAGCTTGATTTTAATGCCCATTTCGACTTGGAGGGCTTGCCCGCCCCACCTTTTTTTTGGCGGGCTTAAGGCGGGGTGGGGTTGGGCGGGTCGGGCGGCCCGTTTTGCCACCCCTAGTTTTCGGGCTATCGCAACTTTATACCAATATTTCAGCCATTTTGTCCACTGCTTTGGTTTGCTTCCAATAATGTGAAAGAGTGACTAAATGATATGTGCATACTTCTTCTACAGCTCCACCACCATCATGATATCATACATTCCAGTAACCTTAGGGAACCCCAATGAAATACATCGAAATGTCACCGCATATCTATGTAGAAATAGACTATTATTGCAAAGGATCCTTAGACTGAGAGTTTGATATTTGTTCCTCTGGCATACTTCACATAGGTTTGCACAACTGTTGTGTCATGCATCTCATGCAATTGTTGTGTCATGCATCTCATGCAACTGTATGCATCTCTTCCTAATAGACTAGTCCAACAATTCTCTTATAAGTCTTGAAATACCAAGAATTCCCCCAACTGTCGTGTCACGCATCTCTTCCTAATAGACTAGTCCAACAATTCTCTTATAAGTCTTGAAATACCAAGAATACCCCAACTGTTGTGTCATGCATCTCTTCCTAATAGACTAGTCCAACAATTCTCTTATAAGTCTTGAAATACCAAGAATGCCCCCAACTGTTGTGTCATGCATCTCTTCATAATAGACTAGTCCAACAATTCTCTTATAAGTCTTGAAATACCAAGAATGCCCCAACTGTTGTGTCATGCATCTCATGCAACTGTTGTGTCATGCATCTCTTCTGAATAGACTGGTCCAACAATTCTCTTAGAAGTCTTGAAATACCAAGAATGCCCCCAATTGTTGTGTCATGCATCTCATGCAAAATCTAAAGAATTCTAAGTGAATTATTTGAAAGTATAATTTTGTTGATAGAGTTTTCCCTTGTTCAAATGATAACTCTGGTGGCTATTAGTATATACTAATACATCTCGTATTATTTTCTTCAATTTCTCATCAACTCGAATTTCTTCTTTTAGTCCTCCCATGTGTTGGAAAATAATTTATTTTCTTATTTAATTCTTTCTGTTTATTTTCCTTTATTTTCTTTTATTCTCCATTAAGGAGAGAATTAAGTGTATTAATTGTATTCTCATTATATAAACCAGCATTTGACTGAGGAATAAAAATACAACAACTTTTACCTATTTCTTCCAATATGATATCGAGAGCTTTGAGTTAGGGGTTGCCGTAAAGCTTTCCACAACTATGGCGTGTAACAACAACAAGTGGTCTTCTCCATCACGGGCTTACACCGGATCCAACCATGGCGAACAACCGCAACCTGAGTCGGGCGTCTTCCGCGGTAACAACCGCAACCTGAAGCTTAGCCAGGAGAGATCACAATCGTCCTATTTAGTTAGGAGGTATTAGTCGTCGTCCGTGTTTCATGGTTGAGGTCTCCTTTTACACTCCTTCACCCATCAACGATCTTTAAAAGGATGCTTCTTCATATCCCTCATTAAGGTGGCCCTGAGTAACGCTCTCTGTAATTATCAAGTAATGTCATTTCCCTTAGTTTCTATAACTCCCATGCATTTATGGGGATATTTTGTAACCGTTCCTTTCATAAATTTAGTTTTTGTCCAACTCAAATCACTTTTCAATGCAATTTTGACTCTAATTTTTAGAAGATATATGAGTTGTATAAATCGTAGCTTCAACGCAAAATTTGATATCTCATACAAAATGAGTGTGAGCATGAGATATCATGTAAATATTTTATTATGATGATATTTTGCGTCAAAATTCTATTTATTTTGTTTTGTTTAATCTATTGGCTAAAAATGCGTGAGTATTAAAAAAAATGTGTTTGTGTTTGAATTTAATCATGACAATACATCAATATTAAAAATCTTAAAGAAAAGCATTATCAATCAATTTCATGTTCGACTTAAGTGATTAGTTTTACTACAAATTGCTTGCGAGGTAGGAAGGATAAATTGATTATAGGTTGTGAGAGAGGAGAAAATTATAAAAGGAAAATTACATCTGAAAGTAGTAAATCTTCAGATGACATTTATAATATGAAAGTGAAATGTCCCTTTAGGCTAAGATCTTCGCTAAGTGGTATTGGTTGGAAGGTGATGGTTAGGTGTGGGTTTCATAATCATAAACTATCTGAGGATTTAGATGGCCATGACATATTGGATCGTCTAAAAGATCATGCGAGACAGTTTGTGAATGACATGACGAAGTACAACATGGCTCCATGATACATAGTTTCTGCCTTGAAAGACAAAGATCCAGAAAACCTCACCAGTGTTACCCAAGTGTATAAAGCTAGAGCTACGTACAATGCAAGTAAGAGAGGTTCATTGACGCAAATGCAAATGTTGTTGATTCTTATTCATAAAGAAAAGTACATGCGCTGAACAAGAAATAGGGAAGACTCAAATGTTGTTGCTGATATCTTTTGGACACATCATAATTTAGTGAAGTTGATGAATATGTCTCACTTGGTGTTGATTTTTTATTGTACATACAAGACCAATAGGTAATGTGCATCTTGATCATACCTTGACACCATTTTGACATACTTTGATTTATCAGGTACCAGTTACCACTACTTGAGATTGTTAGCATAACGTCAACAAATTTGATGTTTTCTGTAGGGTTTGACTATTTGGAACATGATAGGGAGGAGAACTTCACATGGGCACTTGAGAAACTCAAAGAGTTGTTTTCTTACAAGAAATTGCTACCCAATGTTGTTATGACGGACTGAGAACTTGCGTTGATGAATGCAATTTAAGTTGTGTTTCCAAATTCAACACATATGTTATGTTCGTTTCACATTACCATGAACGTTAGCATGAAGTGTAAGGAGTATGTTAAATCAGAAAGACATGAACTTGTCATGGATCTATGGAACAACATCATGTATGCTAATACAAAAACTGAGTATCTCGCACACTTAAAACACTTTGCGACTGTTTGTGCTGATATACCTTTGTTTGTTAAGTATGTCAATGAAACATGGATGACACCTTAAAAAGAAAGGTTTGTGGCTGCTTGGACTAACAAAGTTACTCATTTAGGAAACACAACAACGAACAGGTACACCAACTTCTTTTCGATGTTATTACTAAGCATAATTTATCACATTGTCTCATTATAATTTAATTAGTGTGATTTAGAGTGGAATCTGCTCATTGGAGACTGAAAAACATGTTGACTACAAGCCGAGGAGATTTATGTCGGAGTTGGGATGCTGTGAACACCATGCTGAAGTTGCAGCTAGGTTCAATCAGAGCGTCGTTTCAAAAAAGTATTGTTAACATTGAGTATCGATATAACACTCCATTCTATGCCAACTTGCACGGTTTTGTTTCAAGGCGGTGTATACAACACATAGGAAAAGAGCTAGTAAGGGTAAAATTTGTTGGTACAAACAAGGATATTTGTGGTTGCTTCATTAGATATACACATGGGTTACCATGTGTGTGTCAACTTGCTGGTTTTCAAATACAAGGCTTACTTGTTCCTTTAGAACCATTTCATGTTTTTTTGGAAGAAATTACACATTCAAGTGCACGCTAACGATCATGACGATAGTGGTACAAAGTTGGATTTAAAAGCAAAATGTGAAGAGTTGAAGACATATTTCAATTCTTTGGATATTATAGGCCAGGGGGTATTGAAGAAAATGGTTCGGGAACTAACACATCCAACCACAACTTCTATGTATCCATTGCCGGTGAAGTACAAGCCAAAAAGGGGAGTTAAGAAAAGCAGAAATGGTGAAGAGAGTGATGTGCATCGTGATCCCGCATAGTGGGAGTATGGTGAGGGCTCACAGGGGAGTCAGAATACAAAGAGATTAATCACAAACCCAACAGGAAGTCAGCCTTCTAGTATGCCAGGTCAAAGTCAACTGTCAAGTATGCTAGGTCAAAGTCAACCGTCCAATGTATCTTCTAGGTATCTTTACTTGTCTCAGTTTACTGGTTTCTTGCATTCATACATTGATGACATTGTTGATATGGGTGATGATGGAAATTGTGGTTTTCGGTCTATCGCAACTTTATACCAATATATCAACCATTTTGTCCACTTCTTTGGTTTGCTTCCAATAATGTGAAAGAGTGACTGAATGAAATGTGCATACTTTTTCTACAGCTCCACCACCATCATGATATTATACACTCCAATAACCTTAAGGAACCCCAATGAAATACATCGAAATGTCTCTGCATATCTATGCAGAAATAGACAATTGGTGCAAAGGATCCCTGGACTGAGAGTTTGATATTTGCTCCTCTGACATACTTCAGACAAGTTTGCACAACTGTTGTGTCATGCATCTCATGCAACTGTTGTGTCATGCATCTCTTCCTAATAGACTAGTCCAACAATTCTCTTATAAGTCTTGAAATACCAAGAATGCCCCCAACTGTTGTGTCATGCATCTCTTTCTAATAGACTAGTCTAACAATTCTCTTATAAGTCTTGAAATACCAAGAAGGCCCCAACTGTTGTGTCATGCATCTCATGCAACTGTTGTGTTATGCATCTCTTCCTAATAGACTAGTCCAACAATTCTCTTATAAGTCTTGAAATACCAAGAATGCCTCCAATTGTTGTGTTATGCATCTCATCAAATCTAAAGAATTCTAAGTGAATTATTTGAAAGTATAATTTTTTTGATAGAGTCTTCTACTGTTCAACAAATAACATTGGTGGCTATTAGGATCTACTAATACATCTCGTATTATTTTCTTCAATTTCTCATCAACTCGAATCTCTTCTTTTAGTCCTCCCATGTGTTGGAAAATATTACTTCCTTATTTAATTGTTTCCGTTTATTTTCATTTATTTTCTTTTATTCTCCATTAAAGAGAGAATTAAGTGTATTAATTGTATACTCATTATATAAACTAGCCTTTGACTGAGGAATAAAAATACAACAACTTTTACCTATTTCTTCAAATATGATATCGAGAGCTTTGGGTTAGGGGTTACCGTAAAGCTTTCCACAACTATGGCGAATAACAACAACAAGTGGTTTTCTCCATCACAGGCTTACACCGGATCCAACCATGACGAACAACCGCAACCTGAGTCGGGCGTCGGCCGCGGTAACAACCGCAACTCTGAAGCTTAGCCAAGAGAGATCACAATCGTCCTATTTAATTAGGAGGTATTAGTTGTCGTCCGTGTTTCATGGGTGAGGTCTCTGTCGCATCTGCGAAAATCAACCGGCGAAAAATACAAATGAGTCGCCACCGAACTTTGTTTATCCCGACGTAGAGAAAGGAAACGATCGAAGAAAACCTCAACAAAGGGAAAAGAATAGTCATCGCAACCATAGCCTGGGTTCAGGAGTCGGTTACGCGAGAGGAAGGTATTAGCACCCCCTTGCGTCCATCGTACTTGATGGGATCTACGCTTGTTGTATCAATCAAAGGGTGTAGGTATCAGAAGCTCAACTGCTAAATAGGAAAGGAAGGAATGGGAAAGGAAGGAACGGGAAAGAAAAGAAAAGGTGACTCAATAGGACATCGTCGTCCTAGGCCTACGTATTCCATCGGGAACGGGAAAATCAGAGTCAACGTAGTTCGGAGGACTACGGGATTGTGGGGGAAGGTTGCTCGCCAAGATATCGCGTCTCGTGCTTACGTATCCTCAATCGGACGGGAGAGAGGAAGTCATAACAGTCATAGTTCGACTTACAGGGTCTTGTTGTTTTGTGTTTTTTAAGTGGAAGGCGCCAACGTTCGCGCTCTAGCAGTCTAGGTGTTGTCGCTCGTTGTATGGGGTCTTACGCGATTACCTGTTTGCGGTAGAACGAAAATGAAGTATCCTTTACGATGAGAGTGGGGGAGATAAGAAGAGAATCTCTAAGGAAGACGAATGTTTATTTTTGTTTTTTATAAGAAAGTGTTTTGATTTATTGTTTGAAACTCACATTGCACTAAAGTCTATGACATAGGATCGAATGCGTCGCAAATCGACCCAAGACGAGACGCATGCTAAACACCCTAGAAAAGTGAAGAGAAACCCTCCACCCTCCATTTCCCATGTACTTAAGGCTTATAGCGTACAATACTCGTTGTATTTATTAAACGTTTTTTATTTTGTCTAGAGATGAGAAGAGAAATGACTCAAAGTTGAAAGAAAATCACTAAGGGAAACTAGATCCTAATGTTATCATGCAATGGTGGCCCTAGAGCTGAGTTTAAGAGGGAGCTAACCTATTGTTATCATGCATAGATTGATAGCATAATGTCTCTCCTACCTCCAACTTAATCGGAAATTAAGTGGAGCTAGGAATCCTAAGGGATCATGTGAAGAAACACAAGTAAACATTATTCTAAACAATCACAAAAGAATGAAGTGAATAAGAAGTGAGATGAAAAGGAATCATGTAAGTGTAAACAAGCATATAAAGTATCATAAGCAACTTACCATCTCCATGCCAAGCTCAACTATCAAGTAGTTGAAAGCAAAGTATAAAACCACCTCCTAATGCACAAGGAAGTGCTCTAATCCTACCCTAGGAGCAAAGTTAAACCATAAGAAATGAGAAGTGAACCCTAAAGGTACATGTCATACAAGGGGCAGTAGCTAAACCCATTCTATACTATCTATTTTAATGTCCTAAACAACGTCAAAAGGTCACAAGTTATGTCTTACAACAACACACAAACATTTGTTGTTCACAAGCTATGTCAAAAAGACTTGTAAAAGTCACAAAAATGGAAATCAAATCATACTCAAGCAAAATATGTGATATAAACATGTAGAAAGCAAGCTTGGAGTGTTAAGAAGTAATCATGGAATGTACATCAATCAAGTTCAAGTGGTTTGAAAGTTGCATCCAAAGATGGCACATACACCATGCTTTAATCATTCAAGGTTACACAACAAGCAAACAAGTGTGGGATGAACTCACAAGTCATAGGTCAGAAGTGGAGACATGTATCTAATGTGTAAGATCAACCTCAAATTATCACAACATTTCATGTTAAACTCAATCTCCAAAATTAAGGGAAGTAAGGGTCAAAACCACACTTAAGCATCTTTTAAGGTATGTAACTTATCAACCAAGCAAAGAGCAAAGAAAGAACATGGTAAAGTAACATCCAAGCATCCACACCATAAGAAAGAGACCTATAATATCTCCTATTTGAATACCAAAAATAATGGACAAAAATGACATACAAATGATGTTACAAGAGTAGTCAAAATTCACTTTGTCTTCCACTAAAAGCAAAACAAGTTCAAGTATGTAAAAGTAAATCCAAAGTCAAGTAAATCAAGTGTTCATACATATGAGGCAGTGGAAAATGATATGTGGAATGCCACATTTGAATATCACAAGCATTGTACAAATATGGCTCATCCAAAGTTCAAATGGAAACAACAAAGTTAACCTTTCATTCATGTTCAAATTTGTGGAAGCATAATACCAACTAGAAGCATATGAAGTGACCTATAAATCAACATGGGCAGGCTATGATTCATGCTAAACAACATGTGGAATGATGCACAAAAATATCCTAAAGAGGATAGCACAAATGCATCATCAAACTAAAACACATAAGCAAACATCAAGCATGATCGGGTAAGCAACTTAGGGTTCACAAAGAATCATTTAAGTCATGATCAAAAAGCAAAATTCAAGGATCAAAAAGGCACCTAAAATGGCATTGTAAATAGGCCCAAACATGCCCTCAAAATTGGTTTTAAAGAGCTCACACAATGGATTTAAACTTGACCTAGTTCTAGCATGTGTCAAAAGATTGGTCATATAATGGAATGGTCCATGAAAAATAGTTAGAGTCTTTATAAAATTAGGATAAATTAATCATGTCATGTTAAGGCTAGTGAGTGATCACATGAAAAATATTGGATCAAAATCATGCATCAAAAACACTCAATTAATTGCAAACATCAAGCACATGTCAAGGATGATCATATAAAGCAAAGCTCAAAAGATGAAATTCAAAAGCATTCCAAAATTCATGGACAGATATCAATCAAGCATCAACATGTTAAGTAATCAAGTGGCTACTTGCATACCAAAAATCAGGTCCAAAAGATTAGAGGAAGGTCACTTTTTGTGGTTTGTATCACAAGGTATCTTATTATGAACACACATCTTTCAAAAATCCAAGAAAAATATCCAAACAGCCCAAAAATGAAATTTAAATTCATCAAAAATTAATTAACATATTCAAGAACCACCATGATTTTTTTCAGGATTTTATGACACTTTTTAGTAGTTTTAAAAATTAATTTCTTTAACGTGTGAAAAAAAGAAATGAAAAAACAAGAAAGAATAAAGGGGGTGCCACATTAGCAAGAATATAGTTCAATTTCCAAGTGGCTCAGGAAAGGGGGCGCGAATATCATTTTTCGAAGGCCCAACACGCCAAAAACCATTTGAATGCTAAGAGAAAAAACAAGGGGATGGTGGAAAGGAAGTCACATGAGGGGGAGTGTGCCTCATTAATGTGGTGGCACTCCCTCACAGGTTTGATCATGATCACGCGGCCATGAAAATTTCACTGCACTATTACATGATATTCATATTATTTATTCAACATAGAGAAAAGAAGAAAAACGTTACATGTGGAATACATCAATAGGTCAAGTATCATTTAAATGAGGATAAGACAAAATAAGCCCCATGACCTCTAAGAAGACGACACGTGGTCGTCTTCTCTAACCTGTTAGAGCAAGAGTTGTCTCTACAAGTCGTCTCTATGTTTTGATGATAACAATGGTATTTGTGAAAGAACCATTTTATGTTCTAACGTGTGTTGTGTGCAGATCATAATCATAAGAAGATATCAGATCCAACAAGCACCAGCCAGATGTGCGTAATTGACTATATGCGAAGTTACTATGTGTGACACAATTCGCAAGAAGCAAGTATGCTTCTGTATCTGATCATAATCTGTCAGATCCAAGGATGCCGATATTGCTGTTGCAATGCTCTTGTGGATGCTCTCTGAAAGTGGTTGTGATTCTGAAGATTGCGAAGCTTCTGAAGAAGACAATGTTATAGAGAACCGAAGTGCTGAAGATTCCAATGACTTGAAGTTCTGAAGGCTGAAGGCTCTGAAGACCAAGTGCAGAAAGACTCTGAAGACTTATGCTTTCTGAGGATTATGGTTCCAAAGGTCAAGTGCTGAAGACTCTGAAGATGGATTCCTAATGGACAGCTCTGAAGTTTCGGAAGACTTGAAGTAGTAAAAGAGTGGATTTAAAGACAAGTGCTGAAGTTCTGAAGACTTGAGAAAGTATGAACAAAATTGATACCGTCTTGACACCCTAGACCTTTCATATTTGCGTCATCAGTTTGAGTACCTATTATACCGTTACCTTAAGCTGAAAATTATAATTAGCCCCTAATAGTTTATATTAGCAGTCAACACCGTCTAAGCACAAGCTATGTGGAGAGCCGACGAAGATAAGTGATTGATACCTCAAGTTGCTAAAATTTTAAAATTTCACGCCTTTGATTGTGGAATTAGAAATGCACCAAAGCTAAAGAATGCAAGTGATGCAAAAAGGAAATAGAAATCTGTTGATAGTTGGTTCAGAGGTATCTGGTACTGAACTCGGTAGGGCGGACTACGGTTCGATCCCCCACAACTTGCAAGCAGAATATGTACAAAAAGGGGTACCGCACTTGTGTACCAGACCCCTCGTTTAAAGGATCAAAATCGCTAACAGGCTACTCTACTATGTGCGTGCAAAGACAAAGGGCTTAATGTGATTGCATCAGAATGAAGACGGGCGAAATAGAAGCATTAGGTAAAGGTATAATAGAATGATTCGGACCTGTATGTAGAAGGGAGGTTTATGACCATGTTCTGTGTTTTGTGTCATTAAAGTATCTCTGGTGTTTGTTTGAGTATCTATCGTTTCAAATGGAAGGCCACACAACTATGTACGATTCAGAGGAATGTCAGCTATGTGCACTGGACCAATGCTTTTGAAATGACTATTTGCTTGAGGACAAGCAAAGATTCAAGTATAGGGGAGTTTGATCATGCAAAATTACATAGTATATTTTGCCCTGAATTGCATTGATTTATTGCGTTATGTTCGTTTGTTAACATTGTATTTGCGAGTATTTAGCACATTTTCAGGTATTCTCATTAAGTCAACCAGCAAGAAGAAAGAAGAGGAAAATAGAAGAAAATAGGAGAAAAAAAGGTGTTTTGACAGCAGAAATGAGATTCTGCATTAAGGAAGTGTCACGACCGTAACACAAGCCATTATGACCGTCATAAGCTTTAAGCCATGAAGACCGGCACAAGGACATTACGACCGGCACAAAGACATTTCTCAGTTTTTAATTTCAAACGACGTGGCTTCTCAAACGGTTACACGATCAACCAGTCTCTCAAATATTTTCGGTCGTGTGCACCTGCCTGAGACTTTCTCTCCTTGTTTCACGTCAACTCTCAAAGGGCTATAAATAAGGCAGTTACTTCACAAGACTCTCTCTTCTTTCTCGACCATTCAGTTTTACGATATTTTTCTTGAGTTCAGAGCTTTTCATTCCCTGCATTACTTTTCCCGTTTTACTTACCTTCCAAAGCAATAGTTTCCTACACCGGGGAACTATTGCACTTGAATTAATTAGTTAGTTTAGTAGTTTGTTGCACTTTAAGTTTTTATTGTTCGAGCAAAGTGAATCCTGTCGGCTTGTGGAGGATCGTTACTTAAGATTCGTTACTTCCAGGTTTTATTTCAATTTATATAATTGCCATTTACGTTTAATTATTATGTCTGCATTAATGTTTTATTGTTTATGTTTGCGTATGTCTGTTGAAATGTCTGGCTAATTTATTTATATCGGCATGTAATTAAGTCGATCGGAAAGGAATCCGATCGATCGTAGGCAAACTTTAACACTATAATTTTCTGGTTCCAATTTCTTATTTTAATTAACTTTTGTTACGAGAGTAAGAAAGTACTAAGGTTACGATCGATAAAACGGGAGTTTGAGATTTTAACCGGATAGCTGAAACTGGACATTGGTTTTAAATACAGCGAGAGCGCTTTAAAACCAATTAGGATTTATTAATTTTCAAAAAGTATTTTTAAACTCAAATGGGCTAGCGAGAGCGGACATTCTGATTTAGGAGTATAGTCAGAGTCAATAACACAAGAGTGTGAGGTGAAGACTTTTAAATTGATATTTCCCTACTGAAAACTATTTTGACTAATAAGCCGACGATCTATTGGATTCCCGATGATTGATGAATTACGTACCGATATTCCATTATATTTTAAATCAAATCTAAATTCTAGTTTAATTTTAGTTTCCTGTTTGCACCTTAATCTAAAAATCATCAGCCTTAACTAAACATAGTAACAACCGATAGCACTAGTTTGATTATCGGTCCCTGTGGGTTCGATATCTTTTAAAACTACGCGATAGACTATGCGCTTGCAGTTAGTAATCCCGATAGACTCATAAAGTCGCGATCAGTAATCAATAATGCACGAAAATTACGTTCAAACACAGTATTCAAACATCAATTAGATCCAACAATCATGAACAAAAACGATCAAATTCAAGCAAATGGATCAAATCACATGTAAAACCAAGGATCTACATTGCATAAGCTAGAATTAAGCTAAATCAAGTATAGATCTAAGAAAAACCAACCTACAAAGCTGAGATTTGCTTTGGTAAGTGTTGCAAACAGAATTTGATGAAACCAAGCAAGAAATTCCAAGATCTATGAGCTCCTTGCAAGCAAAAGCTGAAAATCCAAGCAATAAGCTACCAAAAATCCAAAATCACTTCCAATAAGCACTTCTGAAATTTCAGATCTAGATCCAAACGAAAATCACCAATGGAAAACAAAAATGAAATGATGATGAGAGACTATAGCTCAAGAATTAACAAGTTCAAATGAAGAACGTGTTATTCTCTAAGGAAGAGCTTTGAGTGTGGTTGAAAATGGAGGTGGAGAGTGAAAAAGTGAGAGAGAATTGAGAGAATTCTGAAAATTGAGAGTGAAAAAATGATCAAGGTTTTGAGAGGTTTGGAGTTGATTAGATTAAATAACCCCTAGGTTAGGAATTAAGTTTGGGTTTGGAGTGAGGTTTAGTTAGTGGAATTGGAAGTGGAAAATGAGTTAGGAAAGGGATTATGGAATTAGAGTGGAAATTGTTGGAAGGAATTTGAATTTTTGGGTGGAAAATGATGAAAATAGACCAGTTCTAGATCCTTCCCACACATGCACAAGCCAAGCACATGATCACAAATGCTCAAAAATTCGGCAGTAGTGAAAATTGCCATATTTTTGCAATTTCGCCCAGAGTAATCGGTTACTCACTTTGAGTAATCGATTACTCAGTTCAAACATTCAAAATTTTGGAGCCAAAAGGAGGGAACGTTGCAGAATTCCTGTTTTCACCCGTTCTGAGCCATACTAAGCCTCTGAAACCTGTCATTGGATATTACCACTGAATCATGCCTGAAGTATGCTGTGAACTCTGTTTCATACTCGGAATACTGCCGAAAATAATCGTCTGGTGCTGAACCGCTGATCAAAAGATGACTGCCAGAGCTTCTTATTATCAAATCATCTAATGAGCAAAATAAATGCCCAAAAAGACTTTGAAAGCTATCTGCTTGGCCCCAAACACTGCTGGAATTTCTTTTGAACTGGATGAACTGTTGAAGCGCGAGAAAATACCTTGATCCCATGCCCAAAAGATCCATGCAAATGCAAAAATGACAATGCAAAAATGAGATGAAACATAAGCCGGTTAGAACAAGAACACGAGGGCAAATTTTGGGGTGCTACAGTGTGTTCTTATGTACTTAAACTTAGGAGTTATCTGCTTATTAAGAAGCATCATTGTAATCTCCAGTTTAACTAATTCTATGTGAATTAGGATTCCTCAAGTGATCAGTGTGATCGGAGACTTGAGAAGACAATGGCTTGGTGCTATTGTAGAAATCCTGAAATATGGTCAATGATAGTCATATCTCAAAGAGGATCATATGTTGATCAGACTCTTGTAGGATCCCTGATGGAACTCATTGTGATTCCTCCAGTGAACGTTATATCCTGACTGGATCCCTGAACGGTTCACTGAAAGAGATACCTAAAGGGATCATGAGATGATCTGGGTACTTGATATGACAATGACGTAAGTTATTATGGGTTAGTCACAGTGCGGCTGTGCAGGTTGTTAGTCACCGGCTGTTGCCCGTGCATCTGTAATCGAGACTGATTATAGTGGATTAAGTCCTTGTGTTCAAGGTGAAATCACCTGAGGAGGGTGGACTGGATTAGCCTTGTGGTGAACCAGGATATATCGTGTGTCCTTTACTCTTGTTATGCTTTATGTTATTGTTTATGTTTCTGTTTTGAGTATCAGAACCTTACATAAGCGAGTCAGAACCTTGCAGCTTAACTCTGATAAGCTTTCGCACTGCAAGTTCTGAATAATGCATATTGCATTCAGACTCTTATTGATTCTCATGCTTCATGCCGACAAGTCTGAATGTTACTTCGTGAGTCAGAGTCTCTCAACGAACTTTGATGTTATCTCAGCATCTTAACGATAAAGAAGCAAAAAGTTGTTAAGGAGTAAATACATAATTCAAACCCCCCTTTCTTGTGTCTTTCTTGCACCTTCAATTGGTATCAAAGCTCCGGTTCTATTATTGATGGATATCAAACACTTAACAATGTCAAAAAAGGATCCAGATGCGGTGCGTAGAAATACTCTGGGTGAGATTTCAATCCACTTACAATTTCTGTAACAGCTCAGAAGATGACTGTGTACAAAATTGTAATCAACAGGAGGACTTGAGCAAGTCACTGATTCTGGAAGTTTTTACAGTTGTCAACAACTAAATCTTCTTCACTTAAGTTGTGATAAAGTTTGAAGAATCAGCTGATATGATAGATTCATCAGATAAGAGGTAGTATATGTTGAATGCTTATCTCAGAAGATACGTGTGGATGAACCACGTATTTTGCTCAAGGTTGAATCATCAAAAAACAAGAACTCTTGTTTGCTGAAGATTAATTCTCTATGAGTTTTTGAGATGTTTTTAAGAAACGGATTAGGTCCACCCTTGACTTTCTCGTTTAAAACTCATTCAGAACTTCTTCATGTAAAGAAGAAAGATTGTTGTTCTATGATTTTGAACTTCAGAATGTAGTCTATTGAAGTCAGAAAACTGAAGAATTTAAACTGTTAGAAACGATTCAACATCTGAATTTTAACTAATCAAGCAGTTGAAATATTCAGAAAGAAGATATTCAAGATTCATCAAGAACCTGATTGAGAATGAACTCTAAGCCTTGATTGAATTAACTCAGATGATTAAGTTCTGTTAAAACTAAGATTATATCTTAGTTGAATCAAATATTATTGGTCTGGTCCTGACTAATAAGTTTCTCAGAACCTCTTAAATCTGGAATCAGAAGATGCCTTATTAAATGCTGAACAAGACTGATCAAAAGTTCTTCCAAATGTCACTCCCGTCAGACTCTAGAAATTTCTTGGAAAGATCTTGCTGAAGAATCTCTGCAAAAAGATTTCAGTATCTCTAAGGTATGGTTCCTTTTATTCTTAATTATTTTTAAACAGTAGCTATTTATCTAATCACTGGCTATTTACTCTCACCTTATGTGAATAAGAGTAATTAAAAATATGGTTAGATTCTTACGCATTTATGATTAGACAATTTTCAAGAATTAAATAAACAGTTATGATTACGTGTGTCAGCTACTACTCTGCTACCCATAGGTATACGACGATTTAGTCTGCCTCATGTCTTTTCAACTGACCGCCACAGCTTTCATGGCTTGTCTCGAAAATGACGACGTAGAGTACTCCAGCTCGATAAATAGCCATTATTCCTTAGTTTTCCTCACTACATTATCCATTCTCTAAAAGGAGTCAATATCCAACTATTCTTAGATTAGAACCTCCTTCTTCAACTAAATTACTCAAAATGTCTTCCCACAATATCAGAGGAGAAATTGCTGATCTTGAACTCCTAATGGAATACATTCTTAACCTAAACCATCTGCCCCAACTACACAAAACAATTATTCTCTCTGGAATTAAATTTCAGAATTAGGAGAATTATTTCTCTATGCTTGTTGGACCTGTCTTCCCTGAACTTGTGACTAAGTTCTGGGCAAATGCCAGATCACTTGAATATGATTTTGGCAAAGATGTTATTTTATCAGTAGTTGTTGGCTGCCCAGTCATGATAAACCCCACCCTCATTGCCAAAGCCATTGAATGCATCGAGGATGGTGTGACTATGGAAAATCATGTCAACAATGTTTGTCTCGACAATCACTTGCATGTGATTTTTGAAACTCAAGGACATCCCACTCAACCTTGTACCCTCTCTCCCATAGCCAAAGACTGGTATAAGCTAATGGTAACAAATTTAAGACCAAGAGAAAGAGGAGCAGGATGGCTATCTGACAAGGAAAGAATATTCATTTTCTTCTTAATTGCTAGGATCAAAATAAACCTACCTTAATCCATGTATAATCATCTGAAGGAAGAAATCCTTTTGTCTAGCGAAGACACAATCTATCAAATTCCACACTGTAGGGTCATCTCCCACATTCTTGATCTACAAGCAGTAGTTAGTCATTGCAGAAGGAATGAAATGACTAAGAAGACCCTTCCCGAGTTCTGTCAATCTATGACGTTCTTAGTCTAAGATAGGAAGTCAGTCTTTCTAAAATCATAAGTTAATTAAGGTTTCTATCTGATTATACTTATGTGTTTTAAATGGATATGTATCTTCATGATCAATTATTAAAGTATTCCTAACTATGAATTGCTCATTCTCGTGAATAATTTGTTTGTGTTGATTAACTGACTGGAAATTAAATCAAAATAATTAAGCATCTTAATCAATCATAAGTGACTATTAAAATTCACACGAAAAGGTTTAGGATCATCTAGAAAACATAAATCCCTCTTAGCCATAATTAGGTGACTGTTACTATTACCACTCATAATAATTAAGTCATGACTCTTGATAGGATAATCTCCTTTAAGAAATTAATCGTTAAACCTCTTTTCCCTAGTTGCTTAGCATTTCTAGAAAAATCAACCGTTGCTATTTCAAATCCTCCAAGACCTTACTCTATTCATTCATCTATAAAAGCGCTAAACCCTAAATCAGTAACCCAACGTTCACCTATTTGAATCTTAAGAAAATCCTGCCTAAATACCTTCTATCTTCTTCATTCTATCATCATCTATAATGGCTTTCGTCTCCCAAAATACCTTAACCCCCATAACCACACAGATTTCAGTTGATCGTCTCATCGTCTTTTCAGAAATAATTGTGAACGTCAACAATCTAAAATCAAATGGACGTAACATTACTCCTTCAATGGAAACTCAAGGTTGGAGTAACTATCTCAAGAGGTTGGAAGGACCAACCTACGGCTACCTGGTTAAGGATTTCTGGATTCATGCGAATGCAGGGAGAACTCTCATTAGTTCTTCGGTCTTTGGAAGAAGAATCTTCATATCTGAGAAGACTATTGCAGATCTCTTGATGCATGAGAATAATGGATTCAGAATCACTAAGGATCTATTTAGTGAGGAGAGATAAGCTAAGGTCATAGCTTTTATCTTCAGAGAGGGAGTAGAAGTTGAGAACCAAGTATTCTCAAACCTGAAAGAACCACTACAAGTTTGGTTCAGAATCTTGCAAGGAAGCGTTTTTCACCATCTTTCTGCAAATCAACTTAATGACACTCAGAAGTGTGTCCTGTTCCTTCTCCTTAAAGGAATTAAGATCCATCTTCCTTCCATTCTCTTCAAACTTCTGAAGGAAGCTATAAGAAATTCCAGAACATGTTCTGTCACGGAGGACAGACATATTCCGTATGGAAGACTCATTTCGGATATCTCGGTGGAATCAGGAGTAGTTGACGACATTCTGATTAATGAGGGAGAATCAAGAAATTTGAGTAAAAGCGCAGGAAAAATTCTCAGGTCTGAGGATCTTAAAAGAGAAGACGCCACTCTGGATGATACATTGTTTAGAGAATTGACGTTGACACCAAGGGTTCCAGTTGACGGATTTCCTAAATTTTCAACACACAATCAAGCAGATGTAGGAAGCTATCTGCAGCAATTTAAGAAAGACGACATCAGTATTTGGATTAATATGAAGAATATTACTGATGTGCTGCAAGAACTATCAGGATGGAAAAATAAAGAAAAGAAGCAGAAGAGTATTGATGATGGAGAACCTTCATCAAAAAGATAAAAAACGATGAATGATGCATTAACATCCTTCAAGGATAATGCCATCTCAAGAATCCTAAGCTTAGTGGATGTGTCCAGTTCCTGTGTGAACCCCATGGAAATAAGAAATATCTGGACTGAGTTCCATGAATGGATTTCAGAAGAGATTCTGAAAAATAAGAGGCTGGCAATTACTCAAGCAAAAGAAAAGCTGCATTCCGCAAGAACTGATGAGTCTGGAAATTCATTCTCATCCTCTTCATCTTCATTAGGATCCTTTTAGTCTAACCCCTAGGAACCTATTCTCATAAGATCTATGTTTTGATTATTTTGAATTAAAATCAACCTATGCTTTGAACTTAATTTTGTGTGGAACTCTGTTTTGTGTTGTCTCGTGTTGATGATTCCATGTTATTATTAATCAATGATAATGCTCTGATCTCTAAAGATGTTTATCACTATATTGCTCATTATCATATTGATCTAATTATGCTTAATGCTTGAAAGCTCAAAAGCTCTAAACTTTTTGATGATGTCAAAAAGGGGGAGAAATAGATACATGATTTTGATTAAAAAGAAGAATCTTAAAAAGAATGCAACAAACTCCAACAAATGAATTAATCATATAAAATGCGTTTTATACTAACGTTTGTTGTTTGATATTTAACCGAGGAACTCTGAACAGGTTCACTAGGCATTCTTAGAACAGGTTAAGAAATAAGAACTCTGATAGAAGTTCTTATGAACTGTTTGTTCATATGATCGAAGTTGTACACTTCGTGAACATGTGTTCACAATCAGATCTACCCAGTACTGTTCAGAAGTTAAGAACTTTCTGAAAGTCAAAGTTATCGTGATCTCTGTTCACTTGGTTCAGAAGTTGTAAGTTGTCTAACAATATGATATCTAGAACATAAGAATCAGAAAAACAAAAGCTCTGAAAGCTGTCAAAGCAAAGTCTACATCTCAAAATGCCTTTCAGAAGAACTGTGTAAATCAGAAGTCAAGGACTGTCTGAAGATTCGAATTGAAGATCCAAGAAGAAGTATTTCTGATTTAACCAAGAACCAATTAAAAAAATGATTTGGTATCAGACTAAATCAACAATTGGTAATCAGACTCTGCATATAAACATTGGTATCAGACTCAATCTGCAGTAACATTAATCAGAGCAAAGCTGTGAAATATTGTCAAACACCTTCATTGGTATCAATTCCAGCACACTAAGGAAATGCCCTTCAAGAGGTATGAGAAAAATACCTCAGTTGGTATCAGACTCAACGTACTCCGGTATCAGACTCATCACATAATTTTGTATCAGATAAGAGTTAGATCACATGTGTACCAGATTCAGAATCAAGCGTGATTGATCACTAAATTAACCTTTTATTGATATTTGATCAAGAATCAAGCTTTGATGAACCACTGAGTTGTGACAATAACAAGGCTCTGAGATGAAGTCCTGTGTTCAAAATCAAACTCTGAAAAGTCATGATCATTATTGGTGATTATAAATTAAATTTTCTGAATTTCGATTCTGAAGATCCCAATATCTGACTTATGGAAATTATGGGGAGACTACCCAGAAGATTAAAATGTTAAATTCTAAAATCTTCACAAAGTCTGAAACTCAGGGGGAGTTTCTCAAAAGACAGTGTTTGTCTCTGATAAATAGCAAGGCTATGTTATTAGATAAGAACTGTTCGATTTTTGTGCTAAAATGATTCTGCTGAAAAGTAGAAAATGCTTCAGATGACTCTGAAGATTATAAGCTCTGATATGACATTAAAAATGAAATAAGTTCTAAATATCTGAAGATGGAAGTTCTGATGAACTAGTCCAGATGCTGAAGACTTTTGTCTCCTTAAAGACAAGATAGAGAAGTAGTCCTTTTCTATTCTTTGTTCTGGCAATTCAAGTTGTTATTCTATATGTCTTTGGATCATATAAGATTCTAGATGATCACAAATAAAACTTTGAGGATAACACATTCAGGGGGAGTTGTTGTTCCGGACTCTGAATATGTTTAGTTTTGGTGATTACCTTGTATAAAATGTTCAATCAAAATACATGGTTTTGTCATCATAAAAAAGGGGGAGATTGTTAGAGCAAGAGTTGTCTCTACAAGTCGTCTCTATGTTTTGATGATAACAATGGTATTTGTGAAAGAACCATTTTTTGTTCTAACGTGTGTTGTGTGCAGTTCATAATCATAAAAATATATCATATCCAACAAGCACCAGCCAGATGTGCGTAATTGACTATATGCGAAGTTACTATGTGTGACACAAGTCGCAAGAAGCAAATATGCTTCTGTATCTGATCATAATCAGTCAGATCCAAGGATGCCGATATTGCTGTTGCAATGCTCTTGTGGATGCTCTCTGAAAGTGGTTGTGATTCTGAAGATTGCGAAGCTTTTGAAGAAGACAATGTTATAGAGAACCGAAGTGCTGAAGATTCCAATGACTTGAAGTTCTGAAGGCTGAAGGCTCTGAAGACCAAGTGCAGAAAGACTTTGAAGACTTATGCATTATGAGGATTATGGTTCCAAAGGTCAAGTGCTGAAGACTCTGAAGACGGATTCCTAATGGACAGCTCTGAAGTTTCGCAAGACTTAAAGTAGTAAATGAGTGGATTTAAAGACAAGTGCTGAAGTTCTGAAGGCTAATTCCTAATGGACGACTTCAAAAGACTGAAGACTTGGAGTTTCAGATATCCTGATACGAAGGCTCTACTCATGCTTCAATAAATTACCATCAGAAGCCTCTGAAGTTTAGAAGTCAAATGTTACCGTTGTGAACGACTGTACACAGTGCCCAAGAAGATATATCATGTCACTTCCTCCACAGTAAAAAGGAGATGTGCCAGTACGGCTGCATCATTACACAACGTCTCTTTTCCAACAGCCAACAGTAATTCAAACGGCTATATTTTATTGGGCTATTTAAAGAAAGGAGAATGCGCTTTTGAAGATGTCGATGTTATGATAGTCACAACAACAAGCTATCGTTGTTAAACAAAAACATTCAAAACTATCAAACACGCGACCATTGTTGTTGAAGCTTAAAGATCATCATTCAACAGAACAATAATGAATTGGTACAGAAGCTGTTGATGAAGAAGACAACATTGAAAAATAGGCAAGTCATCAACTATCTTCTCGTCTGAGCTGCATTGAAGATCTGAAGCAAGGAGTTGTTGCTCAAAGCTTGCTCAACCAAGAAGACGAAGAAGATCTACAAGATGTTATCAACTGTCAAATTCATATACATCTTTGTAGAATAAAAAAGAAAGCAAGGAGCTGTTGCTCAAATCTTGCTTGAACACTTGTGCGTTCTTATGTACTTAAACTTAGGAGTTATCTGCTTATTAAGAAGCATCATTGTAATCTCCAATTTAACTAATTCTATGTGAATTAGGATTCCTCAAGTGATCAGTGTGATCGAAGACTTGAGAAGCCAATGGCTTGGTGCTATTGTAGAAATCCTGAAATATGGTCAATGATAGTCATATCTCAAAGAGGATCATATGTTGATCAGACTCTTGTGGGATCCCTGATGGAACTCATTGTGATTCCTCCAGTGAACGTTATATCCTGATTGGATCCCTGAACAGTTCACTGAGAGAGATACCTCAAGGGATCATGAGATGATCTGGGTACTTGAGATGACAATGACACAAGTTATTGTGGGTTAGTCACAGTACGGCTGTGCAGGTTGTTAGTCACCGGCTGTTGCACGTGCATCTGTAATCGAGACTAATTATAGTGGATTAAGTCCTTGTGTTCAAGGTAAAATCACCTGAGGAGGGTGGACTGGATTAGCCTTGTGGTGAACCAGGATATATCGTGTGTCCTTTACTCTTGTTATGTTTGATGTTATTGTTTATGTTTCTATTTTGAGTATCAGAACCTTACATAAGTGAGTCAGAACCTTGCAGCTTAACTCTGATAAGCTTCCGCACTGCAAGTTCTGAATAATGCATATTACGTTCAGACTCTTATTGATTCTCATGCTTCATGCACGACAAGTCTGAATGTTATTTCGTGAGTCAGAGTCTCTCAACGAACTCTGATGTTATCTCAGCATCTTAACGATAAGAAGCGAAAAGTTGTTAAGGAGTAAATACACAATTCAAACCCCCATTTCTTGTGTCTTTCTCGCACCTTCACAACCTCTCATGCACAAACCGCGCTTCCTATCCTCCATGGCCATACTCTTGCGCAACATAACAATGGTGAAAACACCATACTTTAACAACACACCACTCACTCAATTCTTAACCGTTTTCATGAAATAAAAGTCCAAATTGAAGCCCTCGCAATGTAGATTACAAATCTATGCTTGAAATCCTCATGCGAACAGCACATAAAAAGATTTAAGAGTGATAAATTATGACCTCATACTTTGAAGAATCACCATTTCAACCAAACTTTATCCAAACACATTGCCTCTTTAGAGAGGACTTCCGATGCACCTTAATCACATGATTTCAAGACCTATGTGAGTTCTACCATGATGCTAAAGTTTCAAGAATCACAAACCTGGATGAAGCCTTACTCACGTGCAAGAAACCCGATAACTTCCTGTAATTCTTCTAATCTACTTCAGGAAAGCAAAATAAATGCTTTGAACCTTCGAATCTTGCTTGAAAATGGAGATGTGACGAAGAAAGTGGTGAACCCGTGGATGATAAGGTGGTGCTCCCAGGTGATATTCAATGCATAAAGTTGATGAATTGAGGCTTGGTGATGATGACTATGGAGAAAAAATGGTGGAAACTCCAAGGAGAATTGATCTTTGAAGCCATGGAGTGTTGAGCTTCAATGGTGGATCTTGGTGATTTTGGATATGTTTTTGTGAGAATGAGTCTATGTAACCAATTCAGTTAGGGTTTAAGGTTTATATATAGGTGGTGAGGGAGTGTTAATCATGGTTGGTTAATGGTTAGAGTGAGGTTAAGAAAAAATGTAAAAAGGAGGTTATGTTGTGCATACGGGTTTGGCTTGTTTTGGTGGTGAATTGTGGCTATAGCATGATGATAACAATGATGATGATGTGTGTAATGGTTCAGTACACTAGCTGGTATGGATAGAACAACAACAACTTATTTATTAAGTTTTTAGTTTTTCTCTTTTATGGCATATGTGGTAAGTTTCATATGTGTGCATGGATGTGTAAGATATGCTTGGTTAAGAATGGGAATGATGGTGACATAGAATCATGTGCATGGCAAAGCGTTTGTTTTGGTGGTGGTTCAAATTTGGCATGGTTTTGGAATCCTTAAATCACATTTGCATGGTAGTGACTTTAAGCTTGTGTATCTTGATGAATTTTGGATCAAAAAGGATGGTTTTTGTTGCTTTGAAAAGATGCTATTTCATAGAACATTTTTTTATGTTTATGGAAATTGGATTGGAGGTCCCTAACACCATGGAAAATTGGCATGAAGTTGGTATGACACAAGCTGCCACATGTGTTGGAAAAAATTTCTAAGTTTTTATGTTTCACAACTTGCATGACCATGACTTTGGAGCTCCATAACTTTATGAATATTGATCCAATCATCAAGTTCTTGGTACCAAATTAAAGCTCTCACTTCTTACAACAAGTTTGATGTGGAAATTAGATTGAAAGAGGGCTTGGAACATGGTGAAAAATGGCGTGAAAACCCTGGTCACAAAGCTGATTTTTAGAACTTAGAAAAAATTCTAAGTTTTTCATTTGAACAACTTAAAGATACCAACTTTGATTAATCATAATTCTTGATCTAGAAATCCAAATGGAATATTCTTTATATGGTTGGAAAGCTTGGAATACACACTACAACTTTCATTTGAGAAAAAATTTCAAATAAAGCTTGGATCATAGAGAAAAATGGCCATAAAGTTGGTTGCATGGCATGAAAAACTTTCCCAAAATGGAAAGTTTCAAAAACCCTAAATTTCCAAATTAAGTAACTTTCCATAATTCTTGTTTTTCCTTGATTCCTTTGACATTTCATTATCAAATCTCACCTAATGACCCTATTTGACATGATGAGCATGAACTTGACCTAAAAAGTCAAGAGTTGACTTTTTCCTTGATCAATTGACTTTATTCCCAATCTGTCTGATTTTCAACCATCTGGCCAATTGAAACCCTTGTGAAAGACATTGATAGTCCATATTCCAATCCTAAATGCTTGAGAACACATAGAAATCCATGGGATCAAGTCTTGCCCAAAAAATCAGAAATAAACTAATTTTATGCAAAACCCTAATTTTGGCACTGGATGATAGGAGACGTTGACTGATGATTGAAACCCTAATTATTTTAGAGATAATGGAGATCTTCTTAAACCAAGATGTTGTAAGTGATGATATGGAATCAAAGCTCCAAGATGCTTGCTCAGTGGAATTGTCAAATGTTCAGATGACAAAAACCCTAGTTAGAGGATCAAGAGATGAGAGAAGGTGACGCTCTTCAGTTTTCTTGCATATCTCAAGCTCTTGATGAAAGGGTGGCCCAAATGAGAGGTCTTGAGTCTTGGGGGGTCTTTATGGCTTGAGCAATTGAATATATCTCATTCTCTTTGCTTTGCAAAATCAATGATGGTGATACCCTTGATACCATGCCTTGAGAAGACCAATGATGCATGTGTAATGTTCATGACTTAAATGCATATGAGATGTGAAGCATAAGCCACTTATTGGATATAAATAAGAGGGCAAATTTTGGGGTGTTACAGTCTCCTTTTATACTCCTTCGCCCAGCAACGATCTTTAAAAACATGCTTCTTCATATTCCTCGTTAAGGTGGCCTTGAGTAACGTCTGCCGCACTCTGTAATTATCAAGTAACATCATTTTCCTTAGTTTTTGTAACTCCCGTGTAATTATGGAGATTTTCGTAACCGCTCCTTAAGTTCATAAATTTAGTTTTTTTCCAACTCAAATCACTTTTCAATGCAATTTTGTTTCTAATTTATAAAAGATATATAAATTGTAGCTTAAAAGCAAAATTTGATATCTCATACAAAATGAGTGTGAGCATGAGATATCATGTAAATATTTTAATAGGCAATTTCTTAATACACCACGCATGTTTCTTAGACACCATACGAAATTTCGTTTTTGCCCCCTGATTCCGGATGTGCACATCCGGACGCACAATTTTTTAAAAAAACGTTGATTTGTTTCAGATGTGCATATCAGGAAAAATTCCTTATCTGCAGATCCGAAACCATTTCTTATTAATTCGCGCCAGACCTTCTCCCTCCCCTCATTCTTTACATTTTCATATTCCAAACAACCAAACTCTCTCAAACTCTCAAATTCTGAATCCTACAAATCCCGACTTTTTTCACTCGAGTTCGGCGCAGAGCAACTTCTACAACGATCAAGACACTCCAAATCCTCTGTATCTCAATTTAATCGGTAAGTTTTCGAATTTTAGAGTTTCGGAGTTATTTTCGAGTAATCGATTTAGAGTAGACATTTAGGTGTAGAAATTGTTAGGTAGTATGAATAACATAGGTTAGAGACAATGTAGGTATTGTTTGCTGCTTCAAACGGACGATCAGGGCATTAAAATGCCCTTTTCTATGGTACAGTAGCCATGGATGCATTTTTAGAACTTCAAATATGTACCGGATGTGCAGATCCGAAAACATTTTAATGTTAAATATTCTGAGTGCTTCCGAATGTGCAAATCCGAAAAAACCCAACGTTAAATATTCTAAGTACTTTCGGATGTGCAAATTCGGAAGAAACTTGGTCTCTATTTTTTTTTGTTTTTTTAATTATTTTTAAAAAATTCTAATTTATTTATTATGCTTTGCAGATTACATGGCTGGCAGAGAAGATCGTATCATACATGGACGGACAGCTCAGCATGCATCTGTCCGACGTGAGCGGACACAGTCTACAGCCGAGGGTTCCAGCGCAGAGGGAGTTGGGGTAGCCCTTACAGCTGAAGGACCTCCTACACCTACACCACATCCTACACCACAACCTTCCACATCACAGGTTCATGCCACTCCCCAGTTAGTCGTTGATTCTACATCTCGGAGGCGTCGGGATTCTATTGCTGGTTCATCAGGGTCCCAGCCCCCACGCATGCGTCATCGGGAGACTCCAGTTCCATCAGCTGCTCCTATTTCATCCCCTGTTCCTGTTCCTGAGGGTGATCACCCAGCACATGAGGGTGGTGACGACGGTGACGATTTCGATGAGCTGGACGGTTACCCCGGGGGACCGTCTGATATGTCCCTACTCGTGGGGTACTCTGAGCATACTGCCAGATATGTCTGGCTAGGACAGGTAACCTTTCTCGGTTTATTTATAGAATTGTTTTTGTTGAAAATATTTTCATTTGTAACATTGTTTTATTTGGAAATTTTCAGGAGAATGATTCCCAGAAGTTCTATAACCATGGGGGCAAGGTTATAGACATGATGGCGGAGCTGCCAGGGGATGAGTGGTTCCAGTATGCACTTACTACCTCTGGTCTCGGAGGCCTTTCTAGGATTGGGTATCCCCGGATCATGTACGGTATGCTGATGACCTTTGTTGAGAGATGGCACCCTGAGACATCCTCATTCCATCTACTGTACGGCGAGCTCACAATCACACTCGACGACATCTCGTGCCTTTTACATCTACCGATCACGGGTACCCTTCTCTGTCACGGTAAGATGTCGAAGGTGGTGGCGGTGGAGATGCTGACTGAGGAGCTTGGGGCTACCCCAAACGAGGCACTTGCGGAGGTGACCCAGTTGAGAGGCGCACACGTCCGGTTCTCCTTTTTGACACGCAGATTTCGTGCGGAGCTTGCAGAGGCAGGACGGGCAGCAGGTGATGCAGCTGAGGTGGCGATCCACAGGCAATGTGCCCTGAGATGCTACTATCTATTTTTGCTCGGCACACAGCTGTTTGTGGACACCAGCGCCAGTTACGTTGATATCGTTTACCTCAGGTACCTTTTGGATCCCACAGAGATCCATGGGTACAACTAGGGGGCGGCTACGCTGGCATTCACCTATTTTAGACTCTCAGTGGTTGCCGCTGGGCAGCCAAGACTGTGGCAGACAGCTGTACACTATACGCGGTAACAATCTTATATTCTAAGTCTTTTTTTTCATTTCTTTTCTTTCTATATTCATTATAATGTTTGACACCGATGTTATGTTTTCCATTTCAGGCGTGGATATTACAGCACTTTCCCAAGATTATTGGTTAGGGGAGTGTCGAGGGATACGCTGAGGATATGCCGCGTGCTGCGGCATTTCTCCTGCTCAAAGGGAACCAGGCGCCCGACCCCTACAGAGTTTATCTTGATCGGATGGCTGCTGAGGACAATTTTTATGACGCCTATGCCGATCACCGTGAGACACGCCCGTTCGTCGAGGTTTCACTGTTCTCAGGATGGTTGACATGCAGTTCGACCACTACTGCTCGATACCTGCTGGAGCGCGTTTTGCGTCAGTTCGGTTACATGCAGACGATCCCCTGGATGCCTCATGAGTCTGCTCCTCTAGGCTTGACCCGCGTGCAGATAGATGAGATATATGTTGACTTCCAGTCCCACTTGGTACCGGAAGAGGCTCGGGCGACCAGAGCGCCGAGAGACTGGAGCGTTGCTTCCGGGTGCATCATGTGGTTCTATACCGTCTCACACCCATGCATGGTGCCCACTGCTGAGGGATCGCCACCCAGACCTGCTCATCAAGAGATATTAGAGGAGCGGTAGTCTCAGCTGGACCATACTCAGGATGTCCTACCTCGCTGTCGTGAGATAGAGGAGATAACGCGGGCGGCCATTGCGGACGGTCACCTCCCTGAGGGCTCTGGTGGCAGACTTGCCATGGATATGATTATTGAGATTGTTCGAGGGACACTTCAGTACCGCAGATATTGAGCCAGGACGACAGGTAGAGGCAGAGGAGCAGGGGAGCCAGGAGAGATCCTTCGCCATACACAGTAGTTTTTTTATGTATTCTATTTTTATTATATTTATGTACTGTATTTTAACAGGAGTATTATTATGTATATAAATCATTTTATTTTATATATGGATGTTTTCGAATGTATATTAAGTTTCGACGATATATTAACATATGCGACTAACCAAAAAAACTGATTTTAAAAAAAAAAATAAAGTTCTGCTATTTTTCCGGATCTGCAGATCAGGAATTTTTTCTGATATGCACATTCGAAACAAATCATCGTTTTTAAAAAAAAATGGTGCGTCCGGATGTGCACATCCGAAATCAGGGGGTAAAAAAGAAATTTTGTGTGGTATCAAAGAAACATGAATAGTGTATTAAGAAATTGTTTTTTAATATGATGATATTTTGCGTCAAAATTCTATTTATTTTGTTTTGTTTAATCTATTGGCTAAAAATGTGTGAGTATTAAAAAAAATGTGTTTGTGTTTGAATTTAATCATGACAATACATCAATATTAAAAATCTTAAAGAAAAGCATTATCAATCAATTTCATGTTCGACTTAAGTGATTAGTTTTACAACATTTATGTGTGATATAATAGATAAATTTAAAGAAAATATGATTATATTTTTGACAAAGTTATCTTTGTATTCAAAATATTTGACCTAGGCGATTATTCTTTATAATTATGCGTTAAAAAATTATTAATCCCTTAAAATAAAATTTAAAAAAAGTTAGGAGATGCAAGAGAAAATATAGAAACAAAAGTAGACGTTGAATTGAAGTTGAAAAAAATGGCAAATAGAAATATCCTCCCCTTCGCATGTGAGAAAACTGCCCAACCAAAAAAACAAACCGTCAAACGAGTGACACGTAAGAATTATTGTATGAGTCAGCACTAGTCTCCGTCCTTTAACAAGAAAGGCCGCACCAGAAAGTGCGGGAACTCCTCATGACATTACCATTCCCAGATATTTCAATTCCCAATGCACACAAACCATTACCACCATGATAACAAAGGATATGAATCCTTCTTCCTTCTCTCTCTAAATCTTCATTCTTCTTTTTTGAGATAAATACAGTTTTTACGGTTATTTTTCTGAGAAAAAAACTGTAAACGAAAAATGGAACAGAAAGGTTTGTTGATATCAGCGCTTAGCGTTGGTGTTGGAGTTGGAGTCGGCCTTGGTTTGGCTTCCGGACAAACCAAATGGGGAGCTAATGCTATCGCCTCAAACGCCATCACACCCGAGAAAATGGAACACGAAATGCTTCGACTTGTTGTTGATGGCAGAGAAAGCAATGTCACTTTTGACAATTTCCCTTATTATCTCAGGTTTTTACCTTTCTTCCTTTTTCTCCTTTCATTTTTCTAATTTCCAATGTTACATGTATTTTATTTTATTTAATTACTTTATTAAATTGTATTATAGCGCATTGTATTTGTTTTTTTTTTTGGTAATTAGCGGCATTGTATTTGTTTAGTTTCTTGAAAATTTGTAATAATAGTCATAGGTTTTAAATTCGCGGTCACATAAAGGCTTTAGCGACTATGGTCACTGATTGTGATTGTGCAGTGTGAATTAACCACAATTTATTCTATGACATAAAAACGGTGAATAAAGGTATTGGTATAGGCAATACCGTTTTGTTGCGGCCGTAGACCGTTTTTTATATTTCATGTTTTTTTTAGTCATTGCACGGTTGGTATGGTAATGTTATGTATTAGTATTCATATAAATGAAAATTCAGTGGTTAGGTGTTCTTAAATCTTAAGTATATGTCCTGTTTTGGGAATTTTTCAGTTTCAGAAATGTGTTGTTTCCAGACTAACACAGCATATTCTGTTGCAACTAGTCGTGACATCATACTATACCTTACGGTTGAATTGAATATAGAAGGGCTTCCCTTACCTTCTATAAGCCGATTTCGAAATGCGTTTACTTCCCCTTTCTGGCGGCTAGTGCCCCACCTTTCAAGTTGACAGATTCGTATTACTTCGAGATAACTGTCAGAGCCCCCATTCTCGAACTCCTAGAAAATGCCATTCCATCGGGTTACCACGCACACAAAAATAATTCACATTTGTCGTCATTAATGGATTGAGAGCATTGAAACTCTAAATTTACTGGATGCTTTGATATTTTATGATGCTGCTACTTTTAAAAAAAAAATTGATTCAATTTAATCTTGGTTCTGATATATGATCTTTTTTCATTGTATATGTGATGACAGTGAGAAGACACGGGTGTTGCTGACAAGTGCTGCCTATGTCCATTTAAAGCATGCAGAGGTTTCTAAATATACACGGAATCTCGCTCCTGCAAGCCGGACTATTCTGCTCTCAGGGCCAGCCGGTTAGTCTGAATCGACCATTTTAGACGGCTGCTTTACGTTTCTAATGATTCCTTTGGCTAATTCAAAAGTTCTCCATTTCATGTTTTGCAGAACTTTACCAACAGGTGCTTGCTAAGGCTTTAGCTCACTACTTTGAGGCCAAATTGCTTCTGCTCGATGTAACTGACTTTTCTTTGAAGGTGAGTGGGAAAAGTTTTGGTGTCGTTTAAAGCTTTATCTGGTTTGTTATGTACATAATGGTTGGTTTGTCATCTTTGTAGATTCAAAGTAGATATGGCTCTTCCAACAACGAAACTGTAAGCTTTTCCTATTTTATCTTGTATTGCTTTTCATTCTAAACATCATATATTTACACAGTGTTCTTTCTTGACCTAACATTCTGGCTACTGGTGTTTTATTTCCATTGTTTCTGGTTGTAGTCTTTCAAAAGATCTACTTCAGACACAACTTTGGCTCGGTTATCTGACCTATTTGGTTCATTTTCAATCTTTCCACCAAAAGAAGAGAATAAAGGTACAAATCGATGAGCATTTTCAGAACTTTATTACTTCATAATAAAAATATGCTCAATTAATCTTGTAATACACAAATATCTTGTTTGAGTTTCATGAATAAGTATTATATATTGTTAGGAGAAAAGTTTTACTAATGATAATTTCTACTTGACGAAGTCATGCCACCTAAGGTTACAGGTTCTAGATAATAGATAGGGTAGATGGATACAACTAGCTTTAGCTTTGGTTCTAGACATTTATCAAATTCTAATATATGCTGATTGCCTAACTCTGTATCGATACATAAGCACTCTATTTGATGCACATTTTGTTATTAAACAGATTATAAAATATACCCCTGACTTGAAGCTTTTAGTTGCAGGCGGAATGCAAAAGCAAAGCAGTGGCGTAGACCTTAAACGAATGTAAGAACACTAGATCTTTATCAGTTAACTATGAAAGTACATTTATTTTCCTTCCAATTTATTTATATAATAATATTACAAAAAATTTCCTTGTTTATGCAGGGAGGCGGAAGGATTTTATGCTCCTACTAAGCTTCGCAGGAATGCATCAGCCTCTGCAAATATTAGCAGCATTGGTTCGCAAAGCAATCCTACAAGCTCAGGTTGCTTCAATAAATCATTTTAAAAGATCAATTAGGATTGTGTTTTTTCTTGATTTACTTGTTATGTTACCATCTGCTGAGCTGTTAACTTGGCCGTAAGAGTTAGACATTATAAGTGTAATCTCAAGAAACAAAGTTCAAATCCGCTCGAGGACGATTGTAAAATTGTCATTAGTACCACTTGATTTAATAATAATTTCTCCCCTCCCCATTTTTTTTAATAAACAATGACGATTATAATGTGGCATCACAATTTGATAGTTTATAGAATTAGTTTAGCACATACGTGAAATTTATAATCTTTTTGAATGAGAACCAATACAAATTAAGTCAAATTTCTTGTTTCTGTCCACTGTTTGCTCTTCTGATTCCCTGTATCTTTCAATATTCCTGCAGCACCTGGGAAGCACACGGTCAATTGGTCTTTTGATGAAAAGCTTCTTATACAGACTCTTTACAAGGTATTGCTACTTTTGATAATATGACATATTTAGCATCAGCACATATACGTATTTTGGATTGGAAGGTTTTACGTATCCACAAGATATTGATTTGATGAGTGGAAAATTCACTTGCAGGCTCTAGTTTATGTGTCGAAAACCTATCCC
The DNA here is from genome assembly GCA_022829125.1 of Lathyrus tuberosus. Lineage (NCBI taxonomy): Eukaryota > Viridiplantae > Streptophyta > Magnoliopsida > Fabales > Fabaceae > Lathyrus > Lathyrus tuberosus. The sequence continues at coordinate 9,865,003 of JALAZF010000039.1, read as the reverse complement.
ATTGTTCTATATCTGCGGGATGTTGATAAGCTGTTGTGTAGATCACAGAGGATATGTAAACTATTCCAGACAATGTTAACGAAATTATCTGGACCGATTTTGATTCTTGGTTCAAGGGTTTTGGATTCTGGTAATGAATGCAAAGAAGTGGATGAGATGCTTAGCCCCCTCTTCCCTTACAACATAGAAATCAGCCCACCAGAAGATGAGTCTCGTCTTGTCAGCTGGAAGTCTCAATTTGAAGAGGACATGAAGAGGATACAGATTCAGGATAACAAGAACCATATCATGGAAGTGCTTGCAGCCAATGATCTTGATTGTCATGACCTGGATTCCATCTGCGTGGCAGACACAATGGTTCTCAGTAACTATATAGAAGAGATTGTTGTGTCAGCAATTTCTTATCATTTAATGAATAACAAAGAGCCTGAATACAGAAATGGGAAACTGGTTATTCCATGCAATAGGTGTGACTAGTAACTTTAACTGCATGAATTATTTTTACTTTGATGTACTGACTTTATTATTTCTGAAACAGCTTGTCCCATGCTCTGGGTATATTCCACGAGGGAAAACTCAGTGGAAGAGATACATTAAAACTAGAAGCTCAAGCAGTAACATCCGAGGTTGTGCATTCTTGTCGCGATTGTGTTGTTCATTTAGTTGTGAATAATATCTATCAAGTACTGATATGATCTGTGTCTTTTTTATCTCTATATGTATGGTACTGAATAAAGCAGAGAGAGGAAAGGCCTGTTACGAAACCAGAAGAAAAGTCTGAAAATCCTGCTCCTGATATAAAAACTGAAAATCCTGCTCTTGGTATAAAGGCTGAAACAGAAATACTAACTTCCGCGGGCAAAACTGATGGTGAAAATTCAGTTCCTGCAGCAAAAGCTGTAAGCCTTCTCTGTTTTTTAATTGTTCGATAGATTATGATATAATTTTAATAATATTGAAATCATGCCGCAATTGGCTTATTCAAACACAACAACCTCGTCTCTTGCAGGAAGCTCCTCCCGATAATGAGTTTGAGAAGCGAATAAGGCCTGAAGTAATTCCAGCAAACGAAATTGGGGTAACATTCTCCGATATTGGTGCCTTAGAGGAGACTAAAGAGTCACTTCAAGAACTAGTAATGCTTCCCCTCCGAAGGCCAGACCTTTTTGATGGAGGCCTTTTAAAGCCTTGTAGAGGAATATTGCTATTTGGGCCGCCTGGAACCGGAAAAACAATGCTGGCAAAGGCCATTGCAAATGAGGCTGGAGCAAGTTTCATTAATGTATCCATGTCTACCATCACCTCTAAATGGTTTGGTGAAGACGAGAAGAATGTCCGTGCTTTATTCACACTGGCAGCCAAGGTCTCCCCAACTATTATATTTGTTGATGAGGTGGATAGTATGCTTGGGCAGCGGACAAGGGTCGGGGAACATGAAGCCATGCGGAAAATAAAGAATGAATTTATGGCCAATTGGGATGGACTTACCTCAAAACCATCGGATCGCATCCTTGTCCTTGCTGCAACCAATAGGCCCTTTGACTTGGATGAAGCAATTATTAGACGATTTGAAAGGAGGTATCTCTACTAGCTCTACTTGTTCAATGAATTTCACATGCTCTTTCTTATTACCTGAAGAATGCTAGCAATATGCTCTCTACGACGCTATTCCAACCATTCTCTGCTATTAGTTTGAATTCATGTAGATTTCACTGAATCACGTGGACCTGTTTTTTATAATTTTTTGTTGTGTATGTAAATTGTCGGGAAAAAACACATAAGAGATCAAATTAAAAGTATATTGCTTTGATGTTATGCTTGTGGGTGCACAACAACAATCTGAATACCCTTATATTCAATAGTATTTTGATTGTTTTTATTTAATACGTTATTCATCTTTGGCTATCAGGATTATGGTTGGGCTACCGTCTGTGGAGAACAGGGAAAATATATTGAGGACCCTTTTGGCTAAAGAGAAAGTGGACGATGGACTTGATTTTAAGGAACTCGCAACTATGACAGAAGGATACAGCGGAAGCGATCTAAAGGTTTTTCTCTATTATTGTTTTCCTGTGGACGTAACTTGACTATCGTGTTACAACCTACAGATGCTTTTGTTATTTTGAGTTTCTGATTAACGCATTTTTTATTTTCATAAATTGGTAAATGCAGAACTTATGTACAACCGCTGCTTATAGACCTGTTAGAGAGTTAATTCAGCAAGAGATAAAAAAGGATTCGGTAACTTGGCAATTTCCTTAAAGATCTACTATAATGCTTTGATTATATGATAATCACGCTGACTGCTATATTTGTTTTCGGCAGGAAAAAAAGAAGAAAGACGCCGAAGGACAAAATAGCCAAGATGGTCATGATGCAGAGGAGGAAGTTAAACAGGAAAGAGTTATTACCCTTAGGCCTTTGAATATGCAGGACTTCAGAGTGGCAAAGAATCAGGTAAAATTTCTTAGGATTCTTTATCTTTAGTTCTCCCATATTGATCATCTTTTATGATGCAATTCACTTTGGGTTCTTATCTGGCCATTAGGCAGACCCTATCTTGCCATGTCACTTTTAAGATTTCAATATTTTCTCTAGTAGTGCAACTTTTCTCATTGTTTCCCGGGGACTCTCACTTTTCACTTCAATGGTTGAGATTTGGTAGTGCAATTTTTATTTATAAGTAAAGTTTCTTTATGCAAAGACAATCCTTAAACAATTATTTCTGCCACGTAAACATGTTTCAATGGTGTCACTGAAAACACAATAACAGTTAGTTAAACTTAAGATCTCACCAAGCAAATGATGCAATAAAATCACAAATTGCTTGTTGGGGATGTTGAGGTCTTAGGTTTCTTTTGCGTCTAATATGTATATAGAAGATATTGCTTAGTTTGAGTGCCTAATTGGAATGCAGGTTGCCGCAAGCTTTGCAGCTGAAGGGGCTAGTATGAATGACTTGAAGCAGTGGAATGACCTTTATGGGGAAGGTGGTTCAAGGAAGAAAGAGCAATTATCGTATTTCCTATGAAAATTACGGATACCAGTTTTTAAAATTCGTAGTTGCATCTTTCTGGTTGGACTTTGGGAGTGTCTCATTATAGGCCTTTTCCACCAAAGAGACTTTCATAGGACAGTTAGTAGTTTGCCAGTGTGAACCGGTGCGAACCGGAAAAACCAGAAAAACCGGCGGTTCAACTGCTTATTTTTTTAAATTCTTTTTTTTTTTTTTTTTTTTTTTTATATTTTTTATTTTTTTTACTCAAATACATAGGAACTTTTCTCCAAGAATAATAGGATCAGTCATTTACTTCAAGTGATATACAAATTAAGTTCCGTAATATCCACAAAACTATTTTTACTATTTTGTATTTATATTAATTGAAAAACCATCATACAAATATTTGTATAGAAATTTAAGAACACAGATTAAGAAACTAAATATAATATAATTTTAGACTTAACTGATTTCCATTTTATATATATATATATATATATATTTGGAAAATTTATTATTTAAAATAATGTTAATATTTGTATTGTTTTAATTATTAACGTTAAAATTTATTTTCTATTAACATTAAAACCAGTGTTTTAAAAACCGGACCGGTCATCAAACCGGTGAGGGTACTAATTCACTGGTTTATCGGTCGAACCACTGGGTCATTGGTCGAACCGCATGACCAAACCGGATTAAACCGGATAACTCGGTTGAATAAACCTGTCATTATAATAGGTATAAAACCGGTAAAACCGATCGAACCGGATGATTCAGTCTCTAAAAACTATAACTAGCACTTAAATTTTTTGAAAATATCATATCATAAATTCACAGGTTCATAATTTAAATTCAAATTTTAAAAGAGTCTAATTGTAAATTTTAAACAGAGTCTAATTTAAATTCATAGTTTTAATGTTAATAGAAAATAAATTTTAATGTTAATAATTAAAACAATACAAATATTAACATTATTTTAAATAATAAATTTTCCAATATATATATATATATATATATATATATATATATATATATATATATATATATATATATATATATATATAAAATGAAAATCAGTTAAGTCTAAAATTATATTATATTTAGTTTCTTAATCTGTGTTCTTAAATTTCTATTCAAATATTTGTATAATGGTTTTTCAATCAATATAAATACAAAATAGTAAAAATAGTTTTGTGGATATTACGGAACTTAATTTGTGTATCACTTGAAGTAAATGAGTAATCACTATTATTCTTGGAGAAAAGTTCCTACGTATTTGAGTAAAAAAATTAAAATAAAAAAAAAAATAAGCAGTTAAACCGCCGGTTTTCCCGGTTCGCACCGGTTCACACCGGTTCCCACCGGTTCGAAGACATGGTCGATCGAGCAAGCGAACCCGACCGGTTACCTGGCCGGTTCCCGGTCCAACCGGTCCGACCGGCCGGTCCGGTCCGGTTTTTAAAACACTGATTAAAACTATGAATTTAAATTAGACTCTGTTTAAAATTTACAATTAGACTCTTTTAAAATTTGAATTTAAATTATGAACCTGTGAATTTATGATATGATATTTTCAAAAAATTTAAGTGCTAGTTATAGTTTTTAGAGACTGAATCATCCGGTTCGACCGGTTTTACCGATTTTATACCTATTATAATGACAGGTTTATTCAACCGAGTTATTCAGTTTAATCCGGTTTAATCCGGTTTGGTCATGCGGTTCGACCAATGACCCAGTGGTTCGACCGATAAACCAATGAATTAGTACCCTCACCGGTTTGATGACCGGTCCGATTTTTAAAACACCGCGTAAGATATTTATCCATTTTCTATTTCATTTTATAATTTTCTTCATAAGATTATATGTTCCTAAGAAATACCATCCTTCTTTATTATTAAAAAAAGATGAGAGTTTTTACAAAATAGTTAAAAGAGTTTCACATTTTGGACCACATACAGAATACTATTATCCAAAATTAAGGTATGCATAATCCAACCTAACCCGAAGATCCATCTCAACCCAATAGTTTCAGGTTAATTTTTTCTCCGTCTCATGTAAATAATGACAAAAAATAACTGTTCAAAAATGAATTTGGTATCGGTTAGGACGGGTTCGGGTTGACCCTCGGGGTTATCCAACCCATCCTAATATTATAAATGCACATGTGATACTATTTATTTATTTAATTTATTGATATATTTAGATTATTCAATATTTTCAATACATTTTTCCACTTTTTTAAATCATGTTTTTTATTTTACATTTTATTATGTTTTAGTGAAAATAAAAGGGTGATGATATATATATAATTACATCATGTTTTTTATTTTAAAAAATTGACTTTACATGTCTTCATTATTTTTCATTCATTCTAATGATTTTATTCATATTTCTTATTTAAATGAATTTTTTAAAATACTATAATAAATTTTTAAAGCCACTAATTTTCTCTCTCATATATTTCGGGTCAATCCGATATCGTCTTACATTAATCAGATCTAAACTAACTTATATTTTATCGGGTCTTTTTCAAGCTTAGGTACAAGTTAGAGTCATTAAAATAGTCCGATAAAAATTTAGGACAAGGTTAGAATTAGTGATAACCCTTCCTAACCCGTCCCTTGCTCACCCATATCCAAAACCTTCACCATTTGCTGATTGTTTTCCATCAAATTGAGTGTAGAAGACAAGCCGTTATTGTCATTTTTCAGTTTTCTTATTTTAAATATTTTTTATTATATTATATATATTGTTTTAAATTTTCATTATAAATATTTATTTTAAAAAAATTCGAAATGAAAACTTAATGTAAATTGTTATTTTGAAAATGTTATTTTAAGTATTTATTTATTTTTGTTATAAATTGTTAAGCTACTAAAATTTTGTAAAAAATTATTTAAATTTTTAATAATTCTTTTATAAAAGTCATTTTGAGATATATCTTTTTTTTAAGTGATTTTTATCATAGGTGTGTTTGTTTCAAGATTAAAATTATATTTCTATAACTAATATTTTCATGAATATTTTTCCATGATAAAAATTTAGATTCTTAAGAATAATTATGAAATTTATTTAATTTAAAAAAATAAATGTGAGTGGTAGTGAAAAATTATAATTGGTTAAATTTATTCTCATAAAAATCTTATACTTTTACTTTTTAAATCTTGGAATAAAAATAAAAAAGTCGTGTAAATAAGATTTCTTAAAATAAAAAGTATTTTAAAATTATTTTATAAAACTTGAAATATTGCATTCCTATAATTAGAAAAAAAGAAAATGTATTACTGTCAACCAATCACAACCATGTATCAGAATAAAATATATTTTTATTTTAAAATTATTAATATTACATAGTAATTGTAAACATTTTGATTGATTGTATGTGTAAAACTCTCTTACACTGACAATGCACTACTATTAAACTCTTCTTATAATTATATTTCTAAAAATATTTTTTATATCTTGAAATAAAAAATGTTTGAATATTTAACTTATAGAATGTCAAAATTAAATCTTTTTAATTTATTAAAAATGAATTAATTTTTTTAATATTAAAAAAAATGTTTTTATAAAAATTATTTTTCAAAACTAAAATAAATGAGTCCGATTGACGCACTCCATAGACAATGCGTATTGTAATTTTCTTTCAATTGAAAAGTCTAAAGTTCAAGAGAAACATAAGAAAAAGCTTTGTCAAGCACTTCTCTTTTGTAAAAGTAAAAATAGAATGGGGAACATTTTTTTTTGGAAGCAACTTATATTAAAATTGAATAAAAGGGGTATTCAATCCAGTTACAACAAAATAAAAGAAAAATCTCAACCAACCTCTTCCTACCTAAGGCACCTCAAAGAGGATTGACATTAAAATCGTAAAAACTACTGTTGGAATAAGGATTATCACCTACACTCCTCCATTTTCACATAGAAATTTTGATAAACCAACAAATATCATTAACGTTGATGCTATCGTTCTTGAAAATGATTTCATTTCTAGCCATCTAAAGGGACCAAACAACCGCCAGTCACACCGACAATTTGAAAGTCGAACCTGTAGAAAAATTTCCAGAACAACACCATTCCAAAAAGTGAGCGCTAACATCACCGAGAAAGAAACCCTTTGCCCCACACCAATTTGAAATTGAATTCCAAACACTACTAGCATAAGGGCAATAAAAGAACAAGTGAGAAATATTCTCCCCAACCGGGATTCCTCTATAATAAACCGCTTCTTTTGTCGCCAACCGATTCCACAATAACCTCTACCCAAATAAACGAATTTTAGCCGGCACTTTTGACCTCCATAGCCATTTGAAAGCAGTGGAATGAATGAAATCAGCCTGCATCTCCCCAAAACCAGCTAGCAGAGAATAAAACTCCTTAACAGTAAAATAACAAAGATTGTTGCCATCCCAACTAACCATATCCTCCCTGTCCATATTAAGTCGCACATCTTGAACCAGAGAGACAAGATTTCGCTTCTGTTCCTCTACTTCTGCATTAGCAACAGTTGATAAAACATCAAAATTCCAAAGCCACTCCCTGTTCTGCCACCTGCCTATATCAGCCACATAAGCTTCCTTCCTTTTACTCGATTTAAATAACAAGTTGAACAAACTCCCTACCGAGCTAGTTGACACCCAATTAGCCGACCAAAATGGAGTCAACTCCCCTGAACCTACACTGGAGGAAATTTTGGAATTGAAGATATAAGACGAAACACCTGAATCCGAACTTCCACAACCCAATAAATCTTTCCACCAAAATGAAGCAGTCTTCTTGAAATCCTTAGCCCCCGTCAACACCCAATGCTCAATCGTTCCATACCTCGCCTTTAAGATTCTCTTCCACCATCCTTTCGCCTCCGCCAAAATTCTCCACCGCCACTTGAACAGTAAAGCAGTGTTGAACTCTTTTAATCGTTTAACACCCAAACCTCCTTTCTCCTTATCTCTGCAAACGATTTCCCACTTAATCCAGTTAATGTTTGTCTTACCCTCTTTACCACCCCACAAAAACCTTCTTCTCAATTTGTCAATTTCTTTCCAAACCGATATCGGCGCCTTATAGAAAGAAAACCAAAAGACCGGGATACTCGATAAAACAGAATTGATTAGAGTAACTCTACCTGCCATTGATAACATTCTGCCTTTCCAATCAAATAATTTCTTCCTAACCTTATCGACCACCGGCTTCCACGAAGATTTTAATCTAGGATTACACCCTATAGTTATACCAAGAAAAGTGAACTCAGAACATTCCACCTTACAAGAAAGGAAATTAGAAGCCGCCTGCAGGAAATGGGGATTCAAATTGATACCAATAATTCTGCTCTTAGAGAAATTAACACCCAGACCCGAAACAAGTTCGAAGCTACGCAAAATGGCTTTTATGCTCCAAAGATTTCTCCACCCACCTCTTCCAACTAAAAGCGTGTCGTCAGCAAATTGAACTATCTCAACAGAATTCTCTTCATCAAACTTAAATCCAACAAAGTCCCTCAAAACAGAAGCCCTTTTCACCATAGCCGTAAGTCCTTCAGTAACCAAAACAAATAAAAAATGGGAGAGAGGATCTCCCTGCATCAAGCCGCGATGAATCTTGAAATCCTTCGTGGGACTACCGTTTACTAAAATCGAAAGATAACCATTGAACACACATACTTCCATCCACTTCATCCATATTGGCCCGAATCCCATCTTCCTCATCGTACTCCTTAAAAAATCCCAATTTACACTATCATACGCCTTCTCGAAATCCACTTTGAATAACATACACTCCTTCTTATCTCTATTAGCCTTGTCAATTACTTCGTTTGCGATCACAATACCATCCAGCATCTGTCGACCGAGAACAAAAGCCGACTGATTACACGACACTAAGCTGCCAATGACCTGCTTAAGCCTGTTAGCTAAGAGTTTAGCTAAATTTTATACACACTACCTACCAGACAAATTGGTCTGTATTCAGCTAAACTTTGAGGAGATTTAACTTTAGGAATTAAAGTTAAAAAGGAGGAACAGAAAGCTTTAGTCAGGAAAGCTTCCTTATGGAAATCGTAGAATGGGGAACATTAGTTTCAATTTTCAACCATTTATCCACTCACTCGCAAAACATGAGAGTTGGTTCACTAAAACATTTATGAGATTTCTTAATGCACTATGTACCGTAAAAATGCATCGCTATCTTTTATAATTTATTATAGAGTTAAATAAGTATTAGGTTCCTGAAAATAACCTAACATTTAAGTTTGGTCTATATAAATATTTTCTTCAAGGTTTGGTCCTCCTAAAGTTTTCCGTTTCTAATTGTAGTCCCTCCCGTTAGTTTTCACTAACGGAGGATGACCTGGCGTGCCATGTGTGACCATTTGTTTATTTTTATTAGGCCACGTTGTAAATTCTGATTAAAATAGGAAATGAAAGAAGTTCAAACGTCTTTATTTGGAAAATAGAAAAAGAGGAATTAAAATAGAAGACGAAAGAAATTGAGAAGTCATTTTCCAAAAACCATTGCTTTGTCAAAGAACTTGTGCCCTAGCAGAAGAAGATAGTTGTTCGTGTAGTCGCAACTCTCAGAAGTGGTCCCAAAGGAGGTGAACTACGATTCGCAGCAGTGGTCCCAAGTAAATGAATTTGTCTGCCATTGTTTGGTTTCTTTTATTGATTAATGATAAGTTTGCGTTTGTGGTCCCTCGATGGTTTGTCCCTTGTTTGTCCGTTGTTTGTTAAATGATAAACTTGTCTGCCATTTTCGTTTGTTTGCTATGTTTAATATATGTTTTCAATGGTGGTCCCCTGCTTTCAACATTTGTTTTTCATTGGTATTGTTAGTCAACGTTGTGGGCAGTAAAATTAGGTTTACTCATGTTTTGTACAAAAATGGTAAAAATTAAAGTTAGATTTTAACTTTTGTGTGCAGGGGTATGGATAAGTTCATTGTTGTTTTTTATGTAAATGGGTCTTTTGTAAAAGACACAAACCTAAATTACGAAGGTGGGGAAGTGTATGCTTTTAAGGGTCAGGATCCTGATTTTTGGAGTTTCTTTGAGGCACGTGACTTAGTTAAGGAGCTGGTACCTGAGTTTGATTACAAATTGGTTAAGATGTGCTGGAAGCCTGAGGAAGGATCATTTGAAAATGACCTAAAACCATTTAAGGATGATAGAGATGCGTTTGAGTTGGCCTTGTATGCCATGGAGTACAAGTGTGAGATTGAAATTTATTGTGAAAATAGGGTTCAAGGAGAGGACACGGGTATGGAGAGGATTAGAGAGAAAGGAAAGGCACCTAAATGTGAGGAGGACATTGACAACAGGAGTGGATCAAGTGAAGAGTCTGATGAAGACTCTGTGGAAGATGTGCATTTTGAAGATAGTGAGGAGGAGAGAATGGGTGGGTTTGAGGAAGGGCTTGATGAGGTGCTGCCTAATAGGGCTGTTGGGGAAGATAAAAAAGAAGATGATGGTGTTAATGTGGAAGTCAACAAGAGTGAGCAAGAGCATAACGTATATATAACTGAGGAGTTGGGAAAGGAATATGTCATTGAGGATGAATACTTGACTGATAAGCTGGACAGTGGTGGGGATGATGATAGTTGTGATGAGAGGCCTTGTGTTTTGAGGTATAGTAAGGAGGAGTCATTGAGCAAGGATTATGTGTTCAAAGTTGGGATGGAGTTTTCATCCTTAAGGCAGTTTAAGGATGCCATATTAGAACACAATGTGTTGAATGGCAGGGAGGTAAAGTTTAAAAAGAATGATAAAAATAGATGTAGGGTTGTGTGCAAGGACAAGAAGAAACGTGACTATACAGTGTTGTGTAGTAAGGTATTGACCTCAACCACTTTTAGGATAAAAACCTTGTTTGCCAAACACAAGTGTGGTAGACAATTCTTTAACAGAAATGCTAGAGCTGAGTGGGCTGCCAAGGTAATTATTGATGGCTTGAAGAATAATCCTAGAATGAGGTTGAATGAGGTAGTTGTTGATGTAAGGAAGAGGTATGCAACAAAAATCCCAGGATGTAGGGAATTTAAGGCTAGACAGATAGCAAGAGCCATTGTTGAAGGTGACTCAAGCAAACAGTATAGCCTCCTTTGGTCCTATGCTGCTGAATTGAAAAAGGCTTCAGGTGGTAACACATTTAGAATCAGTACTAGTTCTCCAAGTGAAGGGTTGAAACCAAGATTTGAGAGATGTTATATGTCATTTGATGGAACTAAGAAAGCATTTACAAGAACATGTAGGCCTTTCATTGGTTTGGATGGATGCCATTTGAAGCATAAATATGGTGGTATTCTTTTGATTGCTGTTGAAAGAGACCCCAATGATCAATACCTACCTATTACATTTGCTGTGGTTGGGATGGAGACAAAGGATTCCTGGAGTTGGTTTATAAAGTTGTTGATTGAGGATATTGGAGATGGAAGGTGGTGCTTTATATCTGATCAACAAAAGGTAGTCTTAATGCATTGTTGGATTTCATTTTTTTACATACATTACAATGTCCTAATGCTTTATTGTTTTCCTTGATTAGGGTTTAGTGCAGGTTTTTGAGGAAAAGTATCCAGCATATGAACATAGATTCCGTCTAAGGCATCTGTATGCAAACTTCAAGAAGAGATTTGGAGGAGGGACCTTGTTCAGAGATCTAATGATGACTGCTGCCAAAGCTACATACTTTGAAGCTCGTGAAGCAAAGGTGGATAGATATAAGGGTATCATAATGGCCAAGCCCTTAAGGAGACTAGATAGGGAAATAGAGAAGAGTGTTTCCTGGACAGCTACATATGCTGGTAGATTGTCATTTCAAGTGAGTCATGTGTTATTTACTGACAGTTTTGTGGTAGATCTTGAAAAACATGCTTGTTCTTGCAACTTTTGGGATCTGGTGGGTATTCCTTGTAGGCATGTTGTGGCTGCCATCCATAGGAAGGTAGATGACCCTATAAAATATGTCCACACTTGCTATCACAAGAGCACTTATGGAACATGCTATAGTGAGGTTATTACCCCACTAAATGGACAAAACAAGTGGCCTAAGACTGATGATGAGGGAATGATGCCACCTACTTTCAAACGAGGCCCAGGGAGACCTAAGAAATTGAGGAGGAGGGAACCTAATGAAGAGAGTCAAACTAGATGGCAAAGAACAAACACCAACCCTAGGTGTAGGTTCTGTTTTCAGTTAGGCCATAATAAAAAGACTTGCAAGAAATTGAAGGAAGAATTAGAAGCTGCAAGAAAGACTAGTCAAGTCACTCAAGATAGCCCAGCAGAAACATCTCAGGCAATTCCAACCCAAGTAAGTCAAACTACCGAGGCATCAAAAAAAGGGTAAGGGTACCACTTTAATAATGTTGTTATTTTCAATGTGTAATTCAGGCAAATATATTAATCATGTTGATGTTATGTTAATATACAGGGGAGGCCGAAGGGGTCATCAACCAAGGTGCCTAAGAAATCAAGGCCTGCTGTCAAGGATGGTATTACCTCAAAAGATGCTATCAAGGATGGAATTAATTCAAAGTCTGGTGTTAAGGGAGGGCTGAATGAGCATGTGGCAAGTCATCAAGATGGTGTGCACGAACCAACTAACCAGTCTGTCAAGGAAGCATGTGACCAAATGGATACAGATGAACCTGAGGGCATTGTGGTGGAAAACCCAACATCATTAGATGACACTATTGCTGCTGTTCTTACAGGTTCTGATGTCTTGAACATTCAACCACTGAGGATTGATAAGTCACCTGTCAAGACATCTCAGCCAAGTCCAGGTGGTCCAAAGGTTTTCTTTGGGAGGCAACCAAAGGTGAGCAGGAACACTCCATTCAAACCACCTGGTATAAGAACAACATTGTCTAAGCCAAGCAGTAGTGAAGCACCAAAATTCTGGACACAGAGCAGATACAAGACAAATGCAGTGGCTTGACTGGAAAAAGAGAAAGTCAGAGGTCGAAGACACTCAAGTCAAAGAGCATGCCAGGCCCAGGGAAAAACCATAATGATCCTGTGATTATACCTGACACTGACTGCATCAATGCCAAGGGTCACACACAATGAAGTACACCCTGCTTTTGTGTAACTGATGTTTATGAACACCTGTTATCATGTTTTGTTCAAATTTATGTATTCAAATATGTGATGTAAAGTATTGATGTGGTCTTTAGGCCCAAAATACATTTCCTTATTCTGATGTAATGTATTTGTGACTTAATCAAATTACTATTCTGGTTTTGGTACACTACTGTTTTAGTATAATTCTCACTTTTATAGGTCACTTAAATATATGTCACTTAATTATGGGTCACTTAGTTAAAGGTCATTTGAATAGTTCTCTTTTGGTATAACCAATTATGAGACATCAGTACAAAACAACATTTCATTTTGATCAAATGTTCATAACAAAACAACAACAGATATCATTAACACAGAACATTCTTACATTTGCCAAACTAAACCATATCAGAACATTCTTACATCCTGAAGACTTTCTCAAAACAAGAAAACATTACAACTCCTAAAGACAAACATTACATTCTCATTAAAACAACAACATATTTCATTCACTCAACTCTACAATTACACCTAAGCAAAAAATACATGTTGACCAATACTGATATTATAACACAAATAGTCTTTAAATTTCTATAGAATTCCACTGCCTTGAGTTCATCTTCAGCCTGTTGTTCTTCTTCATCGAATTTTCATAAAGATCCTTAAAGGTTTCCACCATTTGCATTTCCATCTTTTCCTTGCTCCATTCAACATCCCCCCTTGAACATCTTCAATCCTTCCTCCAATTTCATCATCCCAAAGAAACATATTGCACGTACCCTCATTCTTCCAAAACGGACATCTCCAAAACAATCTACCTTGATTCTTTCCCCTCTTGCACACATAGGAAATCAAAGTTCCCTTGCATCCACACTTTTTCCCTTCACTGTTGTTAAAACTCTTGGAGTGATGTGAGACTACCTTGCTGAGCCTAGATGATGTAGACATGACGACGAAGACACTCCTCATGACATTACCATTCCCAGATATTTCAATTCCCAAATTTCAATTCCCAATGCACACAAACCATTACCACCATGATAACAAAGGATATGGATCCTTCTTCCTTCTCTCTCTAATTCTTCATTCTTCTTTTCTAAGATAAATACAGTTTTTACGGTTATTTTTCTGAGAAAAAAACTGTAAACGAAAAATGGAACAGAAAGGTTTGTTGATATCAGCGCTCAGCGTTGGTGTTGGAGTTGGAGTCGGCCTTGGTTTGGCTTCTGGACAAACCAAATGGGGAGCTAATGCTATCGCCTCAAACGCCATCACACCCGAGAAAATGGAACACGAAATGCTTCGACTTGTTGTTGATGGCAGAGAAAGCAATGTCACTTTTGACAATTTCCCTTATTATCTCAGGTTTTTACCTTTCTTCCTTTTTCTCCTTTCATTTTTCTAATTTCCAATGTTACATGTATTTAAATTTATCATTACTTTATTAAATTGTACTATAGCGCATTGTATTTGTTTTTCTTTTTTTAGTAATTAGCGGCATTGTATTTGTTTAGTTTCTTGAAAATTTGTAATAATAGTCATAGGTTTTAGCGATTATGGTCAGTGACTGCGATTGTCGTTGTGAATTAACCACAATTTATTCTATCACATAAAAATGGTGAATAATGGTATCTGTAGACTGTATCGGCAACACCGTTTTGTTGCGGTTGTAGACCGTTTTTTATATTTCATGTTTTTTTTATTCATTGCACGGTTGGTATGGTAATGTTAAGTATTAGTATTCGTATAAATGAAAATTCTGTGGTTAGGTGTTCTTAAATCTTAAGTATATGTCCAGTTTTGCGAATTTTTCAGTTTCAGAAATTTGTTGTTTCCAGGTTAACACAGCATATTCTGTTAATGGATTGAGAGCATTGAAACTGTAAATTTACTGTATGCTTTGGTATTTTATGATGCTGCTACTTTTTAAAAAAAATTTGATTCAATTTAATTTTGGTTCTGATGTATGATCTTTTTTCATTGTATATATGATGACAGTGAGAAGACACGGGTGTTGCTGACAAGTGCTGCCTATGTCCATTTAAAGCATGCAGAGGTTTCTAAATATACACGGAATCTTGCTCCTGCAAGCCGGACTATTCTGCTCTCAGGGCCAGCCGGTTAGTCTGATCAACCGACTATTATACGTCGACGGATTGATAAGCTTTTACGTTTCCAATGATTCCTTTGGCCAATTCAAAAGTTTTCCATTTCATGTTTTGCAGAACTTTACCAACAGGTGCTTGCTAAGGCTTTAGCTCACTACTTTGAGGCCAAGTTGCTTCTGTTCGATGTAACTGACTTTTCTTTGAAGGTGAGTGGGAAAAGTTTTGGTGTCGTTTAAAGCTTTATCTGGTTTGTTATGTACATAATGGTTGGTTTGTCATCTTTGTAGATTCAAAGTAGATATGGCTCTTCCAACAACGAAACTGTAAGCTTTTCCTATTTTATCTTGTATTGCTTTTCATTCTAAACATCATATATTTTCAGTGTTCTTTCTTGGCCTAACATTCTGGCTACCGGTGTTCTATTTCCATTGTTTCTGGTTGTAGTCTTTCAAAAGATCTACTTCAGACACAACTTTGGCTCGGTTGTCTGACCTATTTGGTTCATTTTCAATCTTTCCACCAAAAGAAGAGAATAAAGGTACAAATCGATGAGCATTTTCAGAACTTTATTACTTCATAATAAAAATATGCTCAATTAATCTTGTAATACACAAATGTCTTGTTTGAGTTTCATGAATAAGTATTATATATTGTTAGGAGAAAAGTTTTACTAATGATAATTTCTACTTGACGAAGTCATGCCACCTAAGGTTACAGGTTCTAGATAATAGATAGGGTAGATGGATTCAACTAGCTTTAGCTTTGGTTCTTGACATTTATCAAATTCTAATATATGCTGACTGCCTAACTCTGTATCGATACATAAGCACTCTATTTGATGCACATTTTGTTATTAAACAGATTATAAAATATACCCCTGACTTGAAGCTTTTAGTTGCAGGCGGAATGCAAAAGCAAAGCAGTGGCGTAGACCTTAAACGAATGTAAGAACACTAGATCTTTATCAGTTAACTATGAAAATACATTTATTTTCCTTCCAGTTTATTTATATAATAATATTAAAAAAAATTCCTTGTTTATGCAGGGAGGCGGAAGGATCTTATGCTCCTACTAAGCTTCGTAGGAATGCATCAGCCTCTGCAAATATTAGCAGCATTGGTTCGCAAAGCAATCCTACAAGCTCAGGTTGCTTCAATAAATCATTTTAAAAGATCAATTATGATTGTGTTTTTTCTTGATTTACTTGTTATGTTACCATCTGCTGAGCTGTTAACTTGGCCGTAAGAGTTAGACATTATAAGTGTAATCTCAAGAAACAAAGTTCAAATCCGCTCGAGGACGACTGTAAAATTGTCATTAGTACCACTTGATTTAATAATAATTTCTCCCCTCCCCATTTTTCTTAATAAACAATGACGATTATAATGTGGCATCACAATTTGATAGTTTATAGAATTAGTTTAGCACATACGTGAAATTTATAATCTTTTTGAATGAGAACCAACACAAATTAAGTCAAATTTCTTGTTTCTGTCCACTGTTTGCTCTTCTGATTCCCTGTATCTTTCAATATTCCTGCAGCACCTGGGAAGCACACGGTCAATTGGTCTTTTGATGAAAAGCTTCTTATACAGACTCTTTACAAGGTATTGCTACTTTTGATAATATGACATATTTAGCATCAGCGCATATACGTATTTTGGATTGGAAGGTATTACGTATCCACAAAAGATATTGATTTGATGAGTGGAAAATTCACTTGCAGGCTCTAGTTTATGTGTCGAAAACCTATCCCATTGTTCTATATCTGCGGGATGTTGATAAGCTGTTGTGTAGATCACAGAGGATATGTAAACTATTCCAGACAATGTTAACGAAATTATCTGGACCGATTTTGATTCTTGGTTCAAGGGTTTTGGATTCTGGTAATGAATGCAAAGAAGTGGATGAGATGCTTAGCCCCCTCTTCCCTTACAACATAGAAATCAGCCCACCAGAAGATGAGTCTCGTCTTGTCAGCTGGAAGTCTCAATTTGAAGAGGATATGAAGAGGATACAGATTCAGGATAACAAGAACCATATCATGGAAGTGCTTGCAGCCAATGATCTTGATTGTCATGACCTGGATTCCATCTGCGTGGCAGACACAATGGTTCTCAGTAACTATATAGAAGAGATTGTTGTGTCAGCAATTTCTTATCATTTAATGAATAACAAAGAGCCTGAATACAGAAATGGGAAACTGGTTATTCCATGCAATAGGTGTGACTGGTAACTTTAACTGCATGAACTATTTTTACTTTTATGTACTGACTTTATTATTTCTGAAACAGCTTGTCCCATGCTCTGGGTATATTCCACGAGGGAAAACTCAGTGGAAGAGATACATTAAAACTAGAAGCTCAAGCAGTAACATCCGAGGTTGTGCATTCTTGTTGCGATTGTGTTGTTCATTTAGTTGTGAATAATATCTATCAAGTACTGATATGATCTGTGTCTTTTTTATCTCTATATGTATGGTACTGAATAAAGCAGAGAGAGGAAAGGGCTGTTACGAAACCAGAAGAAAAGTCTGAAAATCCTGCTCCTGATATAAAAACTGAAAATCCTGCTCTTGGTATAAAGGCTGAAACAGAAATACTAACTTCCGTGGGCAAAACTGATGGTGAAAATTCAGTTCCTGCAGCCAAAGCTGTAAGCCCTCTCTGTTTTTTAATTGTTCGATAGATTATGATATAATTTTAATAATATTGAAATCATGCCGCAATTGGCTTATTCAAACACAACAACTTCGTCTCTTGCAGGAAGCTCCTCCCGATAATGAGTTTGAGAAGCGAATTAGGCCTGAAGTAATACCAGCAAACGAAATTGGGGTAACATTCTCCGATATTGGTGCCTTAGAGGAGACTAAAGAGTCACTTCAAGAACTAGTAATGCTTCCCCTCCGAAGGCCAGACCTTTTTGATGGAGGCCTTTTAAAGCCTTGTAGAGGAATATTGCTATTTGGGCCGCCTGGAACCGGAAAAACAATGCTGGCAAAGGCCATTGCAAATGAGGCTGGAGCAAGTTTCATTAATGTATCCATGTCTACCATCACCTCTAAATGGTTTGGTGAAGACGAGAAGAATGTCCGTGCTTTATTCACACTGGCAGCCAAGGTCTCCCCAACTATTATATTTGTTGATGAGGTGGATAGTATGCTTGGGCAGCGGACAAGGGTCGGGGAACATGAAGCCATGCGGAAAATAAAGAATGAATTTATGGCCAATTGGGATGGACTTACCTCAAAACCATCGGATCGCATCCTTGTCCTTGCTGCAACCAATAGGCCCTTTGACTTGGATGAAGCAATTATTAGACGATTTGAAAGGAGGTATCTCTACTAGCTCTACTTGTTCAATGAATTTCACATGCTCTTTCTTATTATCTGAAGAGTGCTAGCAATATGCTCTCTACGACACTATTCCATCCATTCTCTGCTATTAGTTTGAATTCGTGTAGATTTCACTGAATCACGTGGACCTGTTTTTTATAATTTTTTGTTGTGTATGTAAATTGTCGGGAAAAAACACATAAGAGATCAAATTAAAAGTATATTGCTTTGATGTTATGTTTGTGGGTGCACAACAACAATCTGAATACCCTTATATTCAATAGTATTTTGATTGTTTTTATTTAATACGTTATTCATCTTTGGCTATCAGGATTATGGTTGGGCTACCGTCTGTGGAGAACAGGGAAAATATATTGAGGACCCTTTTGGCTAAAGAGAAAGTGGACGATGGACTTGATTTTAAGGAACTTGCAACTATGACAGAAGGATACAGCAGAAGCGATCTAAAGGTTTTTCTCTATTATTGTTTTCCTGTGGACGTAACTTGACTTTCGTGTTACAACCTACAGATGCTTTTGTTATTTTGAGTTTCTGATTAACGCATTTTTTATTTTCATAAATTGGTAAATGCAGAACTTATGTACAACCGCTGCTTATAGACCTGTTAGAGAGTTAATTCAGCAAGAGATAAAAAAGGATTCGGTAACTTGGCAATTTCCTTAAAGATCTACTATAATGCTTTGATTATATGATAATCACGCTGACTGCTATATTTGTTTTCGGCAGGAAAAAAAGAAGAAAGACGCCGAAGGACAAAATAGCCAAGATGGTCATGATGCAGAGGAGGAAGTTAAACAGGAAAGAGTTATTACCCTTAGGCCTTTGAATATGCAGGACTTCAGAGTGGCAAAGAATCAGGTAAAATTTCTTAGGATTCTTTATCTTTAGTTCTCCCATATTGATCATCTTTTATGATGCAATTCACTTTGGGTTCTTATCTGGCCATTAGGCAGACCCTATCTTGCCATGTCACTTTTAAGATTTCAATATTTTCTCTAGTAGTGCAACTTTTCTCATTGTTTCCCGGGGACTCTCACTTTTCACTTCAATGGTTGAGATTTGGTAGTGCAATTTTTATTTATAAGTAAAGTTTCTTTATGCAAAGACAATCCTTAAACAATTATTTCTGCCACGTAAACATGTTTCAATGGTGTCACTGAAAACACAATAACAGTTAGTTAAACTTAAGATCTCACCAAGCAAATGATGCAATAAAATCACAAATTGCTTGTTGGGGATGTTGAGGTCTTAGGTTTCTTTTGCGTCTAATATGTATATAGAAGATATTGCTTAGTTTGAGTGCCTAATTGGAATGCAGGTTGCCGCAAGCTTTGCAGCTGAAGGGGCTAGTATGAATGACTTGAAGCAGTGGAATGACCTTTATGGGGAAGGTGGTTCAAGGAAGAAAGAGCAATTATCGTATTTCCTATGAAAATTACGGATACCAGTTTTTAAAATTCGTAGTTGCATCTTTCTGGTTGGACTTTGGGAGTGTCTCATTATAGGCCTTTTCCACCAAAGAGACTTTCATAGGACAGTTAGTAGTTTGCCAGATATATATATAGTGTAGTTTGCCAGTGATATATACTCTTAACGAAATATAAGCAAAAATAAGTTAAAAGAAGTTTATGTATTTGATCCAAATTTGAATCAAATAGTTTAACTTAGACTATTTTTGTTTATATTTCGTAAGAGAGAATATAATTATAAGTGTGTATAGTTTCAAGTAGTATTTTTTGGCTTCATACTTGAGTACAAATATTGCTCACGTTTGGGATTTTTGCCTGTAGGCTATGAACAATAAACAATGTTGTAGTTAATAGTGTAAATTGGGTTGTATTATAACTATTACCTACCAAGCCTCTTAAACAAGAAAGAGCAGTTCCTACTATGTACAAAATATAATTAACAATTCTGCTATTCAATATTATAGGGCAAGTTAGCAATTCAATATTAAAGTTCTGGTGGAAATAATCCAATTCTCTTTTGTTCTCTACTGATCAAAACATTCATAAGATATTTATCCATTTTCTATTTCATTTTATAATTTTCTTCATAAGATTATATGTTCCTAAGAAATACCATCCTTCTTTATTTTCTACAAATTTTGCTTATTAAAAAAAGATGAGAGTTTTTACAAAATAGTTAAAAGAGTTTCACATTTTGGACCACATACAGATTACTATTATCCAAAACTAGTAGGATACCCGTGCATTCGCACGGGTATCGGTATGTTACGCGCATTGTTTTCAAAATATAATAAAAATGATATTTAAAAAGTTAAGGTTTTTAATCAAAAAAATATTATTTTAAAAGATATAAGAAATTAGTGTGAATAATTTATTCCATATATAAAAATATTTGAATCAACAATATTTTATATTTTATATAAATATTATTGTTGTTTTGACGTTGTTTAAAAAAATATTAGAATGTATATTACAACAATGATAAATTAATCATCAACGAACTTGAGCCCGTATAAATAAATTAATCAACAGCGAACTTGAGCCCGTAACTAAATATTATTTTATTCAATGACATAAAAAATATTTTTGCCCGTAAAAAATTTGAATCAATAATGTATTTTTGCCCGTAATGAATCAACAACGAACTTGATCCCGTATATAAATATTAAGTTTATTTTGACATTAGATATATATTTGAATTTGTATAAAAAAAATTTGAATCAAGAATATATTTTTGCCCGTATCTAAAAATTATCTCAAATTAATAATGATGAATGCTTTGTATTAAAAAAAATGGTTAATAGTCATTTTGCCCCCTGCCATATAGGCGATGTTCGAAAAATCTCTGTAAAAAAAATTTGCAAAAAAAACACTAACATTTGAATCAATAGTAAAGTTGTTCTCATATATAAAAATATTTGAATCAAAAATAAAGTTGTGCTCGTTTATAACAATAATTTTTCTCGTATAGAAAAATATTTCAAAATATAATACAAATGATATTAAAAAAGTTAACGTATTTAACCAAAAAAATATTATTTTAAAAGATATAAGAAATTAGTGTCAATAATTTATTCCATATATAAAATTATTTGAATCAACAATATTTTATATTTTATATAAATATTATTGTTGTTTTGACGTTATTTAAAAAAATATTAGAATGTATATTACAACAATGATATTTTTTCCGTATATATAAAAAAATTAATCAACAATGAACTTGATCCCGTATAAATAAATTAATCATCAACGAACTTGAGCCCGTAACTAAATATTATTTTAATCAATGACATAAAAAATATTTTTGCCCGTAAAAAATTTGAATGAAGAATGTTTTTTTGCCCGTAATTAATGAATAACGAACTTGATAGCGTATATAAATATTAAGTTTGTTTTGACATTAGATATATATTTGAATTTGTATAAAAAAAATTTGAATCAAGAATGTATTTTTGCCCGTATCTAAAAATTAGATTTATATTTCATCATAAAAAATTGCTTTTTATTATCTCAGATTAATAATGATCTTTTGATTGATAAGTTATTAAAATATTGATTATAATTAAATTAATAATGACAGTGGGATATAGAGACTACAAATATATTTGGATACTACATAGTAGTTTTATAGTGTTTTTTCTATTATTATAATTAAAGTCATTGATGAGCATTCTTTTGAACAATAATTTTTTTCATATAGAAAAATATTTGAATTAACAATGTATTTTTTCCTATATGAAAAAAATTAATGAATAACGAACTTGATAGCGTATATAAATATTAAGTTTGTTTTGACATTAGATATATATCTGAATTTGTATAAAAAAAATTTGAATCAAGAATGTATTTTTGCCCGTATCTAAAAGTATTCGGATCATCGATACACTATTTTTTCATATATACAAATAAAGTTCAATCAAAAGTATTTAAATTTTTACCGTGTATAAAAATATATATGTGTCGTATACATTACTATATTATCAATGATTTTATTTTTCCCGTTTCAGTAATACACTTTTTTCCGTAGTTATATTTTTAATATTTATCAATCATAAATATTTGTCCTGTAATTTTATTTGTTTTAATTTTCGAATACAAATGTAACAATGATTGTAAAAAAAAGTTATAGATTTCATATAGTTAAAATTTATATTTTTTTAAATATATTATCATTTATAAAACATTGTATCAACAATAGAGTTTTCCCCGTTTATAAAACATTGTAATTATCTTCGTAAGAAGATTTATTTTATTATAAAATTTTAGAGACGAATCATTGTGACGTCTTAAATAGTTTATTTTAATAATTAGTTAGACTTAAATAAAAGTTATAATTATACAATATTTTTTGAAACAGCATATTTATAAAACATTATAATTATAAGTTATTGAAACAACATATTTATAATTGATTGATAAATATATTTGTAATTGATTGATAAATTAGAAAATGAATTTGAGAAATTTTTTGTTGGTGTTTTGAGTATTTTTATGTTTGGAGTGTTGTTTTATCAATGATAACTATAATTGTTTTGATAAATTTAAAAAATATAGAGAAATTTGTAATACCTTACAAATTATTATTTCTTTGAAAAAGGTATTTTAAGATAAATTAATAACAACTTAAAATTATTTTGCTACATATGATTTATAACTTTGTTATCATTGGCATAATTGCGAAACGATATATTGATATGATTGGGTAAGAAAGCAACATTAATATCTTTAGCCTCATTCTTCCAAAAATATTATTTTGATATCTAACTGTGTAGAGCATTATTTCAATATTAATGTATTAAATAAAACAACGTATTAAAAAAAAATAAAGTAAAATTGATAAGCTAAAAAGTAAATAAGAAACATTGATGTTCAATAGAATAGAAAGACGAAAAACATAGAAAATGCGTCCACAGGAAATCGAAATAATATTTGAAACATTAATCATTAAATTTAAAACTCCTCGCAGTCAAAAAGTTGTCCCACCGGTAGTCTCGTTCATCGTCGTGATCTGAATCAAAGACATCATTGCCCGGTTCTTCATCATCAAGGTAATCAAAGTTTCGAACGGGTATGCCCATTGTTCTTGATCTACTGGTTCTTCTCCTCTTGTGTCTTTTTTGTACAACCGGCTCTACCTCCTGAAGTTGTTGAACATGGCTGTCCATAGATGGTTGAGGCTGCGGATGCAGTTGGATGTCAGCAGGTGGTGATCCCCTTAAAGGAGGCAGAACATTTTGTTGGGTCTGTTAAAGTAAAAAAAAATTCATTAAAACAGAGAGGAAGAAATTTGCAGAGATGTATGTAGTGATTGAAAAATAAATTTGTTATGTAGGATACGAACATGTTTAGCTTGTTGGACATTAACAACGTGGTTGGCTACGTCTGGCTGTGGCAAGGTTGTGATTGGTTGTATATCAGCCGGCAACTGCATCTCAGTAGGTTGTGCAACTTGGAGGGAATTCTTGGTTGCCATGTAAATAGATTGTGGGATATTGAATCTTGTTTATGTTGGTGAGAATAGGAGACAACCTTTTATATAGTAGTGGGTTGTGACTGTTAAGTTGCTCCCAGAAATTGGAATTCCCATAGAATTAAGTACATTGAAAGTATTAATTAATTACCTTGAAACTATAATACTGGAACACAAGGAGCCAAAACAATAATTAGTGGTATAATGGACATCACAAATACAGTTATGAAAATAGGAAAGTGGAAATAATAATACACTTGAAAACATAATTAATATCTCTACTTGAATTTTATTTCAAAAGAGTGACCAAAGGAATCAAAACAAATAAGGCAAAACTTGAAAACCTACCATTTTCATTCATTCACATTCACTGACAAAAAAAGGGTCTCATTTTGAAAATAGATATTGATTAATTATAATTCTTCAGAAACTTGTTAAAGTCAATGATGCACTGAATAAAGTTGAGAATCATACCAGAAAGGTCTAAAACAGTCTCTACATTGTGATTAATGCATTGAACAGAAAACATATCTACAAGCCCTTCAAGTTCACGTCCAAAGCTTTCACACACAGAATCCCATTTGCTCGGATCAATACCTATATCGCATACAAAAGAAGAAAAACACTGGTTTATTTCTTGATTGATTTTTATTTTGACAAAAGGGACAGTCTTAAATGTAAACAGTTGTCATACCACAGCCTGTGTCCTCAACTTCAAACCAAAGTATCACATTGTTGTTATCTCTCATAGATATTCTCCTTGCATGATTTGCATTTGGCTTCTCTTTGTTCTTTTGTACAATCCTTGATTTCTTCTGATCAAGATAAAAGTTTGGACTATCGCAAGAATTTGGATATTCGCACCATCCCCGCAGAATAACATGACCAGCTGTAGTACATATTTACAAAACTTGACAATACGATTAGTCCCCTAGAACATCACTATTAAAAATAAAATAAAAGACTACTGATATTTTTCATGCACATTTTGGCTTACATGTAGTAAACTTAATTGAATTGTTGATCAAATTTGCAAATACTTGAACAACCTTACCAGAGTCAACCGTAACTACTTTTGGCATATCATTTGAAAATACATATTGATTAATTATAATTCTTCAGAAACTTGTTAAAGTCAATGATGCACTGAATAAAGTTGAGAATCATACCAGAAAGGTCTAAAACAGTCTCTACCTTCAAGTTCACGAATCAAATGAACAACTATAGTCAGCACCTCTTCAGCTGTGCACATGCCGCCTTACATGATATTGAAAATCTGAAAGAAAACAAACTAAAAATAGCACATTAATAATTACAATGTATTAAGAAATCATTGGTAAATATTAAATATAGTGGATGAAGGAAGTATCAACACTTAATTTTTCTCACTTTGCTAGTTATTTACTTTACAGAAGCATAATCCAAAATAACTTTTACATGTGACAGAGAACTTTCATTATGTGAACATTTTAGTACTTCATTCCAAATATTCTTACAAACAGCCACATGAACGAATAAATTACACAATGTATACAATTGAATCAGGTGAAGGCAATGCCACCATTGAACAAAGATGATGAGAGATCGTAAAAGAAACATTATATTCAGTCACTGGTGGAGGGTGATGATGTATTCCCCACCTTGAGAGGCAACCATAGAAAACTGCAGAATGATAAGCATAATAGAACCAACATGACTATGATAACTGGTTGGAATGAAATGTATGGGGTCACAAAGAAAACAATAGCAATTGTAGCGCTTTGACATATCTTTAACTGTGCAAAAGCCTCTTCCTGCACCACAAAGTAATATGAATTTGACATTAGAGATATTGGAAAAAGTACATCAAAAGTTATGTGCTTTTCTAATAGAAATATTAAAGCTCAACTAAATTTGGACCAAGATTTCTGTTAATCATAAACTACTTATTTTCCTCATAAGCAGCAACTTCTCATTCATAATCGTCACAAGAACGTGTAAACATGAAAAACATAATTACTTGATTATTAAAGCAAAAAGATGACACAGGAGTATTATCAAAGTATGAAGACCAACCACCACATACCTGCCCATGACTGAGTAGAGCAAATGTAATAATATTTCCAATAAACTGCAAAACAGATTTAAAATAGAATCAATTTTGAACTTTAAGTAGTTTTTTGTAAAAAAACATTAACATAAAGCCACCAGTCTTTAAAAAATATATTATGACCTGATGAAGTGCATACACACCCCAAAATTCCCCATTGAAGTCACCAATTACTGCACCTTCGAGTAAATTGTTATCTATAGCATGACTGCGTGCACTGGAAGTTAGATATGTTCCCTGACAGTTTAAACCAAGATCAGTAAAGATACAGAGGACTAATGACAATAGGAAGGAACTATGGAACTACAATAAGCGGAACGTACCTGTCCAACCCATATTATAGAAGCATAAAAGCTAAGATGCACAGAAGCCGAAACCAATGTATACCTGCATAACAATCACTCAATGGTTAATCATATACAAAATAAATTAGAATCATAATAAACTCATCAAAATAAAAAAACAGTGCAGTTACCAATTAGGCTTCAAATTTGCAGCCACGTAAAGCCAATAACCAGAAGTTCCAATAATCAAAGCATTCTTAGAACCGAGAATCCGCACCACCAAAGAAGCAAAGAGAGAAAAAAAGTAAATGAAAAATAAAGTATCCTCCGAATATGAACATCTCTGTTGTGGCTTCTATGTGGTTCAAGTTGAAGTGTATAAGAAACTTTTTTTGCTGTTTTTAAAAACTCTTTTAAAATAACAGTAGAAGAATTGCGGCAGAATATGAGTTTGAAAAATATGAGAAAGTTGACATGCAAGTTTACTCCACAAAGGAGTAATTGTAAACACTTCAATGTTGAAGAGTTTTTGTTTGTTAATTGATTGAAAATTTAAAAGATGAAGACATAGTTAAAAGAAAAACAACCTCATGAAGATGAACACAAACAAAACACAGAATTTGCATAAAGCAAAACTTAGAACAAAGAAAGGTCCTTATCCCTGGACAATGCTAGTATTCTTCCAAGTGTACCAACAACAATCTGAGGGCATTCATTTTTCAATAGATCTTTGTGAACTTTAATGTTAACACCACCATAGAAGACAACAACCTTGAGATCAGTCAAGTAGGTGCTGAGCCTTTCAAACTCATGGCATATCTATATGAAAGAGATTGCACATATATCTTAAGTAAAAATCAACCACATCCCAATATATACACAGAGAAAGAACAAATACTGGAATGAAAAGAAGTAAAAACAAACATTGCAACTGAATCATGAGAAGGCAAATCAGCACCCGCCGACGTCGTCATCTTCGTTATCTTCTTCCATTCAGATCTAACATTTCAGAGTATTAACACAAATATTAACGCAAAATATAGTAAGAATTGCTGAAAACCTAGTATAGGAGACATTTCATATAAATTCTCATGAAAACCTGGCAGATATATATATATATATATATATATATATATATATATATATATATTAGTTTGTTGGGGTTTAGGTGGTTAGTTAGGTTCAGCCCAAGTGATTATATAATACACTTGGCCTTCACCTTGTACTATTGATGCAGATCATTTTTTGACCAATGAATTCATGCCATTAGGATCAGATATCACTTGAAATATATAGCATCGGTGAGAATTGAACCTACCGTTTGGTCGCTTCATATTCCTGCAGAGCTTACTGCCGCTTTTACACTCGAACAGTTTGACAGGTTGATCATGGTCATCGAAGTCAATGCCATAATCATGTAGAAACACCATAAACATAAAACTTCAGTTTAGAAAAAATTGATTTAAGATTAATAAAATGATTTGCAGAAGGTAAACTATAATATTGAACAGGCACTTATCTGCAAACCAGCCAATGTACATATAATTTGTCAATTAAGTAACCATGAAAAACTATGAAATGACTTCAACCATAAATAAATTATCTCAACCATGTTTTTGTTGCTAACTTGTTCACTACTTGAAAAAGAAGAGTACTTAATAAGCAATGTCAACCTTCTTTAATCATACAAATAATACCAGACCATTCACGAAAAACCATATTACATAACAAAACTTACCCAAGTAAGCTCTTCTTGTGCTGCTATTTTTCTGGAAGAGAAAAGGGCAAACTATGAATTTCAAAGCATCAAAAGCATTAATTGGTAAGCAAAATTGCTATACAATTTACCTTTGAGAACACAACCGGACCACAAAAGCACAAAACAGTGGTTCTCCATTCCGGTGCCGATCACTCTGTTTTCTACCGTTTCTCCTTCAAAGGCTCTACTAAGACACTTTATATGCCAACCATCAATTTAACAGTGACTGTAACATCTACAGAACTGTCGTTTTCGTCTTTGGTAATGTTTGTAACCGTTCTTCAAAACTGTAGTGTCTTAGTTAGAAAACCAATGATGAAATTAACGTCGTAACTGTTATTCAAAACTACAACATCTCATACAAACACCAATGATAAACACTGTTATTTAAAGTACAATGATTTGTTTGCAGCAACTTAATAATATAAGGTCGAGATGAAATTACCGTTACAGTCACTGTTGATTCCAGGAAGTTTAATGGCCATGTTTTAAGCTCAGCTTCAATGGGAGATGGTGGAGATTTACATGGAACAAAATTAACAACAACTACTGCATGTATGCCACCAAAATTGAAAGGGACAGGAATGGGTTTTTGAGCTGTAGAACATCAAATAGGGAGAGAAATATTAGCTTCAGGAATTATTAAATGGTGAAAATATCAATGCGAAAAAAAATCATATAGATATATTAACCTATCAAATTCTATAGTAGTGAAAGTCGGCAAAGCTGAGAATTTATTTTTTACCTGGTTCATCTTTCATATCTGTTACTTGAATGCATTCTTAGCCCCCAAATGAAGCACAAAATCGTGTAATATAAACTGCAACGAAAACAAAATTGAAACAAAAATGAAATCAGTAAAAATTATCCAAACTATTTAAGAGAAGCAGAAACAACCCCTTTAAACAATAGCCGAAACACATCTGAAAAATACATTAAGATTTCTGATTCATACTTTTTAACACATTTTCAACACAGATCTGAAAATCACAAACAACAATCAACTCTAAAAACAATCAACTCTAACAGGAACTTTTTAACAACATTTTCAACACATTTTCAACTTACATTCAGATCTGTGTTAAGCATTGAAAAGGTCTTGTCATTCCTGCAGAAAAACATCAACAACGGATCATACTTCATGAGGCGACGGAGAACGAAGAAGAAGATTGATTTTTGTAGATTTCCAGAAAAGAGGTTTGGGAGAAAAAAATGGGTTTGGGAGAAGAAGATGAGAGAGAGAACGAAGAAGAAGCAGCATCGGTGCAGCCGCTGCAGTGGAAACCCAATTTTTTTTCCTTTCATGTCAAATCCAACCAATAAAAGAAAAAGGTGATGTACCCAAGAGAAGAAAATGGTTATATCATAAAGTTGCAAATCTGAACCAAAAGTAACTGTTCCTGTTAGTTTGTGGCCAAATGAAGGTATTTTAGTGGAAAGTATATAGTTAGTATTCAATTACAACATCATTCGGTTGGAAATTGTTGGATTTGGACTCAAATTGCCCTTAATTTTGTGAGGTGGCGGCTTTAGAACAAAGTTAATTTTGTGTTTACCAGAACACATAGATTTCTTATATTATAGATTAGGGTGAGGATAACCCAACCTAACCCGAAGACCTATCTCAACCCAATAGTTTCGGGTTAGTCTTTTCTTCGTCTCATGCAAATAATGACAACAAAAAGACTGTTTAAAAAAGAACCCGATATCGGTTGGGACGGGTTCGGGTTGACCCTCGAGTAATTCAACCCGTCCTAATATTATAAATGCACATGTGATACTATTTATTTATTTAATTTATTGATATATTTAAATTATTCAAAATTTTCAATACACTTTTCCACTTTCTTAAATCATGTTTTTTATTTTACATCTTCTTATTATGTTTTAGTGAAAATAAAAGGGTGATGATATATGTATAATTACATCATGTTTGTTATTTTAAAAAATTGACTTTACATGTCTTTATTATTTTTCATTCATTCTAATGATTTTATTCATATTTCTTATTTAAATGAATTTTTTAAAATACTATAATAAATTTTTAAAGGCACTAATTTTTTCTTTCATATATTTCGGGTCAATCCGATATCGTCTTACATTAATCAGGTCTAAACTAACTTATATTTTATCGGGTCTTTTTCAAGTTTAGGTACGGGTTAGAGTCATTAAAATAGTCCGATAAAAATTTAGGACAGAGTTAGAATTAGTGATAACCCTTCCCAACCCGTCCCTTGCTCACCCCTATCCAAAACCTTCACCATTTGCTGATTTTTTTTCCATCAGATTGAGTGTAGAAGACAAGCCGGTATTGTCATTTTCAGTTTTCTTATTTTAAATGTTTTTTATAATATTATATATATTGTTTTAAATTTTCATTATAAATATTTATTCAAAAAAAATTGAAATGAAAACTTAATTTAAATTTTTATTTTAAAAATGTTATTTTAAGTATTTATTTATTTTTGTTATAATTTGTTAAGTTACTAAAATTTTTTAAAAAATTATTTAAATTTTTAATAATTCTTTTATAAAAGTTATTTTGAGATATATCTTTTTTTTAAGTGATTTTTATCATAGGTGTGTTTGTTTCAAGATTAAAATTATATTTCTATAACTAATATTTTCATGAATATTATTCCATGATAAAAATTTAGATTCTTAAGAATAATTATGAAATTTATTTAATTTAAAATTATAAAATAATTTAAAAAAATAAATGTGAGTGGTAGTGAGAAATTATAATTGGTTAAATTTATTCTCATAAAAATCTTATATTTTTACTTTTTAAATCTTGGAATAAAAATAAAAAAGTCGTGTAAATAAGATTTCTTAAAATAAAAAGTATTTTAAAATTATTTTATAAAACTTGAAATATTGCATTCCTATAATGAGAAAAAAAGGAAATGTATTACTGTCAACCAATCACAACCATGTATCAGAATAAAATATATTTTTATTTTAAAATTACTAATATTACATAGTAATTGTAAACATTTTGATTGATTGCATGTGTAAAACTGTCTTACACTGACAATGCACTACTATTAAACTCTTCTTATAATTATATTTCTAAAAATATTTTTTATATCTTGAAATAGAAAATGTTTTAATAGTTAACTTATAGAATGTCAAAATTAATTTTTTTTAATTTATTAAAAATGAATTAATTTTTTTAATATTAAAATAAATGTTTTTATAAAAATTATTTTTCAAAACTAAAATAAATGAGTCCGATTGACGCACTCCAAAGACAATACGTATTGTAATTTTCTTTCCATTGAAAAGTCTAAAGTTCAGGAGAAACAGAAGAAAAAGCTTTGTCAAGCCCTTCTCTTTTGTAAAAGTAAAAATAGAATGGGGAACATTTATTTTTTTTGAAAGCAACTTGATATTAAAATTGAACACAAGGGGTATTCAACTCAGTTACAACAAAACAAAGGGAAAATCCCAACCAACCTCTTCCTACCTAAGGCACCTCAAAGAGGATTGACCTTAAAATCGTAAAAATTACGGTTGGAATAAGGATTATCACCTACACTACTCCATTTCCACACATAAATTTTGATAAACCAACAAATATCATTAACATTGATGCTACCGTTCTTGAAAATGATTTCATTTCTAGCCATCCAAAGGGACTAAACAACCGCCAGCCACACCGACAATTTGAAAGTCGAACCTGTAGAAAAATTTCCAGAACAACACCATTCCAAAAAGTGAGCGCTAACATCACCGAGAAAGAAACCCTTTGCCCCACACCAATTTGAAATTGAATTCCAAACACTACTAGCATAAAGGCAATAAAAGAATAAGTGAGAAATATTCTCCACGTCGGAACCGCAAAAGGAGCAATGAATATCCACCGGGATTCCTCTATAATAAACCGCTTCTTTTGTCACCAACCGATTCCACAATAACCTCCATAGCCATTTGAAAGCAGTGGAATGAATGAAATCAACCTGCATCTCCCCAAAACCAGCTAACAGAGAATAAAACTCCTTAACAGTAAAATAACAAAGATTCCTGCCATCCCAACTAACCATATCCTCCCTGTCCATATTAAGCCGCACATATTGAACCAGAGAAACAAGATTTTGCTTCTGCTCCTCTACTTCTGCAGTAGCAACAGTTGATAAAACATCAAAATTCCAAAGCCACTCCCTGTTCTGCCACCTACCCATATCAGCCACATAGGCTTCCTTCCTTTTACTCGATTTAAATAACAAGTTGAACAAACTCCCTACCGAGCTAGTCGACGCCCAATTAGGCGACCAAAACGGAGTCAACTCCCCTGAACCTACACTGGAGGAAATTTTGGAATTGAAGATATAGGACAAAACACCTGAATTCGAACTTCCACAACCCAATAAATCTTTCCACCAAAATGAAGCAGTCTTCTTGAAATCCTTAGCCCCCGTCAACACCCAATGCTTAATCGTTCCATACCTCGCCTTTAAGATTCTCTTCCACCATCATTTCGCCTCCGCCAAAATTCTCCACCGCCACTTGAATAGTAAAGCAGTGTTGAACTCTTTTAATCGTTTAACACCCAAACCTCCTTTCTCCTTATCTCTGCAAACTATTTCCCACTTAATCCAGTTAATGTTTGTCTTACCCTCTTTATCACCCCACAAAAACCTTCTTCTCAATTTGTCAATTTCTTTCCAAACCGATACCGGCGCCTTATAGAAAGAAAACCAAAAGACCAGGATACTCGATAAAACAGAATTGATCAGAGTAACTCTACCTGCCATTGATAACATTCTGCCTTTCCAATCAGATAATTTCTTCCTAACCTTATCGACCACTGGCTTCCACGAAGATTTTAATCTAGGATTACACCCTATAGTTATACCAAGAAAAGTGAACTCAGAACATTCCACCTTACAAGCAAGGAAATTAGAAGCCGCCTGCAGGAAATGGGGATTCAAATTGATACCAATAATTCTGCTCTTAGAGAAATTAACACCCAGACCCGAAACAAGTTCGAAGCCACGCAAAATGGCTTTTATGCTCCAAAGATTTCTCCACCCACCTCTTCCAACTAAAAGCGTGTCGTCAGCAAATTGAACTATCTCAACAGAATTCTCTTCATCAAACTTAAATCCAACAAAGTCCCTCAAAACAGAAGCCATTTTCACCATAGCTGTAAGTCCTTCAGTAATCAAAACAAATAAAAAAGGGGAGAGAGGATCTCCCTGCATCAAGCCACGATGAATCTTGAAATCCTTCGTGGGAATACCATTTACTAAAATCGAAAGATAACCATTGAACACACATACTTCCATCCACTTCATCCATATTGGCCCGAATCTCATCTTCCTCATCGTACTCCTTAAAAAATCCCAATTTACACTATCATACGCCTTCTCGAAATCCACTTTGAATAACGTACACTCCTTCTTATCTCTATTAGCCTTGTCAATTACTTCGTTTGCGATCACAATACCATCCAGCATCTGTCGACCAGGAACAAAAGCCGACTGATTACACGACACTAAGCTGCCAATGACCTGCTTAAGCCTGTTAGCTAAGAGTTTAGCTAAAATTTTACACACACTACCTACCAGACAAATTGGTCTGTATTCAACTAAACTTTGAGGAGATTTAACTTTAGGAATTAAAGTTAAAAAGGAGGAATAGAAAGCTTTAGTCAGGAAAGCATCCTTATGGAAATCATAGAATGGGGAACATTAGTTTCAATTTTCAACCATTTATCCACTCAGTCGCAAAACATGAGAGTTGGTTCACAAAAACATTTATGAGATTTCTTAATGCACTATGTACCGTAAAAATTCATCGCTATCTTTTATAATTTATTATAGAGTTAAATAAGTATTAGGTCCCTGAAAATAACCTAACATTTAAGTTTGGTCTATATAAATATTTTCTTCAAGGTTTGGTCCTCCTAAAGTTTTCTGTTTCTAATTGTAGTCCCTCCCATTAGTTTTCACTAACGGAGGATGACCTGGCGTGCCATGTGTGACCATTTGTTTATTTTGATTAGGCCACGCTGTAAATTCTAATTAAAATAGGAAATGAAATAAGTTCAAACGTCTTTATTTGGAAAATAGAAAAGGAGGAATTAAAATAGAAGACGAAAGAAATTGAGAAGGCATTTTCAAAAAACATTGCTTTGTCAAAGAACTTGTGCCTTAGCAGAAGAAGATAGTTGTTCGTGTAGTCGCAACTCTCAGAAGTGGTCCCAAAGGAGGTGAACTACGATTCGCAGCAGTGGTCCCAGGTAAATGAATTTGTCTGCCATTGTTTGGTTTCTTTTATTGATTAATGATAAGTTTGCGTTTGTGGTCCCTCGATGGTTTGTCCCTTGTTTGTCCGTTGTTTGTTAAATGATAAAATTGTCTGCCATTTTCGTTTGTTTGCTATGTTTAATATATGTTTTCAATGGTGGTCCCCTGCTTTCAACATTTGTTTTTCAGTGGTATTGTTAGTCAACATTGTGGGCAGTAAAATTAGGTTTACTCATGTTTTGTACAAAAATGGTAAAAATTAAAGTTAGATTTAACTTTTGTGTGCAGGGGTATGGATAAGTTCACTGTTGTTTTTTATGTAAAGGGGTCTTTTGTAAAAGACACAAACCTAAATTACGAAGGTGGGGAAGTGTATACTTTTAAGGGTCAGGATCCTGATTTTTGGAGTTTCTTTGAGGCATGTGACTTAGTTAAGGAGCTGGTACCTGAGTTTGATTACAAATTGGTTAAGATGTGGTGGAAGCCTGAGGAATGATCATTTGAAAATGACCTAAAACCATTTAAGGATGATGGAGATGCATTTGAGTTGGCCTTGTATGCCATGGAGTACAAGTGTGAGATTGAAATTTACTGTGAAAATAGGGTACAAGGAGAGGACACAGGTATGGAGAGGATTAGAGAGAAAGGAAAGGCACCTAAATGTGAGGAGGACATTGTCAACAGGAGTGGATCAAGTGAAGAGTCTGATGAAGACTCTGTGGAAGATGTGCATTTAGAAGATAGTGAGAAGGAGAGAATGGGTGGGTTTGAGGAAGGGCTTGATGAGGTGCTGCCTAATAGGGCTGTTGGGGAAGATAAAAAAGAAGATGATGGTGTTACTGTGGAAGTCAACAAGAGTAAGCAAGGGTCGAAGGTATATATAACTGAGGAGTTGGGAAAGGAATATGTCATTGAGGATGAATACTTGACTGATGAGTTGGACAGTGGTGGGGATGATGATAGTTGTGATGAGAGACCTTGTGTTTTGAGGTATAGTGAGGAGGAGTTATTGAGCAAGGATTATGTGTTCAAAGTTGGGACGGAGTTTTCATCCTTAAGGCAGTTTAAGGATGCCATATTAGAACACAATGTGTTGAATGGCAGGGAGGTAAAGTTTGAAAAGAATGATAAAAATAGATGTAGGGTTGTGTGCAAGGACAAGAAGAAACGTGACTATACAGTGTTGTGTAGTAAGGTATTGACCTCAACCACTTTTAGGATAAAAACCTTGTTTGCCAAACACAAGTGTGGTAGACAATTCTTTAACAGAAATGCTAGAGCTGAGTGGGTTGCCAAGGTAATTATTGATGGCTTGAAGAATAATCCTAGAATGAGGTTGAATGAGGTAGTTGCTGATGTAAGGAAGAGGTATGCAACAGAAATCCCAGGATGTAGGGCATTTAAGGCTAGACAGATAGCAAGAGCCATTGTTGAAGGTGACTCAAGCAAAGAGTATAGCCTCCTTTGGTCCTATGCTGCTGAATTGAAAAAGGCTTCAGGTGGTAACACATTTAGAATCAGTACTAGTTCTCCAAGTGAAGGGTTGAAACCAAGATTTGAGAGATGCTATATGTCATTTGATGGAACTAAGAAAGCATTGACAAGAACGTGTAAGTCTTTCATTGGTTTGGATGGATGCCATTTGAAGCATAAATATGGTGGTATTCTTTTGATTGCTGTTGGAAGAGACCCCACTGATCAATACCTACCTATTGCATTTGTTGTGGTTGAGATGGAGACAAAGGATTCCTGGAGCTGGTTTATGAAATTGTTGATTGAGGATATTGGAGATGGAAGTTGGTGCTTTATATCTGATCAACAAAAGGTAGTCTTAATGCATTGTTGGATTTCATTTTTTTACATACATTACAATGTCCTAATGCTTTATTGTTTTCCTTGATTAGGGTTTAGTGCAGGTTTTTGAGGAAGAGTATCCAGCATATGAACATAGATTCCGTCTAAGGCATCTGTATGTAAACTTCAAGAAGAGATTTGGAGGAGGGACCTTGTTCAGAGATCTAATGATGGCTGCTGCCAAAGATACATACTTTGAAGCTTATGAAGCAAAGGTGGATAGATATAAGGGTATCATAATGGCCAAGCCCTTAAGGAGCCTAGATAGGGAAATAGAGAAGAGTGCTTCCTGGACAGCTACATATGCTGGTAGATTTTCATTTCAAGTGAGTCATGTGTTATTTACTGATAGTTTTGTGGTAGATCTTGAAAAACATACTTGTTCTTGCAACTTTTGGGATCTGGTGGGTATTCCTTGTAGGCATGTCGTGGCTACCATCCATAGGAAGGTAGATGACCCTATAAAATATGTCCACACTTGCTATCACAAGAGCACTTATGCAGCATGCTATAGTGAGGTTATTACCCCCACTAAATGGACAAAACAAATGGCCTAAGACTTATAATGAGGGAATGATGCCACCTACTTTCAAACGAGGCCCAGGGAGGCCTAAGAAATTGAGGAGGAGGGAACCTAATGAAGATAGTCAAACTAGATGGCAAAGAACAAACACCAACCATAGGTGTAGGTTCTGTTTTCAGTTAGGCCATAATAAAAAGACTTGCAAGAAATTGAAGGAAGAATTAGAAGCTACAAGAAAGACTAGTCAAGTCACTCAAGATAGCCCAGCAGAAACATCTCAGGCAATTCCAACCCAAGTAAGTCAAACTACTGAGGCATCAAAAAAAAGGGTAAGGGTACCACTTTAATAATGTTGTTATTTTCAATGTGTAATTCAAGCAAATATATTAATCATGTTGATGTTATGTTAATATACAGGGGAAGCCTAAGGGGTCATCAAGCAAGGTGCCTAAGAAATCAAGGTCTGCTGTCAAGGATGGTATTAACTCAAAAGATGCTATCAAGGATGGAATTAATTTAAAGTCTGGTGTTAGGGGAGGGCTGAATGAGCATGTGGCAAGTCATCAAGATGGTGTGCAGGAACCAACTAACCAGTCTGTCAAGGAAGCATGTGACCAAATGGATACAGATGAACCTGAGGGCATTGTGGTGGAAAACCCAACATCATTAGATGACACTATTGTTGTTGTTCTTACAGGTTCTGATGTCTTGAACATTCTACCACTGAGGATTGATAAGTCACCTGTCAAGACATCTCAGCCAAGTCCAGGTGGTCCAAAGGTTTTCTTTGGGAGGCAACCAAAGGTGAGCAGGAACACTCCATTCAAACCACCTGGTATAAGAACAACATTGTCTAAGCCAAGCAGTAGTGAACCACCAAAATTCAGGACACAGAGCATATACAAAACAAATGACAGTGGCTTGATTGGAAAAACAGAAAGCCAGAGGTTGAAGACACTCAAGTCAAAGAGCATGCCATGCCCAGGGAAAAACCATAATGATCCTGTGATTATACCTGACATTGACTGCATCAATGCCAAGGGTCACACACAATGAAGTACATCCTGCTTTTGTGTAACTGATGTTTATGAACACCTGTTATCATGTTTTGTTCAAATTTATGTATTCAAATATGTAATGTAAAGTACTTATGTGGTCTTTAGGCCCAAAATACATTTCCTTATTCTGATGTAATGTATTTGTGACTTAATCAAATTACTATTCT
This sequence comes from Lathyrus tuberosus, assembly GCA_022829125.1. Lineage (NCBI taxonomy): Eukaryota > Viridiplantae > Streptophyta > Magnoliopsida > Fabales > Fabaceae > Lathyrus > Lathyrus tuberosus. The sequence goes on along the minus strand of JALAZF010000039.1, from coordinate 9,827,058 downwards.
GGTTTTGGTACACTATTGTTTTAGTATAATTCTCACTTTTATAGGTCACTTAAATATACATCACTTAATTATGGGTCACTTAGTTAAAGGTAATTTGAATAGCACTCTTTTGGTATAACCAATTATGAGACATCAGTACAAAACAACATTTCATTTTGATCAAATGTTTATAACAAAACAACAACAAATATCATTAACACAGAACATTCTTACATTTTCCAAACTAAACCATATCAGAACATTCTTACATCCTGAAGACTTTCTCAAAACAAGAAAACATTACAACTCCTAAAGACAAACATTACATTCTCATTAAAACAACAACACATTTCATTAACTCAACTCTACAATTACACCTAAGCAAAAAATACATATTGACCAATACTGATATTATAACACAAATAGTCTTTAAATTTCATAGAATTCCACTGCCTTGAGCTTCATCTTCAGTCTGTTGTTCTTCTTCATCGAATTTTCATAAAGATCCTTAAAGGTTTCCACCATTTGCATTTCCCTATTTTCCTTGCTCCATTCAACATCCCCCCTTGAACATCTTCAATCCTTCCTCCAATTTCATCATCCCAAAGAAATATATTGCACGTACCCTCATTCTTCCAAAACGGACATCTCCAAAACAATCTACCTTGATTCTTTCCCGTCTTGCACACGTAGGAAATCAAAGTTCCCTTGCATCCACACTTTTTCCCTTCACTGTTGTTAAAACTCTTGGAGTGATGTGAGACTACCTTGCTGAGCCTAGATGATGTAGACATGACGACGAAGAAGGACAGTTATGAAGGAGAAAGGTTACGAGAAGACGAATCTGAAGGGAAAACACAAACAAAGAAGATGGAGAGATTATGAAGATTTAGGGTTTTAGGGATTAGGTCGTGAATGTTCAAGGAGGAGAGTAGAATAAATCAAACATATAAACATTTCTGACTGGTCAATGAAATAAAACACAGTTGGCAAGGAATGGTTACACATGTGGCACGCCAGGTCATCCTCCGTTAGTGAAAACTAACGGGAGGGACTACAGTTACAAACGGAAAACTTTAGGAGGACCAAACCTTGAAGAAAATATTTATAGGGACAAAACTTGAATGTTGGGTTATTTTCAGGGACCTTATACATATTTAACCCTTTATTATAATTTAAAATAAAATAATAATTATTAAATATTTTTTATGTCATTTTATTTTATCACCTAATTAAACCGCTAATTTTACTAAACACTTCAATTAGTTTATCAACTATAAGTCATCAAGCATCAACTATAAGCTATAAGCTATCAGTCACCAGTTATCAGTTATAAGCTATAAGCTATCAGCTAACATATCAGTCAACCTCTATTTTTACCAAACAGAGCCTAAGTCCATTAAATAACTCATTCAACATCAAAGTAAACTCACAATTTGTAAGTTTTTTTTTATTTTTCTAAATATTTTTGAGATTTTTTTTTATAAATTTGTATAACTTGATGTTTAAGTTATGAAATACATAGGTTATACATGTTTGATAATTTATACATTAAGAGAAACGTGTTTGTTATGTAGTTTTATTGATCAATGCATTATTTTTGCTTATTTGCGGGGCTGCATTAGCGCCATTGACGTTGATGAGAGTTGTAGAAATTTTTGGAGATACATCTCTGAAATTTTTCCACATTTTGATTCTCAAAAATCTGAGATGCATCTCCGAAATTTTTCAGTCTGCATTTTCTTTTTGTTTTTCTTTTTTTTTTGCTTGTACTCATTGTGTAACGCTTGCGTTGTTTACTTACAGACATTATGGCTGATAGGCAAAACCGATTGAGGCACAACAGAATTGCACATCATGCATCTGTTTGGCGAGAAAAGAGTCAACCATCACAGGCTCCTTTTACCTTTGGTACGGTTGATGCGAAGACGTCGGCTTATGGGGCTCATGTATCTCTACCTTCTAGTACTGAGGCTCATGTATATATGCCTTCTTCTTTCAATAGAAGATGGGTGTCACCTACCCATGCATCCCTGCCTCCATCTTCCCGTAGGCGACAAGATTCACCTATTCAAGCATCCGAGGCAGCAGAAATACCCGAGTCACCAGAGGTACCTCAGACATTAGAGGTACCTGAGGCACCCCAAGCACCACAGGGGTTCAGAGGAGGCCTGTTAAACTTTTCACTATTGTCTATTTACCCATACCATATGGCCAAACATGTCTGGGACTGAGAGGTAAAATTAGTTTGATTCATCCTTTTTAAATCATGTTTGTTGTAATATTAAATGTTTCTAATGATGATTTATTTTTACGTAGGATCGTGATCCACTGAAATTCATCACCCATGGGTGGAAGATTACTGGGCAGCAACAGCCTAATGAGTCGTGGTTTCAGGATGTTTTGCGGCTAGTTGGGATGAGAGACTTGTGCAGGATAGATTATGTTACCGTTAATCATGGTATGCTTAATGCGTTTGTAGAGAGATGACACATGGAGACATCATTATTTCTTCTACCACATGGTGAGATGTCTATCACTCTAGCCGATTGTGCACTGGAGTTAATGGTAGACTATATGGGAGTTAACCTAGAGGCATCCATAAAGGAGTTTGAAACCACCAGATGGGCTCATGCTAATTTCTGATTCCTAGAGAAGGTTTGCACATATGAGCTACTTAGAGCATAATAAGCACCAGGTGATGACGAGCAGGTTGCACAACATAGAGCATACATGTTGCATTTGGTAGGCACTGCCATTTTTGTGAACAAGAGTTCCACTTATGTGGATCTCATGTACCTACGATACTTCAATGACTTTGAAAAGATCCATGAGTACAACTGGGGCCTCGCTTGTTTAGTCTACTTGTACTCTAAGTTATCTGAAGGTTGTATGTGGAAGACGAAACAGGTGACAGGTAGCATCATACTATTAACGGTAATATTAATTGCACTTTTAGTGTTTGTGTGTCATTTTTATTACACTTTTGCAACACCATTACTAATGATTCATATGTTCCAACACCTTTCAGGCTTAGATCCTCCAACATTTCCCACGCATCTCCGATCTATTGACACTTATACTCAATCGATTAGTTTAGTGCAAAAATTGTCCTGAATTATTTGGGACAACATCTTAATGAACGACAATGTATTTGGATCTTTTCTTTCCTTTTTTACTTTTCTAATCGATTATTTTTAGGCCATCCAATAAATTGAAATAACGTGTCAATTGGCTCATTAATTTTGGCCTAAGTAAAATTCCTTTTTCTGTACCACCCTCTAGTCTATAAATGGAGGTTTTTCCTTTCTTATTTTTACATCATGAAACGTGAGTTCACTATCTCACACATCTATCTCTCTAAAATACTTTTAAACTTTCTCTCACATATTTTTAGTTGTAGCGCTTTTCTGATAATTCTTTTTTATAGTGAAGAATTTTGTATTATGGAGGGGTATTATTGTAAATTCACTAAGAATTATTTTTATCTTGGTTGAACAACTTATCCATAAGGGATTTTTTGTTTGGGTTCAAAGATAAACCTTTTAAAAGTTTTGGTTTGGGGATTTAGGTTCTAAGTCATCATTTTGGTTCGTAAGTTCAGCTTGTTTAAAAGCTTTCACCGGTTCGAGATTAGCTCGATATAAAATCTCTCATTGGTTCATGGTTATCTTTGTAACAAATCCAATTTAGTTCGTAAGCTCAACCCGGTTAAATATAAAGTCTCATAGGTTCGTGGTCAGCCCGGTAAAAAAACTCATTTGATTTCTGAGTTCATCCTTATTTGAAAGCTCAACTAGGTTCGAGATAAGCCCTTGTAAAATATCAGTTTAACTTGGGGACTAACCGCTTCAAGTTTATGTTTAGAAAGAAGACCAACCGCTTCAATATGCCGTTTGGAAGGAAAACTGACCGCTTCATTCCATTGTTTGTTGTTTAGTTGTAAGTTAGTCAAAAACTTTATTTTTCCTTGTATAACGGTGTTTGAGTTGTTGGCGGAACAATGGAGGGGGTCAACGAGGGAGCATTTCTTATTTGGGACACACCTTTGTGAGAGATACACCACATACTCACCTAAAACCTTAAGGTGATAGGTGTGTGGGTTCTCTCACTTATAAAGTGTTTAATCTTCCCTTTTCTAATCAATGTGGGACTTCTTCCTCACACTTGATTTTCAACACTCCCCCTCAAGTGTGAGTTTATACACAATGCTCCCCCTCATGTGGAAACTCTCTCTTCCACATACACTTGTATCACCGTTGAACTCAACGGAACACCTTCTACCCACACCTGCGGGAAGTGTTTTAGATACAAGTAAGTCGGTCCCTTTTCTCGAACCAGGCTTTGATACCATTGTTGGCGGAACAATCGAGGGGGTCAACACGGGAGCATTTCTTATTTGGGACACACCTTTGTGAGAGACACACCACATACTCACCTAAAACCTTAAGGTGATAGGTGTGTGGGTTCTCTCACTTATAAAGTGTTTAATCTTCCATTTTCTAATCAATGTGGGACTTCTTCCTCACACTTGATTCTCAACACAAACTACTAAAAGCTCTTAAGAATTACTAGATACTCTCATGAACATGTGAAGTCAGGCTTCTCCAAATGTTGGTTTTGATGAAGACAAGTTACAAGAATATACTCATTGCAAAAGTATGGAAAAGTCTCATGTTCAAAGCTATAACAACAAGTGATCAAGTTCTTTCAACTCTATGAAGACTAGCTTTAGAATATATGGTTGATAAATTATTTTTAAGGTACAAGTAAGCAATTACACTATGATAATATTTAAGTGCTCAAGAAAATCCATATTGATTATTCCATATGCATGCATTATCTTTAAAACCATCTAGACTTGGCTTGGACCATTTTTCATAAGTATTATTCAAACTCAAGTCAGGTGTAATCGGTTGAAGCTTTCCTGGTAACCGGTTACATACACAAAACTTTGCATATTTCGGGCTGATATAACAGGTATAACCGGTTACACCATTTTCGGTAACCGGTTACACTAACGAAGCTTTGCAATTTTTTAGCACCGCTTCAGGTGTAACCGGTTATGCTCTTTTTGGTAACCGATGACCACTGAAGCAATGGCAATGGTTCACTGACTCCAACGAATTTTTGAATGCATTTGTCAAACATGGCATCTTTTCATGCATTCATATACTTCCAGAATTTTGTTGAGACATTATATATACAATGCATATCATATTTTGAAAACCACCTCTCTCATTTGCAATTCAAAACACATTCTCTCTCACTTTTCAAAATCAAGTGCCTTTGCATAAAAATTTTATTGAAACTTCTGCATACACTTCCATTGCATCTTCAAAAGGTTTCAACTTCATAAATTCATTGAGAACTTGTATGCCATATTGAGAATTGCCTACTTGATAGATAAGATCAATCATTATGATTGGTATACATTCATCAAACTTCAAGCTCTTGTAAAAATTCAGTTTATTGTGGAATTCCTTGTTGTCCAGGATTGTTGGAAGCAAGAGAGTGATTAAGGGATGATTGTTATCTTGTTTCACTTTGTAAAGATCATAAGGGGATTGTCTTTATTGATTGGTTTAGTAACTTGTGAATAATGGCAAGGATAAGCTTGTACAAAGTCCAAACAGATAGTAAAATCTCTTAATGCGTGAGGGGACTAGAGTACTCTCAGATTATGAGGGGAACCAGGATATATCATTGTGTCCTTTATTTTTTCACTCTTTACCGCTTTCATCACTTAACATCTAACAAGAAAAATAATCACACATGAGTCTTAAACCAGAAAATTTTAAAATACATAATTCACCCCCCCCCCCCCCTCTTAGGTGCATTATATACTTACAGAACAAATCTTAGGGAGAGCGTTATGTCTTTTCTTTTTTACTGAACCTCTATAACTTCTGGTGTTACTTATCTGTCCATTAACTCTTTATTTTCTGCACTATATTTTCGGCATTCTTAATTTTTGCTCTCAACTCTAAAACCTTTTTTAAATGGTTTTAAACTCTTAAAATATTTGTAAAGTTTTTCAAACAACATTTTTTATGAAACCCACAATTCATTCCCCCTCTTATGTGTGGGGTCACATGTACAACACTCATCACGCTCATCAGTTATGGAATTAATGATTCTTGGACCTCAGTGAGCGCCTCATCCACCAAATTAGACATATGCTTAACCCATAATTGACTCATTATCTTCTGTTCATTTGGGAAGTTAGCAACAAATTTGAACTGATGGTCCACTTAATTTTTAACGTCAAAATCCTCGTTCTAGAGGGAGAGCACACTTGTACCCTTTGGAGAATCCCTAGAGATGACTACCCTTATAGGTGATCCTTCGTGATCTTTGCCACCATTTTCCTCTAGAGTGAGGTGCTCTTATGAGGCTAAACGCCTCTATTTTCTGGCTAGGGAAGGGGGAGGAAACTATGTCAACCTCTCCCAATTTGAGAGTCATGATAGATCAGCGATAAAGGATTGTCTCCCTCTTTGCAGGCCTTTTTTCTCCCTTGATCAAAGGACCTCCATAATGGTTTTTAGGGTCATCTAGCCATTTTTCGACTCACTCATCCTTCTTCTTTGCGTGGAGTGCTTTCCACTCGGAAATGCTTATGGAAGCAATTCTCTCTGCAAAAATAAAAATATCAATGAACATTAGATAGAGAAAACAACATGATCATAAACTCCTAAACAAAAATAAAACTTACACAAGTAATCATAAGTTTTCTTCTCCCAGTCATCACAGCGGTCAAGTTCCACTCTTTCCCCGGGGTTCACAGTGGTGAATTCTTCCAAGATCTCAACTAATTTCATCTTTGTGGCCATAAAGTCGTCAATCCAATATAGAGGAAAGATATAATCACCTTCATCTCTGAATATCACCATAGAAGTGTTATCTCACTCCTTCACCCTCATGAACATATCCTTCTAAATCTTGAATTTATTTGAGTGGTTGTGAAAAAGGCACTCCTTAGAAAGGCACCGTGTGTCACCTAACCTTCTTTGGTTGTCGCCTTAGTACCATAGAAGAAAAGGAAACAACCTATAGTGGGTGTGACTTTCAAGCGGTCACGAATAATCTCAAACGCCTTTATATAGGCCTATCTGTTGGATGATATGTGAGAAGGTGTGACATTTATGGTTATAAGAACCTCACACTCAAAAAGTGTAGAACGAATCAATGCCCCCAATTCATGAACAACATGAAAGTATGGGTTGAAAAACTCATTTGACAGACTGACATAGGCAAATACGTTAACACGTTCTTCTTCATAACAAGGCTCCAAAATTTTGTCGAACTCGTCGCCCGAACTGGACATGTTTATTTCCTTACAATATGAATCCACTTTTCCTTGGTTGTATAGACAGTCTCGTAATCTTCAAAACCCAAGTGTTTTGAAGAGTTAGACACCATCAATGGTCCTGATTTTTTTAGGAAAGAATAAGGGAAAAATTGTCATGATCACTACTAAAATCAGAACTACTATCATAATTTCGAAACATCCATAATTCGAAAAGTTTTTAATCCATTGTTCCATTAAGTCACTTAGCATTTTTAACACAGTGCCTCTACATCTCTATATGCTCCATATCATTATAGGGCTCAATAGCATTGTCACTCTCATCTAAAACCCTATTAAACTTCATTCTGGAAAAAATAAAGGACGAGGAGGAAGGGAGAAATTCAATACTTTCACTTGGGAAGATGAAAGATGGAAGAAGGAGTTGAAATTGGAGAACCAATAAGAAATTTGCTTTGGGAGGATATAGAAAACGTAGAGATATCGTGGAGAAAAAAATGCTCTAGGAGGATATAGAAAACATGGAGGAGAAATTTGCTTCACGTATTGTCGTACCTCGAAAAATGAGAATGACCTCGCGAAACGCAATCGCACGCCTGCGGGATGGGCTTAACAGAGTCGCCACCGATCTTTATTTATTCCATAGAGGGAAAAGGAAAATATCGAATAAAACCCTTAAAAGAAAGGATAAGAATATGGTCATCGCAACTAATGTCTGAGTTCGGGAGTCGATTACGCAAGGGGAAGGTATTAGCACCCCTCACGTCCATTGTACTCAACGGGAACCATTTAGTTAGGATTGAATGAGTGTTAGCTTAAGGTTTGTTTCTAAATCTTCTAGTTATTGAGATGGAAAAGGGAGAAATATTTTCATATTAAAGAGAAAGGACCTAAAGGTTTTTATTACAAGAGGGCTCGACAAGACTTCACAATCTCGTGCCTACGTATCCTCATAGTGCAATGAGGAACTCAAAGCCTTCGTAGTTCGGGGCTATGGGTGAAAAGCTTGAAAGCAAAGCTTGTAAGGATTGATTGTTTAGGAGAAGAGATTAATGGCTATCTCTTATGAAGGTTAAAGGAAGGGTTAAAAATCACAAGAGATTAATGGGTATCTCTTGGAAAAGCTAGTGGCTTAAAAGTGGCTTGAATATGTTTTAAGAATGCCAAAGGGTTATGCCAGAGTGCTAGACTCTAACAGTACTTTTCATTCAAGATTGGTATGAAAAATGTTTAATGGACAGTGAACGCTTGATAGAAATCAATTGTTCAAGAGTTGCGCCAAGATGCTAGATCTCGACGGCTCTTATTCATCCAAGTTGAAATGAAAAATATTTGTTGGACAATGAACATTGATAGCGATCAATGGTTCAAGAGTTATGCCAAGATGCTAGATCTCAACGACTCTTATTGGTCCAAGTTATTGTTAAGATTGTTTTGAGGACAACAAACTTTTGATGATAAAAAAAAGCTCAAAAGGGTTATGCCAAGATGCTAGATCTTAACGGTCCTTATTTGTACGAATCGATATGAAAGTTGTTTTATGGACAATGAACGCTTGATGAAAATCAATTGCTCGAAGAGTTGTGCCAAGATGCTAGATCTTGACGGCTCTTATTTGTCCAAGTTAATATTAGATGCTTTAAAAAATTAAAGAAGAGAATGAACAACTATCCCAATGCGCCAGGCTCGGGACTGATCATTCGAGGGTTATGTTAGAATGCTGGATTCCAACAGTCCTCTTCTTTCGTATTGATTAAGAAAAAGTTTGATGGACGACGAACACTTGACGGAAATCAATCATTCAAAGAGTTGTGCCAAGATGCTAGATCTTGACGGCTCTTATTCGCCCGAGTTAATGAAAATTGTTTAATAAAATAAAAATCGAAATGAAGTCGAAATGGTCTCGTCTTAACCAAAATTTAATCGAGAAATCAATAATCTATGATTTTTGACTTTCATTGACCAAAAAATAGAAAATGAAATATGGCCTCATATTTATCAAGATTTTTAGTGATTTGAATAAAATCAACTAAACCATGATTTTTGTAATATCATTGGCCCAAAAATTATAAAAAATACAAAATAGAAAGTGAAATTAATTGAAAAAAAACCTTTTTTTAAAAAGAAATTAACCAAAACCATATTAACAATTAAATAAATTGTGATGACCATTTTTTTAAAAAAGAAAAGAAACCTTCATAGGCCAAAGGAGGATCATGTTGGCTCCAAGGCCCATCACCTCCACACACAACAAGGTGCGGCTGAAGTAAAATCAAACTTATCAAAGTCAGTCACAGTCGGAGAAAAAAAAGAAAAGAAACGGTGATGATAACAAACATCATGGGCCATCGAGCCCATTAACAAACCCAAACGAGTCATCTTTAAAAGACTAACTAGGTCATTTATCTTGGAACCAAATTTGGTAAAACAAAGGATAACTCCAATGATTCCCTGCGCACAATCATGAATGATTTTCAGCCACCAACAATTTGTTCAATCAAAAGCATCAGCTTACACTTATTTTCTTTTAAAATAAAACCAACACGAGATGATGACAAAAACACAAAGGATAACAGTACGATTAAGAGAACACAACGCAGCGGCTTCAATCCACCCAACCCTCTTCGCGGATCTCAGTCCGAATCTCTCTTCCTTGCTCACGTCTTGACCAGGTCTGTTTGATTTCATCAGTCTCACTCCTATTCTTCCCTTCTGGTTTTGAACGGGTTGATTTTTTGAATGGATTTGATGTTATTATTTTCTGAAGAAGATGGGTTATGAAAGAGAAGTTTGAAGGCGGAGGTTTTCATATTGATGGCTGAGGTTGAAGAACAGGGAGGTTCGGAGATGAACAGGAAAGTGAGGTAGCTGGTTTGAGATCGAGAGAGGTTCAAGGTGGAACAGGGTCGACATTGATGCGTGGCGGAAATGGTTAAGTGGAACTTGTGGCGAGGTGGATGAGGTTGACACAGTTATAGATTTGGGTCGATTCTGGGAAAACAGGGAATGAAAGAGAAAGGTTTATGGTTGTTATTGATGTTGTTGAAGATTGAAGGGTCCGGCGTTGAGGTTATTGTTGTGGTCTTAATAGGTTTTGGATTTAGGAGCTCACAGTGGTGGTTTACGAGCAGAAAATGAGGAAGGTTTGTGAAGGAAGTGGTTCGGTGCTAAGTTTGGTGATGTAGCCGTGGGAGAACAGAGATACGAGTGAGTATATGGTGTGTTGATGGCGGCAGAGAGAGTGGTGTTTGTTGTTGATTGAGGGCAAGGTCGTGTTGTGAACCGTAACAAGTGTTTTGTGTGTAGTGAGATATTTTCTTTGGGTGAGAATGTTTCTCCCTTTTATCAATTCAAATCTTGCTCCCTAAGCTTGTATTTTTTTGTCTTGTTATTTTGGATGCAATGTAATGTCGTTGTTGTTTGTATGCAGGGTATAGCAGTAGCAGCGGACAGCAGGCTATGTCTGTTGCTGTAGGTGAAATTGGCGTGGAGTGATTGTTTGTTTGTACGGTTATTGATAGCAGCATACAGGTTATAGGAAAGTCTTGGGTCATTATGTTGAAAAGGGGTGGAGTAGGATGGTGTAAGTAGCTGGCGCGGATGTACGGATTGAGAGCTTGGTATTGACAAGTCATGTTGACTGGGATGGAAATAACATTGGTTTTGTCTGTGAGTTTTGGGATTGGATTTTAAATAAAAGGAAATGGACTTTAATAATAATAATAAAAGTAATATTAATAATAATAATAAAAAATGATGAAATAACAAAAAAAGAAAATAATAATAAAAATAATAATGATAAGTAAAATGAAAATAATAGTAATAATAAAAATAATAATAGAAATAAATGACTAAAAGAATATATATATTGAGAAAAAAGAAATAAATTGTAAATTAAATTAGTGATTTTAACAAAAAAATAAATTCTAATTTAAAAGAGAAAAATTCTAAAATTCAATAAAAGAAAAGGTGATAAAATGAGACGAAAAAAAGTGTGACTATGATTAATGGACTAGATGACTGCAAGTGCACAAATGACTAGCTTAAAATGATGTGAAAAAAATGATCTGAGGATCTGAGGATAAAATTTGGGGTATGCCATCATTGCCCTAATATATGTATGTGTCAGCAATTAGAAAGTAAGACCATATATGACATAAGTAATACTTTGTTCATAATGTTTGTACATTTCCAAAACAAAAGTCATCATACTTAAGCATTAAATATCTCACGTGCTTCTCAAAGAAAGCGCTTAAGGTACTCTCCCCAAGAAACGCTTGTGGGACTCATCCCGAGCAATGCTTAAGGAACCCTTCCAAAACAACGCTTGGGGGACTCTCCCCAAGTAGGGCTCGAGGGACTCATCGTCACATGCTTTAGAGAAATCATCGCATGTCTAATTTAATAATTTCACCATTTCCAAGCCACATGCTTGAAGGATTGTGGAGTGTGATAATTACATTAGGTCTGGAAAGGAGCGGCTCACGGTCTAAGTAACACAAAGAATTTGTAAAAGGGTCGTTAAAATAATCGGGCTTGTGTGACCTCGAGTCACCTGATTGTTTAACCCATTTTGTTGATATGAAACAAATGAAATGTCCATTAAAAGTGAGTATTGATCCTTTTAATAAGGAGGAAATTCTCTCTCCAATTTATAAGGAAGAACCGGTCATTTCTTTATTCTCACCTACTTGTTGAAAGTTACAAAAAAAATCGTTTCTATTTGCCTATCCGACTAAAAAAATCACTTTGCTTATCGGACTCAAAAAATCATATATAAATATCACGAACTTTAGAATTGAAGGATCCTTCCCTAATGTTTACAAATTCAATATATATAGAAATTTGTACGTCCATAGGGAAACATTCACCCTATTATATTCCACAAATCTAAGAACTATGAATTCAAATCCACTACGGTCACGTTCTAACTAGTATGATACCCGTGCGTTCGCACGGGTACACGTCGGTGACGCGCATTTGTTTTCAGAATGTATTTGTTTTCATAATATATATATTTTTTAAAATGTATTTGTTCTTAGAATATATTTATTTATATTTAAAATTTGAAAAAAAAACAAAATATAATAAAAATTAATATGATATCCGTGCGTACACACGGGTACCCTCGGTGACGCGCATTTGTTTTCATTTAAAATTTTGGAAAAAAATACAATTAATAAAAATTAGTAAATATAAAAAAAATATATAATTTATATTTTAAAAAAATAGAATCAATACCCACATACATCGGTTGGTATATTTTATAAAAATATTTACGCAATGAATTAGTTTTATAAATATCAAATAATAACATAGTATTTGTAAATATTATTTTAATTTTATAAATAAATATTATTAATATAAATAAATATATTTTGTGTAAGTATTATTACAAATATTTATTTCGTGCGATACCCATATCAGTACCCATGTGATCGCCCGAGTACTGGTGTGTTATGCAGATTTGTTTTTATTTTTTTTTTAAATTAGAATTAATAAAAATTAATAAATACAAAAAATATCATTTATATTTAAAAAAAATCAATACCCGCAGGCATCGTTTGATATTTTTTATAAAAATATTTATGCAATGATTTAGTTTTATAAATATCAAATAATATCATAGTATTTGTAAATATTTTTTTAATTTAATAAATAAATATCATCAACATAAATAAATACATTTTATGTAAATATTATTACAAATATCTATTTTGTGGGATACTCATATCAATACCCATGTGTTCGTCCGGTTACTGATTAAGCTACAATACCACCGTCCTAATTTATAAAAAAAAACATTTTTCTCTCTCAAAGTTTAAGACAAAATAAAAAATTTCATTTTACTTATTTATTACTTAATAAAAATAAAAATTATTTATAACTCTTTTGTTATAAACTTTTGAAACTCTATAATTAGTGTCATATTAAAAAAAAAGGTTAAATATATGATACCCCCCTGCCAATAGGGCGACATTTGGAATTGCCCCCCTGAAGTATTTTTTTTTTAAACCACGCCTTATAAAACCAAAAACCATATTTTACCACTCCCCTTTACCTGATTTGCTGACCTGGCAGTGGTTAAGTGGCTAATTGGGATTATGGATAAATGGTTAGTGATATGAGTAACATTGTGGTTCCCCCCCCCCCCCCCCCCCCCCCCCCCCCCCCCCGTCAAATTAGGTTTTACATTTGGAAACTTGAACGAAGAAGAAGCTCATAGCAAGACGCAGGCGAAGCCATGGAAGCGAGCAAGGTCGAAGACGAAGCCATGGATGCGAACTTCGAATTACAGGTAATGTCAATCCTCTTGCTTCTTTGCATTACGTTTCTCAGTGTCGTGGGTTTTCACATGTTAATTTCTTATTTCAGAAAAATGCACTGTTTAACGTTGTTTTTCGGCATGGAGGGGAGTTTGTAGTGCTTAGTGATGGAGAGACGATATATAGGGGTGGTGTGTCTACTGTGATTTCTGGGGAACACTTAGATATGTTTAGCATGACTCACATTCACAACATAATCACTGGGTGGGGTTACGCTGAAGGGTCGTATAGAATGTGGGCGAAAATCACTGAAATTGATCCAAAGCATTTTCAGATTAAGAATGATGAGGATGCATATGATTTTGCTTCTTATCACTGTGCGAATCAAGTGGATGAGGAACTTTTTCTGGAACATGATGCAAGTGGAAGTGGAAGAAGCCCTAACTGTGTCAATCAAACGACGGATTTAGAAGTCAGTGATGAAGAGATTGTTGAAGGCTTGAACGATAGTGAGGATGAGAGGACCACTGCTCTTGAAGACAGGTTTGAAGGTATTGATGTGAATATTCCAATTAGTCAGGGTCCAATAATAAGTGGGTTATTAACTTGTTCTAGACAGAAAGATGTGAATGATGAGGAATATGTTAGTGAAGAACTATTGAGTTCTGATGTTGATAACTCAGAAGATGAAAAAAAACCAAGGTTTGAGAAGTTTAAGAAAGGAGAATTGAATAAGAGTTTCAAGTTTAAGTGGGGTATGGAGTTCAATTCCCTAGATGACTTTAGGGAGGCAATTCGTGAGTGGACTGTTTTAAATGGGAGGGAAATAAGATTTGTGAAAAATGAGGGGTATAGGGTGAGAGTGGAATGTAAGTCAAAGTGTGGTTTTTTAATACTTTGTTCCAAAGTGGGCCATAAGCACACGTATGCAATTAAGACTATAAAGGACACCCACACATGTGCTAGGGTTTTGGATAACAAAACTGCAAGTTCAAAATGGGTGGCCAAGGCAGTGGTAAAGAAAATGCAAACCTCAGAAAAAGTTAGGATCACTGATATTATACAAGACATGAGGCAAAACTATTTAGTTGGTATAACTGTGGCAAGGGCTTGGAAAGCTAAGATGATTGCAAGGAAAATCATTGAAGGAGATGCAGATAAAGAGTATGCAAATCTATGGAGATATGCAGCTGAGTTGAATAGGGCAAATCCTGGGAATACAGTTAAGATAAACCTTGATAGACCATCACCTTCCATTCAACCCAGGTTTGGTTCCTTTTATTTCTGTTTTGATGGATGTAGAAAAGGGTTCATCAATGGTTGTAGACCCTTCATTGGGGTTGATGGGTGTCACTTGAAGACTACATATGGAGGTCAACTTTTGATAGCTGTGGGGAGGGATCCCAATGACCAGTATTTCCCACTTGCCTTTGGTGTTGTGGAAACAGAAACAAAGGAATCATGGAGGTGGTTCATAAAGCTGCTCATGGAAGATGTTGGAATAGAGAATAGATATGTTTTTATTTCTGACCAACAAAAGGTAATCCAATTAAAAGCATACTAATTGTTTTCATTATTTCAATTGTGTTTTGTTTCCTAGTAATTGTTTTCTTTGTTTTAGGGTTTGGTTGCAGTATTTGAGGAAATGGAAGCTAGAATCGAGCATAGGCTATGCTTAAGGCACTTGTATGCTAATTTTAAGAAGAAGTTTGGTGGTGGAGCACTCATAAGAGATCTTATGATGGGAGCAGCCAAGGCAACATACCAGCAAGCATGGCAACAGAAGATGAATGAGTTAAAGGCAATAGATGCAAAGGCTTGGGCTTGGCTTATGGGAGTTCCTAAAGAAAGTTGGTGTAAGCATGCTTTTAGCTTTTATTGTAAGTGTGATGTATTGATGAACAACATTTCAGAATCTTTTAATGCCACCATTTTACTTGCTAGAGATAAACCCATACTGACCATGTGTGAATGGATTAGGAAGTATCTCATGAATAGGTGTAGTAACTCCACTTTGAAACTTGATAACTGGCCACACAAAGTAATGCCCATTCCTAGGAGAAGATTAGATAGTGAGGTTGCTAAGAGTGGTCATTGGTTACCTACTTGGGCTAAGGAAGAAACCTTTCAAGTAACTCATTCATTTAACAGACAAGAATTTATAGTGGATATAGCTAAAAGGTCATGTAGTTGTAATTTTTGGGACTTAGTTGGCATCCCATGCAGGCATGCTATTGCTGCTTTAGGTTTTAGGCAGCAGGACCCTGAAAAGTTTGTTCATGAGTGTTACATAAGGGATAAGTATGCCATGTCTTATGGATTTGCTATTAGCCCTATAAATGGAATTGATATGTGGCCTGAAGTTGAAAGTCCAGATCTCCTACCTCCTAACTACAAAAAAGGGCCTGGTAGACCAAGAAAACTAAGAATTAGGGAAAGTGGGGAAGAAGGTGCAAGAAGGAGGCTGCCTGGTGTATCTTATAGATGCACTAGGTGTGACAAGACTGGGCATAATGTCAAGTCATGCAAGAGCAAGAGACAGAATCCAGAGGCCCTGAAAAGAAAGGTATGGCACACTAAGTATTGATATCTCACTAAATATAGATGCACTAATGTTATTGATATCACACAAACTAATTAGATGCACTACTGTTATTGATATCACTACTGAATATAGATGCACTAATGTTATTGATGGAAATGTTGGTATGTTATGTGCAGAAACTAAATAGATGAAAAGGTGGAAATGTTGCAGAGCCATCAACTGGGCCATCTCAAGCAAGTGTTGAGCCAAGTCAAGCAAGTGTTGAGCAAGGTCAAGCAAGTGTTGAGCCAAGTCAAGCAACTATTGAGCAAAGTCAAGCAACTGTTGAGCAAAGTCAAGCAAATGTTGAGCAAAGTCAAGCAACTGTTGAGCCATCTCAAGCAACTGTTGAACAAATTCAAACTGAGGATTCACTGTATGGAGACATCACAGATGACATGATATCAAGCCTACCCGACATAATTTCTAAAAATAAGGGCAAGGCAAAGGTCAAAGAGGAAATCAAACCATTGAGAAAGAGACAAAGTGAGAGAATTAAGGAGAATTGGTTTAAAAAACCCAAACCATTCAAAGGCCCTGGTTCAGACCCACATCAACCACTGTGTTTGACTGAAGAGGATGAAGGACATGCCTCACATAATACAAGGAGTATTCCTAAGAAGGCACCAAAAAGTTCACCCAAAAAGGCTTCAAAATCTACTCCTAAGAGGGCTCCAAAGTAGAAATTTGTCAATGATCTTTAACTTTTCTGCTGTGATCACCTTTTGTAATGATTTGCAATGTTTTATGCTACTTTTTTCAAGCACACTTTTGGTGCTATTATGTAATGACAACTGCTAGTTAATTCAAGCACACTTTTGGTGCTATTATGTAATGACAACATACTATTTTGTTATGTTATATTATGTGTTTTGGTACTGTTATACAACTTGTTTTGCCATTTGAATGTTTTGCTTGTGTTAGACAACATCTTTACAGACAACCAGAAAAACTTGTGACAGAAAAATAATGAACAACTTGCTTCAATAATGAACAACATATCTTCCATATAACCAGAAAAACTTGTGACAGAAAAATAATGAACAACATATCAAACAGAACTTTACATAAATTTATACATTGACATACAAACAGAAATTTATACAAAACTTGTTTCCATTGACATACAGAACTTTCAAAATACATAAAATACAAACAGAACTTTACATAAATTTATACAACATGGCAACAATCAAACAAAGCATCACAATTACAATCTTCAGCTTAAAATTAACCCTTCTTTGAACTTCAAGCTTCAGCTTCACTTTCTCTAATTTCTTTGTCATTGATTCAATATTCATTTCTTCCATTACACACTTCTTACAAAATGATTCAATAACACTTCTCCCTTTGCTCGAGTCTTCAATTTCATCATCCCATAAAAAAAATTCACAGCCATTCCCAGCATTGCGACATTTCCAGAACTTCCTGTTGCGGTTTTTACTTGTATTGGAGACCCACATCTTCATTGCTCTACCACAACCACAAACGGGCAAACCTGGAAACGAAACTGAATTCTCACTGCTACCACAATACATGCTACCAACAAACTTGCAGACACACGATCTTGAACGAAGAATAAGAAGAACGAAGAGGAAAAGGAAGAAATCGACGAAGAAGATGAACAACGCAGAAACCCACGGCTGAAAAGAGAAGAAGATGAATGAGGAAGACGGTGAGGAAAACGCAGACGAATTTGGACAAACCCTAGCAATCCAATTGGGGATTTTATTGAAACTGTTAATTTGCTAATTAATCACTAACCATTTATCCATAATCCCAATTAGCCACTTAACCACTGCCAGGTCAGCAAATCAGGTAAAGGGGAGTGGTAAAAGATGGTTTTTGGTTTTATAAGGGGTGGTTTAAAAAAAAATACTTCAGGGGGGCAATTCCAAATGTCGCCCTATTGGTAGGGGGTATCATATATTTAACCCTAAAAAAAATTAAAACTCAATATCTCCTATTAATTATAAATGATTATCCATCCATTCAATTTCTAACTCTATAAACAGTACATATTAAAAATTTTAAAATCTTAATCTTTTACTAATTAATATAAATATTTATCTTGCAATCAAAATTTTAGAGCATTTATTTCTTCTTCTTATTATTATTTTCCAATGTCTGACAATTCAATATCCTGTTTAATGATGTCTTTACTATTTAATGTATTTATCCCTCTCAATCACTTCTTTATATATATATATATATATATATATATATATATATATATATATATATATATATATATATATATATAACTGACATAAAGCATTATCATATTTAAATTAAAGATTAAATTTATTTGTAATAAAAAATGGAAAGAACAGTTTCTTGAATAGATTTTTCTTATATCAATGTCTTTCCAAAATACTACTATATATTAGTGGTACAAATCAATAAGACAATAATTGCAAAAATATACAATTCATTGCAATATTCTATATATTTTGTGATTATTTTAAATTCACAATTTATTCATTATAATGGTAATAATAATAAAAAGGAGCACGATGATAATGGTAATAATAATAATAATAATAATAATAATAATAATAATAATAATAATAATAATAATAATAATAATTAAAAGCTAATATTAATAATGATAATAATAATGATTAAAAGGTTTTGAATTTTTTTAAATAATATTGAATTTTAAATAATTAAAATTCAATCATTTATTACATTATAAGCTCGAAAAATTTATAAGTTTTTAAAAAGTTTATAGTCAATAAATTGTTTTATTATAAAAAAAAATCATTTTTTCTCAAATCAATAATGATCTTTTAATTTATAAGAATTAAAATATTGATTATAATTAAATTGAAATATTTATTGAATTTTTCCTATTATGTAATTACTCCATTACTCACTAAAAACTTTTATGGCTAATCAAAATAATTAAATTTTTAAATAGTTTTGTTAGTTCTGCAGCTATGCAGTATGTATGTTGGCTAAATTTTGTTAAAACCTTTATGTTAGCTCTTATGTCACTGAAGGTGTTTTAACATGTTGTATGTGTATCTGCCATAATAGTTTAATTGCAGATTGTGATATGTCAAGTAGGATGTCGTGACATTGTGCTGCACTAAGCTAGTATGAGTGCATGGTTATTTTATGGTGTGACAGAATTCCATTCTGCAGGAGTTTTCTGAGATGTCAAAACAGATGTCATGACATGTTGCACTTCACTGAACCTGAAGGTTAAGGTTCTGTGACGTGGCTGTTTATGCAGGGATGCTTCAGGATTTCTATGTAATGTATTGACTGATGTATGATGCGCATTTTCCAAGATTGAAGCAGCTGCGCATCAGATAAATACAACTCTCAACCTATGCAACAAGTGGAGATTTCGGACTGAATGGTTTTATTGTGAGGGAGATTGTTAGGTCCTGACTTGGTTGATCAGACATCAGTACAGATGTGGTTATAATACTTGGCAGAAGGTCGAGTAAGATGTTGAAGCATCATCAGCTGTCATGGCAGTACTACTGTCTTATGTTATAACATCTTGATCTGGTACAACAGTATGTGGTTTAGACAGATGTCATAACATCCTAATCTGGTACAGCAAGTGTTGCTGTTTTGCTATCATGTGATGGTTAATCAAGATGTTAAAGGAGATGTCACAACATCATTGTCTGTTACAGCAGGTGCTGCTATGGTATATCTCTTGACAGATTTGATTTGATCTGATGAGATCTTTTTGGATATACCTCATCATTATACACAGGTCAAGGAGATTTATTAGGAACAAAGTGCATATTTAATTGGATTTCATAAAAAGGATCTTGGAGACTTTTTAGGAAACTATTTGGAGATTTGTTCCTATTTTTATGGAGAAGATCTTGCAGCTGAATGTGGTACATCAAGATGTCTTGCTTGATGTCTTGACATGTGATTCTAATCTTCTGCGGGTGGTGTGTTTTTGGTATTGCAGGATTTGTGCATGATGTCAAACACAATGTTCTGACATCAGTAGACAGAACTTCCAGTTTAGATTTTTAGGTTTTATTTGCTGCGCTATTTTTAGCAATCTTTTGTGTGTTTGTGTTGAGTGATTGCATGCGTAATTCTGGGAGTAAAATTATGTTGGAGTGATATTATTTGGAAGCAATCTGTTTGTGAAGAATAGGGTTGGCTATTTTCATGCATAAAGATTTGGAGAATAATTAGTTTTAATTATTAATTAAAACTAAGATCTGCTAATGCCCAAGCCCAATGTAAGGAATGTTTCTGGGAATATTATGTGGCGCTGTTTTATAGGTCTGGAAGATTCAAGTCAGAATCAAGAAGAATAATGACTTTCTAATTATGGAGATAAATTAGGAAGGAATTGATTGAAGACCTATTATGTAGCAGAAGTTTCTGCTGATTTGTAGCAGCTGTTATGCTGTGATTTGAAGCCCAAATCCAGTTGGGAATAAGTTATAAATAGAATGCTTGTAACCTAGAAAAAGCACGAGTCCAAGATATAGATCATTAGGGTTTTGTCTAAGTGAACCACTCGGGTTGTGAGATGGTCACTGTGTTCTCACTCAGAAACCTGTAGGTAATGGGTTTTGTATTGTTCTTGGAGGAAGCTTTGAAGCAACTCCAAGGTGTGTCTTTGAAGTGTGTCTTTTACTTTTCTGTGATTGAAGAGTTGTTGGAATTCAAGTTGTTGATGCAGTGGCTGAGGTGTTGACTGCTAGACATCATTGTGATGATTGGAAGTGAGATGGAGTCTCTTATCTAGGGTGGAGTTAGGTAGAAGGGTCATTGGGTAGTGATTAAGTGAGTAGATCATCAACGGGTGTGTTGATTGTAGGGTCTATGAATTGATACTGCTGATAGTGAACTTCCTTCCTGGCTTGGAATGCCCCTAGATATAGGTTGTTAGACCGAACTGGGTGAACAATTCTTGTGTTGTTTATGCTTTTCAGTACTGTTATTGTTTATACCTTGCCATGTTATCTGTAACAGACCAGATGTCTCAACATCCTGTAGGACATCTGGGACCTGTCATACCAGAATTTCAATTGGTATCAAAGCAGGCATCCTGTTCGTTTTTCTGGGTGAGATCCTAGGGAAGATACTTTCTGGTTCATGCACAAGGAAAATAGTTTTGCTGAGAAGTTGTATGGACTTGGTCAGTTCATATGTTGTTTGAATGGTCCCATGAAGTGGAGGATGGACTATTCATGATTGAGTGTGTATTGGCTCTGTTTGAAGTTGTCAGGCGTGGTGAGCTGCTTTGTAGGGTGATTTATTTTCAACCTATGCTGACCTGTTGAACCTGGAGTGTGGTGTTTGTGCATTGGTTATTAAGTTTTGCCTAAAGGTTGTTGGGGGGTTTTCTTTATTTGTGTATTCCGCTGCATGGTATCTGATGAAACCCTGGGGTTTCCTTGTGTCGCTAGTAAAGGAAGGGCAGTAGGGTTAGTCTCCTCAGAAGTGTTGATGTGTGATGATGTAGTGTATGCAAGACTGTTTCAACCAACTGTGTAAAGTGACCAAGGATACTTGAGGGTTGACCCAAGTCCACTCATAAAGGCATTTTCAAGAAGTTTGTTGATCAGAAGAATGCAATTTATTTTTGCTCTCTTCTCTGAAAGGCCACAGGTCTAAATTGAAGGTTCTCACGGTGTTGTTCTTGAATGATGTTCTACCAGTTGTTGGAACATCAAACCAGCAGAGTGTATAGAATCTTGTTGATGGCCATGGAGCAGATTCTGTTTGAAAGGAGTTATATGTGTGTACTAACCACAGGATGTGCAGCTATTGGATGGGAGAATGAGTAATTTCCTTAGGAGTTCTTAGCAGTTAATAAGGGGGAGTCCTTAATCTGATGCTGGAAGAACTCAAAGAAATGTCAGACATAATGCCTTGACATGTTTGTATTGAGAATTTATTTTTCTCAATATGTCTGGTGGCGTTTCTCAAAAACAGGATGGAGGTTGTTTACTCAAACTTGATATCACTATCAAGTCTCTGAGAGCATGAAACTCTTGTTCTAGTGGAAGAGAAACTCAAAGGGTTGTGCATAGAGGAGGTGTATTAATCTAACTGGTTGGCTGGTGTCTTCATTGTTGGATTGTCATCCAAACCATCTAGGATGAGCATTTCAGATTTGTGTTTGGAGCAAGGAGGAGTTGGTGTTTGTTTTGGACCAAAAGATGATGGTTCCCTGGTATTTGCATGAGAAGGTTACCTTATCACATATGATAAATACCTTGACAGGAGTTGAGTATTTGTTTTCTTTTGATAAGGATGCGCATCTAACTGATAGTGGATACTCTGACGGGAGCTGTGAGTGTATCTAAGGTGTTGTGCTTTCAACTAATGACAAAATACATTGACGGGAGACTATGTATATGTCTGATGTAAAAGTACAGGACTGCAGAAGTGTTGAGAATTTACTTTTCTCTATTTGGCTGTTTATTTCTTTTCATGGTGTGTGGTGTATGTGATGTGTCAAGAATGTCCTAACAGATATTAGAACATTTTCGGGGTTAGTTATCCTTGGAGTAGGACTCTGAGTTCACATCTTATCTAAGAAGTATTTACCTTGTCATACGGGAGAATGATGGGTAAAGGATTATCTTGGAAGCCTGATGTGAATAGAACATGCTAGAAGTGGATAAGTTTAGTGCTTATGAAACAATTGGGCTGAAAATTCCTGGAACTTTGATCTCAAGTCTGTTGGTCGTGGTACACGGATGGGTTCTGGGCATCCACACACTATATGATCATGAAGCTGTCATAGGATATCATGTAGTAGTTTTAGGGTGGTTCTTGCTGAAGAAGCATATGTTGATAAAGATAGGGGAAGAGTAGAGAGTGTTGTAGTGTAGAATTCTGTGGTGGTTGTTTGGTTTTCTGGTTTTTTTGGTTCCTTGGCTTAAGTGGGAGCTTGGAGATTCTGTTTTTATTTGGAATGTGGTGTTTTTCTTAGTGCAGCTGGATTCTAATCATGACGTCAAGACTGATGTCTTAACATCTGCTGACAGAACATTCTATTCAGAATGTTATGGTTTTTGTCTCCAGAGAACACAAGCTTCTATCTGATTTATGTGGTACATGGTTTGCTTGAGGGTCAAGCAGTAGGTGAATGTGTTCAGCAGGTGTGTTGAACAGAGGGTGCACTCTTGAAGACATGAAGATGCGTCTTGTGTTTTCCATTCATTTTGGGTGTTCTTCTTGCAATGGAGCATTGTTTATCCATGACAGAGAGAGTACTGCAACCTGTCAGATAGTACAAGCTTCTGAGTAGGATGTGTTCTGCTACTGACTTCCTTGCTTTTGGTTGATTGTCCTTAAATGCATAGTTGTTTGGTTTGGCATATTATGGCTAATAAGGGGGAGATGGTTGTAAGTTGTAGTAGAGTTCCTTGGTTGTCTCCTTAAGGGGGAGCTGTTGTGTTATCCAAAGGTTGTATGGATATTGCTCTGGTGTGCTATTGCTTTGCCAAATATGGCTAAAAAGGGGGAGAATGTGTGATGTGATTGCATGATGTGCTGGTGTCTCTGTTTGTTGGTTTTAGCCAAAATTTGCCAAAGGGGGAGTTTGTTAGTTCTGCAGCTATGCAGTATGTATGTTGGCTAAATTTTGTTAAAACCTTTATGTTAGCTCTTATGTCACTGAAGGTGTTTTAACATGCTGTATATGTATCTGCCATAATAGTTTAATTGCAGATTGTGATATGTCAAGTGGGATGTCATGACATTGTGCTGTACTAAGCTAGTATGAGTGCATGGTTATTTTATGGTGTGACAGAATTCCATTCTGCAGGAGTTTTCTGAGATGTCATGACAAATGTCATGACATGTTGCACTTCACTGAACCTGAAGGTTAAGGTTCTGTGACGTGTCTGTTTATGCAGGGATGCTTCAGGATTTCTGTGTAATGTATTGACTGATGTATGATGCGCATTTTCCAAGATTGAAGCAGCTGCGCATCAGATAAATACAACTCTCAACCTATGCAACAAGTAGGGATTTTGGACTGAATGGTTTTATTGTGAGGGAGATTGTTAGGTCCTGACTTGGTTGATCAGACATCAGTACAGATATGGTTATAATACTTGGCAGAAGGTCGAGTAAGATGTTGAAGCATCATCAGCTGTCATGGCAGTACTACTGTCTTATGTCATAGCATCTTAACTTGGTACAACAGTATGTGGTTCAGACAGATGTCAAAGACAGATGTCATAACATCCTAATCTGGTACAGCAAGTGTTGCTGTCATGTGATGGTTAATCAAGATGTTAAAGGAGATGTCACAACATCATTGTCTGTTACAACAGGTGCTGCTATGGTATATCTCTTGACAGATTTGATTTGATCTGATGAGATCTTTTTGGATATACCTCATCATTATACACAGGTCAAGGAGATTTATTAGGAACAAAGTGCATATTTAATTGGATTTCATAAAAAGGATCTTGGAGACTTTTTAGGAAACTATTTGGAGATTTGTTCCTATTTTTACGGAGAAGATCTTGCAGCTGAATGTAGTACATCAAGATGCCTTGCTTGATGTCTTGACATGTGATTCTAATCTTCTGCAGGTGGTGTGTTTTTGGTATTGCAGGATTTGTGCATGATGTCAAACACGATGTTCTGACATCAGTAGACAGAACTTCCAGTTCAGATTTTTAGGTTTTATTTGCTGCGCTATTTTTAACAATCTTTTGTGTGTTTGTGTTGAGTGATTGCATGTGTAATTCCGGGAGTAAAATTATGTTGGAGTGATATTATTTGGAAGCAATCTGTTTGTGAAGAATATGGTTGGCTATTTTCATGCATAAAGATTTGGAGAATAATTAGTTTTAATTATTAATTAAAACTAAGATCTGCTAATGCCCAAGCCCAATGTAAGGAATGTTTCTGGGAATATTATGTGGCACTGTTTTATAGGTCTGGAAGATTCAAGTCAGAATGAAGAAGAATAATGACTTTCTAATTATGGAGATAAATTAGGAAGGAATTGATTGAAGACCTATTATGTAGCAGAAGTTTCTGCTGATTTGTAGCAGCTGTTATGCTGTGATTTGAAGCCCAAATCCAGTTGGGAATAAGTTATAAATAGAATGCTTGTAACCTAGAAAAAGCACGAGTCCAAGATGTAGATCATTAGGGTTTTGTCTAAGTGAACCACTCAGGTTGTGAGATGGTCACTGTGTTCTCACTCAGAAACCTGTAGGTAATGAGTTTTGTATTGTTCTTGGAGGAAGCTTTGAAGCAACTCCAAGGTGTGTCTTTGAAGTGTGTCTTCTACTTTTCTGTGATTGAAGAGTTATTGGAAATCAAGTTGTTGATGCAGTGGCTGAGGTGTTGACTGCTAGACATCATTGCGATGATTGGAAGTGAGATGAAGTCTCTTATCTAGGGTGGAGTTAGGTACAAGGGTCATTGGGTAGTGATTAAGTGAGTAGATCATCAACAGGTGTGTTGATTGTAGGGTCTATGAATTGATACTGCTGATAGTGAACTTCCTTCCTGGCTTGGTATGCCCCCAGATGTAGGTTGTTAAACCAAACTGGGTGAACAATTCTTGTGTTGTTTATGCTTTTCAGTACTGTTATTGTTTATACCTTGCCATGTTATCTGTAACAGACTAGATGTCTCGACATCCTGTAGGACATATGGGATCTGTCATACCAGAATTTCAAGTTTTTTCTATTCCCATTTATAATCAATAAAATAAATGTAAAACAGAGGGAAGATTCTGTGCCAAACAAATTTTTGTTGCCGTTTTGATTCTGTGTCAGCACTACAGTGTCTCAAGGAATATTTGTCTTCTCAAGAGTACTCTGATTGCAGCAGCTGTCAACATTTCCACAAGAACAAGATTCTGGTTCTTCTGCGATTACACAATTCTTGGTTTGGTTACAACAGAGGGAAGACATATCCTGATTAGGAAAAAAGCAGGATAATGAATAACTCAATCTAACATGATAATTATGGTAGTATCTTAATACAAGATCAAGTTCAGCACAGTATAAAAGCAGCATCCAAGGATGACATAATCAAGCCAAATTAAACACCTCAATGAGAACAAAATCGACACAAATGATTACTGCAAAATTCAATAACAAACTCAGCGAGAAAACGAAACAACCTTACTTATAACCGCAACAATCGCACATAATGGGTTCACCTCCAAGAATTGCCGCAATGTTTGAAACGTCGACACGAATCGAACAGCAGCAGCAGTACTTGATTATAGCTGTAACATAACAACAGGCGGCGCAATCGAAGCACATAATATAGCAGGTATGTGATGTAATCAAATGGAAATCGAATATTAACATCATAGTAGCAAACAACAAATACCAGTTAAACGCAAAAATATAAACACTAAGCAGCAGCATCACGTGATGAAACGAAAATTGACAACATGGCAGCATAAAATCAATCACAACAGCCATAAAACACTCACTATAAACCAACTCGGCACATCCACGGAGCTTCGAATGAAGCAAAACGCACAATAAAAACCAATGCACCGAGTTAAGACGAACACTTTTCTGGGAACCAGAATACGGCATACAAAGTAGTGAAATCGCAATAGCAGCTTAATACCATGAAAATAGCATTCAAAAGGCAGCTGTAGTATATAAGCATCCGTGATCATAACAACATATTGTTAATGTAGAAACCATGGATTTAGCACAGTGAGGTTAACAAAACAGTAGCAAGAGGGATATAACCACATGAGCAACATTTACTATATTCATAATTTTATAACAGCACCTCAAAAACACAAACCAGAAAGAAATGGCAGCGGCGCAGCGAAACCAAAAAAAAATAAAAAATCAAATACGCGGTAACAACGGGTACCAAATGCAGCAGTAGCAACCTATCCATCCAAACTAACTATTAATTCAATGGAGATTATTACATAAAAAACCCAAAACACAATTGATATCATAACAGGAAAACAACTGCTGCAGAACAAACACATACTATCAGCAATTATGGGTATTTAAATAACAATTTAGAAAGAAAAAATGTAAAAATATTGAAATTGAAGTAATAATCTTGAACTTAAATTTGGATGGTGCATTCTAAATTGAAATTAAAGTACAGATGAAGACTTCAAAGTTTAAGACAACATTTAGATAACTGTACATGTAATAGGAGCATAATTTTACAATAACTTATATTTGTATCTGTGGTTACTGAATTGTTAAAGAATGTTCTTCTGTTTATTTATTATGAAAAATATTCATGACTTGCTTGTACATGTAACCTGAACATCATTTTATGTTCAATTGACAGCTATTTGTTTAAGCATCAATGTTTCACTAACTTCAAGTGGCAATGTTAGGTTAGCTGGACAAGCAAAGATACTGACCTAAATCATAAGCTGCATCATAGTGACCCCTCCCAATTTCTGCTAGCATTTGCAGGAAGTAGTGATTACAATATAAACCTGAAAATTTCAAATTACAAAACAGAAAAGCTACCTTAAGTGTTGCAATAAACAAATAAAGTATAACTTATTTTTTGCCACTCTCATTTTGACAAATTAAGCATCATGTCATAGCATTTGTTTCTCCAGTTTAAACATACCTAGATTAAGTTTCAAAATATTTCAGCTACTTAAAGCATCATCTAGAGTAAGCAAAACATTTATAAGAGGTTGAAGTGTTAAATAAACACTGTTAATTAATAATATCAGAGAATCTATTTTCTGATGACCGCAAAGAGAAGAGAAAGTTAGAACTCTTGCCTATGCCAAAAGTACATATGTGCAGTGAGTGGACTGATTGCCCATTTGTTACATAGGTTTTGACAAATTCACATATCTCTCTCTCATCATCAACAACCCCATCAGTTAGAAGAAAAATAAGAGGGACTGAATGGCTTGATTTCTGAAGTAGGGTCATTACCTAAGATAGAGCAAAACAGAAAATCAAATATTCCTATAACAAATGTATATATATCAAGGATTCAACATCCAACAGTTCAGCAAAGGATACAATTTAGTAAACACTTCATAGGATTTGCAACAAACTAAATCAAGTACTAAGATAACAAAACAGTAGCCTTTGTTTAATTACAAGCCATGAAGTAAGAAAAAAAGGCGCATCATATTGAAAATGTCAAAATTAAGAATTACCTGAGTTAAGGGAAGCATTATGTTAGTACCACCATTTGCTATAAAAGTAGTCTCTACCCACTTGGAGGCCTTTGAAATTGCTTCCTTTGTAGCTGTTACCATCGATGGCGGGAATAAACAGGCCTCTCCATTGAAAGCTATTATGTTAAATGTATCTTGCTGGTTTAATTTAAAGAGTGAAGCTAGTAGCGCGTTCTTTACGTTTTGGAGAGGACTTCCTTTCATGCTTGCACTTATATCTACTACAAACACCATATCCTTTTTAAAAACCTATCAATGAACAGAATGCTTCAGTATAAAATTATTTGAAAATTAAAGGCAACTTAACTTGATTGAAAATTTGAAAAAAAAAACATGCACCTGTGCAAACTACAATATAAACATTTTAAGCTATGCACACACTAACTTATTTAGCTTTTCTATCTTAGGAATCATAACAAAAATATATTTTTGAAAAGAAAAAGAAATTGACATAGTATAATATTGAAACAAACCTTTCTATCCTGATAATTTCCAGGATAAAGATACAAGCAGAATATCTCTCTTTCATCGAAATCACGCAGGAAAGGTGATTGTAAGAGAACACCTCCAAATAAGTCACTTGAAGAAACCTGTAGAAGCACCAGCAAATTAAGCTAATTCTGATATAGCACCCTGAATGTCTACCACTCAGAATCATAATCTACTTCTTTTATGGAATTGCATTAAAACAAATTGAACAGTGTTATTCGTTTCAGGGATAAATTGACAAGAAGCACAAGAGTTAGTGAAAACATTCTCTCTCACTTACATGTATTATTCCACGCATTTCGTGTGCTGATTATTTCATAAACAATCGGCATTTTCCAAATAAATTAATAAAATGCTGTGCTTCTAGTTCTTACCTTGTACGAGAAACTGAATTCTGTATTTGACCAAGTTGATACCTCTGCTTCATATGACAAACTTAACTTTCCAGCTTGGCGCATTAGTCCCTAGAAAACAATAAAGTTGATTTTAGTTCAAGTCTTAACAGAAGCCAAATTGAACACTGTAACAGCACAATAGGCAACATAATTTACTTTAAGCGGAACAGAGGTGTTTGAAACTCATTCTATCAATACATACATAACAGAACTTCTGAAACAAATGAACTATGCTAAAAAAACATGCACACTCAAACATGATCAATTAAACTCAGAATAGGTTGGTCATTGTGCTCCTCTGCGCTGAACAAAGAATTCTCAACATGTCTAATATTACGGTGCCGCCACGGTCGACCAAATGTTGGCTTGTAAGATTGTATTGAATATATTTTCTGCATACACTGGTAATTCATTACAGTTCAACAATACAAACAACAATACAAACTGTAACATTAATACAGTTGAGAATTGATTCATCCTTAACTAACAATCAAATTATCCTTACAGTTCAATTGAATCTCGGAGTGGAATAGAATCAATTCTCCAGTTTATGGACATGTATCCATACACAAAAGAAATTCTAATCCAAACTACCCAAACATAAATGGATTAAAATCTTTTTTTTCCCGAAAATGTCAAACATAAATCACTTTCTATTCAACTCAATTTCAACCAAAATCAATTTTTTCAAGATTATAGCTACAATAAAAATTAAGCAACTTAGAGTAATAATTTGGGGTAAAAATTGAATCTTTATGATAAAAAAAAGTGTAAGAAGAGTACCCAAGAGCATAAATTCTTAGAAAAACAGCATAATCAAGACCAACATGATTGATAAAACTTCTTCAATCAAAAATCTCCCTATGGCAAAGATCTAAAGCATTTCAAGCCTGTTACACAGAAAATTAGCAAAAAAGAAAGTTAAAATCTACGTGGCATAACAATCAAAATTCCCATTAACAATGTACCTAAAAATTAAAACTTTTTTAAAAAAATCAAGCAGAATTGAAATTTTCTCATAACCCATTATGAGTTATGCTGGAAATTATAGCTGCAACAAAAATTAAGCAACTTAGAGTAATAATTTGGGGTAAAAATTGAATCTTTATGATAAAATAGTGTAAAAAGAGTACCCAAGAGCAGAAATTCTTAGAAAAATAGCAGAATTAAGACCAGGGTAATTGATAAAACTTATTCAATCAAAGATCTCCCGATGACAAAGATCTAAAGCATTTCATGTCCGTTACACAAAAAATTAGCAAAAAGAGAGAGTTAAAATCTACACGACATAACAATCAAAAATCCTGTTCTGGACTGGGCCAACGGCCATGCGCGACCCAATCCATGATTGCTACAGTAACAACCCAAACGCTTGGATCCAGTCCATTAAGGGGACAAAAGCACCCTTTTGCCCCTACAACCGGTCACAGACTGCTCAGTCCTGCCCGAAATTATTGCCCGTCACACACGGACTACAACTCCCCGACAGCTGACGAACAGATGCCCGCAACTACCTTCCTGCCCGGTATAACAGCTAGTTTGGGCATCCTGCCCGTCATAACGGCTAGTTTGGGCAGTTACCTATTCTTCAGGGAAACGGTTATTTCGCCCTGAAAATAGGACTGTTGGCCACGTGCTGGGGAACATTATATAAACCCTTTCATTCGAGAAGGTCAAGTATCAAATATTCATCCTAAGAATACACTTTGTACTTGCCCATTTTCTCTGACCCTTTCTTACTTGAGCGTCGGAGTGCCTTGCAGGTACACCCCCCCTCTCCTCATCAACATTCCGAGCACCTTGTCCATCTGACGATCAGCATACGTGGACCTGTTCGAATACTCCGGATCAGTGGCGCCGTCTGTGGGAACTCCTTGTTCTCCCCTTCTTTCTTTCCTCCTCGAAAACTAAAAGATCAAAACATACTTTCTTTGACCTGCCCACATATGTCCGCTCAGAACTCCGCAAAAGGTGCTGACGTTACGGTTCTCGTTCCCGTCAACAAGATGGACGCTGACGGCAGATCTTTGTTACTTTCTGATCCCCGTTTCCTTCGAGACGGGGCTATTGTGTCTCCAACTCCTCCTCCCACCGAGCAAGGAGGAAAACAGCTACCGTCGGGTGAACGACCAATTCCTGGCCCTCCCAGTGCCGACCTAGTCGTTGCAGCTCTTTTGGAAGCTGTCAACCGCACAAACCTCCTTATCTTGCAGCAAGGAGGGAGAATAGGAGCTCTCGAGGAAGTATCTCTTCCAAGATCCTCTCCTCCAAAGAGTAAGCACCGAAAATCAAGAAGCCTGCCACCTAGGCGTGGGGAAGACCATAGATCGAGGCATGAGCCTGAATCACAACACATTCGCAAGCGCGACCAGATCTCCCCGCGAGATCGATCATCACCAAGACACAAGAGAACGAGGCAGGATAGGCATTCTCCACCGGTCAGACCTCGTGACCGGCTACATTCACCATCGCCTCGCAGAGACCGCCACCGCGAGCGCAGACAACGGTCACCATCAACTCCAAGTTCAGACAGGGACGACGAGCCTCGCGGCCCGTTGTCCCGCAGGATCTTGGCCACCCGTCTCCCTCTAGGGACTTACGATGGAACCACTGACCCAGACGAGCACATAGAAAACATAGATGCTCTTTTGGACTACAGAGGGGTACGAGGAGCCATCAAATGCCGCCTGTTCCCGACCACGCTCCGGAAGGGAGCAATGACATGGTACAAGCAACTGCCAGAAGAATCCATTACATCCTGGAGGCAGCTGGGGAGGATTTTCTCCCGTCACTTTACTGCATCGCGACGCCATCCAAAAACCGAGGCGTCCCTCGGAGCTGTTGTACAGGGAAGAGATGAGCCTCTTCGGGCTTACATTGAACAGTTCAACAAGGAGGCCGTCCAAGTGCCAACGACCGACGACATGAAGAAATTCCTGCTCGAGCAGGGATTACGTCCTAGCTCAGACTTCGCGAAAGCCATCGGCCTCGATCCACCGAGGAACCTTAACGCCCTTCTCCTCCAAGCCCAGTCGCATATACAGTACGAAGAGAAGGTTGCTGCACACTCTGTCCGGGCCTCTCAACACCATGAAGGTGCCCGCTCGTCCAAAGCTGAAGAAACCTCGACATCCCGTCAAGGAGATAAAAGACGCCACGATCAGCCTCGCGATGCACGCGAACAGAAGGGACCTTCTGGGCGGTTCCATGACTATACCCCCCTCACTGCCTCGAGGGAGAAAATCTTGTCCGAGTGTGCCAACTCGGAATTCAAGCAAGCGGGAGTCCGTTTCCCCAAACAGCTGCCGGCCAGACCGGGTGTAGACAAATCTAAGTATTGCCGCTTCCACAAGAGTCACGGTCATACGACGGAAGAATGCATCCACCTCAGAGATGCAATAGAGATCCTTATTTGCGACGGCCACCTGAAGCAGTTCGCGAAAAAGAAAGATGCTCCCCGACAGGAAACCCAGGAGAACAAAAAGGTTGCAGAAGAGACTCTGCCCTCTGATGACACCAACGTACAGGTCGCTATGTCCATAACTCGGCCAGAGGACTTCCGCATCCCTGATAGTCTGTCCGTCTCCACGTACCTCGCTGCTCACAGCCCGTGGTAGGCCTTCCCGTCAGCCATGGTCATTTCTGGTGGTGGATTCAACAAAATCACGGTCGGCTCCGTCAAGAGGAGATTCGATCAATTGATCAGCAAAAGCTCCAATGAAGTCACTACGCTGGACACCACTCACAAAGGATCCATTCCTATTTCCTTCTACAAGAAAGAGCTCCTCGGCGGAGCACCGAACTCAAGCATTCCGCTACTCATCCGAGAAAAGATGGCGAACTTCGATGTTCACAGGATACTCGTGGACCAGGGCAGCTCGGTTGATATAATGTACAACCACCTGTTCGAAACGCTGCAGCTGAATGACTCTCACCTTACTCCATACGTTGGATCCGACCTGCAAGGATTCAACGGAGCGGTGACAAAGCCCCGGGGTTACGTAGAGCTCATCGTAACCTTTGGTTCGAGAGAGACAACCCGAGTAATTAAAGTACAGTTTCTGGTAATTGAATGGCCGTCACTATACCAGTGCATTTTTGGAAGGCCAACCCTGGCAGAGTTGATTGCTGTACCTTCCACCGTACATCTCAAGATGAAGTACTACACTTCTAAAGGGATGGTCGCCACCCTCCACGGTGACGTCGAAGCTGCCCGTCGGTGCTTTGAAGCAGCATCAAAAGGACTAAGCACCATCTCAGCAGGACCAAGGACTTCTGGTCGTTCCCCCTGCCCAGCAGCTCCGAGCAGCCAAAACCGCTCCCCCAGGTCGAATCTATCGACTTGGACAGTCGTTTCAGCGAGGAAGATCACGCCAAGGACCCAACGACCTCGGGCATCCAGTCCAACAACAACGGCCATCTCCTACGCCCCGTACCAGATGGCAACTTCGAGATCGTTTCGTAAGGAGAAGACCCCCAACGGGGAGTAAAGATCGGAGTAGACCTCCCCGACTTGGCCAGGAGACAACTAAAAGCATGCCTCCGGGAGAACGCATACTTGTTCGCATGGAGCGCTGCTGAAATGCCAGGATTGGACCCATCTGTCGCTTGCCACCAGCTTACAATTGATCCGACCATCAAAGTCGTTGCCCAGCGCAGAAGGAAACAGTCCCCGGAAAAGATGGAAGCCGCGGAGAAAGCTGTCAAAGACCTTCTAGAAGCTAGGTTTATTTCTGAGGCCAAATACACTACATGGCTCTCAAACGTTGTACTTGTAAGAAAAAATAATGGCAAATGGAGGATGTGTGTTGACCATACCGATGTTAATAGGGCCTGTCCGAAGGACGCCTACCCCCTCCCCAATATCGATAAGCTCGTAGATAACTCAGCGGGTTTTAAGCTTTTATCTTTCCTCGACGCCTACTCGGGCTACAATCAAATCCCAATGGCCGCGAGCGATAAAACTTACACGACCTTCATGACCGAATCGGGCAACTATTGCTACAACGTAATTCCCTTCGGGCTGAAGAACGCCGGCGCTACGTACCAACGAATGATGAACAGAGTCTTCCAAGGACAAATAGGCGACATGCTCGAAGTATACATGGACGATATGATCGTCAAGTCCCACGAGTAAATAGATCATGTCGCCCATCTTCGCAAAATCTTCGAGCAAGCAAGAAAGTATCAAATGCGTTTTAACCCAGAGAAGTGCACGTTTGGTGTACGGGCAAGTAAATTCCTTGGCTTCTACCTAACAGAACGAGGAATCGAAGCTAACCCCGACAAGTGTCGGGCATTCTCTGAGTTCCCAACGCCCACGTCTAAGAAGAACATCCAATCCCTCAACGGGGTGCTTACTTCGTTGTCCCGCTTTGTGGCAAAATCTGCCCAACACGCCCTTCCTTTCTTCAAGCTCTTGCGGAAAGAAGCAGTGTTTGAATGGATCGAGGAATGTGAAACATCCCTCCTTCACTTGAAGCAAGCTCTGTCGAAACCGCCCGTATTATCACGACCAGACACTGGGAAAGTCTTGTTCCTATACCTCGCCGTCACTGCCGAGGCTGTTAGCGCCGTTCTCATTCGCGAGAATCCTGGCAGACAAAAGCCAATATACTTCACGAGCAAAGCATTGCAGGACCCAGAGTTGCGATATCAATAGATAGAGAAGGTAGCATTAGCCCTCGTCAATGCTGCCAGACGACTGAGACACTATTTCTTGGCTCACACGATCGTGGTAAGAACGGATCAGCCCATAAAGCAATTACTGGGACGACCAGACATGGCAGGCAGAATGCTCAAATGGTCATTGGAACTGTCCGAGTTCGACATCTAGTATGAAAGCAGGAAAGCTCTTAAGGCCTAAGCTCTGGACGATTTCGTAGCGGAAATGACGTTCTCAGACTCCCCGGTCCACATAGCAAACAGATGGACCATCTATGTAGACGGAGCATCCAGCTCGACCGGCAGCGGGGCAGGGGTAATTTTGGAGAACGACGAAGGGACCATAGTCGAGGCTTCTCTCACATTGTCCTTTCCCACGTCGAACAACCAGGCCGAGTATGAAGTCTTCCTCGCTGGTTTGCGTATAACCGAAGACCTAGGGGCTGAAGAAATCATCATCTGCACGGACTCTCAGATCGTAGCCCTCTAGATATCAGGAGAATATCAGACCAAAAACGACAGTCTCTCTGAATACCTAACCCTGGTCAAGGGAAAAATGGCGAGGTTCAGAACGGTAGAAGTGAGACATGTTCCACGCGAACATAACGTGCGAGCAGCCATCTTGTCCAAACTAGCAAGCACTAAGAGAAAAGGCGGAAACAGGTCAGTCATCCAAGAGATACTTCCCCGGTCCAGCATCGATAAGGGATCCTCGACCCTACACGTACACGCGATTGGGGACAACGATTACTGGGTGACACCCGTGTACAACTACCTCACCAGGGACGAGCTTCCGGATGACCCCAAGGAAACCAGCACCATCAGACGAAGAGCTTGCTCGTACGTCATCCTTGAAAACAAACTCTATCGACGAGGCTTCTCCATCCCACTGCTCAAATGCATAGAGGAGGAAGTTATCCCTCACGTATTACGAGAAATCCACGAAGGCATTAACGCCCAGCACCTATGAGGAAGGTCCCTTGCCCGCAAGGCCCTCCGAGTAGGGTATTATTGGCCAACCATGCAGCACGATGCCAATGAGCATGTGAAGAGATGCGACAAATATCAACGGCACACGGATATGCACCTAGCTCCACCTAACGAACTGAAAAGCATGACCTCCCTGTGGCCATTCGCCTAGTGGGGCCTAGACATCCTAGGACCCTTCGTGACGGGGTCTAGCCAAAACAAATACCTGATAGTGGGCGTAGACTATTTCACAAAGTGGATAGAAGCAGAAGCCTTAGCAAAGATAACAACACTTAACATTCTGCGCTTCTACAAGCGGAATATCCTTGCCTATTTTGGGATTCCCCAAGCAATTGTCACGGACAATGGAACGCAGTTCACGGACAAGAAGTTCCAAGACTTTGTCGCCCATCTCAGAACAAAACAACATTTCGCTTCTGTAGAACATCCCCAGACCAACGGGCAGGCAGAAGCAGCCAATCGTGTCATTCTTCGTGGCCTCAAGCGAAGACTGGATGAAACAAAGAAAGCCTGGGTCGAGGAGCTCCACAGCGTCTTATGGGCGTACTTCACCACTCCTTAGTCTACCACCGGGGAAACACCTTTCCGCTTAGCATATGGCACGGAGGCTGTTATACCCATTGAAATTCACGTACCGTCCAGGAGGACCGAATCACCTCTAGACGAGGAAATGAATGACGAAGCAATAAGAGAGGAGCTCGACCTTGTCGAGGAAATCCGAACAGGAGCAGCCCTCGGCGAAGCATCTCTTAAGCAAAAAATAGCAATCAGGCACAACGCTAAAGTCTTACGACGAGAGTTCGATGTGGGCAGCCTTGTCCT
Organism: Lathyrus tuberosus; assembly: GCA_022829125.1. Classification (NCBI taxonomy): domain Eukaryota; kingdom Viridiplantae; phylum Streptophyta; class Magnoliopsida; order Fabales; family Fabaceae; genus Lathyrus; species Lathyrus tuberosus. Next base: position 9,790,418 of record JALAZF010000039.1, on the reverse strand, counting down.
GCAAAGAAACCACAAGGACTCTCGCAAAGGCAAACTAGCAGCCAACTGGGAAGGGCCGTACAACTTAAGCAGTACTACAGCTAAAGTCACAATAGGCTTCCTCGCGTCAAAGGACCACCTAACGGTCATCATGCTCGTTCAGGTACAAACGATGCATACGCACAAAGTGGAATCCCGCTCAAGTAAATGAGCCGGAGCTCTGCTCGTCGACGGTCCTCAATCGAGCATCGCCTTCGCCCAAGTACCACGATTGGCAGAACCCCAGCTCGCGATGGGACGTTCACGCCGCGACCTCAGGCCTCAATCGCGACCTGAGATCCGCAACCTCGCCAGGACCTTCCCCGGCTATTCGACCAGTTCTCCACACTGGCGAATTCACACACAACGAGCAATCTTTCAAAAGAAAGCTCTGTTAACAGACACACCCTTCGACGGGCAGTCATACATGCACCGCTAATGTAAAGCACAACAATATAAACAAAAATCATATAAGTAACAAAACCGGCCAACATAAACCGGACATAAAGTAAAAAAGGGGCACAAGGGCCAAAGATTGTACGAATTACATAAAAAGGGGGCCACGCCCCCCCAAATCAAATAAAATTACAACAAACCACGAGCATCCACAGCCAACGAGCAAAACACTCCACTTCCCCAGGACTGTACGCTATCCTTAAGTCATCACCTCCACGCTCGGAAGTAACGACTTGGGGGACTACTGTTCTGGACTGGGCCAACGGCCATGTGCGACCCAATCCATGATTGCTACAGTAACGGCCCAAACGCTTGGATCCAGTCCATTAAGGGGACAAAAGTACCCTTTTGCCCCTACAACGGGTCACGGACTGCTCAGTCCTGCCCGGAATTATTGCCCGTCACACACGAACTAAAACTCCCCGACAGCTGACGAACAAATGCCCGCAACTACCTTCCTGTCCGGTATAACGGCTAGTTTGGGCATCCTGCCCGTCATAACGGCTAGTTTGGGCAGTTACCTATTCTTCAGGGAAACAGTTATTTCGCCCTGAAAATAGGACTGTTGGCCACGCGCTGGGGAACATTATATAAACCCTCTCATTCGAGAGGGTCAGGTATCAAATATTCATCCTAAGAATACACTTTGTACTTGCCCCTTTTCTCTGACCCTTTCTTACTTGAGCGTCGGAGTGCTTTGCAGGTACACCCCCCTCCTCTCCTCATCAACATTCTGAGCACCTTGCCCATCTGACGACCACCATACGTGGACCTGTTCGAATACTCCGGATCAAATCCCATTAACAATGCACCTAAAAATTAAAACTTTTTTTAAAAATCAAACAGAATTGAAATTTTCTCATAACCCATTATGAGTTATGCTGAATATTATAGCTGCAACAAAAATTAAGCAACTTAGAGTAATAATTTGGGATAAAAATTGAATCTTTATGATAAAAAAGTGTAAGAAGAGTATCCAAGAGCATAAATTCTTAGAAAGATCTCCATCTTCTTTTTCACTTACCACAACCCACAAGTAGGTCTCCATTTTCTTCTTCATTTGAAATCAAAACCACAACCCATAAACATATCTACATCTTCTTCGTGAACTGAAAAATCCACAACCCACAAAAACCATTAAGCCGATATCCATAAAAACATGGTCATGAAGCAATAAATCATTTGTTGGTTGAAGAAACTTATGCATGTTTCTGGAAAAAAATACACAAACACAAAACCGCTCACAATAAACTTGTCAGGAAAATGAAAAATAATCGTAAACATTATTTCAAGTGAAACCTAATAAAAAATTGATGAAAAAAATATAAATTATTTCCTCAACAATAATAAATGGATGCTACACATACCTGTTATGGGAAAAAAGCGATTACGAGGGGAATGAGAAAACAAAAGGAGAACAAAGAAGAAAGACGTAAAAATAAAAGATTTTTAGATATTGTTGATCTACCTATTAAGATTAGAGAAAAGGGTTTAATAACACAAAAATGAAAACAAAAAATGAAAAGGATTTGAAAAAGAAAATCAGAACCTTAAAGTACTATAAGAAATTATACCAGTATTGAGAAGAAGATGATGAAGTCTCATAAAGAAGAAGATGACGATTGAAGAGCGGTATTGGAAATTTTTTTTGCAGAGAATAATGAAGGGTTGAGAGAGAGAAGATGGATGGAAACAACTGAAACAATTAATAATAGTACAAAATACTCCCTCCGTCCCACAATGAGTGACCCATTTGGAATAAAATGGTGTCCCAAAATATACGACCCATTTCAATTTTCAATGCAACTTTTTCTATTTTACCCTCTAATTAATATTACTTTCACCATTTCCAATACATCATAAGGGTATTTTAGTAAAAATATCATTCTCTCTTTTATTTATTCCTTTTTTCTTAATCGGTGTGAAAAGTCAACTGAGCCACTCATTGTGGGACGGAGGGAGTAATGATTATTAGGGTTAATATTTTAGTACCCATTTTGCAATTGAAAACAACAAATGCATTAAATGCAGTAGAAGCAACGAAAAATCAAACCAAGCATTACAATTACAAATCAGAAAATAAAAAAGCCACGTGTTGGATGGTTAGGACAACCACTTGAAAGTTTGAGAAGAAAGAGGGGCAATTTGGTATTTTCCCTAACCATTTAAGTTCTTATATGTAAGATTAACATTTAAACTTGACCATTTATTTTGGTATACTAATGAATTGAATATTTATTTATCGAAGAAAGTACTAATGAATGAATTGAATATTTTTATAGGAGATAACTTCTCTATCTTTTGGTGATGGATAGAGAAGTTGTCTCCTATAAAACATACAGTACAAGTAAAGAAATGCAGAAAGTAACGTGTTCGTCAGGTCATTAATAAAAAGTAGGATTTATTTTTTTTTGTTGGACTGCAGAAAACAGATGTCAGATTCCTCTCACGGAAAAAATAGCGTTTTCTTTAGAGCCATTGAATTTTCACAATAATGAAAGCTACACTACACACTACTCTCTCTACTCTCCTCTGCTTCTCTGCAATATTTACTCTCTCCGTATTTATCTGACCTCTTTCACATGACTACCCTGCAACCAAACTAACTGACAAAACACACCTTACTCTTCCATTATTCAATTTTATTTACTTCTACTATTATTACTACTGTATTTTCTAAATCCACAAAACCCTTTCTCTCTCTCTCACTATTTCATTCGCATTTTATTTGATTTTACCCCTTTTCTTCTCTTGCTCATTTTACTATACTGGCTCTCCCAACTATGGAAGCTTTTACCTTACTCAAATACTGGCGAGGTGCTGGTCTTGTTGGACTTTCGCCTTCCTCTGAAACCACCACCACCACCACCACCATCCTCTCCGCCGTATCTCAAAACGACAACAACGCAACCAGTGAAAGCGACGACGACGACAGCGACGACGACGAAGGTCCTTTTTTCGACTTAGAGTTTACTGCACCTGACGAAGAAAATCATCTTTCTGAACAACCAAACCCTAACAACGAACCACATGAAGATGAAGATGAAGAAGAAGAAGAATCCGATGATGGTGGTGGTGAGTTTAAGATAACACTCTCCCCTTCAAGCAACGAACGAAATGATGCAAATCTTTCTCTGTCTCCTTCGGAGGATATACAGATAGTTGAGCTGAAACCTTCTTCTTTCCTTCTCAACAACCCTTCCGAACCTAACTCCAAACCTCAGTTCACTGCTTCATTGCTTAAATCTGCAACAAAGTTTCGCGTCTTCATGTCTGGACTTAAGAAACCCAAAAACGATTCTGTGATAACACAGAAGAAGCAAAAACCAAATAGAATCAAATTCAAAATTGAAGAAGTCCCTATTGTTTCACTTTTCACTAGAGACAACAGTTCCAAAGGAAACATCAACAACAACAACAAATCTCAATCGAACCAGAACCAGAATCAGAAAGTAGAACATGAAGCATTATCACCTTTGGAAGAGAAACGTTTCTCCAAGGAAGTAGTTATGCACAAGTATTTGAAAATGGTGAAGCCTCTATACATTAGAGTTTCTCGTAGGTACAGTCATGGTGAAAAAGAAGGAAAGTTTGGTTCTGCTTCTACTGACAACAAGGTTGAAGGTGAAGTAGCAACGGAAGGGGAAACCGTTGCTGAAAGTGAAGATAACAAAGCAAAGAGTACTCAGAATCAGAGCCTGAAACAGGGGAATATTCCGGCAGGGCTTAGAGTTGTATACAAACATTTAGGAAAAAGCCGTTCAGCGTCGTCGGCGGTAGCAGCTTCACCGCCGGCGTTAGTGTCGTCTAAACGCCGTGATGATTCACTTTTACAGCAGCAAGATGGGATTCAAGGAGCCATTTTACACTGCAAAAGATCCTTCAATGCCTCCAGAGGTAAATAAATCAGATTCTTTTTTTTTTATTTTATTTAAAATTTGATACTTGTTGTAATTATTATTTTTAAATAAATTTTTGTAGTAATAAATTAAAATGAGTATTTTTTTTTAATAGAGTGTGAATCATCTTCTCAACTATCACAAGAATTGTCAAGGAAATCTAGTGACAATGTGTTTCAGGTTGAAGATAAAGAAAAATGTTAGCCTTTAGCATTTTCTTTAGAAGATTAAGATTTAGATTTTGCACTACATAGTGGAGAGAAATAGTCAAAGTAGAGAGTTATGGGCATGTAGCATGAAGAAAAAGCTCTTTCTTTTGGTGAATGCTTCTTCTTTTAGTTTACCTTGGTAGTGTAAATTGTAAAGCTCTTCTTTTCAATAAAGTGAAGGAAGAATCATATCTTTTCTGTTATGTAATGTAATTTAATTTTAATGTACTGTTCCTATTCTTCTTTTGTTCTTTTGTTTTTTTCATATCTATGTGTAGTGTAGTTAGTTATAACCCAAGATTCAATCATACATGATAAACCATAAGTGGAAATTGTTTTGGTAGCATCATTCAATTCAATTCATTAATTTCATATGTTTTTTATTAGGCTTGTTGGTATTTTAGGGCATTGTTAGTTGGTCATGATGTTGGTAGAGAGAGAAACAGGATAATGAAGAAAATTTTGTTCAAGTATAAATAATAATTGGTGTTGAATTGATAAAGTTAAAACTTTTTATTAATAATATGGAGAATCATAGTTACTTGAGAGAAAGTGAAAATGTGGTCAGAGAAGTGGGAAAGAAAGATGGAGACATGAGCAGTGAAAGTGTGATTTTCTTTTTGGATAGATGAAAGAGAGAAAAAAAGTGTGTCTGACCTTAGAGGGTTGAAATGGAATTTTTTTACATTGGAGAGTGGAAAATGCAAGAGTTCCATCATCACATGTGTCATTGGTGAAAGTGAAACAATGTTGTTTTTCTTTTTTCTTTGATCAATTAATTATTAATTTCGGTGCAATGATACTTTGTGCCTGAAACATCGTAGGATATTCAATTTGTCTTTTTGTGTTACATTTGGACTTGGTCCTACAAAATTACATGTTGGTATTTTTGGGCCCATTTGTTGAAATTTAGACCTATATGAAAACCTATTCATCATTGAAACAAGATTAATTATACAATAAATCCAGAACATGTTATACTTCATAGAGTCTTAAAGTGAAGCACGTTTGAGGATGATTGATGGGGAATGATGGAGAGGATGAGGACATAATTTGACTTTTGATAGTTGAATTGATTGTGTTTTTGGTTTATTGGTGATTTAACCTACGCTGGTTGATGGTTGTTTTCTCCTGGTTGTTGTTGTGATGTTAGGATAGTTGATGGTTGATGGTTGATGGTTGATATCTCCAATATTGAACAAGAACGTTTTCTACATGTGACATTGTATCCTAATGCGGTTTTAACTAAATTTTTTTGTTGTAGTTATAACAAATTCTTAGAAAATAATGAGTAGTTGAGTAAAGAATCATACAAAAAGGATTTAAGGAAATATATATAAATTTTAAAAACAATATATTTTCGAGTTTCAGCGTTCCTAGACTAGTCATAAGTGACGAAGGATCTCACTTCATATCTAGGATCTCACATCATATCTAAAATATTTACAAAAGTATGGAGTACGACACCGAATAGCTACCCCTTATCATCCACAAACTAGTGGCCAAGTCAGGGTCAGTCTAACTCATTTAGAGGTCTAAAGAAATTTTTAAAATGAGACATTCAAAATAAATAAATAAAATCAAATTTTGTATTTGAGAAGAGTTGAACTAAAGACCTAAAAATATGGGGCCTCTATTCTACCACCTCAACAATGAAATTTTATGTAAAAAATATGTCATTTGAAATATTTGGGTCGCCTTACCCTTGGGCCTGCCCTAGGCCAACTAGAAATTTCCAACAGAGAGATTAAACAAATATTTGAGAAAACAGTTGCCACCTCTAAGAAAAACTGATCTGCTAAGCTTCCAGAAGCACTATGGACCTATAGGACAACCTGCAAAACACCCATAGGAACTACACCTTTCAAACTTGTGTATGAAAAATTCGGTCATCTTCCAGTTGAGCTTGAACACAAAGCATATAGGACCGTCAAGACCCTGAATACGAATTACATGACTGCTAGCGGAAAATGAATTTTAAATCTGCATAAGTTAGATGAGTTAAGGATAGATGATTATGAGAATGCCCAAATCTATAAAGAACTAACCAAGAAATGGAATGACAAGTGAATCACTAGGAGAAAATTAGAAACTGGGGAGCTAGTGCTTCTTTTCAACTCTAGATTGAGACTCTTTCCAAGGAAGCTCTGTTCCCGATGGTTGAGACCGTTCGAAGTAACAAAAGTAATGCAATCTGGTGCAAATGAAATATGGAGTAAATTAACCTGGCCGTTCATAGTGAATGGGCAAAGGCTTAAGCACTACCATAGTGAAGAGGTAATAGATTACTATGCTAGTTTGAAACTAGATTAGCCACCTGCTAGTCCATCTGAAGAATGAATTTAAAACACGTCGAGCTAACGACGTAAAACAAAGCGTTGTGTGGGAGTCAATCCACATATTTATTTCTTTCAATTTTCTTTCCCCAATAAAATAAGCGTCGAAATTAAACCTTGTTGAACATCACTAACATTGTTTATGTTTCATTTTCAGGCCACATTCATTCTCCATAGCATTTTTCTACTAAAAATTATTTCACAATGCAGCACTTTGACAGCCAAAGGATCGTATTCAAGAATGACACCCAGAGGAGGCGCTATAAGACTTGTCACAAAGAACTATTTCTCTGACCATGTATCCTGACTTCTAATGCCTTGCATTATTAGGCCTAAGAGACATCCTTAGGTATATGTTCAATCTGATTGGCTGGGACCAGTTCTCAGTTGCACAACACCCCACCTACAAGAATTTCACACTTGAGTTTCTTAACCCCTTAAATTACTATCTTGATTGAAGAATAGATAGAGATAGGGGCAGAACTGTTTTCAGCTGTTTGGGCATAACTATCGCTTTAATCATTATGAAATAGGCGAATTACTAGGATTTCAGACTGGCCGAGATGCCTTCACTGAGGTGCCCAATCACAACTTCATGCAATATGAACTTGATAATTGCTGGGGTAGCATCACCATGGAAGCACCACCTGATCCTGAAAGGATGAATGATACCCTTATCCATAACCTAACTATTAGGTACTTTCAGATGGTTTTAGCACAAACCCTCTTCGGAAAGAATGATAACACAAACACCATCAGTAAATAATAGCTATTTATCATGTTCAGTGTTTTCCAATCCCGCCCCGTCCATTCTGCAGCATTCTTGCTTGACAATCTGGACACAATAGCAAAGTCAACAAGAGGCAATATTTTTGTAGGCGGGATTGTCACTTTCATAGCCTTATCTGTAGGTTTCTGTAACCAAGTAGCACACCTAGTCCCTCTAGGAAGTAACTCCCTGGTAGATATCGAACACTGCTTAAATAGACAATTGGTGAGAGTTAGAAGGCTAAATGAATTCCACAAATTGATTAATAATGAAGTTTTCCATTATTTTTTCCTTCGAAACCATGAACAAACAAGGGTCCACAACCGTGATAACTGGCTTTACCTATTGAAAGTCCAGGGAAAGGCGCCTACACCACCTTAAACCCCTCATGCACCTGAATAACACCCACCTCCTCTATCAGATGTCCCTTTTTTCATCTTCTTCTGCAGGTCTTCCCTGTCCACAGGGGAATAATGTTGATTATGAGCTCAGCATCCTCAAACGTGAAGTCACCGTTGTCCACCAAGAAATACAAAATCAAACAGATTGAATGGTAGAGCAGATGGACCACATGTATCAAGAAGTCTATTCCTTACGCAGAGCATTGGGTCTGACAACCAGACACTAGGGCATGTGATTCTTCCAAAGGTTTTTTCCTTTCCTTGTTACCACTTTCAAGAAAACATTGAGGCCAATGTTCAGTTTAAGTGTGAGGAGGAATTATTTTCCCACTTTTCAGTTATCATTATCGTTGTTTTTCCAATTATGTTCAGTTGTCGAGCTATCGACGTTAAACAAAGTGTTGTATGGGAGGCAACCCACATATTTTTATGATGTTCCTTTTAATTTAATATCTTTCTTTATTTTTAATCTTAATTCAATTTAATCATTTTTCTTTAAGTATTCTCTATTTTAAGCCTATTTCTCTAGTAAAAATTTCAAAATTATGCTTCATAATGCCTTAAGTGGAACCAAAACACAAGGATAGCTCCTAAAAATCCACTTGAAACATAACATGAAGGTCAATGGCATTCACAATGTGGGTATGACGTTCTCCATGAGTTTCAAACACTTAAAGGCGCCCTTTTATAACTGATGGCATTCACCATGGTTTCATGGCGTCCATCATGAACCTTGAATGCGCCCAATTTCTTAAAATCTGCCCATATGCACTTTGACCTCTAACCTTCTAACTTCCACCCGCTCAATTTACTTTCCAACTTCCACCCACTCACATTTACTTTTCTCTCTTTCCAAAACCTTTTCAAAACCTTCAAACTTCCAATTTTCCTTCTTCCAAACTCCATTATCCCACCTCTATATAAACCCAAACTCTTACTCAACCTTCATACCTCTCATTCTAGCATTCTTACTCACAAAAGCAAATTCTCTCAACACCACATCCAACTTTTAACAATGGATCAAAGAAGAGATGTTGACTACATGGGCATTGTGTTTCGGGATGGAAATCAGAAAAAGCGCTACAAAACTCTATTCAACCGAACGATTTTTCCCATGAGGTATGTCGATGACTCTTGTTTACGTAATCTAGGATTATATGATAGTGTCCATTGGATGTTAGGTAGGTTAGGATTATCTCACTTCTATGCACAAAAATACCACACCTATGTGAGGCCCACCTTAGAATTTCTAAGCTCTATTTCTTACACTACTCAGTTGGTGAGTGCTACCACTGTAGGGACGACCAGCTTTAGAATGTTTCATTAAGAGTATGAATATAACTAAAACGCTATAGTTGACCTGATGCATTTCCCACACGGTGAGGGTGTTGTTCGTGAGACACCTTTAAATACGAAGTGGGCACATGAATTTGGTCGTTTTTGGGAACAAATGACAGGTAACCTTGCTGATAGTTTTGAGGGGAATAAAGCAACTCATATCTATAACCCGATCATTAAATACTTTTGCCAAATGTTAGCACATTCCATATTTGGCCAGGAAAATAATGGGAAGGTAAATGCCAAGTGTCGCTCCCGAGGATTTACATCCATGGTACAAACGCAAAAGTGGCGTAGAAAACAGAGTCGCCAGCAATGTGTATTTATCCCAAGAGAGGGAAAGAAAACACTGCGTAAACCTGAGGAAAAGGAAAAGCATGGTCTCACGACCAAGAGAAACGGGTAAGGGAGTCGGTTACGCGAGGGGAAGGTGTTAGCACCCCACGCGTCCATCGTACTCGATGGGTTCCACGTTTGTTATCTCGATCAAAGGGTGTCGTCATCTGGAGCTCCACTGCTACTGGAAAGGAGAAGAAACAGGAACAGAAAGGAACAAAGAAATGAAGAAGAAAAGAAAAAAAGAAGTGACTCGATAGGACATCGCTCGTCCTACGCCTACGTATTCCCTCGTGCAATGGGAAAGTCAGAGTCAACGTAGTTCGGACACGAACTAAGGGGGGAAGTTGGTCGCCAAGACATCGCCGTCTTGTGCCTACGTATCCTCAATCGGACTAGAGAAAGGAAATTAGAGCAGTCGTAGTTCGACCTAACGAGGTCGGTCAGTGTTTTTATGAGCGACGTTAAGTTCGCGTCCGGCAGTTAGGGTCGATGCCTGTTTGCGACGAGACGGAAGTAACATGCCCTTTTCTAAAAATGATTTGAGATTAACGATCCCGAAGGACGAAAAAGGTTTGAGTTTGTTTTTGTGTTTTTTAGACAGAAGTGGATTGAAGTTAGTTTGTAACTTGCATTGCACCGAAGTCTATGAGGTAGGAACGAATGTTTAGCAAATCGTTCCAAGATGGAACGCCCACCAAACACTCTAGAAAAATGAGAGGAAACCCCTCATTCCTCACTTCCCACATGCAAGGCTCATGCGCAATACACGTTAATTTTATTAAGTATTTTAGAAGTGTTATGAGATAAGAAAAGAAGAAGACTCAAAGGAAAAGAAAACACTAAGGGGAATTATATCCTAATGTTGTCATGCAAAAGGTGGCCCTATAGTTGAGTTTGAAAGGGGAAACATCTACCTAAGTTAGCATGCATAGGGAAGCCTAATGCTAATCCTACTCCAAGCTTAATCGAAAATTAAGTTGGACTAGGTAGCTCTAAGGGAGTGAATCTAAAACTTAAACAAGTCTTGAGATTCAAGGGAAGGAAAGAGTGAACGAGATGAAGAAGGAAAGAAGAAAATGAGCAAAAACAGCAGCTACAACAGCGCATCTGCAACAACACAACAGTAAAAAGCAGCACACAAGCAAGACAGCTTTCCACATCTCACAATTCAGCACAAAGATAGGTGTAAAATGTCAACCAGCAGCACATACAACATCATACATGCATATAGACGGTAGTAGAAATAGGGCAGCATATGATTCGCTTGAATACAACTCAAACATGGAAAAGCAAGCATGCATCAAGCATTACATTTCACAATTAATCATGATCACAATCACGTCATACACCATGGTACACAATACTTGAATTCATCATGAAAGAATGCACATCAATTGATAATGGACAAATCAAAACAAACATGCATCTCATGAAGTTAAGTGCAAGCAATCATGTTCAAACAAACAACTCCAGCAACATCAACAACAAGTCACAATCAACATGCTCAAGAAGTGTGTGATATGTGTCCATCGCATCGGGAATGCAACATCGCAAACATTATCATAAACGATAAAAACCCAAGAGTCGCGTGTCGGAAAATTGTACACATACAATGGTGTGAGGTGCAACATCATCAAAACAGTCATTAGATGAGTATCATATCAATCAATGAAGATTAAAAGTGAAACGGGATCGGAACATGCTAAAAAATGCACAAAAAACACACTCTGCAGCAGTGTTAATCGATTAACCAATTGCAGTGCAATTGTGTTAATCGATTAATAGCCCTGAATACGCACATTTTGCACTGGTTAATCGATTAACCTAATTGCACTGCAATTGGTTAATCGATTAACACTGTAAAATTAGCACAAAATCAGTTTGAAAAATCACTTCCAGCAGCAAAAGCACTTATCCAATCATCTCCAATAATCATGTAATCAACAATGAACGAAAATTAAGTTCAGAAACAACATTCAAACATCATTTAAATTCAATAATCATCAACATCCACAATCAAGATCAACCAAATGAATCAAAACATATCAAAATTCATGGATCTACATTGTATAAGTTGCAATTAAGCTAAAATGAGTATGGATATGAAATTAACCGACCTACAAAGCTGAGATTTGCTTTGGTAAGTGTTGTAAACAGAAATGGATGTATTCAAGTAGAGAAATCCAAGATCTACAAGCTTCTTGCACTCAAAAGTTGAAGATCCAAGCAAATAAGCAACAACGCTCCAAAATCACTTCCAAAAATCACTTCTGAAAATTCAGAACCAGATCCAAACGAAAATCCAAATTGAAAAGCTGAAATGTAGTGATGATGAGAGGCTTTAGCTCAAGAATTAACAAGTTCCAATGAAGAACTTGTTAATCTTTGAAAGAGAGCTTTGAGTGTGGTTGAAAAATGGAGGTTGAGAATGAAAAAGTGAGAGAGAATTGAGAGAATTCTGAAAATTGGGAGTGAAAATATGATCTAGGTCTTTGAGGTTTGGAATGAATTGGTTTAAATAACCCCTAGGTTAGGAGTTAAGTTTGGGTTTGGAGTGAGGTTAAGTGAGTGGAAATTGGGATGAAATGTGAATTAGGAAAGGAAATGTGGAACTGGAGTGGAAATAATTTGAATTTTTGAATGGAAAATCAACTCTCTAGATCCTTCTACTGATGTGTAGAATTAAAATGGGTGATTAGAAATTGGATTAAAAAGAAACAACTCTGAAAATGCAACATTTGGGCAAAATTCACAATGGTTAATCGATTAACCTAATTGCACTGCAATTGGTTAATCGATTAACACATTCAAAATTTGAATTTTTGCGCCAAAAGGAGGGAAACTTGGATATTCGCCTGGTTCTGCCCGTTCTGAACCATGAGAGACCTATGAAACTTGCCATTTGATATTACCACTAGAATACACTTGAAATATGCCGTGAAATGTTTTTTCCGCACTCGGATTAAACCGCTGATAACAACTACCTGGTGCTGAATAACTGATCAAAAATTGACTGCCAAATTTCTGACCATCCAGTCATTTAATGAGCAAAATAAATGCTCAAAAAGACTTGGAAAGCTATCTGCTTGGCTCTAAACACTATTAAAAATCATACTGGAACTGATGATGTCGTGAGCTGTTGAAAGAAATACGTTGATCCCATGCCCAAAAGAACTATGCAAATGCAGAAATGACAATGCAAATGAAATGAAGCATAAGCCAAAAAGGTTAGCAACACTAGGGCAAATTTTGTGGTGTTACACCAAGGAGTTGTTTTATATTCATAGATTATTTGAACCCACAAGAGTTAATTTTGCCTCGTTTATGCTAGCGCATATGCAAGCATTTTGCACTGCTAAAAAGGGGCATATCTCAATTGAAGGAGTGATTACCTCCATAGCATGCGCCATAGGCTTAGAAGCGGAGCTTTCTATACTTGGTCATATACCCACACTTTCCCTTGATATTCTTGCATGCCGCCATATGCGGTTGATTAAAAATATAAGAGATGTGAAATATTCTCTGATGATTAGTAACAAAGAGGTTCCTAGTGTTGTTTTACCATACCCAAACCGCATAAATGTGAAAAATAGGGCAAATTGGATTTATAATTTGAATGCAGTTACTGAAGATGGAGCGGTGCCCATGGACATTCTTGGAAATGTTAATGCAGGAGGTGACCTTGATGAAGAATATGATTAGAGAGAGCAAGACTCTCATGTGCATGAGCCACCCCCACATCATTCCCCTCATATTCCTGATTCACCTGCACACACCACACCACACCACACCACACCACATTTTTCTGACCATTTTGCAAGTACTTCTACCAGAGCCGCACATACTACACTTGATGATATGCTTCACGAGGTGCGCGCCCAGAATGTCATTGATGCTAAGCATGACATCCTATTTTCTGCCATGTATCGCTAACAAACATATATGATACAACATATGCATCAAATGCAGACACAACATATCATCAAGTGACGGTTGATGCATATGATATACCTAACTTGATCAAATACCCAATTGTGTCTGCATTTGATGCATATGTTCAAGTATGATGCATATGATCAAGTATGATGCATATACCCAAATTGATTTAACCAAAATAAATGTTGTTGAAAAAAAATATCTAAATGCATCATACTTGATCATATAATGCTCAAGGCCAAGGATGAGGCAGATTTTGATCTTTATCATCCAAGTTCTTATTTTTCTTTTCCCACTTTTATCGAAACATTGAGGAGAACTGCTTCCATACCATATACCAGTGAGAAAGGAGTTGCCCCAGTTGATGTACGTACTGAAGTACGATAACCATGTAAAGCATAAGGCAACATCTCATGCCAGTCTTTATAGGTCACTACCATTTTCTGCACAATCTTCTTGATGTTCTTATTTGCCACTTCAACAGCCCCATTCATCTTCGAACGATAGGGAGAAGAGTTGTGATGTTCAATCTTAAAGCTCTAACATAGCTCCTTCATCATCTTGTTATTCAAATTTGAACCATTATCAATAATGATTCTCTCCGGGACTCCATACCGACAGATGATGTCCTTCTTAATAAATCTGGCTACCACTTGTCTGATGACGTTGGCAAAGGAAGCTGCTTCCACCCACTTCGTGAAATAATCGATGGCGACCAAAATGTAACGATGCCCATTGGAAGCAGTAGGTTCAATCTTTCCGATCATATCAATGCCCCACATGGCAAAAGGCCAAGGTGATGACAATACATTCAGAGGAGTAGGCGGTACATGCACCTTATCAGCATAAATCTAGCATTTATGACATTTCCGGGCGTATTTGAAACAATCAGATTCCATAGTCATCTAATAATACCCCGCTCTCAACAGTTTTCTGGCCATAGCATGCCCACTGGCATGGGCACCGAAAGATCCTTCATGGACTTCTTCCATCAATAGGCCTGCCTCGTGTTCATCAACACAACGTAGCAAGACCATGTCAAAATTCCTTTTGTATAACACATCGTCTTTTGTCAGAAAGAAATTTCCCGCCAGCCTCCTCAGAGTTTTCTTACCTTTGGTGGACGCGCCCCTTGGATACTCCTGACTCTTCAGAAAAACCTTAATATCATGATACCAAGGTTTGCCATCTGACATATCTTCAATTGTAAACACAAAAGCTGGTCTGTCCAGACACATGATTCTGATCGAAGGAGTTTCATTCCAACGATTCACCTGATACAGTGAAGATAACGTTGCCAACGCATCTGCCATCTAATTCTCCACCCGAGGTATATGATGGAAATCGACTCTGTCAAAGAACGGTAACAACCTTCTGGCATAGTTGTTATAAGGCACCAAGTTCGCTTGACGAGTTTCCCATTCACCTGTAATCTGATTAACCACCAACGCGGAATCACCATAAACATCGAGGTTCTTGATTCTCAAATCAATTGCTTCTTCTAACCCCATGATCCATGCTTCATACTCCGCCTCATTGTTGGTGCATATGAACGCTAATCGGGCAGTGAAAGGTATATGAGAACCTTTCGGAGTTGTAATGACTGCCCCAATTCCGTTACCGTATGAATTAACAGCCCCATCAAAAACCAGTTTCCATTGGGACCCAATTTCTGGCCCTTCATCAGGTAGAGGCTCTTCACAGTCTTTCATCTTCAGATACATAATATGCTCATCAGGAAATTCAAACTTCATCGGTTGATAATCCTCAATTGGTTGTTCAGCGAGATATTATGACAGAACACTTCCCTTAATGGCTTTTTGGGAAACATATTGAATATCGTATTCTGTCAGAACAATCTGCCAACGGGCTATTCTACCAGAAAGCGCCTTCTTTTCAAACACATACTTAATTGGATCCATCTTCGAAATCAAGAGGGTTGTGTGGTTTAACATATACTGCCTCAAACGCTTAGCTGCCCAAGCGAGCGCACAACATGTTTTCTCCAGCATCGAGTACCTTGACTCACAATCAGTAAACTTTTTACTCATGTAGTAGATGGCATGCTCCTTTCTACCTGACTCGTCATGTTGACCGAGCACACACCCCATTGAGTTCTCAAGAACCGTAAGATACATAATCAATGGCTTCCTGGCACTGGCGGCATAAGGACCGGAGGTTCCTGAAATATTCTTTTATTTTTTCAAACACCTTTTGACAATTTTCGTTCCACCTGACCTCTTGATCTTTTCTTAGCAACTTGAATATCGGTTCACACGTGGCTGTAAGATGAGAGATGAATCTAGCAATGTAGTTCAACCTCCCTAGGAAACCACGAACCTCTCTTTCTGTTCTTGGCTCAGGCATTTCTTGAATGGCTTTTACTTTAGCAGGGTCAACCTCGTTACCTTTTTTGCTGACAATAAACCCAAGTAGCTTTCCAGACCTCACCCCGAAGGTGCACTTGTTCGGATTCAACCTCAGTCTGAACTTTCTCAACCTTTCAAACAATTTCTGAAGATTAACCAGATGTTCTTCCTCCGTCTGTGACTTCGCAATTATGTCATCAACATAGACCTCGATCTCTTTGTAAATCATATCATGAAAGAGAGTCACCATCGCCCGCTGATATGTTGCCCCAACATTTTTCAATCCAAAGGGCATCACTTTGTAACAGAATGTTCCCCACGGTGTTATGAACGTCGTTTTCTCCATGTCCTCTGGGGCCATCTTGATTTGGTTATACCCAGAGAAGCCATCCATGAAGGAAAACACAGAATATTAAGCGGTGTTATCCACTAACACGTCAATGTGAGGAAGCGGGAAGTCGTCTTTTGGGCTTGCTCTATTCAGATCTCTGTAATCAACGCACATCCTGACCTTTCCATCCTTCTTAGGTACAGGTACAATATTAGCAATCCATGGAGGATAATTCGTTACAGCAAGAAACCCAGCATCTAACTATTTCTGAACCTCTTCTTTAATCTTGACAGACATTTCCGGTTTCGTCCTTCTCAGCTTCTGCTTAACTGGAGCACATCCTTCTTTGAGCGGCAGTCGGTGTACCACGATATCAGTGTCGAGCCCAGGCATGTCTTGGTAAGACCAGGCGAAGATATCCACATACTCTCGGAGCATTTCAATCAATCTCCTCTTAACAGAGTCTTCCAAAGCAGCCCCAATCCGTACCTCTTTCTTTGCGTCCTCGGTTCCCAAGTTAACAACCTCGATTTCCTCCTGATGAGGCAGAAT
This sequence comes from Lathyrus tuberosus, assembly GCA_022829125.1. Lineage (NCBI taxonomy): Eukaryota > Viridiplantae > Streptophyta > Magnoliopsida > Fabales > Fabaceae > Lathyrus > Lathyrus tuberosus. Next base: position 9,773,465 of record JALAZF010000039.1, on the reverse strand, counting down.
GACCTTTTCCTCTTGTTTTAATAGCCTGGCTAATTCCTCTGGTAAGGCACAATCTTCATCAGTCCCCTCTTCAGCCTGATATATGGGATTATCGAAGTCATACCGAGCCATAGCTGAATCCTGAGGGGTGGAATCTGAACAAGGAAACCTGCATGATTGATGATATATGTTTATTATGGATGCATCAAACAAAAACACATTGCCATTTTGCTGTGGTTTTAATGCAAAAATAAAAACAGAAAGACAAGGATCAAAACATTTGGATGCGAAAACGTCCTTTATTAATGATAAAGAAAAAGCATACAAAAACATTCAAGCCCTACAAACAAGAATCACTACGTCTTGGGCAGAACGTAGGATTAACATAGATGACAAACAAAAGCAATTACTCTGGTCCGATCACTTGAATAACTCTCTCTGATGACCAGTTGAGAAGGCTTTGACCTGGGACACATGGGCGGATCCAACTATCCATATCACAATCACTATCCCCATCTTCCTCAATAGCATTGACTCTGTCGAAGAAAACATCAGCACTGGTGAAACGAACTGGACCATAGAACTTGGGAGGCTCTTCAGGACGCCTGGGTGGCTTATAACCTAGTCTATGAGTATTCCGCTTTTCCTGGACATCAATAATCTGACCCCACTTTTGTGAACCGCCTGCTTCAACCACGGCCCGAGCATCTTTAAAGGAAGACATAGAAATCTTTGACTGATGTACCACTATAGGCTGCTCCACTTCAGATTGGCTACCTTCCTTGAGAGGCTTCTCAGTGATCTTCACTGCTTCGAAACCCTGACATAGAGTTTCATGTATTTCGCCATCTACCTCCACATACTTGAAAGTAGATAACTGGCTTATCATGATATCCTCTTCTCCACAAACCGTCACCACATGCCCGTCTACCATATACTTTAACTTCTGATGCAATGTAGACGTCACTGCCCCAGCACTGTGAATCCATTGACGACCCAGCAGACAACTGTAGGTAGGTTGGATGTCCATGATATAGAAAGTAGCATCAAAAAATTCTGACCCAACCTTAATTGGTAGCACAATCTCACCGAAAACAGACCTCTTCGAGCCGTCGAAAGCGCGCACCACCAAATCACTAGGTGTGCATATCAACCATCGGATGTCCAGCTTCATCAAGGCTTTCTTAGGCAGAACATTCAAAGAGGATCCAGTATCCACAAGCACATGAGACATCAGCGATCCACGACACTCGACAGAAATATGCAAGGCATTGTTATGGTTTCTCCCAGCTGGAGTCAAGTCAACATCAGTAAAACCCAAACCATTACTCGCATTAACATGGGCCACTACCCCCTCCAACTGATTAACTGAGATCTCCTGGGGTACGTAAGCAGCATTCAGTACTTTCAGCAATGCATTTCGGTGTGCCTCGGAACATAATAACAGGGACAAGATAGAGATCTTGGACGGAGTCTGATGCAATTGATCAACGATTTTATAATCACTTTTCCGAATCAGTCTCATAAATTCTTCTACGCTCTCGGAGAAAGAATTATCAATCGGCCTTGCCGTGGAGTCATTCACTACTGGCGCTTGCACAGAACTATCTACAACCTGCTTCCCTTTGTCTTGTTTGGAACTACCAGCTTGATCATTAGAAGGGATAAAGACTCTACCACTTCTCGTGATAGCCCCTGCCTCAATATTGTTTTCAACACAAGAGTTCACTACAGAAGTCCCCACAAGTTCTTGTTTCTGTCCATTGACAAACACTTCGGCTCTATAGTTCCAAGGAATGGCCTTGGTACTCTCATATGGAACGGGTCCGGGAGCTGTAATAATAACCGGTGCTGGTCTTACCGGCCCTGAAATAGTGATTGTTTTGAAAGGTATAGTAATGGTAGCAACCTCACTTTTCCTGCTAACAACTTCTTTCTATTTTTCACATCGGTCAAACTACAATCGACCTTTATCTATCAGCTTTTGAATTCCTGACTTCAACAAACCACACCCATTCATTTACGAAAAACAATCTGAATAATTCTCATCACATCTGGGGGACACCCCACCCCTCAATAACCTCTCCTTTACCACCATCAAAGGAGTCCTTAATTCATTAACATCTGTAACCAAATTCAAAGATTCATTCTCCTCTAACACAGCATTAACCCTTGGCCCACCATGGTTCGGTATTGGGTTTTGGAGGACATTTGGCCCATCATTTGAAAAGTTAATGGCCTTTGAATCCACCAAGTCTTGGACTACGTGCTTAAAAGCTTTGCAATCCTCAATATAGTGTCCGGGTGCCCCAGAATGAAAGTCACAGTGGGCGTTAGGATTATAACCCGGAGGTGGATTACCGGTGGGAGGAGCTAGAGTCCTTTTCTGGATTAACTGCAACTGTAGCAAATGCTGGAACAACTGTGAATATGGTAGAGGTGGAGTATCAAAATGTCGATTCTGTTTAGGCCTTGGCTGATACTGGCGCAGAGCCTGATTTTGCTGCTGCTGAGGTGGAAGTGCTGCAGGAATTGTCACTGAAGCTACCTGCTGGTTATAACTCTGATGCTGCTTTCCTTTACCTCGGTGAGACGACACAGAATTTGTTTCCTCCTTCTTCTTATAATTAGCATAGGGTTTCTTCCCTTGACCAGAAGATGACCCATCACTACCTGCTACTTTCCCTGCTTTGATTCCACTCTCTAACATCTCCCCAACCATGATCAAATCAGCAAACTTGCCTGACGCGCAAGGTAACAGTTTCTCATAATAACGTCCCGGCAAAGTATCCATAAACAAATTCAGCATTTCCTTTTCCAACATGGGCGGCTGTACCCTTGCCTCTAGTTCACGCCATCTCTGGGCATATTCTTTGAAGCTTTCATTATTCTTTTGAGACATATTCTATAACTGGGTCCTGTTGGGAGCCATATCAGTATTATATTGGTAGTGCTTGATAAAGGCCTCGACCAACTCTCTCCAATTACGGACATGGCATCTCTCCAACTGCATATACCATTCCAAGGATGCCCCAGACAGGCTGTCCTGGAAGAAATGCATCAGCAATTTCTCATCTTTAGAGTACGCGGACATCTTCCTCGCGTACGCCCTGACATGCGTCTTGGGACAGGTGGTACCATTGTATTTCTCAAAAGTGGGCACCTGAAATTTGTGCGGAATCACAGCTCTAGGAACCAACCCTAAATCCTCCAAATCCATTCCTACAAAATTCTGATTCACCACTCCCCTTAGTTGTTCTTCAATGAGTCTGAACCTTTGATCATTGTCGGCCTGAGGACCAGCATCCCCGCCTGGCATAGAGAAAACGTCATCTTGTTAGTCTTCAAAACGACGACCATGAACAGCACAAACACTTCCTCCTCCCACAACAGAAGGAATCACAAGCTGCTCTCCTCCGCTCGGAGGGATCACAACACCAGGAATGGGGATCTCTACGCCCACAGGACCTCCCTGAGCACCATTACCAACAACGCCATTATGGACTCCACCATGAAGAACCCCATCTTCATCCACTCTTTCCACTAAGGGTTGGACCAGAGTCCTCAATTGCTCTTGCCCTTGGGCAACACCTTGCATCAGCTCCATGAATTGGTCTATATGGGCCTGCATGGTGACCGTCTCTGCTTGCATCTTCTCCATAATTCTCCTCTGATTTGATCTAGTAGAATACCGGTGAATTGGCTGGTTATCAATCCTGCCTACAACCAAATAAAGGTTAGAAAAACCCGGGATGAGCACCTGCTATGCAAAAATGATTATGATTATGATTATGCAAATGCAAATGAACATGTTTGAATATTTGCAGGGCGATCCACCCCTTGATTCCAGTTTAAAGACAAGATAAGATGAAACTGCTGCCATATAAATTAGAGAAAACTCACTGTCAGAGATTACAACCCAAAATAACATAATAAGTCTGAAACAAAAGAAGCAAAGATCCCAGCCAACAATTCTGGTGGTGACCCAAAATACAAAGAAAAACAAACTATAGAGTATCATCAATGCGCGAGCTCTCTTCAACCATCATGGTCTTACACCCTTTGAGAACCACTACCTGAGCTAGAGCCTTCACCCCTAGGCCTCTTTACTTCAGCTCGTATCTTCAGCTCTTCTATGGTTGCTATGGCCTCATTCAGTCGCTCCTCAACTGTGTGTCTCTGGAATGTCCCTGATAAGATCTCCTCATTTTTCTTCTTGAGCTTCGTCTTCAAACTCTCGATCTGATCCAGGAACTTATCTTCTTTCTGTTTATTGACTGTGATTGCAGTATCTCGGTAAGCGTTGAACTTGTGAATTTTTGACCAGGCCTTGGCTAGGTCTTCCTTCTTGGATTTGAGAATCCTGCTAACACCTTTTAGAGCTTGCCCTACCTTTTGTCTGGCTGTGACCTCTTCAGCTAGCTCTTTTTCTTTCTTAGCGAGAAGCTCTGTCTTCAACTTGGCGACATGAACAGCTTCACCTCGCTCTTGTTTCAACTGGTAAATTTCTTTGTGTAGCTCATTGTTCTCCTCTCACAGCTTCTCTTTCTCAGCCCACAGTTTATTATACTTCTCTATCTTCACCGTGGTTGGTGGCTTAATCAACAGAGGGTACAAAGGCAGCTCTATTGGGAAAGGAAGAAGCTCCTCTTCTGCCCTTTTCCGGACCCACTCCACATACAGAGAGAAAGCTTGGTTGTTACACTTCCCAAAGAAAGTCTTTCCTCTTTTAAAAACTTGTTTCCAAGCGTTCACGACTTTCCTTACCATCTCTTGGTCCGCAGTACCATTGAAAAATAAGGATTCTCTGATATCTTGTTCCTCAGGGGGAGTCTCCAATGCATACCCAAATTATCTGATAGCAAGGGAAGGGTTATAATTAATTCCGCCTTTCCTCCCTATTAAGGGCACATTTGAGAATCCTCCGCAGTTGAAAATGATCTTAATCCCTAGCAAACTGTGCTTAAACCAAACGGTGTTGTCAGCAGTCAATCCCATCAACCTTTTAGACCACTTCATAGAATCCCTTACATCAACAAAAGCCCCAGCTTTAGGGAGATGACTAAAAAACCATGTAGATAGGAGCGGCGCGCAGCAACTTACAGTCCTTCCTCATCTCTTTTCGTTCTTGTAGTGGACTGAATGATACACGTCACCAAGAAGGGTAGGCATGAAGTTTCTCAAGATGAAAATCCGAATTGCATGCATGTCAATAAACTCCGGGATGTTGGGGAATAAGACAATCCCATAAATGCAAAGAGCTAAAATAGCATTGAAAGCAGACCAATTTCTCTCCTTAGTATATGAGCTGGCTTGGTCAAACAGAAACTTCAAAGGGAGGCCTTTAAACCCTTGCTTGTCAATAACATTGTTACTCAGAATGGATTCCCCAATGTGAATAGCAGCCGCTATCTCTTCCAGTCCTGGCTGTTCATCAGAGAAGAAAGGTATCCTCGGCTCGACAGAGATTCCCAAAATAAATGAGAACTCCTCTAAGGTTGGAGCCAATACATAATCTGGAAAAGTGAAACAACGCAAAGGAGGGTCATAGAATTGGAGGAGCGTGTGAATGGCATCATGCTCTTCTTGTGAAATATTTCGGACAACCTTCAATATCTTCCCATATTCCTCCTTGAACTTGGCGCGGATCTCAGAATCAGTCATACTAATCAACTTGTGAATCAACTTCAGAGTCGGATCTGGGAACATGTATGCTACATTCTTCTTCCTCTGAGCTTCCATGACGAGAACATCTTAACAACCGGAATCAAGGGTAAGATGCAAGCCCTGAAAAATGTCAAACATGTTAGAATGCAAGAAATGATGCAAATGCAAACATGGGATCAAGGTATCACTGCTCTGGACATGTGCTGTGCTGTTAACTGAACAAGAACCACAACCCAGAAAACCAGAATTCCAGAACATCGGACCACTGAGATAACCAGAAAACCAGGTAAATAACCACACACTGTCGAAAAAATCCAAAAAACCGGGTAGGTTGAAGGTTTCGGTTACCTGCAGACCTGCAAACACCTATCCCCTCTCACATGTGGGTTCTAGAAAATGAGATCCTCAGTCTCGGATTCTCGATTTGAGAAGCAATAGTACATTCATCCCTCGGGGTACAATACTATCGCCAAACAAAGAGGTTGTCCACTGATTCCCCCAAAAATAAGGTCATCCTATGCAAGTTCCCAGCATTGGGTCCTCGGATCGACGAGTGTAATGGGTTTGCCATTTATGGTCTGCCATTATCACATGTCGGGAGGAGAAGCGTTGCCGAGTCTTTGGAAGAAACGGTCGCCAGAGTCGACAACTCTCTAGATCAACATTCTAAAATGCACAAGACACGCACGTCAGAATATCTCCCAAGATAGCCTCGTCTGGATGTGAATTTCGTGAACACCAAATGCACCAAGACGGCGCGTAGGTCCCACTACTTTCCACTCTAGTCCTAAGTGTATGCTCAAGCCTGTGCATTGGGCTTATCTCTCAAAGAATCCCAGCCTGCCAAACAGAAAACCAGCACAGCACAACACAGTCCAGCATAATAATGAAATGCAATGCAATAAATGCGGTAAATACAGTAAAACGAAGTAAAACAGTAATACATTAATAAAGTAATATACAACAAAATAAAGCACCACAGTAAACACCCAATGAAAATAAGCAGACAAGCACTAGGATTGACTCGCAAAAGGGGATGGACCAGCAAGAGGTCAACCTGTCCCCAGCAGAGTCGCCAGCTGTCGCTCCCGAGGATTTGCATCCATGGTACAAACGCGAAAGTGGCGCAGAAAACAGAGTCGCCAACAATGTGTATTTATCCCAAGAGAGGGAAAGGAAACACTGCGTAAACCTGAGGAAAAGGAAAAGCATAGTCTCACGACCAAGAGAAACGGGTAAGGGAGTCGGTTACGCGAGGGGAAGGTGTTAGCACCCCACGCGTCCATTGTACTCGATGGGATCCACGCTTGTTGTCTCGATCAAAGGGTGTCGTCATCTGGAGCTCCACTGCTACTGGAAAGGAGAAGAAACAGGAACGGAAAGGAACAAAGAAACAAAGAAGAAAAGAAAAAAAGAAGTGACTCGATAGGACATTGCTCGTCCTACGCCTACGTATTCCCTCGTGCAATGGGAAAGTCAGAGTCAACGTAGTTCGGACACGAACTAAGGGGGGAAGTTGCTCGCCAAGACATCGTCGTCTTGTGCCTACGTATCCTCAATCGGACTAGAGAGAGGAAATCAGAGCAGTCGTAGTTCGACCTAACGAGGTCGGTCAGTGTTTTTTATGAGCGACGTTAAGTTCGCGTCCGGCAGTTAGGGTCGATGCCTGTTTGCAACGAGACGGAAGTAACATGCCCTTTTCTGAAAATGATTTGAGATTAACGATCCCGAAGGACGAAAAAGGTTTGAGTTTTTTTGTGTGTTTTTTAGACAGAAGTGGATTGAAGTTAGTTCGTAACTTGCATTGCACCGAAGTCTATGAGGTAGGAACGAATGTTTAGCAAATCGTTCCAAGATGGAACGTCCACCAAACACTCTAGAAAAATGAGAGGAAACCCCTCATTCCTCACTTGCCACATGCAAGGCTCATGTGCAATACACGTTAATTTTATTAAGTATTTTAGAAGTGTTATGAGATGAGAAGAGAAGAAGACTCAAAGGAAAAGAAAACACTAAGGGGAATTTTATCCTAATATTGTCATGCAAAAGGTGGCCCTATAGTTGAGTTTGAAAGGGGAAACATCTACCTAAGTTAGCATGCATAGGGAAGCCTAATGCTAATCCTACTCCAAGCTTAATCGAAAATTAAGTTGGACTAAGTAGCTCTAAGGGAGTGAATCCAAAACATAAACAAGTCTTGAGATTCAAGGGAAGGAAAGAGTGAACGAGATGAAGAAGGAAAGAAGAAAATGAGCAAAAACAGCAGCTACAACAACGCATCTGCAACAACACAGCAGTAAAAAGCAGCACACAAGCAAGACAGCTTTCCACAACTCACAATTCAGCACAAAGATAGGTGTAAAATGTCAACCAGCAGCACATACAACAGCATACATGCATATAGACGACAGTAGAAACAGGGCAACATGTGATTCGCTTGAATACAACTCAAACATGGCAAAGCAAGCATGCATCAAGCATTACATTTCACAATTAATCATGATCACAATCACGTCATACACCATGGTACACAATACTTGAATTCATCATGAAAGAATGCACATCAATTGATAATGGACAAATCAAAACAAACATGCATCTCATGAAGTTAAGTGCAAGCAATCATGTTCAAATAAACAACTCCAGCAACATCAACAACAAGTCACAATTAACATGATCAAGAAGTGTGTGTTATGTGTTCATCGCACCGGGAATTCAACATCGCAAACATTATCATAAACGATAAAAACCCAAGAGTCGCGTGTCGGAAAATTGTGCACATACAATGGTGTGAGGTGCAACATCATCAAAACAGTCATTAGATGAGTATCATATCAATCAATGAAGATTAAAAGTGAAACGGGATCGGAACATGCTAAAAAATGCACAAAAAACACACTCTGCAGCAGTGTTAATCGATTAACCAATTGCAGTGCAATTGTGTTAATCGATTAATAGCCCTGAATACGCACATTTTGCACTGGTTAATCGATTAACCTAATTGCACTGCAATTGGTTAATCGATTAACACTGTAAAATCAGCACAAAATTAGTTTGAAAAATCACTTCCAGCAGCAAAAGCACTTATCCAATCATCTCCAATAATCATGTAATCAACAATGCACGAAAATTAAGTTCAGAAACAACATTCAAACATCGTTTAAATTCAATAATCATCAACATCCACAATCAAGATCAACCAAATGAATCAAAACATATCAAAATTCATGGATCTACATTGTATAAGTTACAATTAAGCTAAAATGAGTATGGGTCTGAAATTAACCGACCTACAAAGCTGAGATTTGCTTTGGTAAGGGTTGTAAACAGAAATGGATGAATTCAAGTAGAGAAATCCAAGATCCACAAGCTTCTTGCACTCAAAAGTTAAAGATCCAAGCAAATAAGCAACAAAGCTCCAAAATCACTTCTGAAAATTCAGAACTAGATCCAAACGAAAATCCAAATTGAAAAGCTGAAAGGTAGTGATGATGAGAGGCTTTAGCTCAAGAATTAGCAAGTTCCAATGAAGAACTTGTTAATCTTTGAAAGAGAGCTTTGAGTGTGGTTGAAAAATGGAGGTTGAGAATGAAAAAGTGAGAGAGAATTGAGAGAATTCTGAAAATTGGGAGTCAAAATATGATCTAGGTCTTTGAGGTTTGGAATGAATTGGTTTAAATAACCCCTAGGTTAGGAGTTAAGTTTGGGTTTGGAGTGAGGTTAAGTGAGTGGAAATTGGTATGAAATGTGAATTAGGAAAGGAAATGTGGAATTGGAGTGGAAAAAATTTGAATTTTTGAATGGAAAATCAACTCTCTAGATCCTTCTACTGATGTGTAGAATTAAAATGGGTGATTAGAAATTGGATTAAAAAGAAACAACTATGAAAATGCAGCATTTGGGCAAAATTCACAATGGTTAATCGATTAACCTAATTGCACTGCAATTAGTTAATCGATTAACACATTCAAAATTTGAATTTTGCGCCAAAAGGAGGGAAACTTGGATATTCGCCTGGTTCTGCCCGTTCTGAACCACGAGAGACCTCTGAAACTTGTCATTTGATATTACCATTAGAATACACTTGAAATATGCCGTGAAATGTTTTTTCCGCACTCGGATTAAACTTCTGATAACAATTGCCTGGTGCTGAATAACTGATCAAAAATTGACTGCCGGAGTTTCTGACCATCCAGTCATTTAATGAGCAAAATAAATGCTCAAAAAGACTTGGAAAGCTATCTGCTTGGCTCTGAACACTATTAAAAATCATACTGGAACTGATGATGCTGTGAGCTGTTGAAAGAAATACCTTGATCCCATGCCCAAAAGAACTATGCAAATGCAGAAATGACAATGCAAATGAAATGAAGCATAAGCCAAAAAGGTTAGCAACACTAGGGTAAATTTTGAGGTGTTACACCAAGGAGTTGTTTTATATTCATAGATTATTTGAACCCACAAGAGTTAATTTTGCCTCGTTTATGCTAGCGCATATGCAAGCATTTTGCACTGCTAAAAAGGGGCATATCTCAATTGGAGGAGTGATTACCTCCATAGCATGCGCCATAGGCTTAGAAGCGGAGCTTTCTATACTTGATCATATACCCACACCTTCCCTTGATATTCTTGCATGCCACCATATGCGGTTGATTAAAAATATAAGAGATGTGAATATTCTCTGATGATTAGTAACAAAGAGGTTCCTAGTGTTGTTTTACCATACCCAAACCGCATAAATGTGAACAATAGGGCAAATTGGATTTATAATTTGAATGCAGTTACTGAAGATGGAGCGGCGCCCATGGACATTCCTGGAAATGTTAATGCAGGAGGTGACCTTGATGAAGAATATGATTAGAGAGAGCAAGACTCTCCTGTGCATGAGCCACCCCCACATCATTCCCCTCATATTCCTGATTCACCTGCACACACCACACCACACCACACCACATTTTTCTGACCATTTTGCAAGTACTTCTACCAGAGTCGCACATACTACACTTGATGATATGCTTCATGAGGTGCACGCCCAGAATGTCATTGATGCTAAGCATGACAACCTATTTTCTGCCATGTATCGCCAACAAACAGATATGATACAACATATGCATCAAATGCAGACACAACATATCATCAAGTGACGGTTGATGCATATGATATACCTAACTTGATCAAATACCCAACTGTGTCTGCATTTGATGCATATGTTCAAGTATGATGCATATGATCAAGTATGATGCATATACCCAAATTGATTTAACCAAAATAAATGTTGTTGAAAAAAAATATCTAAATGCATCCTACTTGATCATATAATGCTCAAGGCCAAGGCTGAGGCAGATTTTGATCTTTATCATCCAAGTTCTTATTTTCCTTTTCCCACTTTTATCGAAACATTGAGGAGAATGTTTAGTTCAAGTGTGGGGGAGGAACTTTATTGCTTTCCTTTTATTGCTTGCTAGTTATATTTTTATTTTTTCTAGTTTATTTACTTTAATTAGGATTTTACTACTTTCTATATTAATTGTTATGTTAGTTTAGTTAATGCATGTGCTGTCGATTCTTTATGCTTGGTTTCTTGTTGATTTTTGAATCTCCCGTTTTCTTGAGCTATATAAAACAAATCTTGATAAGATTTGAAATTTATAGCATGATTAGAAAGTATATAGGTTACAAATGAAAGAGAGGCTAGATTGAGGAGAGTTGGGAAAACTGTTGCAAAATCGGTATCGTCCTAACACCTCAAGCCTCCCAAATATGGAGATCAATTTGAATACATATTATGCCATAACCTTGGGGTCTTGTTTTCTAATAATCCTTAAGTAGTCTATCTAAGCAATCAACACCATCTTAAACCACAGACTAAGTATGTAAGTTGATATAAATAAGGGAATGATCATGAGCTTAAAGAATAAATGAATAAAATGGGAATGTTCATTCTAAGTTAGGTGACCCTCACCTGGTCATTTAGCCAAACGGTAGCTTATTGAATAAATCCAAAGTGCGCAAATTGATAAAACCAGATCATAGTCACTAACATATTTTTCTACCATGTATGTGAAAGGATAACAGGCTTAATGTGATTGCGCTAGAATGAAAAAGAATGAAAAAGGGATGAGTGAGTTAGGTTTAGGCATAATGTCATGATTCATATTGGTTTGCATAGGAGGGAGACTTTTGACCACAAAATGCGTAATTGTGTTTTAACGATATCCTTGGTGTACAATTAGTACCTATTGAGTCAATTTTGGCCAAAACAGATTTTGTAGCCACATATGAGTATTTGAGTGTTATGGTTTCTTTATGTCTTTAAACTAAAATGTTGCATTTACAAAATTTTCATATATGCTAGCAGATTTTGTAGCCACATATGAGTATTTGTCTCATTTTTATTGTGTTATCCTGGTATATTGTGTTTGTTTGAGGTATTTTCCAGGTAGGAGCATCCGTGCAAGAAATTAGGATGAAAACGTCGAAAAACATAGAAAATACCAAGATTTGTACTCATGGCGTTCACCATGGCGCTTGACATGACATGGCAGCCATGTGTGCCACATAGATAGCAAGAAAAGTCAAAGGGTAGGGTTTTTACACTCATGGCGTTCGCAATGAGGCCATAGCGTTCGCAATGAGGTCATGGCGTTCGCCATTGACCTAAAACCCACATCCCCCGCATTTTGTACTCATGGTGTTCGCCACGAGGCCATGGCGTCCGTCACGAACTTTAAGGCCTGAAAAATAGCAACATAAAGACTCGATTTTATCCCACATCAGCAGATTTTTCTCCCACTCTTCCAACACGAATTCCAGACGTTTTCTACTAGTGTTAGCTCTATAAATAGGCTTAGGTTTCAGTTTTTAATCATCCAAGTTTTTCTATACTAATCGTAGGTAGAAAGATCACTTTTGTAAAGCAATTATTTCTCACGCTAAGGAATTGTTGCACTTTAGAATTAGAATCAGAAGTCTCGCTGGAAAGATTTGGATCGTTCATAGTGTAATCTTGTCAAAATATTTTTCTTGGAATTAATTGCAGAATTTTTGCAATATTAGATTTTGCAGTTGTTTAATTTCAATATGTTTATTTATGTCCCTTTACTTTACTGTTATTGCTATTTTGTATTTGTTGCACTTGCTACATTCACAGACACACACACACACACACACACATATATATATATATATATATATATATATATATATATATATATATATATATATATATATATATGCTGCAAACTCTTACATACGTGTGTGTGTATATATCACTATTTTATTATTAATTCATTGTTTATGTCTAATTTAGTTATTTTGCAGAATAATTACATGAGTTCAATCAAATTAGATATGTTTGGCTAAGTTCTTAGAGTCCGGAATGTGAGAACCGTCGTTTCAACGTGACTTTATAAAATAAACAACACTGAATTTTTATAATAAAATAATTTTCTGGTTCTGAATTTTGTTTCAAAAAGTTAAAATTTTACCACGAAAGCAAACAATATTTAAATATTGATTTTAATGCGAAAGTGTGAAAACGGTATCCGATCATTAAAATTCAAATTTTTAATTTCTAAAAACAATGACAAGGCTATATTAATTAATTAAGACTTAATGGTTTTCAAAAAGTATTTCGAAATTGTAACTTGTACTTGCGAAAGCATGCGGCTACGGTTTTTATGAGCAATATTTTTAAATTAATAATTCTTCCATAAATTATTTTTAAAACAAAATGAAGTGCTGAAATTTATCTGAGTCCCGAAGGTACCCCAAAATTACATTTTGGTCTCCGTTTAAATCAACTCTAAACTCAGTTATTTTAATCTGTTTTCTAGCAAAACTTTTACCGATAGCCTTAAGCTTACAATGCAACAATAGATAACGGTAGTTTGACATTGGTCTCTGTGGGTTCGACATTTTTTTTACTATAACTGATTTTCCATGCACTTGCGGAGAAACAATAAAAAAAACACAAATATAATACAAAATTAAAATACGCAAACAATAATAACAATAACATACAACTTATACCTCAAGCACATCACAGGTACACTTCTAGGACATCTTCTTAAGATCATCCTCGGCCTTCCTCTTTCGCTCCTCCTCGGCCTTCCTCTCTCGCTCCTCTTACTCCTTCTGAACACTCTCCTGCACCTTCTATAACAACCTCTCCCTCTCCTCCTCTAAGATCTTATGTCACTCATCCTTTCACCTTTCCGTCTCCTCCTCCAATATCTTCTACTCCTCTATCCACTTGTCCCTTTCCTCCCCCAACTTAACATCAATAATCTCTTCAATATCTCTCTTATGGTTTTTTTCTCTAGATGATTTACATGGTCCAAAAATAACTTGAAGCCAACGTCTCTTCCAAGACCACCGACACACTCAGGATGCTCCTTGATTCCAATCGCTTCTACCAAGATGTCACGACGATCTTGTGAAGCGAAGAGGCCAACCTTGGTTTTTTTCATCCAGACCATCCTACAACACGTATGAAACTTCATCTTTACCAAATTGATTTAACCAAAATAAATGTTGTTGAAAAAAATATCTAATTACAATATTTTGAGCCATTTCGCGTGTGGCATTTGATGTAAACTCATCTTCTTTTCTTTGACGTGCCCTCTTCTATTTCTCGTGGTGTGATGGTGGAGATGAAGTACCATCAAGGCTTATAGAATCTTCAAGCTCTAGCTTTCTTTGTTATCTTTTTTCTTCAATCATCTTCTTTTCAAGTTTTTGATATCCTCCACGAGACAATATATGTGGATAGATATTTCTAGCTCGATTTTCCTTTCTTTTTTGGCTCTTTGCCAAGAATTCAGGAGTGGTGTGAGACTTTACAAATTTCTCTCAAAAATCCTAATCAATAAATGAATGCCTCAAGTATGAAGGCTTATATTCAGGGTCATCTTTATCTTCACCATGCTATCATCTGGACTAACATCAAACACCTCATATGTTTACACAATACAATTGTTATTAGTATTAAACAAAAAATAAATGATTATATATACTTGTAAGAAAAATATAAAATACCTTAACATCATCCCATATGGCATTTTTCAAGTCCTCGTCAACTTCGTGCTAACTATCTATCAAAATACTCACTTTACTTCTACCTTGTAACGCAATGTAACCCATAAATCCTCAGCATTTTCACCATAAGCCATGTCGGTTGTTGGTTGAAAATGTGTCACATGTAAGTATACATGTATGTTTAAAAGTAGCAAATGATAAAAAGTAAGGATACCGTACCCACAGAGAGTGATTGTTACTTAGGTTGATTTTGTAGTAAACTATCTTTGGAATTTAAGCATGAGCAAGGATAAAAATAATATATGAACGTCACAAGTTCAATCTTTCCTCTTTAAACCCGATATAAAAAGTGTCAAGTGAGAGTGAAATAATATCAAGAAAGTGCGTGTTGAGCTAAGTTCCATTAATGTTAATGAAATAACTATGTGTTCATGATGTGTAATGTCGTGTCATGAAGGATCAGAGCGATCTAGAGGTGTGTTTCCATAAAAATAAATCATACATTACTAGGGCAAGGGAACAAATCTCTAAGTCACACTTATAACCCTAAAATACATCTATTTATATTCTGAAGTCTCTTATTGTTGTAGTTCCTTCTCTCTTAGTGAAATAATCAAGTGAATATTTCTATCCTACTATTTTCAACCATTTTTATAATGAAATCCACTTGTTGTTGGATCTCTCACAACAACAAGCTATTGTTTTTTTCTAAGTTGATCCCTCAAAGAATCAAATTCGTAAACATGTTAACACATAATAAAACAAGGCACTAATAACACATCATTTAACATAAAAACATCATAACATTAACTTCCCATTTCTCGACATGCAAAAGGTTTAGCTCATGATGAGTTGAGTACAAACTACAAATATGATTCTCAAAAGATACATCCTTAAAAAATATACTGAAAAAGTAATGTAAACCTAAAAGTAGCGTGATGGCTTCTTGAGATGGATAATCAGCAAGAGATGACTTCCAGTCGCTCCAGAGCTCAGCAACTGGTATAGGAAATGGTGAGAATAAGAACTCTTTTTTCTCTCCACTAACCTCACATTATTGTATTTTGTCTTGTGATTTGGAATAATGTCGAACTCTTTTCTTTAATCAGCATTAGAGTCTATTTATAAGCCTTCACCAGGGTTCCTTGTGATGCCTTGGGTCATGGGCCAAAAGTAAGGAAATCAAATCAAGCCCAATAGAAGAATCAACGCCTTCACAATATTTTTTCTGCTTAGCCTCAAAGGAATCAGGTACAAGGGAACAATTATGGGAGACAGGG